>CM024517.1:7032540-8232540 GCA_014182375.1 Eucalyptus virginea | reverse complement strand
GCAACCACCCTTATATACATTGCAAACCATAGTGCAAATATATACAAGGCGAATTGTTAAGTCGGGTTTTAAACCACAAATTCATAAAACAAGGTTTGCAAAAGGGTAGAAGGGGGAAGCCTGAAGAATTGACGATCCTATTCGACTAGTGAGTCATAGGGCAATTCTCTTTTGATGGGAGTCGATTCCATCTTACAGACTCGTTTGGGGAACTAGTTGTTTAAACTTGACTTAACAATTCGACTTGTATATATTTGCATTATGATTGGCAATGTATATAAGTGTGGTTGTTTTCAAAGTTCGATTTTGAAATCCTACTTTCCTATCTCATTATTTTATTGTTTGGGGATTTCATATGCTTCTGCATGCATATATTAAAATGAAAGGGTCGGTGATGCGTCTTGGGACGTCGCTATTAATCGACCAAGTTGAGGGATGTGTGGGTGCCCAAGGATTGAGGTGTGACAGGTTCTCCCTTAGGGATCCCCTTTGTTGAGGACTTTAGATTTTTGTTGTTCATTCTCAATAAGTGGTATCAAAATCAATGGTTGATTAGATTGAGTAGGTCGAATATGTATATATGGGTAGCTGGTGAATATTTTAAAGCAAGAATGTCGCATATGACTCATCTATTGATGTGACAAATAATGCCCTTTCGCTAAGTTTGGTTAGGCCAAAGCAATTAATGGGAAGTTAGAAGGGCAGAGTTTTGTCTCGTGCCAAACTTGGTGAAGTCAAGGTGCATAACGGAGTAGAGTTTATATTGTTGTAGAAGGATACTTGCATTCAGGGGGAGGAGGCCGAATATAGTAGATCCACATGCGAAACAAAAAAAATTCTAAGGTGCAAGTGTGCTGGTCTTAGACAAAAATTTATGAATACCACAGATGTGATTGAAGTGACTTTGGTTCGCATTGACTGATGGGTGATTAATCAAAATGCAACCATTAAACATTGTTATGTAGTGCAAAGATTTATGGTTCTAAGCAGTTTGTTGGTTTTGTGGTGGTCTTAAATTCTAGCCAAAAGCATATCAATGGTCAATTTCCTTTTGTCGATGGTTAGCAACTTAGGCCTACACCTATGTTTTTGCCTCCATATACATATATATATATATATATATATATATATGTATGTATGTATCAACATTTTCGACCTTTCATAAACTATATTAGCTTGCCGTTAGTAGATAGGTACTTGCATCTATGTTTGCCTTCCAATCATGTGTAAGTTATTGTGATTCATGTTCCTATGGGAAAGAACTGGCTTTTTTCAGCGAAACAAATAGCTTTGGTCGGCATCTGCTAATGAAATATTATTAATCTTGAAGGTGTGATTCTCTGCCAAAGAATTGCTGCCACATAAATAGTCATAAATATTGAGATTGGCTAGTGTTGCGCAACAAGAAAACTAGACTTCAACGCTGAAATCATATTCTATGACCAATATCAACTTTAGACGGCCATTGGCTGAGTTCCTATTTTGCTTGACTTAGCCATATCAACGAGTCTTTTAAGTTTGGGAAGAGCTTCTAGATTCCAATGTTTGGCGATAAGGATGCAACTCAGTCAAGTTCACATGCTATTCGAGTTCGACTTGCTGATTACTCAAGCGCGGCTTGATTCTTTTTGAGTTCAAGTAGCTTAAATACGATAAATCAAGTGTAGCTCAAGCTAAAAAATAATAGCTCGCGAACCAAATCGAGTTATTCAATTTTTATGTATTTTAAATTTAAAAATACATTAATAGATATGAACTAAATAAATATATTACTACTTTTTAATTGTAGTGTATTTTAATGATTCCGGCTAGAGTTTGAGTTTCACTCTAAGTTCTAAGAAAGAACCGTTATCTAATCGACTCGAGTGAAGCTTATTGAAAACTTATGTAACTCAATTATCTACTCTTAACTATTTGATTTGGGTCAGTGTTGACACCTAAATTTTGGCGACCCGATTAGTCATTTATTGCATAGAAAATTATGGGTTAATTTTGTCCCTGAAAAAAATATTAATTGCATAGCATATAAATTTAGGTGCATTTGTTTTTAATTTGCATTTTTTACATTTGTTTACTGGACCAGTGGCGGATGGGTCAAATTGGTGTTTTTGAGTTTTAAATTAACAGGTCGGATTAAGCCCATGAAGAGTACAAATTGGCCCAAGCCCATTTTCTGAAATTGAGATTTAAAATGAGGATTTTTGGAATTTAAGAAAATCGGGGTTATGATCTTATCTTTAAAAATCAGTAGAAAATATTTAGGAGATAAGGAGAACAAAAATATTTTGGTGATTAGGAGGTTATAGGCAATCTTTTCGTCCGATGAAATATTCACAAAAGGATTGCATTTTGTTTTGGCCTATAAAAGGGTGTGTACGTAAGGCTGTTTTGAGGGGGCTCTCTCGGTTTTCGAAAAAAACGAAGAAGGAAAGTCAAGTAAAAAGAGAGAGAGAAAGGTTTTCTTCCTCGTCCATCTTCAGCAAAAAGAGGGCTTTTTCTCTTTTCTTTTTCCTGACAAACTGCAGGGAAAAGGAAAAGCAGAGAGGAAAGTGACGTGAGGAGGCCAGCAGAGGAGAGAGAAAACACTGTGCTTCTTCTTCGGTGAACCACTGACCCCCTTTGCTCGCACCCCCTGCAACTTCCATCCGCGAAGACCCCCGCGCCCACCGCCGCTCCGCCAGCATCCCGATCGGCCACCGACGTTGCCCGCCGGACGCTGCCGTCTTGCCACGCCGACGCCGCCTGGAAGCCGAGGCCAGCCGCGGCCACCTTGCTCGAAGCCCCGTCGGTATCCGCCCGAGCTCTCCCGTTCGTGCTGCGCCGACCCACGATTTCGGTGACCCGTTGCCGCCCAACGCCTCCCCGTGCCGCGCCGACCCAAGATCCTGCTGTTCGTTGCCGCTGGAGACCGTCTTTGCCGCCGCTGTGACCCAAAGCCCGCTGCAACCAAGCCTGATGCCCCCGCTCGCCTGAGTCGGTCCCGCACCAGCAACCGAACGCTGCTCCCCGGCCTCGCCTGAATCACGACACCTGCTGCTCGGAGCCAAAGACCCGCGATCCACCTGCTGTTCGAAGACGAAGACCTGTGCGTCGCCCGTCGCCCAGCCTCCAAAGTCCGAGCCCTCGCCTCGCCTCGGTTGATCCCGAGCTTACTCGACACCTCTGCTGTCCATACCGACGCGTACACACTCCTGCAGCCATCTAGGTTCTACTCGCCGGTCCGAGATCTGCCGATCGATCACCTCGCCGCCCTCCGAGTGACCACCCGAACCAGGTCTGGAGCCCTACGCCCGCGACGCACGCCCCGGAGTTCTCTGCCGTTCCTGCAGTTAGACCCGCCTTCGCAATCACTGTGATTTTCAGATCTTGCGCCCCTTTTGCCTGTGTCTGAGCATTGGTCGCTTCACCCGTGCTTCGTCGTTGTCCCTGCTGAAGTTTTGGCGCCGATCAGCAACTGTTGTTGCGCCCATACCCATCGTGCTGCCTTCCTCCCTTTGGTTCTCTACCTTAGGTAGTTTTATTTATTTATTTATTTTATCAAATTTACTTGTTATTAAGTAATTTAGAGGATTGGGTGTTATTTTATGGATATTGTAGGCATTATCGGTAGGAGTTATCCCTAAAATTATTGTAATTATTAATTTGACCCATAAGATGTCGGGTCATTTTTTTAATTATATTAATTTTTGGGTTTGTTGATAGTATCTTAATTGTTGAATCAATATAATTATTAATTTGATCGTAAGACTTCGGATCAGATTTTTAATTATTTTGAACTTCTTGTCGTGATATTCAAGGTTAAAGTAATTGTTAATTTGACCTGTGAGACAACAGGTTATTTTTTCGATTATTTTAATCCTTATTTGATTGAATATCTTGATTGTTTAGATTTAATGTTTAGTTGATAATTGCTTGTTTTTGAAAACCACTAAAAAATCTAAAAAATATTTGAATTAGGATTCAGTTATCTTGCATATCTAGAATAGGGATTTTATTCCGAATTTAGAAAAAATATAAAAAAACAAAAAATGCATTCATTTAGGTTGTTAGTTTTATCATTATTTGAATTGCATATGAAATTTTAATTTCGAAATTAATATAAAAACACAAAAAATCATCATGCATATATCATGTTGAATTAGGGCATTCTTTGCATGTTAGGATTGCATGTTTATCAATTATAGGTAGATCATCTTTTTAGATAAATTGCATGTTAGATTAAGATAATGTCTTAGTTTAAATTAGGATTTAATGTGACTTAATCCTTAGTTTAAATTTGATAGAATTTTAATCTAGCTAGATCATTTTTGCATTTTTAAAAATAGAAATATCAAATGCAAGTCATTTAGTTCATTAGAACTTCCCCGTCATTAGACTAAGTCATTTAATAAATGTCGCATGACATATAACTCACATACTA
This sequence comes from Eucalyptus virginea, assembly GCA_014182375.1. Lineage (NCBI taxonomy): Eukaryota > Viridiplantae > Streptophyta > Magnoliopsida > Myrtales > Myrtaceae > Eucalyptus > Eucalyptus virginea. The sequence continues at coordinate 8,228,120 of CM024517.1, read as the reverse complement.
AATTGTATGCTGCATGTCATTTTAGTTTAAATAATTTTGTATATTATTGCATTGCATCGCATGTCATTAGAATTAGGTCATTTAGATTGCATTTAATTATTGCATTTCTTCATGTCATATAGTTTAGGTCGTGCTGCCATGTCATATTAGATTATTAGCATGCATCGAATGATTTTCATTAAATAAAGTGAAAACAAAAATTGAAATTGCGTGTCAATTAGAAATCATATCTAGGGTTCATTGATGTGAATTTGATTTAACAATGCAGATGCTTTCGTTGCTTCTAGGTATGTTTTGCATTATTTAATTGCTTTCTTGAGTGTTAAATTGGTGGTACACACGTATGATCACCTCACATGTTAGGAAGTTAAATTAAAATCAATTCAATTGCCAAACATTTTTTTTAAATGAAATAAAAAGGTACCGAAAGGGCACTAGGATAGTCTGGTGTAACCAAGTCCCCGAACTCATAAATCTCAGTTCGTAGGAGTAAAGTAAATCTCCCGTTACTTTACTTGGGTTTCTAATCGACCCACCAAAAATAGATTAGTGGCGACTCCTGATTGAAAAATCATTTGTATGTTAAGAATTCAAACCTAAGTCGTGAATTGGTATGGGCTTGGGAGAGCCCGAGCTAAGCTTAAAGACTTAGTAATCCATTAACCTAGTTTTAGGTGGTCAACCTGAAAAATTGGGTCGCGACAGTCAGATTCAAGCATCAAATTGGTTGTTGACTCAACTTGATTACACACATACTCCCCTAGTTTGGAAATTTAGTTTGCCAGATTTTGTTTGTGCATAAAAAGTAGGAATAATGATACTGAATTTTTTTCAATTTTTAATATGATCTATGAACCTTTTTTTTGTTTAATAAATCCGTTGAGCTTTTAAAATTCCAAGCAAAGTAATTCTTCCATTGAAAATCCTAATACTTAGTTGATGTTGACAGAGTTTTGTTAACTTAATGTTGATTTGCTAGGGTGGCATGTACGTGACTTCCATATGGCTTCCATGTCACTCACACACACACACACACACACACACACACACACAAGAAAAACATTTCTTGACTAGGGAGAACGAGGTGTTAGTCTAGATCGTTATTCTCAGCCAATAAATGCTAATAGAGCAGTCCACGTCAAAAGAGTACATGGGGAAAATTGTCCAAAATCTATAAATCTATTGCACTTTTGTCAATATAGTCCTAAATTTTTAATTATGTCAATTGAGTCCTAAATATTTTCACGTTTTCCAATTAAGTTCATTTTGGTTAATTTTGATATGAAATTGTTGATATTGACAATTTTTACTAATATTTTAATTTTTTTGCATTTTTATATTATTTTTCTTTTCATTTTCATTTCTTTCCTTTTCTTTCTTTTTCCTTTTCCTTCTTTACTTTTTTTTTCCTTATTTTTAAGGCTAGTAGGGGACCATCGGCCACTTGTGGAGGCCTGGCCACCCTTGCTGACCATTGGGTGAGGATTAGCCTTCACCTAGTGGCTAAGGTTGTTGAGCTTGTGGCCAGCAGCCACCTTCTAGGCCTTAACAATGAGAAAAGACCCCCCCAAAAAAAAAAAAAAAAAAAAAAGAGAGTAAAGAATGAAAAAGAAAATGAATGAAAAGAAAAGAAAAAGAAGATATTAATATATAAAATTTAAAATGTCCATGTTAGTGTTGGTAATGTCAATTTTGATGGCCAATGTTCACATGAGTGGTTTCCGATCAAAATTTGCCGAATGGACTCAATTAATATAATAAAAAAGTTTATGAATAAAAGTGTAATAGATTTAGTATTTTTTGGATAATTTTCTCTAGTACATGTGACATGTGGATTTAAATGGAACAACTACATTGAGTGGATCCTTAAAAGTTTAGGAAAAAAATTGAATAAAAAAATTATAGCAATCCCATTGAAAGAAAGTTCTAGGACTACGCATATCGTTTCTCCTTTTATCTTCATAGCATTTGTTTTTTATAACAAGGGAACCCAACTTAAATGGGTAAACTTTGGTCTCGTCAAAGTACCTCAATTAATTAAATGAGGATCAAAGGTGGAAGATGTGATTAGATCAGAAGAGTTTGGTGTGGCTTCCTTGGGGAGTGGAAAACGTTAGAACCTCTTAAGAGTGGTCCTTCGGTTCTCTCCTAAGGTGTGAGGCGAAAAATTTTCCACATTGCTGATAATGTTGACGAATTCAAACTTAATTCTCCTTGGAATAAGGTCCACGGCTACTTGGTGCGCCTAACCAACACTCCCACTGTCAAAACTTTCATTGCTTCTAGAAATTCATGTTTCCCCCCTTCAAGATATTGCTTTTTTGGCTCCATATTCTACTTCTGTGTGGAAGAAGGTAGTGGGTGGGGCTGATTATACCCCACTATTGGATCTATTTCCTGAAGGCTCATTGGATAAAGTTGAAAATTAAGTATTCAGAATTCAAGCACTAAATTTTAGGTGCCGACAATTTTAAGTTTTGAAAGTAGAAATAAAGAGTTATTTAATTCGTAATTGAAAAATTGATCACTGAACATTATTGACTTGTTTACCATACATGAAATTGTGATTATTATAGGTTGATTTTAATAATATAAGTGATAATATTCTCATTGCCATAAATTACTTTTTTCTACTTAAAATGTTAAGTAACCCTGACTTACTTACCACGTTAAGTACGTTTTCTGATTTCATGGAATTTTTATGTTGATATTAGTTTTAAGCAGTAGATGATGTTTAATCTCATTGGGTGCTGAGCTTTCAAATTTTAGTACTTAATTATATTCTCGACTAGCCATTAGCAATTATAAAGCTTGATGGGCTTCAAATGCAACTGTAATTGATCAAATACATTAGTTCGTACGAGAACAAATAAAATTCCAAACCTATTGAGTATTCCACTTTTGTTGAAATTAAAAGGACAAAGTGGATGAGTGTTGTCTCCACTTTACGGCATTATCTTAGTTAAGTCACATCCGTTGTAAATATTAATTCAATTTTTACCGAAATTATTGCTGGACGCGACGCATGAAAATCTATTTGAAATGAATTTTCTTTGTTCTTTTTTTTCTTTTTAATAATTTGGGAATTCACTATAACTTAATAGATTTAATTAAAGTGTCTTGTGAGCCATATATTATGCATTGCAACTAAGGAAAATTTACAGTGTTCTTCTTCTTGCCAAAAAGGAAAAATTGCGGTAATCAATGCATTGTTTTTCTCATGAAAAAATTCCAACTAAAGGCCCAAAGTATTCTCAATTTTTCAAAAAGGAGCCCGAAGCATCATAATTTTATCAAGTGAAAGTTTGAAGTGGACCTTGTTTCGCATAAAAACCTGAAGTGGTCATATCAGTCTCAGAAAAAGACATGACTTCTGGGCATTTGCATCCTTCCTTTTTTCTTTCTTTTTTCCTTTTTTTTATTAAAAAGATAAAAAAGGTCTAAAAAAACACAAAATAAAGAAAAAAAACTAGGCGGGAAGGTAAGGCCTAGCCTTACCACCCGTGGCTGACACCCAATGATGATGAGGCGATAGCCACAAGCAGGGGAGGGCTGTGAACCCTCCTGCCTATATATAAATAGGAATATAAATTAGTCTTTTTTTTTTCTATTTTAAGATATGTTGGGAAGAAAAAAGTAGAAAAAGGAAAAAAGAAAGAATAAAAGGAAAGTATACATATACATACATACATACATACATACATACATACATACATACATATATATATATATATATATATATAAAGGATATAAATAACCTTGACCAACTAGTGAAGTCAGGTCATTTTTTGAGACTAACATGGTTAGTTCAAGGCTTTATTTGAAATAAGGTCTACTGCAAGCCTTTTTTTTTTTTTTTTTTTTTTTTGAGAAACTAAAGATGCATCTGTTGGAGATAAGGATTACTTCAGGCCTATATTTAAGAAATTGAGGGCAATTTGGACCATTATTTGAAATTTTCCATTTCTCATAATGTATAGAATCATTTTTGAAAACCAATAGATATGGAGTTAGCATATTTAGAATTAATGACACTCAATAACAAACCTTGTTTAATAGGGAATAGTTAGACTAAGGATAACTTTGTTTGACATTAAAGATTGTTCAAAATTTTCCGAAGTTTTCCATCATTTCTAGAAGTTAAAATAGGTCTTTGCGTCTTCACCAGGAAGGTGCAAGATTTGTTAATGAATTTAAATGAGAAGTACTTTTAGAATTGTCCCACCATGCTAAGAGATGACGTGATCTTCCATATTAGACACTTAGCCGTCGAGAAAAGTATACCTTAAGTGCCATAACTTACGAAAGGTACACTTAAGTACTACATTCAAAGAAAAACGGATCACTTAAGTGCCACTTCGGCCAAATTCCGACCAAGGCGTTGACGTGACATTTTTTTGGCGAAGCAAGCCCAAAATGACGCCGTTTTGCACGTTGACGTGACCAAATAATGCAAAAACAGCGTCGCTTTAGGGCTGACGTGGTAAAAAAATAATATAAAAATTAATTCAATTTAATTTAAAATTAAATTTAGTTAAAATATTAAAAATAATACTTTCAAAATTAATTTTAGTTAAAATATTAAAAAATAATAATTTTAAAATTAAATTTAGTTAAAATATTAAAAATAATAATTGAGACCTCAGCCACCGCCCCCACTTTTCTTTTCTTTTTTTAAATTTTTTTAATTTTAAAATTGTTATTTTTTAATATTTTAACTACATTTAATTTTGAAATTATTATTTTTTAATATTTTAACTAAATATAAATTAAAATTTTTTAACTAAATTGAATTTTAAAATTATTATTTTTTAATATTTGAAATAAATTTAATTTTTAAATTCTTATTTTTTAATATTTTAACTAAATTTAATTCTGAAAGTATTATTTTTAATATTTTAACTAAATTTAATTTTAAATTTAATTTAATTAATTTTTCTATTATTTTTTACCACGTCTGCTCCAAAACGACGCCGTTTTTGCATTATTTGGTCATATCAACGTGCAAAATGGCGTTGTTTTGGGCTTGCTTCACCGGGAAAATGCCACGTCAGCGCTTTGGCTGGAATTTGGTCGGAGTGGCACCTAAGTGATCCGTTTTTCTTCGAATGTGGCACTTAAGTGTACCAAAGTTATGGCACTTAAGTGTCCCTTTGCGCAAAGTTATGGCACTTGAGGTGTCCGCAACTCCTTAGTAGTCCAAGCCTAGTAATCAATTGAATTGAGTAGGAAAAGGTTCTCTTGACAAATATTCATTGAATTTTGCTGAAGTATGTCTCAATCATTTACGACAATAGGTTTCACCTTGGATCATGAAGACAGTTTTGGTGATGAAAAATTAGATCTATTATCTCGAAGAAAATAATAGTCACAATAAGTTTGACTAATGCCACAAATTGTTTGGTCCTTTGTTGATACTAAAGTTTTTTACTCCAAAAATCCTTTCCACATTGCTCGAAAATTTCGCATTGAGTTGGCTATTAATATTGGATTTTGACCTTTAAGCAAAATGATCCAAATTGGTCTCAGTCCCGCTCTTCATTGCATTCTTCGTATTTAGAAATTAGGAACGCAGACATAAGCAAGATCATGAATTTTTCTTATGCAATCCGACTTGAAAATTAGAAAAGGGCCCTAAGCTGATTTTGACTCTAGAGATCATCCCGGTGGTTTTGATTTTGACTCTCTCTCTCTCTCCCCGCGCCTTCCCCGCTCATTTGACGTAATGTGATCTATAATGAAATGCAATCCCTAGAGAGCTAATCATATATGTATCAAGAAAATGTGCAAACAAATCTAAAATTTCCTAAATGCACCCCCAAATTTTTTCTGAATTCTTCAATGAAGATATGATCTAGAGTTACCAAGACGCGAGATCTGATTATTTATATTTTTCATTAAATGACATGTGATTTATGAAAGTAAATGTGTAAATGTGACAATTAAATCATAGTGCAAATGAAAAATCCAAGATTTGCACTAAAACAATTATTTATGGAAAATTCTAATTATTCTGACATGTCATGAGTGATTATGCAAAGATAATGCCCAATCCTATCATAATATGCAAAGATGTACGAAATGTGTCTAAATAAGGACACCCATATATATCCACATATGAATTTTTCAAGATATGTAAACATTCCTGATTCAATTTCCTATGTGCAGAAATCCAAATCAATGGTCATTGAAATATTTTACCAATATGTCGCTTGACAATGTGGTTTTCTTTTTCTTGATTTGAAATGTAAGTATCATTTATAAGATGAGGTATAGAAGTTTAAGGGCATTCCCCAACATTACATAGATAACTAAGAATGTGAAAATGGGGTGAGGAAGTTCTATATGCTAGTCAATATTACATTTATCTAGGAAGGTCTTCAATTTTTGAAATATGAAGCTTGCCCTATGACAAGTTTACGAATTTTAGCCACGATGATGCAGACATCATTTGACTTGTTTTGGAGATGTCTACGATTACATTCCATCCAAATGCAATTTGTGATTGCTAAGAAAGTTACCTTGAGAAGTCTTGCCACCAACTCCTTGCCTTTGGCGGCCTTGATCATCCACTGAAGTTAATCATTCCAGCCTCTTAAAAATTCTTCCACCACCTACCAGCTTTGGTCATCCTTTGATAGCCTTTGCAATTTGGTTTATATGCTTTTTATACACATGTGGTTTCCTCCATCTTACAGCTTAAGCTTAACATGATATTAGAACCAAGTTTCGCTTATTTCATATGTGCATCCACCCACTCCGACATCGGTTTACATGCTATTTATGTACATATGACCTAATTTTTGAGTTGGACTTTCAAATTATATTAAACATTCTTCTAGCATGCAAATCGTGAGTATTATGAATGTCTATAACATCGACATGGCATGAATGACTCTTAATGAAAAGCAATTATGTGCAATGCAAATGTGAAATTAAATGTGATGACAAGATCTAAAGTATCTAGGAAAATGTATATTTATAAAAAGAAATAATTTGGTAACAGTCTTTAATCTATGTTAAAATAATAGTCTATTCTAAATCATAAAAAACTAAATAACAAATAATTATAAAATATTATGGGGCTCACTCTTTCGCGAATTTGTGGCTTACAACAAACTGCCAATCTCACCGTATCCCAAAAAGTATTATGCTAACAAAGCTGTTCATAAAAATCCCAACATGGACAGAAAAATAGTAATATTTAATTCCAATGTTCCAAGTTCAGGTTCGATCAAGTGTTCACCCACATATGTTACCTAATAACGCCACTAGGCTGAAATAAGCTCAAAATTCACGATGCATAATCCAATCAAACTACAATTTAAATCTGGCCAGCAAGAATTTGACATTAATTCTGCCCAGTTCTGTGCTTGCAATAGGCATGCAATCCACTTAAGATCAAGCATTACTAATTCGACACCAATTGGGCTTAGCTCCTCTTCTATTCCAGTATGCAAACCTCACAATCGGTTGCTATCTACAAGAGGCATAAGTTCTCTAAAAAGATGATGCGAAAAACAGAACTCATTATATTAAGGCTTCCATTGTTGCATTGAGAAGGTAATTGACATTTGCATTGTGGCAAAAGAGTATTTTCCTTGTGATCATATTCAAACCATTATTGAGTAGTAGTTTCATCCATTGTGGTGATTCAACCTATACTCCTAAGCAATTCTCTTGTTATTCTACCAGAGATAAGTCAACTTTTGAGAGCTTAGACCATGTGAAATAATCTAACACTAACGATGATAGTGATAATGGAAATTAAGTGAGGAGGATGATGATCATGGTAGCATAAAAAACAACATAGAGGCTTTTCAAACCTAAATGTTGGGGTTTTTATGAAGCAATAAGAAAAGCGGCGAATTAGGTTTTAGACAAACCAACCATTTCAACAATATTTCCATCCTCAAACAAAGTTAGGGACTGATATAAGATAGAGGCAAGCGAGGGAAAATATTTCCGGAGATACAGTTTTTGAAACCACGAGGTTAAGGCATCAACATCTCAATTGTTGAAGGCAATCATGAATCCTAGAGAAATACTCAAATTGGAAATCTTTATCAAGTGGGGGACAATCAATTGGGTTTGATAATTACCTTTGGATCCCACAAGTACCAAATCATTTACGTGGAAATTAAAAAAGAAACTCCAATCCATCTAGTTATAGAATATGGCCTGTTTGGTTCAATATTTACAATAGGCTTCAGGACTCTAATGTCCCTTAGCCAAAATTTTGCATTTGGCTTGTGCTTTTGATCAACTTTGAGAAAATACAATTGTATCTTCAAAGAGCTCTAAAGACCTTTAGCTCAAAGTAGATTCGAAGGTCCTTTGGGAAATAGCATTCTTAGAATGCAAGTTTTGGCCCTTGGTTACTATGCATCTTCTTCGAACCATCGCACAAAAAGCCAATTGGAGGCCGACAACCACTGACTAAGGGGTCGTGCAAACCAGCAACCACCACCTAGGGGGTTGCCTGACCCCAACGACCACTGTTGGACCTCAAGCAACACCGGGTTGCGTGACCTAGGTGACTGTTGGCCTGAATTGTGCAACCTAGGCAACGCCATCGTGTGACCTTAGGCAGCCTTGCTTGAGGTGGGTGACCTTAGGCAAGGCCATTTGGTGGCTAGATCTAGCCGTTCGACGGCCAGGTTTGGTTGTCGGTGGCTAAACTCCAAAAAAAAAAAAAAATTAGTAATTATTCCTTTACAAATGCAATTTTTACCAATTAACATTTAAGCCAAAGTTATTTTTCAATATACTTTAAAATTACAATTCACCAAACACTATTTGCATTTCAGAGAACCTTTTTAGCTCAAAGATATTTGTATTTTTGCAAAAACATTCCCCCAAAACAAAACCAAACGGGCCTATGCCCCTTGATTCAGATTTAATGGAAACAAAGTTCATGGGGGTATCACCATCTGCTTGGAACTTCACAAAGCGCAAGAGAAGATGATAAACCAGTTCCTTGACCAAGGGTGGATTGCACAAAAATGGGCTTAGATTGCAAGCTCTTCACTTTATATGCACTAGAATGTGGTGGTATAGGAATACCATATTACACAATCAACTATTCCAAATTCTTCACAAGCAATTAAGTTGATTTTACAGGAGTTTATGGAATTTTCGAACAAGTTTAGAGAGGAGAACAAAGTAAAGATAAGTTCGAAGCTGATTATTGGGGAAAGGACATCGAGGGTTGAAACTTAATGTAGAAGGTGCGTGAAAACATAAGAAGGAGCCATAGATATTATTGCTTGACGATAAGAATGAATATCTAGTGAGGAGGATGATAGGTGGACGGTGTTCACATTAGGATAAAAACGCAGGCAATGCTGATGAATCTCAAGGGGGTGCACACGTTTGGTCCGAAGAAAGAAGATCCCCATGCTTCGAGGTAAATATTGACCATGGATAAGAGCTAGGTGTAATTCAATCTCGATCCAGATTAAGCGGTTTTAAGCTTCACCCGATAATCATGTGATCACCACAACCCTATCTAGGGTTTCTCAACTTTCTCCTCTCGTGGAGTTTCCTCTCGCCTATGTTAGAGTTTCCTCTCGCGATATGCTCGAGCTCTTCCTCCTCTGTCTTTTCTTCTTTCCTTTCGTACTCAATTTGCATTTCTCGTTCGGCTTGATTCCTTCCTTCTAATCTCCATCGCTTTCCAGCCGTCACCTCCTTTTCCTTTCAGTAATCTTTTCTATCCCTCGGCTTGGCTTGCATGTGAAGTTTTTTCTAGGTCAAGTGAATCATCGGAGCCTATTTTCTCCCTGTCCCGAGTTTTTCCCATCTCCTTATGGCTTTAGTTCATCTTGCCGGGTTGAATTTGACTGTATAACAATGTGGGTCTTCGATCATGGACATGCAACACTTGGGTTTTAATTCTGCAAAGGGTTTCGAGCATTTGTAAGTTTCATGGCAACAGAAGAGATCAACAGCTCCTCGCACATTGCTGCGCTGTGTCAAAGACTCAAATGAAACTCCTCAGTTGGAACTGTCAGGGGTTGGGCAACCCCCTAACAGTTCAAGCCCTAAAGGCCGTTTTGGCCAAAGAAAAGCCCGAAATAGTTTTCTTAATGGAAACTAAGAATGCAGCGTCAGTTTTAAATAGATTACAGCGTTGGTTTCATTTTCCTCACTCCTTGATAAGGGATCTAGTGGGCCTGGCTGGTGGTCTTGCTGTGTTTTAGACTGAGCTTTATGATTTAACAATCTTGAAGTCGGAGGAGAATTATTTTGATCTGCTTTGCTATGATATATCTGCAGCTACTTCTATGCACATCACTTGTCTGCATGCTCCTTCTACTTACCAGGCTAGACAAGAGCTTTGGGATAGCATCAGGGATATTAGTGCTGTAAATACCTTTCCTTGGTTGTGCGTGGGGGACTTTAATGAGATCCTCTACCCCTGGGAAAAAGTGGGCAAGAGACACTCTCTCCTAGCATCCTTTCGAGCAGTGATTAGTGCTTGCTCTTTACTAGAATTGGAGAGCAAAGGGTGCGAATTTACCTGGTCTAATAACACAACAAGGGATGACCTGGTAAAGGAGAGATTGGATCGAGTCTTTTGCTCTTTGGAATGGCGATTGTTGTATCCTCTTTGTAGAAGTGCTAGCCCTTCTTGCTTTAGGTTCGGATCACTATCCTATTTTGCTAAACACATCTTCAAGGCTTGTTAAGCGAAAGAAGACTTTTACTTATGAAGCTTTCTGGAATCAAGATCAATAGTGCAAAGGAGTAATTCAAAATTCGTGCAATATATCCAGTGCAAACGAAGCCACTCTTGTATCAAAATTGCGGGTAGTTTCTCATGAATTAGCAAGCGGAGTAAATCAAAGTTCGTAATGGCCATCTTCGTATACTTGATTTACAACACCAGCTACAGACTATCATGAACAGAAAATGCTATCAGAGTAATGATAAAGAGCTGGCCCATTCAATCCGAGAAGAAATTCAAAAAATATGGCATCAAGAGGAGCAGTTTTGGGCTATGCGTTCTCGCATCAATTGGCTGAGGTGGGGGGATAAAAATTCCAAATTTTTCCATGCAGATCTTGTACAAAGAAGACAAAGAAACAGAATATGTATGTTAAAAGATGAACTCCATAACTGGATAAGGGAGCCAGAACAACTAAAGGAGCTGACGTTGGGTTTCTTTTCCAATTTATATCAATCAAAGGGATATCGTGACTTTGGCCCTTTTTTACAACAATGCCCTGAAGTTGTAACTACAGACATAAATGATCATCTGTTGAGAACAGTAACGGAAGAGGAGGTATACCAGGCTACTTTCTAGCTGGGTGCTTCCAAGGCTCCAAGCCTAGATGGTCTTAATGGCCTCTTATTTCAGCATCACTGGGAAATTATCAAAGCAGATGTCATCAAAACAGTTCGAGACTTCTTCACTTCAGGTATAATGCCTCGTTGTCTGAGTAGAACGATAATTGCATTGGTTCCTAAGGTTCATCATCCAGAAAGCATTGATCAGTACAGACCAATAAGTCTTTGTAATTTCTCTTATAAAATCATTTCCAAAGTTATGGCCAACAGACTTAAACCTTGGCTTCCTAGCTTGATATCCAAAGAATAGGTAGCATTTGTTAGGGATAGGCAGATACAAGATAACATAATGGTGGTCCAAGAAGTGCTTCACCAGTTTAAAGCGCGAAAGAGCAATAAAAAGTTCAATCTTCTTTTAAAAACTAATATGCAAAAAGCGTATGACAAGGTCGAATGGGATTTCCTCTAAGCCTACATGCTGCAGCTGGGTTTCAATGACAGATGGGTAAAGTTGGTAATGGCTTGCATTACAACGACCTCACTAAGTGTTCGTTTCAATGGGGAAAAGCTTGCTTATTTCCAACCATCTCGAGGACTTAGACAAGGTGACCCCTATCCCCATATATTTTTATTTTACTAGCAAATGTGCTCTCAATTCTCATTATTCAAGCTATGGATATGGGTCATTTACAAGGAATTAAGTTCAATAGAGCCTGCCCCACTTTGTCCCATCTATTCTTCGCTGATGACTCTGTTTTCTTCCTAAAAGCAACAGTCTCTGAATGCCAAAATCTTGCAAATATTCTAAACCAGTATTGTTTAGCTACGAGTCAGCTTATAAATAGGAATAAGTCTGGTTTGTATTTCAGCAAAAACTGCCCATTGTTTCTACAACAAAATTTAGCAAGTGAATTCAGAATACCTGTGATGAATCGTTATGGGAAATACCTGGGAATCCCCTCAGACTGGGGGTGATCGAAACGGGAGATGTTTTCCTGGATTTTGGCCAAAGTAAATGCCAAATTAGATGGCTGGAAGGAACGACTGTTATCGAAGAGTGGAAAGGAAATCCTTTTGAAATCAATTATACAGGCATTACCTCAATATGCCATGTCGATCTTCAAGCTCCCCCTGTCATTATGCAGATTAATAGAAAAGAAGATATCAGTGTTTTGGTGGAGCAATAATAATGGCAATACAAGCATCCATTGGCGAAATTGGACAAATTTAAAACTCTCAAAAGACTCTGGAGGAATGGGATTCAGACACCTTGTCAATTTCAACAAAGCAATGCTTGGTAAGCAAGCATGGCGTCTGTTTCAACAACCTAATGCTCTATGGAGTCAGCTTTTCAAGGGCTTGTATTTCAGGAATTCATCCTTTCAGTGTGCGCAAGCAGGAAATCGTCCTTCATGGGGTTGGCAGAGTATTTTAAAAGGAAGAGAAGCCATTCTTCCAAGACTTTGCTGGTTAGTTGGGGATGGCTCCCAGATTAATATAAGAGAAGACAATTGGCTACCTATGGGTAAATTAGGAGGAATAGCTGCTCATGGCGAATCGGTTTTAGTGGCTGATCTCATTGATCACTCTCATAACGCGTGGAATTCAACTCTTATCTCCAATCTATTTGATTCTCAAGTCAGTGAAGAGATTTTAAAAATTCCTATTAACCCTTTACTTCTTATTGACCAACTGGTATGGACTGCTAATTCTTCTGATGTTTATTCAGTGAAAAGCAGTTACCATCTTTTGTCTTCAAACCTAAATACCCAACTCAGTGTGGCTTCAACTTCTTATCAGAACCCCATTAAGTTATGGCATAAGATTTGGCATATGAAAACCGCTCCTAAAATTTGAGTGTTTATGTGGTTAGCTTGTCAGAACGCCCTTGCTACTAAAGCAAACCTTTTTCACAGACATATCTCACCCATTCCTTTCTGTAGCCTATGCACTAAAAACATGCTAGAGACTATAGAACATCTATTTTTCTTTTGCACGTCGACTAGAGAGATATGGACTCATCCTCAGATCAAGGTTCAGATCTTACCTACCTCAGTGCAGCGTTTTGATGCTTGGGTAGCAACCAGAGCCATTGATTCGAAGGCCTTCCCTAAATTTGAGGTGCTCGCCAATTTGTTGTTGCAGATCTGGCGACAGCGAAACAACTTCATCTTCAAAAACCAGAGTCCAGACCCCATCCAAGCAGTGGAGGATGCCCTTGCACAAAGCCGAATCTATAAAATTGTCGACCCAACTCCTCATCGCTCTCCAATCTCAGCCCGCGGCCCAGATCAATGATGGAAACCTCCTGAAAAAGGCAGTTTAAAATGCAATATTGATGGTGCTTTTCCGTCAGAGGGTTTGGAAGGATCAATGATTTGTATTTGCAGAAATCACAAAGGAATTCTCACTGATGTTTTTACCCGAAGCTTTCCAGCTCAATCGGCTTTCCAGGCGGAGATTTATGCTCTCATTCTATTGATTGAACATCTGATCCAGCAGGGGCTTCACCAAGAACAACTGATAGTGGAATCGGACTGCCTACAGTTGGTTGAGATTGTCGCGGAGAAGAAGACGCCGCCATGGACGGAACGAAACCTTTTTGTTGAAGTCGAAGAGCTGCTATCCCAGTGCCCTAATCTCTCTCTCAAGCACTCTCGCAGACAAGCTAATGCAGCCGCAAATTGGGCCGCAAAAGCCCACCGAAATCAAGGCCCGGTCCGCAATTGGAACATTTACCCTCCTTTTATGTTGCAAGATATAGTGTACGGTGATGCTTTAGCATTTGGATGTTTATCTTCTCTAATATAATATTTCAGCAGTTTCGACCAAACAAAAGTTTCACCCGATAAGTACGCAAATCAATTTGGATCAGACTTTGAATTAATTGGAAGACCTTCAAATCCATGAGGATAATTGTAATTCGAGTTCAGTCAAATCAAATTTGGGCAAGGTGACGGCTCTCACCAGCCATGCTTACTGGCCCTCACATGTGGTTGCTCTCCGAGATAAAAAAAGATAGAAAAGTAGAAAAAAATAAAATTACAAATAATTGTCCTTGCTATTGCCGGCCACGCCTCTCATAAGACAGAATGGCTGACGCTGACAAAATTGCTCGAAATAACTAAATTCCTATTGTTGGGACAATTCAGTGCTATAAAATTACGCTGATGAAACTGTTCCATTCATTCACGGGACAATGTTCTTTTATCTTGTCCCACATTTATTCGAACACTTAGAACCAAGTTTAGTTAGCAGGCCCCTAATTTTGCTTACAACATTCAGTTTCTGTTGTAGGACACACCAACCCTAGTGACGTACTGTCACTTAACACTTGCTTCTTTTACAGAGACGCTAGACTACATTTCATACATATAGAGTGTCCAAGAACCACTATCACATATATAGACTCATAATTTATTTTTTCATCCTCTTCTTTCTTCATGCAGTTGGATAAGAAGCTTCCGTGGCAAGACCACAGAGACCAGCCTTAGAGCTCACATCCTTCTGGATCCTCATGTACCCTTTCTCTCCCCACCCGGTGCCCCACGAATTCTTCATCAGCCAATACTTGGTGCCGCCAGAGCCAGAGGTCTTCCCATACCCGACTGCCGTGACCGCGTGGTCGATGTCGGTCCCACATGAGCCTGTGAACACGCCGCTTGAGTAGAATTGGAAATCAAACCCGCCCCCCCTCAATTGCCACCGAGACTGGCTGGTTTGCCACGGCCTGCAAGAGGGCCTTCTCGTTGTTGGCCGGCACATCCTGATACCCAGTTATTGAGGCTGCCTGGTTTGCCGTCTTGGCCGTATTGCAGGTCCCGTCAATTCCCTGGTAAGGATAGTTCGCCTCAGTCGTGAGGCCACCATTGCTTACAATGAACTTGAAGGCACTGTCCACGACCCCGCCCCGCAGCCTTTATCGTTATCATCACAATCCACGAGTTCTTGCTCCGAGAGTGGCACCAACTTCCCCTTCTTGATCATGGTAATCCCTTCCATAGCTGCCACAGCCGAGAATGCCCAACAACTTCCTGCAAAAAGAGATAGTAAAATGAATTACAAAGAGACATATGTACACGTGTAGTATGATGGGCGTAAAAGGAATGTAACAGTGAATTACAGATAATATTGTTATCTGCTATATGCACAATTGTTGCCTCTTTTCAACAGCTTGAGTACGACATGAGAATTTTGACATTTTCGCAGGACAATTTTTTATTTTCCACTCACCACAGCCGCCTTGATCCTTAACAGGTGTCACGGCCTTCTTGGTTCGCCAGTCTAAGGCAGCTGGAATGGCGGTGAAGTTGGCATACTTGAACGGTTTTTTTTCGCCAGAGGACAGGACCCTTGTGGGCCTCCTCTTGTAGCCGGTGTAGGAAGCGCGGAACTCCTCATTGGTTAGGTCTGCGAACTTATTCACAGCCAGTTTATACCCCACGTCCTTACCATTATTAAAGGCGTTGATGTGCTTAACGTTCTCCTTAAATATCTCATACCGTTTTGCCTTTTCGACCGCGCCCTTGTAGACACGCCCGTGGATTGCCATCCACTCCTCATGTTGCTTTAACAACTTTTCCTCTTCAAGAGGGCGACAAAGCGTTTCCGAAACAGAAACTATAATGACCAAAAGAGCAGCTGATGTGAGGAACGAGAATTGGTTTTGTTTGGCCATAATCGTGCTCTGGGTACTGTCTAGGACACAATTGGAGTGACTTGGTGAGTCGTAACTTTCAGTTTGTGCACGAGGAACTCCAAATGGGCGTGTTGGGTTTTTATAGACAAAATGCTGCTCAACTGTCGTCACTCTCACTCTCTCTCGATAATGCTTCAGTGGACCCTCTCCTCCTCCTTTGTGCCTGGATAGCTGTTGCGACTTTGACCCCCAAAAATTAAGCTTGCTATTGCACCCTCATCATGAATTGCACGGGTGCAATTGAAGTGACTCTGGTTGTCATTGACCGATGGGTGATTAATCAAAATGCTACCATTCAACATTGTCATGTAGTGCAAAAATTTATGGTTCTAAGAGGCTTGTGCGTTGTTATACGTGGATGTGCATTTGCATCTATGTTTGCCTTCCAATCATGGGCAAGTTATTACTAGTTCTCTAAAGTAAAACAACTAGCTTGGGTTAGCATCTGCTAATAAAATATTATTGATCTTGAAGGTGTGATTCTTTGCCAATGACTTGGTGCCACGTAAATAGTCATAAATAACTGAGATTGGCTGGTGGAGCGCTTCAAGAAAACTGAACTTCTACTCTGAAATCGTATTTTATGACCAATATCAACTTTGGACGACCATTGGCTGAGTTCCCATTTTGCTTATCTAGCCACATCAATATGCAAAACGATATTGTTTTTTACTTATCTAGCCACATCAGCATGCAAAATAATGTTATTTTGCACTTGTCTTGTCAAAAGAACTCCACGTCGGCATTTTGGCTGGATTTTCTCAGTGTCGGCCCTTAACTGATCAATTTTGCTCCGATTTTGACACTTAAATATACTTTTCCAAATTTTTAATACTTAAGTGTCCCACTATACTAATTTTTCGCACTTCAGGTGTCCGCACCTAACTTGGATGTAATTGAAATAGGGGATATATATGACATAGATGTATAAGTTTCGAATTCTTCATGGTACAAAAAAAGTTGGGGGCATTTGTATCTCGGTGAACAAGTTTATGGTTTTAGGCAACACGAAAAAAAGAGAGGGGTATTTGTGTCACAACGGGTATGGTTTAGGGTTTTTTGTTGGTATTTGCCATATAATCTAGGAGCATCACAAAACGCCAAATTGAGGTGCACATGTGAGAATGTTAAATTTTTCAGTGAAGGTCAGGCTCAAGCTTGGGTTCATAATGGAATTATCTTAAAGATTATGGAGAAGGTCAGGCTCAAGCTTGGGTTCTCCCCTAGGGACCCCTTTGTCGAGGACTTCAGATTTTTGTTGTTAATTCTCAATAAGTGGTATCAAAATCAATGATTGATTAGATTGAATAGGTCAAATATGTATAGATGGGTAGCTGGTGAATATTTTAAAGCAAGAATGTCGCATATGACTCATC
The DNA here is from genome assembly GCA_014182375.1 of Eucalyptus virginea. Taxonomy (NCBI): domain Eukaryota; kingdom Viridiplantae; phylum Streptophyta; class Magnoliopsida; order Myrtales; family Myrtaceae; genus Eucalyptus; species Eucalyptus virginea. The sequence goes on along the minus strand of CM024517.1, from coordinate 8,210,750 downwards.
TATCGATGTGACAAATAATGCGCTTTCACTAAGTTTGGTTGGGCCAAAGCGATTAATGGGTAGTTAGAAGGGCAGAGTTTTGTCTCTTGCCAAACTTGGCAAAGTCAAGGTGCAAGTGCACTGGTCTTAGGCAAAAATTTATGAATTCCATGGATGTGATTGAAGTGACTCTGGTTCGCATTGACTGATGGGTGATTAATCGAAATGCTACCATTAAACATTGTTATGTAGTGCAAAGATTTATGGTTCTAAGCGGTTTGTTGGTTTTGTGGTGGTCTTAAATTCTAGCCAAAATCATATTGATGGTTGATTTCCTTTTGTCGATGGTTAGCAACTTAGGCCTACCCTATGTTTTTGCCTCCATATTATATATATATATATATATATATATATATATATGTATGTATGTATCAACATTTTCGACCTTTCATAAACTATATTAGCGTGCTGTTAGTAGATATGTACTTGCATCTATGTTTGCCTTCCAATCATGTGTAAGTTATTGTGATTCATGTTCCTATGGGAAAGAATTGGCTTTCTTCAATGAAACAAATAGCTTGGGTCGGCATCTGCTAATGAAATATTATTAACCTTGAAGGTGTGATTCTCTGCCAATGAATTGCTGCCACATAAATAGTCATAAATATTGAGATTGGCTAGTGGTGCGCAACAAGAAAACTAGACTTCAACGCTGAAATCATATTCTTTGACCAATATCAACTTTAGACGGCCATTGGCTGAGTTCCTATTTTGCTTGACTTAGCCATATCAACGAGTCTTTCAAGTTTGGGAAGAGCTTCTAGATTCCAATGTTTGGCGATAAGGATGCAACTCAATCAAGCTCACGTGCTATTCGAGTTCGACTTGCTGATTACTCAAGCTCGGCTTGATTCTTTTTGAGTTCAAGTAGCTTAAATACTGATTAATCGAGTCTAGCTCAAGCTAAAAAATAATAGCTCGTGAGCCTGATCGAGTTATTCAATCTTTATGTTTTTTAATTATAAAAATACATTAATAGATACGAACTAAATAAATATATTACTACTTTTTAATTGTAGTGTATTTTAATGATTCCAGCTAGAGTTTGAGTTTTACTCTAAGTTTTGAGAAAGAACAGTTATCTAATCTACTTGAGCTAAAGCTTATTGAAAACTTATGTAACTCAATTATCTACTCTTAACTATTTGATTGGGTCAGATTCAAGCATCGAATTGGTTGTTGACTCAACTCGATTACACACATACTCCCCTAGTTTGGAAATTTAGTTTGCCAGATTTTGTTTGTGCATAAAAAGTAGGAATAATGATACTGAATTTTTTTTCAATTTTTAATGTGATCTATGAACCTTTTTTGTTTAATAAATTCGTTGAACTTTTATAATTCCAAGCAAAGTAATTTTCCATTGAAAATCCTAACACTTAGTTGATGTGGACATAGTTTCGTTAACTTAATGTAGATTCGCTAGGCTGGCATGTACGTGACTTACATATGGATTGCATGTCAAATATATATAAAGGAACAAAAACATTTCTAATTGGGGAAAATGAGGTGGTAGTCAAGATCATTATTTAGGGCCAATCAATGCTAATAGAGCAGTCCGCGTTGAAAAAGTATATGGGGAAAATTGTTCAAAAGTCATAAATTTATTGCATTTTTGAGAATATAGTCTTAAATTTCTAATTATGCCAATTGAGTCCTAAACCTTTCACGTTTTGCCAATTGAATCAATTCGGTCAAAGTTCATGGACAAAATTAGATAGAAAGATTGTATCGACCCCATTATTATTGAACTAAAGTTCTAGAACTATGCATATCGTCAATCCTTTTTATCCTCATAGCATTTGTTTTTGATAACAAGGGAACCCGACTTAAATGGGTAAACTTTGGTCCCGTCAAAGTACCTCAATTAATTAAACGAGGATCAAAGGTTGGAGATGTGACTAGATCAGAAGAGTTTGGTGTAGCGTCCGAGGGGAGTGGAAAACGTTAGAACCTCTTAAGAGTGGTCCCTCGGTTCTCTTTCCAGGAGTGAGGCAAAAAAATTTCTACATCGCTAATGATGTCGACGAATTCAAACTTAAGCTCTCCTTCGAATAAGGTACACGGCTCCTTGGTGCGCCTAGCCAACACTCCCATTGTCAAAACTTTCATTGCTTCTAGATATTCATGTTTTCCCCCTTCTAGATATTGCTTTTTAGGCTCCATATTCTTCTTTGTGGAAGAAGGTGGTGGGTGGGGCTGATTATACCCCCACTATTAGAGTAAAATTCCTTATATAATCTACTTACTGAAAGCTCACTGGATAAAGTTGAAATTAGGTATTAAGAATTTAAGCAATAAATTACTTCTTTCTACTTAAAAAGTTAAGTAACCCCTACCTACTTACTGCGTTTAGTAAGTTTCCTGATTTCATGGAATTTTTATGTTGATATTAGTTTTAATCATCAGATAACGTTTAAACTCATTGAGTGCTGAGCTTTTTAATTTTCAGTACTTAATTATATTCTCGATGGGCCATTAGTAATTATAAAGCTTGATTGGCTGCAATTGCAACTGTACTTGGTCAAATACATTAGTTCGTAGGAGAACAGATAAAATTCTAAATCTAATGAGTATTCCACTTTCGTTGAGATTAAAAGGAGAAAGTGAATGAGTGTTGTCTCCACTTTGTAGCATTATCGTATTCAAGTCACATCCGTTATAAATATTAATTTATTTTACCGAAATTAGTGCTGGACGCGGCTCATGAAAATCTATTTGAAATGAATTTTCTTTATTTTTTTCTATAATTTGAGAATTCACTATTACTTAATAGATTTAATTAAAGTGTCTCGTGAGCCATATATTATGCATTGCAACTAAGGAAAATTTACAGTGCTCTTTTTCTTGTCGAAAGGAAAAATTACGGTATTCAATGTATTGTTTTTTCTCATAAGAAAAATTCAAAATAAGGGCCTAAAGTATTCTCAATTTATCAAAAAAAGGAACCGAAGTGCAATCATTTTCTAAATTAAAAAAAAAAAAAAGCATGAAGTGGACTTTGTTTTAATAAAGGCTTAAAGTCGCTATGTCAATCTTAAAAAAGGACATAACTTCACTAGCTAGTTAAGGGCATTTCCATCCTTCATCATTTTCTTATTTTCTTTCATTATTTTCTTTATTTTTTCCTTTTTTTGTTTTTTCTTTAAAAAAAGTATAAAACAAAAAGAAAAAAGAGAAAAACTAGAATAAAGGAAAAAACTAGGTGGGAAGGCTAGTCATACCACTTGCAGCTGACGCCCCACCGATGATGGCTTGGCCGCCATAGGCAGGGGAGAGTTGCCAGCCCTCTCACTTGTGTGTGTGTATATTAGCCTTTTTTTTTTTTTTCCTATTTTAAGTTTTTTTTTTTTTTTTTTGTGGAGAAAAACAGAAAAAAAAGGGAAGAAAAAAGAAGAAGAAGAAAAGAAGAAGAAGAAGAAGAAGAAGAAGAAGAAGAAGAAGTAAAGGATGAAAATGCCCTTGACCAACTTGTGAGGTCAAGTCATTTTTTGAGTTTGGCATGGCCACTTCAATCCTTAATTTGAAAGTCTACTTCAGGCTCTTATTTGAGAAATTAAGGATGCTTCAAGCCCCTATTGAAGACAAGGTTCACTTCAAGCTTTTATTTCAGAAATTGAGAACACTTTGAACTCTTATTTGGAATTTTCCCTATTCTCATAATATATAGAATCATCTTTTGAAAACAGAAATATATTTAGTTAGCATATTTAGAATTAATGACACTCGATAACAAACTTTGTTTAATAAGGTATAGTTAGAGTAAGGATAACTTTGCTGGACATTAAAGATTGTTCAAAGTTTTCTGAAGTTTTCAACATTTCTTTAAGTTAAAATACGCCTTTGCATCTTCGTCAGAAAGGTGCAAGATTTTTAAAATAGGAAGTGCTTTTAGAATTGTCCCACTGTGCTAAGAAATGACGTGATCTTCCATATTATAAACTTAGCAATCCAAGCCTAGTAATCAAGCGAATTGGGTAAGAAAAGTTTCACTCGACAAATATTTATTGGATTTTTTAATGAAGTATCCCCCAATCATTCACAGCAATAGGTTTCACCTTGGATCATGAAGATAGTTTCGTGATAAAAAAATTAGATCTGTTACCTCGAGGAAAATAATAGTTGCAATAAATTTGACTAATGCCATAAATTATTTGGTCCTTTGTTGATACTAAAGTTTTTTACTCCAATCCCTTCCGCATTCTTTGAAAATTTCGCATTGAGTTGGCTATTAATATCGGATCTTGACCTTTAAACAAAATGATCCAGATTGGTCTTGCAGTCCTGCTCTTCATTGCATTCTTCGTATTTAGAAATTAGGAACTTAGACATAAGCAAGATCATGAATTTTTCTTATGCAATCCGATCTGAAAATTACAAAAGGGCCCTAGGCTCATTTGGACCCTCAAGATCAGTTCTGGACTCTCTTCCCCGCGCCTACCATCCCCCGGCCCCGCCCAACCGATATTGACAAAGTGAATTAAAACAAGCCTTAATTCGGAGTCGGATAACCCGATTCCTTTTATGGAACTCACTTTGTATACATCCTATTAAACGCTCAAGGTTACTTGATAGTTTGGCCCCCTATAAATACTTCCACCACCTTTAAGGTCAGGCTTATTTCAACTAGATCTCTCCCTGATGAACCTTGATATGTCGCAAAACAATGTGGATGTATATTGAAAGAAAGTGGATGAGGTTAGGAACGCCTAATACAATTGTCGCCTGCGGAGATTACATGGGCTAAAGATTTGGAAGGAAAGATGAAGGAACAACACAACTTACTGGAATACTTCAGCGGAAATCATAACGGTTCGGTTTGGATTATAAAAAAATTCGATCCAAACCGAAACACAGCAAAAGCCCTTTAGTTTTCACTCTTCCTTCCGGTTTTCACTTGTCTCAGAGAAGCCATATCCATTGCTTCGTCTACTCCCAGACAACAACCCCATTTGGTCCTCCTAATGGCCATGGCGGCCACCAACATCCTCTCCCTCTACTACCCTCCACCACCATCCAGTCCCCAAAGGCCCCACCCCACAGCTCGTCCCCGACCACCTCCTTCACCAGCTCCACACCATACGCGCCTCAAGCCCCAGCCCACCCTCCACCCCGACCACCACAAACCCCACTGGCACCATCCCTCCGATCTTCTCCTCCAGTCCCAGCTTGAAGGCGAAAGATCGAGCCTCAGAGTTTGCTCCACACAACATTGATTCCTTCGATGACTTGGGAAGATTTTGTTCTGGCCTTACCATGCCATCGATGGATCTAGCCTCAGTTTTTGCGACTTTTGTGGTAGTCTCGAATGAGGTGAACCGAAGGAAAGGTGGAACAATGGAAGGAGGAGGAGGGACCCATAAAAAAAAGACACCAAAAACCGAAAGTCTAAACCAAACAGTCTTTTCGGTTTGGGTCCGAATGACCATGCATCTTTAATGTTCAGTTTGGTTCAGGTATTAGGAGTCCCCAAACTGAACCGGATCATTGATACGCCTACTTGCCCTCTCTCCCAAAAACCTGGGTTTGGCCTACTCATGAGGACGTCTAAAATCAGATTGAGCGACTAAAGAGGAAGCGGATGAAGCGTAAGTGAATCCTTCTAATTTGGCCCCACAGAACGATTGGACTAGTCAGACTTCCCAATTGTATTAGCATGTCTACATTGCAATTTCTTTTTGAAAACCAACTGTAAGAACTTGTCGAACTAATAAAATTGAAATGTTTTTTTTTATCGCGATGGGTATTCGATTGATCGTTGTGGGTTATCCTTCAATGACGTCTTTGCATAAGAGTTGGGAGTTGCTAAGATAGGCAGTTTTCCAAGTCCCTTATTAATGAAATTTTGTCAAAAGACTGAATTCTCACAAACAATAGATGTCGAGGACAAACATATTATTGCTCAGTTTTCAATATTTATCTTCCCTAGAAGGAGGGAATACCTTCTAGTTGCTTTATGTCCAAGGGATGCCGAGGACCCCATGAGGTCTCGGACAAAGCATTTTAAAGTCATACTTAGGACTCCAGCTTTCATTATGAGAGATAACTTTATTTTAAAGATTTCATCTTTTAGTTGTGCATTAATAATATTTACAATTTTTCATCCTTGATTTGTCATTGCTTGCTCGCAATCCAGACACATAGCAGGTAAGGGCGAGAACTACCAAGAGGGCATGCTGGACCAAAAGAATGAGTTACGCGGCATGCTCGTACGAGACAACAGGAAACAAGGGCATCGCCAAACTGGAAGAACAGTTCAGCGCATTACGAAGGTTGGAAATATCGCAGACAGTCGAGGGTCTCTCACACGATGGTACATAATGGTTGGGACCAACAAGACAGGGACATCAGTTGAACCGTTGGAAGCTTTCATGCAGCAATATAAGTCCGAATTTTGAGGATGAAATTTCATTGAAAGAGAGTAAAATGTAATATTTTGTGCCTTTTGATTGGGTGGTGACGACCTCCGGTAGGCGGGTTAGACCATCTAGGGGTTTGATTAATAGATTATTATGCCTACACTTAACTTGGACTCTCCTAATCTCATATCAACCCATGACTTATACTCTAAGTTCTTAATATACAAATGATTTTTAAGTAGAAGTTGCCATTAATCTATTTTTTGGAGATCGATTAAAAATCTTAGTAAAGTAACAGGAGAATTACTTCACTCCTATGAACTAAAGATTATAGGAACATGGACTTGAGTACATTAGATTTCACCGATGCCCTTTCGATACATTTTCTCTTTTATTTCAAAAAAAAAATTTGCAGACAATTTGCATTACTTACTCCCCAACATGTGAGGTAATTAGGCAAATGCGCAACCAATACTTAACACCCAATAACGAAAGTGTTAAATAAATTGTGAAGAAAAGGAGGAATGAGTTACCTTGAAGCAACAAAACATCTGCAAGTGTTAGCTAGAAAATCACATCATCCTGAATGTAACTTCTAATTTACATGCAATTTCACTCAAATCTTTTTAGGTTTTCTCTCATTTAATGAAAATCATGCTTTATACAATGTGTGCTACTAATCTAACATGACATGTGACATAAGTTATTTAAATGTCCTAACCCTAACAATGATGAAATATATTATCTCAGCACAACACACAATTTCCTAAATATATGAACCTAAACATGACATAGATCTAATTAAATGAAACGTGCAATTTCTAAAATGACGTGCGATTTTTAACCATGCACAATTTAAATGGCATGCACATAATGACGTGGCACATGACATGGTACTTATGCACTTAACCTATATGACATGCACATGACATAGCAATATGATATGACCTAAATTACATGACATGCATGTGATTTTTCTTTTGTATTTTTCCATGAATTTAAAAAAAAAAAAAAAAAAATGCAACCTATCTTGAAAAATCTACTTTAATTGTATCTAATTTTTTTGTTTTCTTAAAATGAACAAAATCAATTCAAACCAAACAAAGATAAAATAAATAAATCCACATCAAATACGACACCAAATCGCCAAATCACACAAGATATTATCCGTGTCCACTTAATTTTGGAAATCAATTGATGAATAGTATCTCGGGCATGAATATCGGATTGGCCAATTTTTCATACAATCATGAATCATATCTTGGGCATGAGATTAATTGATGATTTTCTGTGCAATTGCAAATTATCTCTAGTTGGAAATCGGATTGACGATTATAGCATGTTAGGAAATTAGGGAACAATACCTAATTTAAAAGGCTAGTAAAGGTTTTGGATATCATAATATATCTGTGAATTCAATCACATGCATTCACAATATTTTAAATAAAGAAACGAAATATTCGAAAATCAAATTAGATAAGATTTTTACTTAATCTGAATATTCGCTTCCAAATTTGGGTCGACGGACAGGGGCTCACAAAACACGGTCAGGGCTTGATGAGGCGGTGCACGGCTCATGGTGATGCTGCTCCACGTTGTGAATGGTGAGGGTACACTGAAGATTTACGCTCGATGGATGACCGGCGGGTGCAGGCCTCGCTGTTCGTGGCACAGAAGGTGGCTTATGATTGGTTTTCCACTTGATCAGTCGCTGGAAGAGCCTCAAGCGTCCTACAGAAGGGGAATCTTATAGTCGTGGGGATGAACGTTGGCATGGTCACGGCTTGAGGACAGCAAGGAGGACAACGGCGACAGGACCGGCTCGGCTCAGTGGCGTTCTTGTGGTGCTCAACCCTGTGGCTGGCTCACGAGGAGCGATACTTGGTCGCTCGTGACGGTGGCTTGGCAGAGAGGTGTAGCAAAGACGCTGGACTTGAGGATGTAGGCATCAGGACCTACAAAAAAAAAGTTAACCAAGCTCGATGGAAGGAGACAAAGCTCGTCAGAAAGACTAGGTATTGCAAAAGAAACAGATGAGTGAAGGCGCGTGCGAAGGTCGAGGGGACCCAGAGAGTTCTCCACTAATTTCACTTGGTTTTGTCTTCTTGTGAATCTCAAAGTCCCCGACAGAGAAGCGAAACGATGATGGATTACTCTGTCTCTTTCTTCATTGAACTTCTCCACCAGTCGTAATTATCTTGACCACCGCTTGACTCCTCGCGGGATGGATGATCTGAACATGTGGAGCATGCTCTGGGCTGGATTGGCACGAAATTTCACCAGTGAAGATCTACAGGAACAACACTGGACAGCCTGCAACTTAGGGGCTTGCTGGAATCGTCACTGAAGAAAACTGCTTAGAGGAAGGCCATCAGAGCAAGCTGTAATCGCCGGAAAACCTGCAGAAAGTTTGACAAAAGTGAATTGGATGAACTACAGCGCTGGGGACTGGTTTGGGCTGGCTCAGATACTCAACGGAGAAAGCTAGACAGCCGGCCTGAGGAGAGTCATGAGCTGGATGGTCGCTAGTTTGTGATCTCGGCTGGCGTTTGTAATCTTGTGAGAGGCCACTGGCTCGTGGATTGATAGCTGAAGGCTCAGTAGAAAGGAGTACTTGCTGCGGAATCGCCGGAGAAAATTGCACGGAGAAGAGGACGAGCAGCCGCTTGTGGATGTCGAGGCTCAAGAAGAACGATGAAGAACTTTTTCGAACCTCTCCTGGACACTTTCTTTTATCATTGTGGACAGCGTGGGTTCTCAGAAATTTTCGTTCCGTGTATCCCATATGCGTTATGTTATGCGTGGCCTTGTATTGAATTGTGCGGCCCCCTTCACAATCGTTGAACAAAGGCTTGCCTTTATAGGCTCCACTCTAGGTTTTTTCTTTTTTTTCTTTTTTTCAAGAGCAAAATATTTTACTTCCAAATTATGATATTCATTTTAGGGAATTATTTATTCTTTTCTCTGGTTGAATATCATAGAATAATATAATTATCTTCGAAGTATCTTATATAATAATTCTATAATTCAATTATACCAAATTGCCCTACAATGCAAATTTCCATTACATACATATAATATGGGCTTGACAAAAATTACATGCTCTAATGGGCTCAATCTAATTTATTAATTGAGTTCAGAACTTTCCATCTAAGTCCATCCCTGCCAGACTAGTAAATATGTAACTAATTGAAATGCACTCTTAATAACTATATGTAATTTAACTTAATATTTTTGTTATGAGCTAAAATTTAGTCCCTAATTTATTACACAATTAATAACTAATTAAGTTGCCAAAATTTAGATATCAACATGAGTCGAAGAAAGTGGGCCCCAAAGAAAAAGGTTGACTACTCAAATAAGGATAAAAAGAGATGCTTAGCTCAGTTTAGGACAAAAAGCTAATGCGAAAGGGAGAGAGAGGAAAAAGAAAGAAAAGAAGGGATGAAGAAGAAGAAGAAAGCGAAAAAGAGGAGAGACTCGCACATTCTCACGTTTCTCGCCAAGCCAGATTTACTTTGATAAGCAACACTCGGTAAAAATTCAAGCTCTTCATTCTTCTCATTGGAGTAGTTTTTAGAATTATGGCACAAATTGGAATTAAGTAAACATTGAAATGCAAGGTCCAATTTAGGAGTGTCAAGGAGCTGTGAGATTTTTCAAAAATCGATTTGAACTTTCAATTTGCTTGAAACGAATTTTTTAAGTCGGACATGTTATGAATAGTATTCGACTAGCGGCATTTGGGAATTTCGTCGGTTGTCAGCTACATTTTGGATCAGCCAAGCTATGAGTCTTCTAGCCTTCTATCTTTTTTTCTTCTTTTTTTCCCCATTCTCGGATGTTTATCTTTTCGCAAGTATATTCCTTAGGCCAATGCTTATGTTCCAAGGTTTGGTCGTAGGTTCAACAAAAAATTGTGATCAGGTAATACGGTCCCATTTGGTTGATAATAATTTTCATTTTCGATATGTATTTTATATTAAGAGTTTCACGTCCCGATCCTCGAACACGCACACATCCCTTACCTTGGCTGATTAAATAGCAATGTCTCAAGATGTATCTCTAACCCTTTTTGTTTTTATACGCATGTGGAGGCATATAATAATAATCCACAGACAATAAAGTAATGGGATAGAAAAGTAGAACTCCAAATTTCCACTTTAAAAGCAACCACCCTTATATACATTGCAAATCATAGTGCAAATATATACAAGGCGAATTGTTAAATCAGGTTTTAAACCACAAGTTTATAAAACAAGGCCTGCAAAAGGGAATCGACTCTCATCAAAAGAGGGTTGTCCTATGTCAATTCTTCAGGCTTCACCTTCTACACATCGGGCCTCCGGTTCTTCGCCACAACTATCTAAGGACCTGAAAATGGTTATTCAATAACCAATGAGACTACATCTTAGCAAATTCTACCCCTTAAGACTTGATTAGGAAACCAATACGCCATAAGAATTACCTATGCACACGAGTCAAAGGACTTACCTTAACCTTAGTTTCATCCTACAAATCAACATTATTTACATATACCTTACATCACATCACTCAATCAATTTATAAATTAAATCAAATCATTGATCAATCGACCTAGCCGATTACATGTCATCTCGACCCTTTCTTGGTCGGCTCATCTCATTTACTCAAATTTAATGCTGAATTACAGCTCAGTGAACACGGCCTACACGATCATCTCGAATACTCAACCCTAACATTGAATTAAGGCTCAGCGAGCACGGCCTACACAATTATCTCAAATACTCAACTCTAACGCTGAATTACGGCTCAGCGAGTACAGCCTACTAAAACTTTGGCAGTAATGCTGAATTACGGCTCAGCGGGCACGGCTTACTAATTCTTCGGCGGTTAATGCTGAATTACAGCTCAACGAGCACAACCGATTCCAAGTTCGGTAGTGATGCTGAATTATGGCTTAGCAAGCACAACCTAGATTAGGTGGTAATGCTAAATTACGGCTCAGCGAGCACAACCTAAATTAGATGGTAATCTACGGTTCAATGGACATAACCAGACTATTTATTTTCCAAGACGATATATATCTAGTCACCGAGCCACGTGCATTCCCTAAGGCGACGTACAAATCACCGAGCCACGTGCTATTTGTAGGTGATTTATAATCCACAAATCACGTGCATTCTCCAAGAAGACACTATAGGTCTCCGAGCTACGTATTACAACTCTCTTCCTCATTATTTTATATTTAATCCATAAGTCACGTGCATTCTCTAGGACGACCTTCTTAGTCTCTGAGCCATGTAATACCACTTTCTTCTCATCTTTATCATACTCGATAAAATAGTACTCGATTAGTCTTAGCCAATATAATTAATTCACTCTCACAATTCTCGCCACTTTATACAGCCTATTAAAATATTAATGGCGTTGTAGACCCACGCTCGGTTATTTCCAATCAATTACTGAAATTGAATAGTTTAGGAATAAAATCCTAAAAATCCACAATTAAATCAATTTGGCACAAACCAAAGCTCGAATAAATAAACGGACTGTACCAGGATAATCAGTATAAAATTTCGGTCGTCGACTATCCCAGCCTAATTTCTGAAAAATAAATAAATAATTAAACAAATACAAAAAATTAATTATTACATAGCAATAATTCCAATTTAGGCCTGTAATGCTTAATTGGAAGCTGAGACGGACTGGGAAAAATCCCGAGACACGTTCAATAAATACTAGAACATTTCTACTCGCTAATGACTATGTCTAATCACCTAACATGCATAGTTAAGTCACTAATTTAATTACTTAAATTAATTTAACCACCTAATCATGCTTAATTAACACTAATCAACCCTTAAGCATCATTAGTCTACTAAGCGAAGATTAGTGAGCTAAACTCACCTGTTTAACAATCTGTTCGGATCGAAACGTCGAGAACATCACGAGGGACGTTTTTCTCCAAAGCAGGCCTAAGCTCCGGGGCTTGGAACCACCTCAAAGTGGCCTCCAAAGGTGCTATGATACCCACAAAATTCCTTACACTATGATACCCACAAAATTCCTTACTGTTCTAGGCTGGAAATGAGAGAAAATTAGCTTGGTTTAAGTGGGAATTGATCGAGAATGAGGAAATAGGCTAAATCGGACCTAGATGGAGATTTATCGGTGAAGGAATGGCTAAGGACAGCCTTGGCTGAACCCTACAAGATCCAAACCAGCTGTTGGGATGGAGGGCAGGCAAGGCAAGGGGCGAAGAGCTCGCATGGATGGCGGGGTGCGTGGGTGAGGTGGACGGCGGCGAGCGGCGCGACTCCAGCGGCGGCTTGGCGTGCGACGGCGTCCAGCTTTTTCTTCTCTGCTGCTGGTGGCGTCAAACACAACAAGGAGGGAGGAAATTAAGTGCTTTGGCCGGCCAAGGGAGAGGATGAGGGAGAGAGGAAAGAGAGAAGTAAGAATGGGGACCTACTATGCACATTTCTTCCACAAGCTTGTCCCCCAAGACCTTTCTTAGCCAAGTATCTTCCTTGGCTGCCATTGAGCACCAATGCTCACCTACAACTCATGAGATGGTCCATTTTGGCTAGGGGGAGGGGGAGCTACGAATTTCTAAGCAATTGGCTTCAATTTGGTTGCTTAATTTTGCTCAATCCATCCTCATTTGGTCTCCATAATTTCATTTGGCACCTCAATATTTCAATTGAAATTTTTCCTCACCCATGAATTCGTCTTGCATCCCAAATTTGCAATAAAAAATAATCCCCTGCCTTTTCTAAACAAAAACGGTCCTAAGCCAACTTTTTTCCCAAAAAGTCTCGAGTTTTAGAAAAATATTTTGAGAATGAGTTGACGTTCCTAGAATTTATTGTGACATGACAGGATTTCCAATTTCTGAAATTGGACTTGAATTCATGGTTAATTTCCATTCGGCGCATTTTTAGCATGACCTAGGCTACCAGGTAGTTTTAAGAGATTTTTAGTGCAAATGACCCGTGGTCGATTTTCTTCAAACAACAATGAGCCCATTCGACATATTGGCGACTCTTGATTATCGTGAAAATCTCGAGGTTTCAATTACATACATAGGGTACCAAAACGATAGAGAAATCAGTCTAGTGCCGGTCGACGAGAATTTTCCAATTTAATGGTGTCACCCACGATTAGCCAGACTTCTCAGTTGAACCGACCTATCTTTAATCTCTAATCAATTTACGTATGTGCCGTAATGATCTTAGCAGATGAACACGGTCGAGTAGCCGATTCCTAGTCGAATCCTCAAGTCTATTTGCCTTAAAATTCTTAATGGCTTTCCCAGATAATCTAATTATCTCAAGAGTGATCAACTCTGAGAACAGTCCTATAGGCGCGTCGATGAAATGCCAGATTTATTCTATTGAAAATAGGACTGAAAATCCAGGATGTCACAACTCTTCCCCTCTTATAAAAATTTCGTCCTCGAAATTTAAACATTTACCAATCCTTAAACAAAAATGTGGGGGTATCGTCGTCTCGTCTAGTCTCACTTTCTTAGGTTGCTTCTTCAGTCCCATGGTGTTGTCATACCACTTTGACCAAGGAGACCATCTTGGTACACAAAATCCGATCTGAACCGAGCATTTCACGCACAATACTTAGTCATCTACGTCTAATTCTTCAAGATTTAGCACGTGGGTTAGGTCAGGCTCATACATCCTCAACCTCGACATGTGAAAGACGTCATGCACTCGCGCCTACTTCGGTGGTAATGTAAGACGATACGCTAGAATCCCGATTCTCTCTTTAGAACTTCAAAGGGACCTACGTATCTCGGTTTCAATTTTCCCTCTTTGCTGAAGCGCAAGGCATCCCTCATTGGTGACACCTTCAAAAAGATGCAATCACCAAATTTGGAATTCTAAAGGTCTTTGATGCTCAATGATACAACCTTTCTAACGGCTCTAAGCGATCCATAATTTGATTCTGATCACGGCAATTGCAATCATTGACTGTTGAACTGACTCTGAGCCTGTGATTTTTCTTTGTCTATTTTCCTTTCCACAACTAAGGTTCTGCACACTTTGCTATGCAATGCTTCAAAAAGAACCATATGACTGTTTTGCTGAAATTGGGAATCCTCAGGTCTTTATCTGATATAAATTCATTATTGGCACTCCATGTAGACGAATTACCTAACATGCATACACTTCTGCATGCCTATTCAAACCAAGATCTTTCCGTGCCGTACTGAAGTGAGTCGGCTTCATCCATCTGTTGACCACTATCCCAAATGGAATCATTACCCCTCTAGTTCCTTGACAAGCTTGTCACAAGGTCCATAGTGTTGTGCATTCAGTTCCACTCTGGGGTCTCGAGGGGTTACAAGAGTCCTCTCGGTTTACAAGGATGTGCCTTGATTCTTATCTGAGCATCCGGCTCAATTCTGAGAGCGGCTATAAGATTTGGAAGGTAGCCCATCTCAAATTTGAAAACCGAATCTCAAACTTTCTCAAGTAAGGTTCATACCTTAACTAGCATATACACATTTAAAGACTCTTGATTTATCGCATTAGTGACTTCTTTCGTTCTTCTATGGTGATACCAGATATCTCCACCTAGTCCTTCAAAGTTCTAATTCACAACGCTATTTCGTTTTAAATTACTTTTGGGAGAATAAACACTGTAGACTTTCTTGGTCCGTGAAGATCCAAGACCTTTCTCCACATCACTAACATCTCCAAAACTTTAGGGCTAAAATTTATGCTACGAGTCCCAAGTCATGCGTCGGGTAACTTAGCTCGCGAGATCTCAATTGACGGGATGCGTATGCAACAATCCTACCATGCGTAAGTAACAATCCTACCATGTTGCATCAACACGCAATCTAAACCTCTAAACGATGCATCACTATAGACTTTGCATCCTCCAGAGGGGATGATCAGCACAAGTGCGGTAGCCAACTTCCACTTGAGCTCTTGAAAACTACACTCGCGCTTGTCTGTCCACACAAACTCTTCTTCTTTCTTCAGAAGTCTAGTCAATAGCGACACAGATTTTGAAAATCCTTTGCCTGAGTTCACGTGGCCTAGGAACGCAATACGAGTAAACCAAAACTCGCATTTGCTAAGCTTAGCATCCAATCCATGAGTCTTTAGGGTCTGAAGTACCATCCTCAGATGACTCTCATGCTTCTTAGCACTCCTCAAATACATCAAACTATCATTGATGAACACGATCATGGACTGACTTAGGTATTTCTCAAATACTCGGTCCATCAAATCCATGATAGCAGTTGGAGCGTTTGTCAGACCAAATGGCATTACAATATTCTCATAAAAGCCATATCGAGTATGAAACGCTATTTTCAATATAACATTCTTCTTGGTTCTCAAGCGATGATTAGTCTATCCTTAAGTCGATCCTTGAACACATTGACCTTCTTTATAACTAGTCACACAATTCGTCGATCTTCAGCAATGAACACTTGCTCTTGATCGCCACCGATTGAGTCGACTATAGTCGATGTACACTTATAACGAACCATCTTCCTTTTTCTCACAAACTAAACTAATGCTTCCTAAAGCGATGCACTGGCATGTATAAATTCCTTATCCAGTAATTCTTCACATCTATACCATCAATTCTTTCTACTCAAACAACGACATCTGGTAAAAAGCTTTTGTTGAGTGTCTCTGACCCGGTTGCTGACTCAATCACAAATTCTACCTCTTTCATTGACGATAGGCTTGACAATCCCTATGGCAACACTTTTAGAAATTCTTGGACTACTTAGAAGTCCTCAATTTTCAATTCTTCAATCTGTCTTGTCTTGACAATCACCTTGTAATCTTGGCAACCTCCGTCTAACAAAATGGGTTGCCTTTAACCAACGAAATTGATGAAATCGAAGATTCTTTTCGACTCCTAATAAACTCAACACTTTCACATGCTAATGGATTAAGCTGGATTACTCCATGACCTTTATTCATTACTACAAGATGCTTCATGAGCCCCTTCTATTCATGTGCCATTAAAGTTACATCTCAGCAACTGGTCGAGCACAACCATAGCTAGTGATTCTCCTTTCTTCGGCTTTATTTCAACAAACTGAAATTCGACAAATTTAGTCCAAAGCTCTGCTGTGCTACTCTAATAAGATTTCCTCAAGAACATTCTTCCTTTGATTGGTGCAGGGTTGGTTCCATTCCTATCCCTTTCGACATTCTAGTGGCATCCTAACTGTAGTAATGGCATTTATGCTCCTTTGGACTTTTACTAACCGTACTTCACCTGATGGCCATGCCGGCTACAATCAAAGTACACTACGGTTATATTAGGACACTAGATTGATCCATGCTTCCTTCCACAACTTCAACACACTTCTGCTGAGTCCTTTGTCTCCTATTGGGTGACAACATGCACTTTTACTAGCACCGAGATCTGTCCCAAATACCCCTATGCACGTTCGACGCGCATTCACTTTGGTTTGTCCCATTAATGGTGATAGAAACTGCTGTCGTGGTCCCATCGACCTTCTGGTACCGTTTCTAACTAAGCAACCCTATTGGCCACGCTTGAAACAAGCACTCGTCCTAAAATGGTACCAGGCGTAACCATGTTGTCTCTTACAGGCATGACATACTCTATTCTGATTCATTACTGACTTATCTATTCCCACCTTTCCTGTTGGGCGGAATAGAATACTTTTCTCCCAACATCGGTCTTTTCCCCGACCGATTTCCATTTCTGCTGGAACTGAATCTTAACTCAGAAATAACGGTTCGCTCCCAAATCGCATCTCCATGCTGGACCTCAGCAGGTGTGGCAACAAAGGTGATTGCAGCTCTAACGCCGATCGTGACAGCGGCAACAATGGCGACTTGATCCTAAACTTGTTGACTCGACAAGTTCCCAAGTATCACTTGCGCCTGAACGATCTCGTCAAACCTAGGATCGCTTAGTGCTGCTACACTAGTACCGGCTTATAGCAGTACTCTTGCACTCGCGTTGGCCTAAGCCAATGCTCTGCCACCATTGCCTCTGGCACCGATCCTTGTTGGTGTTCCACCCCGAGTCACAAAGGTTACAACCCTCTTACTAGGGGTCCTTAGCGCCTGATCACTCATTCTATAGGATCTTTATAGAAACATGTTTTCTAATTCTAATACCATATTAGAATTTGAGTGACCCACACAAACAAGCTATCAATCAGCTAGCATCGACATGCACCAGACATGAATTTAAATGTCTTTCCTACCACTATCCCATGGTCCATCGCACCTTATCAATCCAATCCCTAATCATTGCTCTAATACCACAAAAAGGGGATGTCACACCCCGATTCTCGAGTACGCACACATCCCTTACCTTGGTTGATTAAATAGTGACGTCCCAAGATGCATCGCCAACACTTTCTTTTTTTATACGCATGCAGAAGCATATAATAATAATCCCCAGACAATAAAGTAATGTGATAGAAAAGTAGGACTCCAAATTTCCACTTTAAAAGCAACCACCCTTATATACATTGCAAACCATAGTGCAAATATATACATGGCGAATTGTTAAGTCGGGTTTTAAACCACAAATTCATAAAACAAGGTTTGCAAAAGGGTAGAAGGGAAGCTCGAAGAATTGACGATCCTATTCGACTAGTGAGTCATAGGGCAATTCTCTTTTGATGGGAGTCGATTCCATCTTATAGACCCTGTTTGGGGAACTAGTTGTTTAAACTTGACTTAACAATTCGACTTGTATATATTTGCATTATGATTGGCAATGTATATAAGTGTGGTTGTTTTCAAAGTTCGATTTTGAAATCCTACTTTCCTATCTCATTATTTTATTGTTTGGGGATTTCATATGCTTCTGCATGCATATATTAAAATGAAAGGGTCGGTGATGCGTCTTGAGACGTCACTATTAATCGACCAAGTTGAGGGATGTGTGGGTGCCCAAGGATTGAGGTGTGACAGGTTCTCCCCTAGGGATCCCCTTTGTCGAGGACTTTAGATTTTTGTTGTTAATTCTCAATAAGTGGTATCAAAATCAATGGTTGATTAGATTGAGTAGGTCAAATATGTATAGATGGGTAGCTGGTGAATATTTTAAAGCAAGAATGTCGCATATGACTCATCTATTGATGTGACAAATAATGCCCTTTCGCTAAGTTTGGTTAGGCCAAAGCGATTAATGGGAAGTTAGAAGGGCAGAGTTTTGTCTCGTGCCAAACTTGGCGAAGTCAAGGTGCATAATGGAGTAGAGTTTATATTGTTGTAGAAGGATACTTGCATTCAGGGGGAGGAGGCCGAATATAGTAGATCCACATGCGAAACAAAAAAAATTCTAAGGTGCAAGTGCGCTGGTCTTAGACAAAAATTTATGAATACCACAGATGTGATTGAAGTGACTTTGGCTCGCATTGACTGATGGGTGATTAATCAAAATGCAACCATTAAACATTGTTATGTAGTGCAAAGATTTATGGTTCTAAGCGGTTTGTTGGTTTTGTGGTGGTCTTAAATTCTAGCCAAAAGCATATCAATGGTTGATTTCCTTTTGTCGATGGTTAGCAACTTAGGCCTACACCTATGTTTTTGCCTCCATATGTACATATATATATGTATGTATCAACATTTTCGACCTTTCATAAACTATATTAGCGTGCCGTTAATAGATATGTACTTGCATCTATGTTTGCCTTCCAATCATGTGTAAGTTATTGTAATTCATGTTCCTCTGGGAAAGAACTGGCTTTTTTCAGCGAAACAAATAGCTTTGGTCGGCATTTGCTAATGAAATATTATTAATCTTGAAGGTGTGATTCTCTGCCAATGAATTGCTGCCACGTAAATAGTCATAAATATTGAGATTGGCTAGTGTTGCGCAACAAGAAAACTAGACTTCAACGCTGAAATCATATTCTATGACCAATATCAACTTTAGACGGCCATTGGCTGAGTTCCTATTTTGCTTGACTTAGCCATATCAACAAGTCTTTTAAGTTTGGGAAGAGCTTCTAGATTCCAATGTTTGGCGATAAGGATGCAACTCAGTCAAGTTCACGTGCTATTTGAGTTCGACTTGCTGATTACTCAAGCGCGGCTTGATTCTTTTTGAGTTCAAGTAGCTTAAATACTGATAAATCGAGTCTAGCTCAAGCTAAAAAATAATAGCTCGCGAACCAAATCAAGTTATTCAATCTTTATGTATTTTAAATTTAAAAATACATTAATAGATGTGAACTAAATAAATATATTACTACTTTTTAATTGTAGTGTATTTTAATGATTCCAGCTAGAGTTTGAGTTTCACTCTAAGTTCTGAGAAAGAACCGTTATCTAATCGACTCGAGCTGAAGCTTATTGAAAACTTATGTAACTCAATTATCTACTCTTAACTATTTGATTTGGGTCAGATTCAAGCATCAAATTGGTTGTTGACTCAACTTGATTACACACATACTCCCCTAGTTTGGAAATTTAGTTTGCTAGATTTTGTTTGTGCATAAAAAGTAGGAATAATGTTACTGAATTTTTTTCAATTTTTAATATGATCTATGAACCTTTTTTTGTTTAATAAATCAGTTGAGCTTTTAAAATTCCAAGTAAAGTAATTCTTCCATTGAAAATCCTAATACTTAGTTGATGTTGACAGAGTTTTGTTAACTTAATGTTGATTTGCTAGGGTGGCATGTACGTGACTTCCATATGGCTTCCATGTCACTCACACACACACACACACACACACACACACACACACAAGAAAAACATTTCTTGACCAGGGAGAATGAGGTGTTAGTCTAGATCGTTATTCTCAGCCAATAAATGCTAATAGAGCAGTCCACGTCAAAAGAGTACATGGGGAAAATTGTCCAAAAATCTATAAATCTATTGCACTTTTGTCAATATAGTCCTAAATTTTTAATTATGTCAATTGAGTCCTAAATCTTTTCACGTTTTGCCAATTAAGTTCATTCGGTTAATTTTGATATGAAATTGTTGATATTGACAATTTTTACTAATATTTTAATTTTTTTGCATTTTTATATTATTTTTCTTTTCATTTTCATTTCTTTCCTTTTCTTTCTTTTCCTTTTCCTTCTTTTTTTTTTCCTTATTTTTAAGGCTAGTAGGGGACCATCGGCCACTTGTGGAGGCCTGGCCACCCTTGCTGACCATTGGGTGAGGATTAGCCTTCACCTAGTGGCTAAGGTTGTTAAGCTTGTGGCCAGCAGCCACCTTCTAGGCCTTAACAATGAGAAAACCCCCCCCCCAAAAAAAAAAAAAAAAAAAAAAAAGAGAGAATAAAGAATGAAAAAGAAAAGGAATGAAAAGAAAAGAAAAAGAAGATATTAATATATAAAATTTAAAATGTCCATGTTAGTGTTGGTAATATCATGTTTGATGGCCAATATTCACATGAGTGGTTTCCGATCAAAATTTGCCGAATGGACTCAATTAATATAATAAAAAGTTTATGAATAAAAGCGTAATAGATTTAGTATTTTTTGGATAATTTTCTCTAGTACATGTGACATGTGGATTTAAATGGAACGACTACATTGAGTGGATCCTTAAAAGTTTAGGGAAAAAAATTGAATAAAAAAATTATAGCAATCCCATTAATTATTGAAAGAAAGTTCTAGGACTACGCATATCGTTTCTCCTTTTTATCTTCATAGCATTTGTTTTTGATAACAAGGGAACCCAACTTAAATGGGTAAACTTTGGTTGTGGCACCCCGAACCCTTCACAGGTCGCCACAGGCACCCAGCGTTCACCTTAGATTCATCCCTCAGAAAAAGCGTCGTAAATCATAGACACATTTTTTTTTTTAAACGGTCCCAGCGCGACTCATTTAGCGGAAGCAAAATTTAGCATCACCATCACCCCCTCCATTAACCATGATACAATCGCCACACCACTAATCATCATAATAAAGACAAAGCCATGACACTTTATTTACATATTTGCAAGATGGGCTTTCTTGGGTCGATACATCAAAAGTGATACTAGGTCTTATAGCCACACTCGGCCATAGCCTCAAAACACTCGACCCACTATGATAATCATGAAAGATCCCCCATCACCACTAGTGTCGGCTAAACATCCCCAAAAAGTTCCCAACTCCTACTCATCACGTACGGCCCTCACACCCATCCCGGTGCATCAGGCGGTGACGGTGGTAACATCCCACGCATCACCCCGTCTTGGAGAACGTGGACGGATATGAACTCTTGCACAACAAGGCCCCCAGCCAGGCCTACGTCGTACATGACCAAGCAGCGCACTCTAATATACGTCAGTCCGGGAACGGAAGGATAGTGAAACTCCTCGCACTCAACTTCAACATCGGAGGGCAGACCATAAAACACGCCCCTCGTGACAGCAGGGAGCGGCATTCTACTAATCTAAAATGTTGGTCCCCAAAAGGGGTGAGTACAACCACTCAGTAGGTAAAAGAATCCAATAGCCACTCAAAGCATCATACAAGTCATACATGCATTCCAGGCATCACTTACCTTGAAGCCATGCATATACCATCATACACCTCCATCACAATCATAACACATACATGCCCTCATCATATCATACACATCATCATGACATCATCATATCATACACATCATCATGGCATCATCATCATGACATCATCATATCATACACATCATCATGACATCATCATATCATACATCATCATGCCATAGGTGATCATCATCACATCATATCATATATCATCATGCCATAAGTGATCATCATCACATCACATCATATATCATCATGCCATAAGTGATCACCATCACATCATATCATATATCATCATGCCATGGGTGATCATCATCACATCATATCATATATCATCATGCCATGGGTGATCATCATCACATCATATCATATATCATCATGCCATGGGTGATCATCATGACATCATATCATATATCATCATGCCATAGGTGATCATCATGACATCATATCATATATCATCATGCCATAAATTATCATCATCACATCATATCATATATCATCATGCCATGGGTGATCATCATCACATCATATCATATATCATCATGCCATAGGTGATCATCATCACATCATATCATATATCATCATGCCATAAATGATCATCATCACATCATATCATATATCATCATGCCATAGGTGATCATCATCACATCATATCATATATCATCATGCCATAAATGATCATCATCACATCATATCATATATCATCATGCCATGGGTGATCATCATCACATCATATCATATATGCATGATTCAATTTTCACTTTAAACTTCCAATTCGATCACCACATCACTTTCACTCGGGATCATGAATTTCATCCCATACTTTTCACTCGCACCCCAATCGGCATCGCGAGATAAACCCTCCGGCATTCAGCCATTCAAGGCCACCGGGCATCCGGCAACCCCACTCTCCGGGCATCTCGCATCCCAACCGGCATCACGAGGCATCCCTCGGGCAAAGACCTCCGAGGCTTCCGGCACCCAACCATTCCGGGCATCTCGATACTCCCGAGGACATCCGGCCATGTATCTCTATACATTCCGGCCATCCGGCACCCCCATCCCGGGCATCCCGATACTCCGGGGCATTATCATCCGCCACAAACGGTTCCCTCATTCATCATTATCCATGGTCACCAATTTAGGTCTCAACTCATCATGGCACACAATATAATGACCAACAAGATCATATGCAGCATTCAATTCATACTTGCATCTCAATTCATAGTCATGCATGCATCAAGACATCATCATCCAATCCATACAAAATTCCAGCAAATACCACTTTCAGAAAATATTTAAATTAAATATCCATATGCTTCTCAAAAATCATGAAATTAAGACATGTGATAGATAAGACAATAAGGTAGAAATTTCATGAAAAGCACATGTCCAATAGAGTTCCACACAAGAAGGTACAATCCACACAAAACAGCATGCAAATTCGGATAGAAACAGAATGCACAGTTTCCGAAATAATTTGATTAAAATATCCATACGACCTCCGAAAATTATGAAATTTTACCAGGTTATAGACAAGACACTAAAGCATATTTTTCATGAAGACTTCCAAGCCAAATTCGTTTTAGATTATTTTCTACAGTCACACGAAGTTTCTGGATCTAACACCGAAACGTCCAGTGTATGTCTCTCCGAAATACTGAGTTTTCAGCCACTTATTCTTCCTCGTTTCCTCTGAAATTTGGATATGTTTTACTTCAAAGGATCCGCTAATGAGATCTTAGTCAGATTTCCAGAGTATAGTCATCATACGGTTCCATGAAGTCTCGGGTATCCTGCACCGCATCTCCAGATCTACGGTTTTCAAGAGCAAGTTGATTCACTGAGCTATACTTGTTCATTTTACCCCAAATTTGAGTATGTTAAACTTCAAGATGTTCTCTACAAGTTTCATGAAGAAGTCGAAAATAAATTCTTAGTAAAAATCAACATGCAACCACAAATCCACCGAAAGGTCAGTGAAATCGTTCCAGATTTGATGTCTCCGTAGGATGAGAGTTTGACCCCTCAAATCTCCATCATTTTACACCAAATTTTATTATGTTGTAGTTTAAGATGTTAGCTACAACTTTCATGAAGAGATCAAAGCCAAAATCGAACTCAAAACATGCATGTAAGCTCTCACAAAGTTCTGACTCAGGCGGTTTTATACGAAAACAGCATGCACCCAAGAACAAAACACATAACTTCACTCCCATGCCTCCAAATAATCCTAGATTCCGACCATACATGCAAAACATTGGTGCAAGAGTAGGAAGTGGATTCCCAACTTGCCTCTAGACCGAACGGACGACGGCACACGGCGGCGAACGGGCGGCACACGGGCGGACGGACGGCGAGTGGCGGCGACTCCTTCCTCTCGGCTCCTCCTCCCTCTCCGCCTCACTCTCCCTCTCTCGCACACTCTCTCTCTCTCTTTGGGTGGTAGCTCAACCGGCCACCTCTCTCTCTCCTCTTCCTGTTATTCCCCCATTTCCTAATCATTTGCAATGATTAGTTTGCCTTTCAATTTAGCCAATGCATGCCATCTCTCTCTAAGCCAGTGCATGAAGACCTCTTACCACTTGTTACAACACATGCATGGGCTTGGGCTTTGGGCTTGGGGCATTTGGGCTAGCAATGGGCCGGCCACTCCTCCCCCTCTCTTGGTCGACGGCAGCCCACTTGTGGGCTTTAATGGGCCGGCCAACTTGGCCCATTAAAATCAACCTTTGGGCCTAAGGCCCAAACCTAAATAAAATCAGATTTTTCCCTTTTATACTTTCTTCTCTAAATTTTAAATTTTAAATTCCACATGGCCAAAAATCTTGTAACATTTTATTTATGGGAGTTTAATTTATGAGATGCATAGCCAAGCATAGATTATTCTCATTAATCTATCTAATTTAAAATCTCATAAACACAAACACATATCAATTAACCTTAAAAGAAAACTAATGGCTAAAGCATAAATCATAGGTAATTTCATTTCCTAATTACGAGCTTTAATACACCTTAGAGCTTGTCTTGAATTTTGGGATGCCACATTGGTCTCGTCAAAGTACCTCAATTAATTAAATGAGGATCAAAGGTGGAAGATGTGATTAGATCAGAAGAGTTTGGAATGGCTTCCTTGGGGAGTGGAAAACGTTAAAACCTCTTAAGAGTGGTCCTTCGGTTCTCTTCTAAGGTGTGAGGCGAAAAATTTTCCAACTTAATTCTCCTTGGAATAAGGTCCACGGCTACTTGGTGCACCTAACCAACACTCCCACTGTCAAAACTTTCATTGCTTCTAGAAATTCATGTTTCCCCCCTTCAAGATATTGCTTTTTTTGGCTCCATATTCTACTTCTGTGTGGAAGAAGGTAGTGGGTGGGGCTGATTATACCCCACTATTGGATCTATTTCCTGAAGGCTCATTGGATAAAGTTGAAAATTAAGTATTCAGAATTCAAGCACTGAATTTTAGGTGCCGACAATTTTAAGTTTTGAAAGTAGAAATAAAGAGTTATTTAATTCGTAATTGAAAAATTGATCACTGAACATTATTGACTTGTTTACCATACATGAAATTGTGATTATTATAGGTTGATTTTAATAATATAAGTGATAATATTCTCATTGCCATAAATTACTTTTTCTACTTAAAATGTTAAGTAACCCGACTTACTTACCACGTTAAGTACGTTTTCTGATTTCATGGAATTTTTATGTTGATATTAGTTTTAAGCAGTAGATGATGTTTAATCTCATTGGGTGCTAAGCTTTCAAATTTTAGTACTTAATTATATTCTCGACTAGCCATTAGCAATTATAAAGCTTGATGGGCTTCAAATGCAACTATACTTGATCAAATACATTAGTTCGTACGAGAACAAATAAAATTCCAAACCTATTGAGTATTCCACTTTTGTTGAAATTAAAAGGACAAAGTGGATGAGTGTTGTCTCCACTTTACGGCATTATCTTAGTTAAGTCACATCCGTTGTAAATATTAATTCATTTTTACCGAAATTATTGCTGGACGCGACGCATGAAAATCTATTTGAAATGAATTTTCTTTGTTCTTTTTTTTCTTTTTAATAATTTGGGAATTCACTATAACTTAATAGATTTAATTAAAGTGTCTTGTGAGCCATATATTATGCATTGCAACTAAGGAAAATTTACAGTGTTCTTCTTCTTGCCAAAAAGGAAAAATTGTGGTAATCAATGCATTGTTTTTCTCATGAAAAAATTCCAAAAAAAGGCCCAAAGTATTCTCAATTTTTCAAAAAAGAGCCCGAAGCATCATAATTTTCTCAAGTGAAAGCTTGAAGTGGACCTTGTTTCGCATAAAAACCTGAAGTGGTCATATCGGTCTCGAGAAAAGACATGACTTCTGGGCATTTCCATCCTTCCTTTTAGACATGAGTTCAGGGCATTTGCATCCTTCCTTTTTTCTTTCTTTTTTCCTTTTTTTTATTAAAAAGATAAAAAAGGTCTAAAAAAAACACAAAATAAAGAAAAAAAACTAGGCGGGAAGGTAAGGCCCAGCCTTACCACCCGTGGCTGACACCCAATGATGATGAGGCGATAGCCACAAGCGGGGAGGGCTGTGAACCCTCCCGCCTATATATAAATAGGAATATAAATTAGTCTCTTTTTTTTTTTTCAATTTTAAGTTATGTTGGGAAGAAAAAAGTAGAAAAAGGAAAAAAGAAAGAATAAAAGGAAAGAATACATATACATACCTACATACATACATATATATATATATATATATATATATATATATATATATATATATATATATATAGGATATAAATAACCTTGACCAACTAGTGAAGTCAGGTCATTTTTTGAGACTGACATGGTTAGTTCAAGGCTTTATTTGAAATAAGGTCTACTGCAAGCCTTTTTTTTTTTTTTTTTTTTTTTGAGAAACTAAAGATGCATCTATTAGAGATAAGGATTACTTCAGGCCTATATTTAAGAAATTGAGGGCAATTTGGACCATTATTTGAAATTTTCCATTTCTCATAATGTATAGAATCATTTTTTGAAAACCAATAGATATGGAGTTAGCATATTTATAATTAATGACACTCAATAACAAACCTTGTTTAATAGGGAATAGTTAGACTAAGGATAACTTTGTTTGACATTAAAGATTGTTCAAAATTTTCCGAAGTTTTCCATCATTTCTAGAAGTTCGCCCCAGTGGCCACCCTTCCAACATGGAAGGGGGAGGTGAGGGGTTCAAATCCCCACCTTCTCAGGGGGGGATGGGGGAAGGGACGCGTAAGTTTCGAGAGTGGGTTGCGACTCCCACGCCCTGCAAGAGGCAGGGCACAAGTCTGCGAGTGAGTGTAGAGTAGGTATAGAGTAGGACTGACAAAAAAAAAAAAAAAAAAATAGGTCTTTGCGTCTTCACCAGGAAGGTGCAAGATTTGTTAATGAATTTAAATGAGAAGTACTTTTAGAATTGTCCCACCATGCTAAGAGATGACGTGATCTTCCATATTAGATACTTAGCAGTCGAGAAAAGTATATCTTAAGTGCCATAACTTACGAAAGGTACACTTAAGTACTACATTCAATAAAAAACGGATCACTTAAGTGCCACTCCGGCCAAATTCTGACCAAAGCGCTGACGTGGCATTTTTCCGGCGAAGCATGCCCAAAACGACGCCGTTTTGCACGTTGACGTGATCAAATAATGCAAAAACAGCGTCATTTTAGGGCTGACATGGTAAAAAAAAAATAATATAAAAATTAATTCAATTTAATTTAAAATTAAATTTAGTTAAAATATTAAAAATAATACTTTCAAAATTAAATTTAGTTAAAATATTAAAAATAATACTTTCAAAATTAAATTTAGTTAAAATATTAAAAAATAATAATTGAGACCTCAGCCACCACCCCCACTTTTCTTTTCTTTTTTAATTTTTTTAATTTTAAAATTGTTATTTTTAATATTTTAACTACATTTAATTTTAAAATTATTATTTTTTAATATTTTAACTAAATTTAATTTTTAAATTCTTATTTTTTTAATATTTTAACTAAATTTAATTCTGAAAGTATTATTTTTAATATTTTAACTAAATTTAATTTTAAATTTAATTTAATTAATTTTTATATTATTTTTTACCACGTTAGCTCCAAAACGACGCCGTTTTTGCATTATTTGGTCACGTCAACGTGCAAAATGGCGTCGTTTTGGGCTTGCTTCACCGGAAAAATGCCACGTCAGCGCTTTGGCTGGAATTTGGTCGGAGTGGCACTTAAGTGATCCGTTTTTCTTCGAATGTGGCACTTAAGTGTACCTTTCGTAAGTTATGGCACTTAAGTGTCCCTTTGCGCAAAGTTATGGCACTTGAGGGGTCCGCAACGCCTTAATAGTCCAAGCCTAGTAATCAATTGAACTGAGTAGGAAAAGGTTCTCTTGACAAATATTCATTGAATTTTGCTGAAGTATGTCTCAATCATTTACGACAATAGGTTTCACAGACAATTTTCGTGATGAAAAATTAGATCTATTATCTCGAAGAAAATAATAGTCACAATAAGTTTGACTAATGCCACAAATTGTTTGGTCCTTTGTTGATACTAAAGTTTTTTACTCCAAAAATCCTTTCCGCATTGCTCGAAAATTTCACATTGAGTTGGCTATTAATATTGGATTTTGACCTTTAAGCAAAATGATCCAAATTGGTCTCGCAGTCCTGCTCTTCATTGCATTCTTCATATTTAGAAATTAGGAACGCAGACATAAGCAAGATCATGAATTTTTCTTATGCAATCCGACTTGAAAATTAGAAAAGGGCCCTAAGCTGATTTTGACTCTAGAGATCAGTTTTGGACTCTCTCTCCCCCGCGCCTTCCCCCGCTCATTTGACGTAATGTGATCTATAATGAAATGCAGTCCCTAGAGAGCTTATCATATATGTATCAAGAAAATGTGCAAACAAATCTAAAATTTCCTAAATGCACCCCCAAAATTTTTGTGAATTCTTCAATGAAGATATGATCTAGAGTTACCAAGACGCGAGATCTGATTATTTATATTTTTCATTAAATGACATGTGATTTATGAAAGTAAATGTGTAAATATGACAATTAAATCATAGTGCAAATGAAAAATCCAAGATTTGCACTAAAACAATTATTTATGGAAAATTCTAATTATTCTGACATGTCATGAGTGATTATGCAAAGATAATGCCCAATCCTATCATAATATGCAAAGATGTACGAAATGTGTCTAAATAAGGACACCCATATATATCCACATATGAATTTTTCAAGATATGTAAACATTCCTGATTCAATTTCCTATGTGCAGAAATCCAAATCAATGGTCATTGAAATATTTTACCAATACGTCGCTTGACAATGTGGTTTTCTTTTTCTTGATTTGAAATGTAAGTATCATTTATAAGATGAGGTATAGAAGTTTAAGGGCATTCCCCAACATTACATAGATAACTAAGAATGTGAAAATGGGGTGAGGAAGTTCTATATGCTAGTCAATATTACATTTATCTAGGAAGGCCTTAAATTTTTGAAATATGAAGCTTGCCCTATGACAAGTTTACGAATTTTAGCCACGATGATGCAGACATCATTTGACTTGTTTTGGAGATGTCTACGATTACATTCCATCCAAATGCAATTTGTGATTGCTAAGAGAATTACCTTGAGAAGTCTTGCCACCAACTCCTTGCCTTTGGCGGCCTTGATCATCCACTGAAGTTAATCATTCCAGCCTCTTAAAAATTCTTCCACCACCTACCAGCTTTGGTCATCCTTTGATAGCCTTTGCAATTTGGTTTATATGCTTTTTATACACATGTGGTTTCCTCCATCTAACATCTTAAGCTTAACATGATATTAGAACCAAGTTTCGCTTATTTCATATGTGCATCCACCCACTCCGACATCGGTTTACATGCTATTTATGTACATATGACCTAATTTTTGAGTTGGACTTTAAAATTATATTAAACATTCTTCTAGCATGCAAATCGTGAGTATTATGAATGTCTATAACATCGACATGGCATGAATGACTCTTAATGAAAAGCAATTATGTGCAATGCAAATGTGAAATTAAATGTGATGACAAGATCTAAAGTATCTAGGAAAATGTATATTTATAAAAAAGAAATAATTTGGTAACAGTCTATAATCTATGTTAAAATAATAGTCTATTCTAAATCATAAAAACTAAATAACAAATAATTATAAAATATTATGGGGCTCACTCTTTCGCGAATTTGTGGCTTACAACAAACTGCCAATCTCACCGTATCCCAAAAAGTATTATGCTAACAAAGTTGTTCATAAAAATCCCAACATGGACAGAAAAATAGTAATATTTAATTCCAATGTTCCAAGTTCAGGTTCGATCAAGTGTTCACCCACATATGTTACCTAATAACGCCACTAGGCTGAAATAAGCTCAAAATTCACGATGCATAATCCAATCAAACTACAATTTAAATCTGGCCAGCAAGAATTTGACATTAATTCTGCCCGGTTCTGTGCTTGCAATAGGCATGCAATCCACTTAAGATCAAGCATTACTAATTCGACACCAATTGGGCTTAGCTCCTCTTCTATTCCAGTATGCAAACCTCACAATCGGTTGCTATCTACAAGAGGCATAAGTTCTCTAAAAGATGATGCGAAAAACAGAACTCATTATATTAAGGCTTCCATTGTTGCATTGAGAAGGTAATTGACATTTGCATTGTGGCAAAAGAGTATTTTCCTTGTGATCATATTCAAACCATTATTGAGTAGTAGTTTCATCCATTGTGGTGATTCAACCTATACTCCTAAGCAATTCTCTTGTTATTCTACCAGAGATAAGTCAACTTTTGAGAGCTTAGACCATGTGAAATAATCTAACACTAACGATGATAGTGATAATGGAAATTAAGTGAGGAGGATGATGATCATGGTAGCATAAAAAACAACATAGAGGCTTTTCAAACCTAAATGTTGGGGTTTTTTATGAAGCAATAAGAAAAGCGGCGAATTAGGTTTTAGACAAACCAACGATTTCAACAATATTTCCATCCTCAAACAAAGTTAGGGACTGATATAAGATAGAGGCAAGTGAGGGAAAATATTTCCGGAGATACAGTTTTTGAAACCACGAGGTTAAGGCATCAGCATCTCAATTGTTGAAGGCAATCATGAATCCTAGAGAAATAGTCAAATTGGAAATCTTTATCAAGTGGGGGACAATCAATTGGGTTTGATAATTACCTTTGGATCCCACAAGTACCAAATCATTTACGTGGAAATTAAAAAGAAACTCCAATCCATCTAGTTATAGAATATGGCCTATTTGGTTCAATATTTACAATAGGCTTCAGGACTCTAATGTCCCTTAGCCAAATGCATTTTGCATTTGGCTTGTGCTTTTGCTCAACTTTGAGAAAATACAATTGTATCTTCAAAGAGCTCTAAAGACCTTTAGCTCAAAGTAGATTCGAAGGTCATTTGGGAAATAGCATTCTTAGAATGCAAGTTTTGGCCCTTGGTTACTATGCATCTTCTTCGAACCATCGCACAAAAAGCCAATTGGAGGCCGACAACCACCGACTAAGGGGTCGTGCAAACCAGCAACCACCACGGGGGGTTGCCCGACCCCAACGACCACTTTGTTGGACCTCAAGCAACACCGGGTTGCGTGACCTAGGTATTTGTTGGCCTGAATTGTGCAACCTAGGCAACGCCATCGTGTGACCTTAGGCAGCCTTGCTTGAGGTGGGTGACCTTAGGCAAGGCCATTTGGTGGCTAGATCTAGCCGTTCGACAACCAAATTTGGTTGTCGGTTGGTAAACTCCAAAATATATATATATATATATATATATATATATATATTAGTAATTATTCCTTTACAAATGCAATTTTTACCAATTAACATTTAAGCCAAAGTTATTTTTCAATATACTTTAAAATTACAATTCACCAAACACTATTTGCATTTCGAGAGAACCTTTTTAGCTCAAAGATATTTGTATTTTTGCAAAAACATTCCCCCAAAACCAAACCAAACAGGCCTATGCCCCTTGATTCAGATTTAATGGAAACAAAGTTCATGGGGGTATCACCATACGCTTGGAAATTCACAGCGCAAGAGAAGATGATAAACCGGTTCCTTGACCAAGGGTGGATTGCACAAAAATGGGCTTAGATTGCAAGCTCTTCACTTTATATGCACTAGAATGTGGTGGTATAGGAATACCATATTACACAATCAACTATTCCAAATTCTTCACAAGC
Source organism: Eucalyptus virginea (assembly GCA_014182375.1). Lineage (NCBI taxonomy): Eukaryota > Viridiplantae > Streptophyta > Magnoliopsida > Myrtales > Myrtaceae > Eucalyptus > Eucalyptus virginea. The sequence continues at coordinate 8,178,573 of CM024517.1, read as the reverse complement.
AATTAAGTTGATTTTATAGGAGTTTATGGAATTTTCGAACAAGTTTAGAGAGGAGAACAAAGTAAAGATAAGTTCAGAAGCTAATTATTGGGGAAAGGACATCGAGGGTTGAAACTTAATGTAGAAGGTGCGTGAAAACATAAGAAGGAGCCATAGATATTATTGCTTGACGATAAGAATGAATATCTAGTGAGGAGGATGATAGGTGGACGGTGTTCACATTAGGATAAAAATGCAAGCAGTGCTGATGAATCTCAAGGGGGTGCACACGTTTGGTCCGAAGAAAGAAGATCCCCATGCTTCGAGGTAAATATTGACCATGGATAAGAGCTAGGTGTAATTCAATCTCGATCCAGATTAAGCAGTTTTAAGCTTCACCCGATAATCATGTGATCACCACAACCCTATCTAGGGTTTCTCAACTTTCTCCTCTCATGGAGTTTCCTCTCGCCTATGTTAGAGTTTCCTCTCGCGATATGCTCGAGCTCTTCCTCCTCTGTCTTTTCTTCTTTCCTTTCGTACTCAATCTGCATTTCTTGTTCGGCTTGATTCCTTCCTTCTAATCTCCATCGCTCTCTAGCCGTCACCTCATTTTCCTTTCAGTAATCTTTTCTATCCCTCGGCTTGGCTTGCATGTGAAGTTTTCTAGGTCAAGTGAATCATCAGTGCCTATTTTCTCCCTGTCCCGAGTTTTTCCCATCTCCTTATGGCTTTAGTTCATCTTGCACGGGTTGAATTTGATTTGTATAGCAATGTGGGTCTTCGATCATGGACATGCAAAGGGTTTCGAGCATTTGTAAGTTTCATGGCAACAGAAGAGATCAACAGCTCCTCGCACATTGCTGCGCTGTGTCAAAGGCTCAAATGAAACTCCTCAGTTGGAACTATCAGGGGTTGGGCAACCCCCTGACAGTTCAAGCCCTAAAGGCCGTTTTGGCCAAAGAAAAGCCCGAAATAGTTTTCTTAATGGAAACTAAGAATGCAGCGTCAGTTTTAAATAGATTACAGCGTTGGTTTCATTTTCCTCACTCCTTGATAAGGGATACAGTGGGCCTGGCTGGTGGTCTTACTGTGTTTTAGACTAAGCTTTATGATTTAACAATCTTGAAGTCGGAGGAGAATTATTTTGATCTGCTTTGCTATGATATATCTGCAACTACTTCTATGCACATCGCTTGTCTGCATGCTCCTTCTACTTACCAGGCTAGACAAGAGCTTTGGGATAGCATCAGGGATATCAGTGCTGTAAATACCTTTCCTTGGTTGTGCGTGGGGGACTTTAATGAGATCCTCTACCCTTGGGAAAAAGTGGGCAAGAGACCAGCTATATACTCTCTCCTAGCATCCTTTCGAGCAGTGATTAGTGCTTGCTCTTTACTAGAATTGGAGAGCAAAGGGTGCGAATTTAACACAACAGGGGATGACCTGGTAAAGGAGAGATTGGATCGAGTCTTTTGCTCTTTGGAATGGCGATTGTTGTATCCTACTGCAGAAGTGCTAGCCCTTCCTGCTTTAGGTTCGGATCACTATCCTATTTTGCTAAACACATCTTCAAGACTTGTCAAGCGAAAGAAGACTTTTACTTATGAAGCTTTCTGGAATCAAGATCAACAGTGCAAAGAAGTAATTCAAAATTCGTGCAATATATCCAGTGCAAACGAAGCCACTCTTGTATCAAAATTGCAGGTAGTTTCTCACGAATTAGCAAGCTGGAGTAAATCAAAGTTCAGTAACGGCCATCTTCGTATACTTCATTTACAACACCAACTACAGACTATCATGAACAGAAAATACTATCAGAGTAATGATAAAGAGCTGGCCCATTCAATCCGAGAAGAAATTCAAAAAATCTGGCATCAAGAGGAGCAGTTCTGGGCTATGCGTTCTCGCATCAATTGGCTGAGGTGGGGGGATAAAAATTCCAAATTTTTCCATGCCAGTACTGTACAAAGAAGACAAAGAAACAGAATATGTATGTTAAAAGATGAACTCCAGAACTGGATAAGGGAGCCAGAACAACTAAAGGAGCTAACGTTGGGTTTCTTTTCCAATTTATATCAGTCAAAGGGATATCGTGACTTTGGCCCTTTTTTACAACAATGCCCTGAAGTTGTAACTACAGACATAAATGATCATCTGTTGAGAACAGTAACGGAAGAGGAGGTATACCAGGCTACTTTCTAGCTGGGTGCTTCCAAGGCTCCAGGCCTAGATGGTCTTAATGGCCTCTTATTTCAGCATCCGGGAAATTATCAAGCGAGATGTCATCAAAGCAGTTCGAGACTTCTTCACTTCAGGTATAATGCCTCGTTGTCCGAGCAAAACGATAATTGCATTGGTTCTAAGGTTCATCATCCAAAAAGCATTGATCGATCTGAGACCAATAAGTCTTTGTAATTTCGCTTATAAAATCATTTCCAAAGTTATGGCCAACGAGACTTAAACCTTGGCTTCCTAACTTGATATCCAAAGAACAGGTAGCATTTGTTAGGGACAGGCAGATACAAGATAACATAATGGTGGTCCAAGAAGTGCTTCGCCAGTTTAAAGCGTGAAAGAGCAATAAAAAGTTCAATCTTCTTTTAAAAACTAATATGCAAAAGCGTATGACAAGGTCGAATGGGATTTCCTCTAAGCCTACATGCTGCTGTTTGGGTTTCAATGACAGATGGGTAAAGTTGGTAATGGCTTGCATTACAACAACCTCACTAAGTGTTCGTTTCAATGGGGAAAAGCTTGCTTATTTCCAACCATCTCGAGGACTTAGACAAGGTGACCCCCTATCCCCATATATTTTTATTTTACTAGCAAATGTGCTCTCAATTCTCATTATTCAAGCTGTGGATATGGGTCATTTACAAGGAATAAAGTTCAATAGAGCCTGCCCCACTTTGTCCCATCTATTCTTCGCTGATGACTCTGTTTTCTTCCTAAAAGCAACAGTCTCTGAATGCCAAAATCTTGCAAATATTCTAAACCAGTATTGTTTAGCTACGAGTCAGCTTATAAATAGGAATAAGTCTGGTTTGTATTTTAGCAAAAACTGCCCATTGTTTCTACATCAAAATTTAGCAAGTGAATTCAGAATATACCGTGATGAATCGTTATGGGAAATACCGGGAATCCCCTCGGGAGGGGGGTGATCGAAACGGGAGATGTTTTCTGGATTTTGGCCAAAGTAAATGCCAAATTAGATGGCTGGAAGGAACATTGTTATCGAAGAGTGGAAAGGAAATCCTTTTGAAATCAATTATACAGGCATTACCTCAATATGCCATGTCGATCTTCAAGCTCCCCCTATCATTATGCAGATTAATAGAAAAGAAGATATCAGTGTTTTGGTGGAGCAATAATAATGGCAATACAGGCATCCATTGGCGAAATTGGACGAGTTAAAACTCTCAAAAGACTCGGAGGAATGGGATTCGAGACACCTTGTCAATTTCAACAAAGCAATGCTTGGTAAACAAGCATGGCGTCTGTTTCAACAACCTAATGCTCTATGGAGTCAGCTTTTCAAGGGCTTGTATTTTAGGAATTCATCCTTTCAGTGTGCGCAAGCAGGAAATCGTCCTTCATGGGGTTGGCAGAGTATTTTAAAAGGAAGAGAAGCCATTCTTCCAAGACTTCGCTGGTTAGTTGGGGATGGCTCCCAGATTAATATAAGAGAAGACAATTGGCTACCTATGGGTAAATTAGGAGGAATAGCTGCTCATGGCGAATCGGTTTTAGTGGCTGATCTCATTGATCACTCTCATAACGCATGGAATTCAACTCTTATCTCCAATCTATTTGATTCTCAAGTCAGTGAAGAGATTTTAAAAATTCCTATTAAACCTTTACTTCTTCGACCAACCGGTATGGACTGCTAATTCTTCCGGTGTTTATTCGGTGAAAAGCGGTTACCATCTTTCGTCTTCAAACCTAAATACCCAACTCGGTGTGGCTTCAACTTCTTATCGAACCCCATTAAGTTATGGCATAAGATTTGGCTTATGAAAACCGCTCCTAAAATTTGAGTGTTTATGTGGTTAGCTTGTCGAACGCCCTTGCTACTAAAGCGAACCTTTTCACGACATATCTCACCCATTCCTTTCGTAGCCTATGCACTCAAAACATGCCGAGACTATAGAACATCTATTTTTCTTTTGCACGTGGACTAGAGAGATATGGACTCATCCTCAGATCAAGGTTCAGATCTTACCTACCTCAGTGCAGCGTTTTGATGCTTGGGTAGCAGCCAGAGCCATTGATTCGAAGGCCTTCCCTAAATTTGAGGTGCTCGCCAATTTGTTGTGGCGAGATCAGCGGCGGCAATGAAGCAACTTCATCTTCAAAAACCGAGTCCAGACTCCATCCAAGCAAAGTGGAGGATGCCCTTGCACAAAGCCGAATCTATATGGTTGTCGACCCAACTCCTCATCGCTCTCCAATCTCAGCCTCGGCCCGGATCAACGATGGAAACCTCCCCGAAAAGGCGAGTTTAAAATGCAATATTGATGGTGCTTTTCCGTCGAGGGTTTGGAAGGATCAATGATTTGTATTTGCAGAAATCACAAAGGAATTCTCACCGATGTTTTTACCCGAAGCTTTCCAGCTCAATCAGCTTTCCAGGCGGAGATTTATGCTCTCATTCTATCGATTGAACATCTCGATCTAGCGGGGGCTTCACCAAGAACGACCGATAGTGGAATCGGACTGCCTACGGTTGGTTGAGATTGTCGCGGAGAAGAAGACGCCGCCATGGACGGAACGAAACCTTTTGCTGAAGTCAAAGAGCTGCTATCCCAAAGTGCCCTAATCTCTCTCTCAAGCAACGTCGCGAGACAAGCTAATGCAGCTGCAAATTGGGCTGCAAAAGCCCACCGAAATCAAGGCCCGGTCCGCAATTGGAACATTTACCCTCCTTTTATGTTGCAAGATATAGTGTATGGTGATGCTTTAGCATCTGGATGTTTATCTTCTCTAATATAATATTTCAGCAGTTTCGACCAAAAAGAAGTTTCACCCGATAAGTACGCAAATCCATTTGGATCAGACTTTCAATTAATTGGAAGACCTTCAAATCCATGAGGATAATTGTAATTTGAGTTCAGTCAAATCAAATTTGGGCAAGGTGACGGCTCTCACCGGCCATGCTTACTGGCCCTCACATGTGGTTGCTCTCCAAGATAAAAAAAGATAGAAAAGTAGAAAAAAATAAAATTACAAATAATTGTCCTTGCTATTGCCGGCCACGCCTCTCCTAAGACAGAATGGCTGACGCTGACAAAATTGCTCGAAATAACTAAATTCCTATTGTTGGGACAATTCAGTGCTATAAAATTATACTGACGAAACTCTTCCATTCATTCACGGGACAATGTTCTTTTATCTTGTCCCACACATTTATTCGAACACTTAGAACCAAGTTTAGTTAGCAGGCCCCTAATTTTGCTTACAACATTCAGTTTCTGTTGTAGGACACACCAACCCTAGTGACGTACTGTCACTTAACACTTGCTTCTTTTACAGAGACGCTAGACTACATTTCATACATGTAGAGTGTCCAAGAACCACTATCACATATATAGACTCATAATTTATTTTTTCATCCTCTTCTTTCTTCATGCAGTTGGATAAGAAGCTTCCGTGGCAAGACCACAGAGACCAGCCTTAGAGCTCACATCCTTCTGGATCCTCATGTACCCTTTCTCTCCCCACCCGGTGCCCCACGAATTCTTCATCAGCCAAAACTTGGTCCCGCCAGAGCCAGAGGTCTTCCCATACCCGACTGCCGTGACCGCGTGGTCGATGTCGGTCCCACATGAGCCTGTGAACACGCCGCTTGAGTAGAATTGGAAATCAAACCCGCCCCCCTCAATTGCCACCGAGACTGGCTGGTTTGCCACGGCCTGCAAGAGGGCCTTCTCGTTGTTGGCCGGCACATCCTGATACCCAGTTATTGAGGCTGCCTGGTTTGCCGTCTTGGCCGTATTGCAGGTCCCGTCAATTCCCTGGTAAGGATAGTTCGCCTCAGTCGTGAGGCCACCATTGCTTACAATGAACTTGAAGGCACTGTCCACGACCCGCCCCCGCAGCCTTTATCGTTATCATCACAATCCACGAGTTCTTGCTCCGAGAGTGGCACCAACTTCCCTTCTTGATCATGGTAATCCCTTCCATAGCTGCCACAGCCGAGAATGCCCAACAACTTCCTGCAAAAAGAGATAGTAAAATGAATTACAAAGAGACATATGTACACGTGTAGTATGATGGGCGTAAAAGGAATGTAACAGTGAATTACAGATAATATTGTTATCTGCTATATGCACAATTGTTGCCTCTTTTCAACAGCTTGAGTACGACATGAGAATTTTGACATTTTCGCAGGACAATTTTTTATTTTCCACTCACCACAGCCGCCTTGATCCTTAACAGGTGTCACGGCCTTCTTGGTTCGCCAGTCTAAGGCAGCTGGAATGGCGGTGAAGTTGGCATACTTGAACGGTTTTTTTCGCCAGAGGACAGGACCCTTGTGGGCCTCCTCTTGTAGCCGGTGTAGGAAGCGCGGAACTCCTCATTGGTTAGGTCTGCGAACTTATTCACAGCCAGTTTATACCCCACGTCCTTACCATTATTAAAGGCGTTGATGTGCTTAACGTTCTCCTTAAATATCTCATACCGTTTTGCCTTTTCGACCGCGCCCTTGTAGACACGCCCGTGGATTGCCATCCACTCCTCATGTTGCTTTAACAACTTTTCCTCTTCAAGAGGGCGACAAAGCGTTTCCGAAACAAAAACTATAATGACCAAAGGAGCAGCTGATGTGAGGAACGAGAATTGGTTTTGTTTGGCCATAATCGTGCTCTGGGTACTGTCTAGGACACAATTGGAGTGACTTGGTGAGTCGTAACTTTCAGTTCGTGCACGAGGAACTCCAAATGGGCGAGTTGGGTTTTTATAGACAAAATGCTGCTCAACTGTCGTCACTCTCACTCTCTCTCGATAATGCTTCAGTGGACCCTCTCCTCCTCCTTTGTGCCTGGATAGCTGTTGCGACTTTGACCCCCAAAAATTAAGCTTGCTATTGCACCCTCATCATGAATTGCACGGGTGCAATTGAAGTGACTCTGGTTGTCATTGACTGATGGGTGATTAATCAAAATGCTACCATTCAACATTGTCATGTAGTGCAAAAATTTATGGTTCTAAGAGGCTTGTGCGTTGTTATACGTGGATGTGCATTTGCATCTATGTTTGCCTTCCAATCATGGGCAAGTTATTACTAGTTCTCTAAAGTAAAACAACTAGCTTGGGTTAGCATCTGCTAATAAAATATTATTGATCTTGAAGGTGTGATTCTTTGCCAATGACTTGGTGCCACGTAAATAGTCATAAATAACTGAGATTGGCTGGTGGAGCGCTTCAAGAAAACTGAACTTCTACTCTGAAATCGTATTTTATGACCAATATCAACTTTGGACGACCATTGGCTGAGTTCCCATTTTGCTTAACTATATCAACGTGTTTTCTAGGTTTGGGAAGTGCTTCTAGATTCCTATGTTTGGAAATAAGAATGTAACTCACTCAAGCTCTTGAGCTATTCAAGTTTGACTTAGATTACTCAAATGCTACTTGATTCTTTTGCTCAGAAACTCGTCTGGGAAGTATAAATAAAATAATATATTTTTAGAACAGAAATTGATTTCTAAAACAGAAGGATTATCATTCACACCAAAAAGAAATGAACAAAAAGATTTGCTTACCAGGGAAAACAAGATAGTAGTCTAGATTGTTATTTGGGGCCAATAAATGCTAATAGTGCAGTCCACGTCAAAAAGGTACATATGATATGTGGATATACTTTATGGAAGGACTACATGTAGTGGATTTTTAAGAGGTTATGGATAAAATTGAACAAATAAAAAAGTATAGCAACCCCATTAAATATTGGAAAAAAAAGTTTAGTAATTACTCATGTCGTTACTCCTTTTTATCCTCATAGCATTTGTTTTTATGGTGAGAAAACCCAACTTAAAATAGGTAAACTTTGGTCTCATCAATGTACCTCAATAAATTACATGAGGATCGAAGGTCAGAGAAGTAATGTAGAGTACATAGAAGGAGTTTGGTGTTGTGTCCGAAGGGAAATGCCCAGAAGCCATCCAATGTATAAATCGGAGTCCGCGGCCTCTCGAGCAAGCACCTAGATCGCATCGCATTTTCAATCGGAACATTTTCTAAAGTCTGGTTTAAATCAATTTTCATATGATTACACATTAGAACCTGTTAAGAGTGTTCCTCCGGTTCTTTTTGCGAGTTTACATGAAATCATTGTAAAAGATAGTGTCAAACATAGGCAGATCACTCTTCCGTTTACCACTGGAAATCTAAAATATAAGGAAATACCATGCTTCTAGCTAAAAAATAAAAGTCATGGGGACCAAATGACATCGACAAAAGCTCAGCGCCTGACATTAAGCGAGGCTTTATTTCAAACTTGTAACCTCCTTATTCAAGGTAGATTTACCACTCTCACTCTCTCCACGAACATAGGTCTCAGTAATTCAAATCGAACCACCTTAATCTTGTTATTTCATTTCTCTATTAATCTCACTATTATGGTGAATTGCAGAATCTAATTGATCAACAACACTAATGCATGCTCTACTTTTTCTTAATGTCATCCCATCATGAATGACTGAGAATTACTTATGTTGCTAGTCAGGACAACATAATCATCCTTGATATCTTTTGCAGGGCAAGATCATTTATTAACATTATTTTACTATCATTTTTGGGAAAAAAAATGCTAGTTGAATTACTTATAATCTAGGGTTAATATAACAAAAAATAAAATAAAACCAAATTATGGCCACTGTAACACAACTACCCTTAACTTTTTTTTTTTTTTGTATAAGTAAAAGCTTAACACTTGCTTATTGTCACATAAATACTTAACTTTTTTTCTTGTGTCATAAAAAAAATCCGAACTTATATCAGTATGATAACAAAAGTATAGTGCAAGTGCCAAAATTTGGCACGGGGAGCCATTTAAGCACCAAAAATTAGAAAGATACACATAAGTGCCACTTTCTTTGAAAAATGAGACATTTAAGTGCTAACTCTAATGATGGGTGTTAGAAATCCTATGTGGCATGGCTCATCAAAGAGTTGAGTCAATAGAGAATAACAAAAACAACATCGTTTTGCCTCTTATTTGAATTTGAATTTAAATATTAAATCAATTAAATTAAAAACTTAAAAAAAAGTTGCAGAAGGTGTTGTGCAAGGGTTTTTTCTTCCTTTTTTCTTTTTAATAATTTAGTTTTAACTTTAGTTTAATTAATGTTTATATTAAAATTCAAATTCAAGGCAAAACGACATCTTTTTTGGCTTATCTAGCCACATCAATATGCAAAACGATATTGTTTTTTACTTATCTAGCCACATCAGCATGCAAAATAATGTTATTTTGCACTTGTCTTGTCAAAAGAACTCCACGTCGGCATTTTGGCCGGATTTTCTCAGTGTCAGCCCTTAACTGATCAATTTTGCTCCGATTTTGACACTTAAATATACTTTTCCAAACTTTTAATACTTAAGTGTCCCACTATACTAAGTTTTCGCACTTCAGGTGTCCACACCTAACTTGGATGTAATTGAAATAGGGGATATATATGACATAGATGTATAAGTTTTGAATTCTTCATGGTACAAAAAAAGTTAGGGGCATTTGTATCTCGGTGAACAAGTTTATGGTTTTAGGCAACACGAAAAAAAGAGAGGGGTATTTGTGTCACAATGGGTATGGTTTAGGGTTTTTTGTTGGTATTTGCCATATAATCTAGGAGCATCACAAAACGCCAAATTGAGGTGCACATGTGAGGATGTTAAATTTTTCAGTGAAGGTCAGGCTCAAGCTTGGGTTCATAATGGAATTATCTTAAATATTATGGAGAAGGTCAGGCTCAAGCTTGGGTTCTCCCCTAGGGATCCCCTTTGTCGAGGACTTCAGATTTATGTTGTTAATTCTCAGTAAGTGGTATCAAAATCAATGATTGATTAGATTGAATAGGTCAAATATGTATAGATGGGTAGCTGGTGAATATTTTAAAGCAAGAATGTCGCATATGACTCATCTATCGATGTGACAAATAATGCGCTTTCACTAAGTTTGGTTGGGCCAAAGCGATTAATGGGTAGTTAGAAGGGCAGAGTTTTGTCTCTTGCCAAACTTGGCAAAGTCAAGGTGCAAGTGCACTGGTCTTAGGCAAAAATCTATGAATTCCATGGATGTTATTGAAGTGACTCTGATTCGCATTAACTGATGGGTGATTAATCGAAATGCTACCATTAAACATTGTTATGTAGTGCAAAGATTTATGGTTCTAAGCGGTTTGTTGGTTTTGTGGTGGTCTTAAATTCTAGCCAAAATCATATTGATGGTTGATTTCCTTTTGTCGATGGCTAGGAACTTAGGCCTACCCTATGTTTCTGCCTCCATATTATATATATATATATATATATATATATATATATATGTATGTATGTATGTATCAACATTTTCGACCTTTCATAAACTATATTAGCGTTCTGTTAGTAGATATGTACTTGCATCTATGTTTGCCTTCCAATCATCTGTAAGTTATTGTGATTCATGTTCCTATGGGAAAGAATTGGCTTTCTTCAGTGAAACAAATAGCTTTGGTCGGCATCTACTAATGAAATATTATTAATCTTGAAGGTGTGATTCTCTGCCAATGAATTGCTGCCACATAAATAGTCATAAATATTGAGATTGGCTAGTGGTGTGCAACAAGAAAACTAGACTTCAACGCTGAAATCATATTCTTTGACCAATATCAACTTTAGACGGCCATTGGCTGAGTTCCTATTTTGCTTGACTTAGCCATATCAACGAGTCTTTCAAGTTTAGGAAGAGCTTCTAGATTCCAATGTTTGGTGATAAGGATGCAACTCAATCAAGCTCACGTGCTATTCGAGTTCGACTTGCTGATTACTCAAGCTCGGCTTGATTCTTTTTGAGTTCAAGTAGCTTAAATACTGATTAATCGAGTCTAGCTCAAGCTAAAAAATAATAGCTCGTTAGCCTAATCAAGTTATTCAATCTTTATGTTTTTTAATTATAAAAATACATTGATAGATACGAACTAAATAAATATATCACTACTTTTTAATTGTAGTGTATTTTAATGATTCTAGCTAGAGTTTGAGTTTTACTCTAAGTTTTGAGAAAAAACAGTTATCTAATCGACTTGAGCTAAAGCTTATTGAAAACTTATGTAACTCAATTATCTACTCTTAACTATTTGATTGGGTCAGATTCAAGCATCGAATTGGTTGTTGACTCAACTCGATTACACACATACCCCCCTAGTTTGGAAATTTAGTTTGCCAGATTTTGTTTGTGCATAAAAAGTAGGAATAATGATACTGAAATTTTTTTCAATTTTTAATGTGATCTATGAACCTTTTTGTTTAATAAATTCGTTGAACTTTTATAATTCCAAGCAAAGTAATTTTCCATTGAAAATCCTAACACTTAGTTGACGTGGACATAGTTTCGTTAACTTAATACATTCGCTAGGCTGGCATGTACGTGACTTACATATGGATTGCATGTCAAATATATATATATATATATATATATATATATATATATATATATAAAATCGATCTTAGGCAACTCTTCGTGAAAGATTGTGAAGTGAACGAATATAACCTTTCAAAAGAAGTTGCCCAAATGAACTAAGGTGTCAATTCAGAAGAAGTTGAAAAATGAACAAATGCAACCTTACCACCGGCCGTGGTGGCTCTGCTGGATAAGGCTCTGCTGATCCTCAGCCAAGAGGTGAAGGGTTCGAAATCCAAGGAAGGCGTTAGGTGTATGAAGTGTGACTCGGGGTGGTGGGTCCTCTTGCTTAAGTGTCACCAGGGGTTTACGGTGCGGTTGTCGGCTGCAAGTTGGCTCCTCTAGAAAAAAAAAAAAATGCAACCTTCGGGAAATGTTACAAACTGAATGAGTATCATTTCCAAAAGTTGTCTTGAAAGACACATAGAAAAATTCTGAATAAAAATAATAATAAAATAATAATAATAATAATAATAATAATAATAATAATAATAATAATAATAGAAATAATAATAATAAAAATAATAATAATAATAATAATAATAATAATAATAATAATAATAATAATAATAATAATAATAATATATTCTTTAATAAAATTTGAAGTTGCATAATTTCTAAAATACTTAATAAACAAAATACAACCTTTAAAATAATTAACGGTTATTAAAATAACCATACTAAATAAAATAAAAATTAAAACGAAGGGATTAGTGTTAATTAAATCGCGGGCATGCAAAGTGCTAAGTGTACCTAATAATCGTGCCAAAATCGCGCGCCTGCATGCAAGTATAGTGAGGTCCAGCCCACACCCAATCCTTTCTTTAGATATATTAAAAAAACCCCATACTTATTAACTGGCCCACCTCCTCCACTTTTCCTATGTGGAACACAAAAACACACTTAATTTGCTTTACAAACAAACTTTCAACAGTTTCACCCACCCCTCCACCTTCACCGACACGTGCGGCTACTATAGTGACCTACCAATTCCTCAAATACCTCTTACGATGTGCGATAGAGTCTACCCTCCCCACCTAAAGGTCCCTCTAATTTTTGAGTGTAATTTTTTTCCCCACCCAGAAAGAAATACCCCCGATGTTTTATGTCCTAAAGTTTAGATGAAACAGTTTTACGACATACTCGGGTTCATCCCGTGGCCACGTAAGAAGAAGATGAATAATGGTGTGGAAAAGAAAAGAAACGAAAAGAAAAGGAGAAATAAAAGAGAAAAAGGTCAGAAAATTATTATTATTATTATTTTGCAAAATCAGGTCATTCAGCTTATTTGTTCTACGTCTAAGTAACGAAGAAAAGGAAGAGTTAGTGAGCGGAGAGAGATAAAATATGGAAAGGTGGGCCATCGTACACGTGGCAATGACGAGCAATTAGTGGAGTGGAGTGATGCACGGTACCTCCTAATATTTTCTTGCCTACGGCAGAGCCACGATGAGAGGCGATCATTTCAATAGTGCTATTTCCTTTTTTTCTTTCCTCTAGTCTAGAGACTAGTCGTGGTGGAAGCGCGTGTGGACTATGTCATTTTCATTTACATTGAACCGTTCCACGTGATTTTTTTTATTTGTTCTACTTTAACTTTCAATCACTCTAACCGTTCTACATGATTGATAGCAATTTTTTCGACAAAGAAAAGTTAATAGAACATGCCACAAACACCAAAAAGCTATGCTCAAGTCCCATATTCAAAGGGTATTTGAGAAACCTGAATGAGAATGGCACTTCGCAGCTCAGTAATATCAAAAGTTGCAAGAGCAGAGAGCTACTACGATCACTCCTAGTCATCGTTCTCTCTCTAGCTGTCGCCTTCACTGCTTCAGCATCGTCACAGGGCATAGATTTCAGTTTCCAGACCTTCGACGATAGTATCATAAAATGCCAAGGCGATCCGACTTATGATAGGAGCAAGTTCATCCAACTTACGAAGTCCACTCAAGGCAAGAAGATCCGTTGGAGCGTGGGGTGGGCCATGTACCACGAGCCAATGCGCCTTTGGGATAAGGCGACCGGGAACGTGGCAGATTTCACTACCCAATTCACCTTCGTCTTCAATTTGCTAGGAGAGTCGACTTTTGGCGATGGATTGACCTTCTTCATTGTCCCCAATGGGTCTCAACTCCCGGCCAACTCGTCAGGACTTTAGCTTGCTCTAGCAAATCCGAACCGCGATCCTTCCAACTCTTCTACTTCGTTTGTAGCTATTGAGTTCGATGCTTTCTACAATAATGCTATCGACCCAAACTTTTCTATACAATCGTCTCATCCAGATTCCCCTGCATTGTTCCCAGATACAATATAATCAACTTTATTCAATAATCAGTTTGAATTGTAAGTTGTAATTTGAGATTTGATTTCGGATATTATCCGCTTCATATGAATTTCTTCATATGCACCTTAGTATTAACCCTTCATGTTTAGACTTCCATTGATCTCTAGGATTAAGTAAGGTAGTATGTATCTTCTTTGATGTTTATTATCTATTATCATTTGCTAGTTAGAGTTTCCTAGATAAAACTAGAGTAATCAACTCCCCGAACCCAAAATCTATAGTTTGCTGAAGTAAGGCGTTACTTAGCTCCTAACCAGCCTAGAATAGGTTAGTGGTGACTTTAGTTTCATTAAACTGCTAATAAATGACAAACTAAGTTGTGGTCAGTGGGGTTTGAGGGAGCTTGTGCAGAGGGTAAATGCCATCTCGCAAGAGGGTCATAAGAACCCACCTAGCAATCCCTCAACCTCTTCGAGCCTGTGCTCATCCGTTTTCCGAACCATCAATCTGAGTACTCTTCTTGCTTCTACAATACTTAGGGAAAAGTACTAAAAAAGTCATAAACCTATTGCATTGGTACCAATTCAGTCCTAAACTTTTTAATTGGACCAATTCAGTCCTAAACCTTTTAATATTGGTACCAATTCAGTCCATCCAGTCAATTTTGGCCGGCCGGCATTGACGTGGACATCGGCTGGTGGCTGGACACGATGTGGCAATTTTTATGATTTTTATGATTTTTTATGATTTTTTTATTAATTTTTCTTTTCTTTTTCTTTTCTTTTTTGCTTTCTTCTTCGTGGTTGCCAGCGAGCCTCCGGTGAGGCTCGTCGGCAAGTTGGGGAGGGGTGCGAAGCCCTCGCCTGCTGCCAGCGATGGTCGTGGCCCTCACTCGGCCTCTCCCAGAGCCGCCGGCGAGGCGGCTTCGCTCAGATTTGGGCGAGCCTAGCCTCGCCCGCGGCTGGCGAGGCCATGGTGGCCATCGCCAGGGCGGAGGTGAGGGCCGCGAAGCCCTCGCCAGCCACCGGCGAGGGTCGCGACCCTTGCTTGGCCTCGCCCAGGGCCGCGGGCAAGGCTAGCCTCGGAAGAAGGAGAGGAGGGTGTTGGGGCGGTGGGCTAGGGTTTCGGAGGCGAAGATTGGGCGGAGGAGTGGCAGCGTGAGTCGCGGGAGGTGGAGGACTAGGGCCTCGAATTGGGATTTCGTGGTGGTGAGGGAGGTGGTGACGAGGTCGAGAAGCTCCGGTGTCGACAGCGGAGGAGGCGCCGGGGACTCAGTGGCAAGGCCAGGGCAAGGCCGAGCGAGGGTCGTGACCCTCGCCTTCGCCCTGGCGATGGCCGGCATGGCCTAGCCAGCCGCGGGCAAGGTTGGCCTCGCCCAGATCCGGGGCCTCGCTGGCGGCTCTAGGAGAGGCCGAGCGAGGGCCATGACCCTCATCGGCAGCAAGCGAGGGCTTCGCGGCCCTCGCCTAGTGGCCGGCGAGCCTCACCGGCAACCACGAAGAAGAAAGCAGAAAAGAAAAGGAAAAAGAAAAGAAAAAAGGAAAAAAATTAATATAAAAATAATAAAAAATTCAAAAAAATTATAAAAATTGACACGTCAGCGTCCGGCCACCGGCCGACATCCATGTTAGTGCCGACTGGCTAAAATTGGCCGGATGGATTGAATTGGTACAAATATTAAAAGGTTTAGGACTGAATTGGTCCAATTAAAAAGTTTAGGACTGAATTGATACCAATGCAATAGGTTTATGACTTTTTTGGTACTTTTCCCACAATACTTGCCATTGTTCCAACAGGCAAAAAGTAAGGACTTTAAGATCCAAGGTCGGGGTTATTTCGCGTTGCTCCATAATGTCAAACCATCTTCTAGTCTCTTCAAGTTGGAAAGAGTAACATAGAACTCTAGTGAGATGGCTTTAAATGTCAACACTAAACCGAATTCCTTTGGTGAACATATGCTCCAACAAATCTAAACCTCGCTCCATCGAAGACTCTCATATAAGCCGAGCGCATAAATGGGATTGGATGCCTTTGTGCTGCACCCGGTCAAGCAGCCTCATAACTTGAGCTGTTTCACTTCGTATAGGACTAGCATTGATCAGAGTGTTGAAAGTAACCAAATCTTTCTGGCATCTAAGTTTCAACATTTTACGGATCACGGAGAGCTGGTAATCAACCAGTCCCAAACAACATAGACAATTCGAGAGGACCCTTAGAAGAAAGAAGTCATGTTTAATTCTCAATAAATGAATCCGCTTGATCGCACAAATCGCAATCGAGAAACGTTACATCTGTGCCATGACCCCTAGCGGCAGGGCAAAATCCTTGGCAGATGGCAAAGGCTTTATCTTGCTCATCCTCTAAAAAAATAAAAATAAAATAATAATAATAAAATAAAATAAGGCGTCATCAAGATTTCTTAGGTCACCACTCGCCAGCCTTCTTTGCTGTCACTTGATTCAAGAAACGCTATTGATTTGTCAAACCAGACTCTTGGACAGAAGATGAAGGGCTTTACAGATGAATAGGAGTTGAGGACTTACAGAGGGAAGGCAAGAGTACTCGTGCATGCCTTTAGCTGCAAGCTTTTGTCCAACATGTAAAGATACGGAACCTGTCCATCTCTGCATCTTGACCTGCTTAAGTTGGGATCCTCAAATCTGTGCGACCTTTGATAACATCTCTTTCTAGTCACGTCATATCTAGAACATCGTTGTTGTTGGATAATGTGGGCAAATAACAGTTATTCAGTCAGGCCATATGATTTAAGCTAGAAGTTGAAGTTAATGACTTAAAGCCAAGTGTTCTGTCATTAAGATATGAAGACATGAACAGGATATTAAGTAATTTAAACAAGTTGATGAGAAATGTAGAACAAAGAAGATGACGATAATAACTAGATATCTAACTAACCCAGCCTTTCATGTGCACCTAATAGTTCATGGGTGTCCCTTGCAATGCAGGGTCTGGAGAGGTGTTTGATGTACGAACAACAAAGACATTACTCAGAATTGGGAAAACATTGTTTAAATCAAAATACTACAGGACTACGCAATCTCTCCATTGTCTATCTCCCCGTAAGAAGCCTTATCCATATGAAGTAGAAGTCCAGGAGGCAAAACCCAATCTATGTTGGAGTTCCCAAATTATCAAAGGATGAGTTATCCCAGTCAGGGACACAAATGAACACATTTCCAAAGGGCTATCATAACTAAAGTTGCAAACGAGGAGAGACATGTGTCATGATTTGTGATTGTCCTATACTCATGAACCCTTGTGAGTGAAGATGGAGTTATTAGGTGATGAGTGAATAATGCAGAGGAGATAAATACAACTAGTCCATAGGAGTGACATCAAGACAAAGAGTAGCATCATGATGGTTGGTGCTAGAAGTTCTTGGATAGAATGAATATATCTCTAAAGAGCTTTGAAGGCATGGTTGGCCTTCTATGCACAAACTGTCGGGAGTTGATATCATTCTCCTGATGAGGGCATGTCATTTTCTTAATGACGTAGTTAAGCCGTTCTGTTGTTGAGGTAGTGTTTTCTTTGGTTTTAATGTCGATTCTTGTTTAATTGCTAGACAATTAGACATTATCTAGATATTGTGTCTGATATTCTAAGTATTTACTTTATGACATCATAAATGATTGTCATGGATATCATTAGAATAATATGAGGATATCAACAAAACTTGCACATGAATATTGTTAAGACGCTTGGTATCTTTAGACTCAATGTGAAGTCTATTGAGACTCAAGAAGTATTTAGACTCAGACAATATCATCTAATCGAGAAGCTTATTTAGACTTAGAATATAACATATATTGTAATACCTAGTGATCTGGCTCGGATTTCATATATGGAAAGACTTGATTGCCAATTGTTTTGCAACTAATTTTGTTATGCAAAACATCTTAATAGATTGGCAATCAATCTCGAGACGACAATCCTTCCATAAGTGAAGATCTCTACTTTTGGAAACTAAGAACTTAGTTATATAGGTGACCTATTCAATGAAGATTTGGATCTTATCTTTCAACGGTACTCAATCCTCTTCATAGAGATTCATCTAACGAGTTGATTGGAGAATGATCTTCTAAAGACTATCCACGGTTAGTCTGGAAGTGGAAGAGTATACAAAAAAAAAAAAAAAAAAAAACCAAAGTGCTGAAGAAAATATAGGTCTAAAGTATAAAATTCCAACTTTTGAGAGAACTTTGATCCTGTGTACTTGTCTTTCTTGGGCTATAAATTGTAATCTCGGAGAAACACTGAAAGTGTGATTGAATAAGATAATGAGACCTATCGTATACTTACTAATTATCACCTATAGTTGTATCCTCTAATTGACTATTTAGTAGAATCTAGCTAGTAGGTTGTCAACATGGGAGAGTAGATATAGGCTTAATCAAAGTCGAATCACTATAAAATTTGTGTATAAATTTCTCTATTCCTTTACTCTTGTTTATTGCTTATGGTAGACCTTTGCACACTAGTGGTTATTCCATTATCACAATCAAAGTTTATATTCTAATTTCACTTGATTTTGAAGTTACTCATCTCAACTGTTAATTTCTACACAAATATGTTAAGAGTTTTTAAATTCATTTATTCGCCCCCTCTAGGTGATATTACTAGCCTCCAACAAATACACTGTGATAATCAATGTATGATATATTTGACATATAATTCGGTTTACCATGAGCGAATGAAACATATCAATATCAAGTGCCATTTCATTTGTTGAGGGTGGGTAGTGTGTTGCCCATGGCTACGAGGGGTCGGCGGTAGCTAGATAGAGGCCGTCGTGGTCGCATCAACCGTTGCTAAGGGGTTGAGTGACCTTTGCACCATCTGAGTCACGGCGACCTTAGTTGGGGGGGGGGTTGTGGATCTGGGTCGCCGCAACCTCAATTGGGGTTGAGCAACCTAGGTGCAAGGTCGCGCGACCATTGCTGGCGGTTGCCCGAGCCCCACCACCTTTGCCGAGGCCACACGACCTCTGGTGAGGATCTCGCTTGGGTGGTGCAACCCTCGTTGTGGGTTGCCCAACCCCAGGTGACCCTTGTCAATGGTCTTTAGGGTTTGCTTGAGGTCTTGCAACCTCAATTGATGGTTGTTGGCGATCCAAATCTGTCACCAGAGGCCACCTGTCCTTCGCCGACCAGCTATATTTTTCTTTTCTTTTTTTAGTGACAAAGGTGTTTTATAAATATAATTCTCCTAGACACTATTTTGCTCAAAAGGTACTTCATAATAGACTTTTAGGTGACAATTTATCAAACACAATTTACATTTTGATTTTCTTTTTAAACTTAAAGTCCTTTGCATTTTCCTAAGACTTTGCATTTTCCTAAGGACTTTGACCAAAAGTCCGACCAAATGCACCTAAAGGGTTTGCTTTGGAAAAAAGACATGGAGTTTCTTCTTGAAAGTGGCCGCATAGTGGACTCCGTAGAAGGACGGATGTGACGACACTATGACACTCACTCTTGATTTCTATACACGATGATTTTGTGCTTTGGATTTACATTTAAATTCAGTTGTTTATTTATAAAAACTTTAGATTTGGACTTAAATCCAAGTGTGGGAAATATTCGAGCATATGAGAGATTGTAAACTCTGATTCTCAGATTATAGTAAATTATTTACTGTTGACTTTCTTAGTAGATGTAAATATTGATATTTGGACCGAACCACGTAAATTTCTAGTATATTTATTATTTCTCATTTATTTTTCTAATTCTATCACATTGCCTAATTTGCAAGAACCGTCGTCCCACATTAATATTTACAACAATATAACAATATACGTCAAGGCAGCACCTTATAACTAATTAATTAGATAAAATTACCAGACTGTGAAGCATTGATTTTGCCCGCCATGCATGAGAAAAATCAACCCCATTGAAAATTACTAGACCTTTTCTTCCCTATAAACGTTATGCTTGATAAATCTGGTTTATAAAGCCGGTTTTCAATAGTATCATGCCAAACTATTATCAATTCTCGAATATTATTCACTTGTATAACGAGACCAATGCCTATTACAGCTGTACATCATTTTCCGGCGAATGGGCCCTTTTGTGAACCATTTGTTTTGTGATTAGCGATTTATTGCAAGATAAAAAAAATTCTTATTTCAATCACTTTAGCGTGTGCCTTTGAAGATAATGAGTAAGTGGTACAGAACGATGAGACAATAGTGATTTTGGGATCAAGGCGAGCATGCTTACTTACTTTTCCAAGTCTTCATTGAAATTGACATATCAAGCAAATTGGTGGAAAATAGTGGATTTGAGTGTCAGGATTCTTGAACCATGAGTTATGCAGGTCAATTCGTGAGTCTTCCCATCTTGCTCAGGCGTTTTAGTCGATGCAAGTCCGTCAGTAAAGACTCGTAAATGGATTTTCATTCTAAGTAATTTGATTCATGGAGCCAGATTCTCAATAATTTGAGAAATAAAAGAATCTATGATGGGGAAAAAAAATCTTGGCTTGTTCAAACTGTGCTTTCTGATTGTAAAGTGGAAAAAAAATCTATGGCTTCACTTTTTCTGCGGGCTTTGTAAAGAACTCTCCAATTCGACAGTATTAAAACCAAGTGAGTAGATCCGAACCCTTTCCGAAATAGGTCTTGACTTGGAGATTATTTCAATTCGACTGCTTTTTTTTTTTTTTTTTTTGACACATGATAAAAACCAATCCCATTCGATTTCCTTCGATGGTCATTAATCGTGTGCGCTAGAGGATAATCTCTAGTACATAAAAATGCTGGACTTTCTAAAATCTGATGTATAGTGACATGTCAAGTTGTTATATGAATATAAATCACTTGTGTAAAGAGCCACTCAATATTCGAAACACGGCATAATAAATTAATTTAGTAAACTAGTTCTAAAAGTCAAGCACTGTTTAATTACGTCTTGTGTTAAGCTAAGATGATTGCGAGCATTTTAAAGTGGGATTTTAGATATGCCAGATGCTGGTAGTTTAAATTTTCCCATTGAGGAAATTCAAGTATCTAAGCGAATAGAAAATCTCCACGGGTCTCCAGTTGCCTCCAATTCCCTCCATTAAATTTGGTGAAGGATGAAATGAATAATCTCCTAGCAGCAGAAACGAATCTAGAGGAAGTGAAAGATGCACTATTTCAGCTTGGTGCTTCTCAAGCTTTTAGGCTAGATGATTTAAGTGGGTTTTTCTATCAACACTTTGCAATTGTTGCGAAAAAAGAACGATCGAACAATAATATAGATAGAAGAAGAAAATAAATCGGACACCGGATTTACGTGGTTCGGTCGTAAAGACCTATGTCCACGGAGAGAGCAGCGACGAATTTCACTATAGATCAAGCGATACAAGGAGATTA
The DNA here is from genome assembly GCA_014182375.1 of Eucalyptus virginea. Lineage (NCBI taxonomy): Eukaryota > Viridiplantae > Streptophyta > Magnoliopsida > Myrtales > Myrtaceae > Eucalyptus > Eucalyptus virginea. The sequence continues at coordinate 8,157,273 of CM024517.1, read as the reverse complement.
CACACTCGAGTCACTCAAACACTCTCTCGATGTTTCCCAAGCCCCAATTATATCCAATAACACATGCAGTGTTTAGCCCCAAAATTCCTCAAGAAATAATCTCTCAATCTCATAAAGAAATTATATGCAAATCTATCCACAAGATTTAATTGGCTACAAACACTAATCTTTCTTGGATGTAATTCACGGACAAGAACGACAAAAGAAAAATCCCTCCCAAGCACTATAAGACGGCGCTTCAAGACCAATTCTTCATGATCAACCTCCTGCCACCCATGGCCACAAGTCTACATATATATAAGTGAGACCTTTATTCTTTTGCCAACTTCTCATAGGATTCTGTTTCTTATCTTAAACGATTTTATCCAAAAAAAAAATGTTGTATTTTCTGGTACATCATTATGAATTGGATTAGTCTTTCTGGTGGGTATCCTTAATTCTCTTTAAACAAAATCCAAGTCTAAGTCAAAATTGAACTTTCCAATTTTAGCGGCCAAATTCTCCGACGCAAATTCGAATTTTGGGAAGTTGATTTTCGGATCTTCTTTGCTCGATTTCGAACGTCCGCAACATATCCAATTCGGAATATTCAGAATTTCGCATTGGGCTCAAACTTGAGACATATTTCAACAGCGATGATATAAAATCTAATGTGTTCAAATTGGTGAGAGATTTCGTCCCGAAACTTGATTTTATCAAAATTCACATCTCCCTAATTCCTAAAATTCCTAGCCTCGAGAAACTGGAGCTTTCTTCTGTATTTTGTTGTAATTAGAGACTATCCTCTAGAGCACATGTTTAATGACCAACAAAGGATTTTTAACTTTTTAATACAATGCCTATTCCAAAATTTATTGTATGAATGCAAATTCAATTGTTAACTTTTTAATTTGATCAGGATTTTTTCGCAATCGCTAATGATGCCAGCCATTTTATGTGATGAGACTGACAATCTCACATGTACGATTCCTCAAAACGACATCATTTTAAGAAATTTTATAATTTGTTTGATTTTCTCTTTTTACTATTAATGGTCTCAATCTTCTTTCTTTCCATTTTTTTTTTAATCTTCCATTGTTTTGATTTTATTCATTTTCCTTACTGTTAATCTCCTTTGGCCATGAGAGACCCTGAAAACAGGGCACAGGAACTCATTGGGCATGGCTTTTCGACCATGAAGGTCGGTTTTCGGCTAGTTGGGTTTGGGCGACCTGCAAAATGAAATGATGTTCCTACCTGCTGAGCTTGGGGCAATCTTCGTTGGGCCTGCGGGTGGTCGGCTTCATTATGGCTCCTTCGAGCTTTAGTTTTGGAGACCCTTTCTTGTCACCGAGGAGTGAGGAAGTGGGAAGTGGTCATCTCTCTCTTTAGCTTCACTAACGTATACGAATCACAATGATTGAATTGAAGGAGCATCAATTAAGCTGTGCAATGATTCGAGGGTTGGAAGAAGAATCGGATCGCTTTGTGGATACCGGGGGTCATGTGGGTTTGGTGCTGAGATTTAGTATGGCACGAGCGGGCGCTCGCTGTGGCCCCATACGTTGGGGGAGTCGGCTCTGATACTATCTGTAAGGACACGGGTCTTCACTGTACACATATTATCTGCTTTGAACTATACAGTTAAAAAGTTTTAAGCCTTATAAGCTAGCCTAAGACTTCTCCCCTAAGCGATGTGGGACAAAAGACATGCCCTTAGTCTCGCTGCGTACTATCGATGCGATCTTAGTCCGTCCGTCTGTATTGCCCTGGGTCTGGGTCGTTACAAAAACAGAGAAGGATGCTGAGTCTCAGATGGAGAGAGGGAGAAATGGTGATGGTGAAAGGAAGCGAGTGAGATTTTATTACTTAGCTTGCGGAAAAAAAAGGAACCAATTAGAGAGGAGATGCAGAGATCGCATGTATGGGCGAGGGCCGCGACCTGTGGCCACACAAGAAGAAGATGAATAGTGGTGTGGAAAAAAGAAAAGAGAAGGAGAAATAAAAGGAAAAAAAGGTCAGAAAATTTAAAAGAATTGAAAAAATCACGTCATTTCAGCTCATTTATTCTACGTCTGAGTAACGAAGGAAATGAGGAGTCAGTAAGAGGAGAGAAAAAAAATCTGAAAAGGTCGGCCGCTCAGAGACGTGGCAATCACGAGCAATGAGCGGAGTGATGCACGATACCTCCTAATATTTTCTCGGTCTACGGCAGAGCCACGATGAGAAACCATTATTTCAATCGTGCTTTTTCTTCGTCTTTACAAGACTAGAGTGTGGACCCTTTCAATTTCATTTACATTGAACCATTCCACACGATTTTTCTTTTTGTCTGTCCTACTATAATTTTTAAATCACTCTAACCGTTTCACACGATTAATAGCAATTTCTTCTACAAAAGTGGTCATTGAAACACACCATGGACACCAAAAAGCTCTGCTTAGTCTCAGATTCCAAGAGCAGTGTAGAAACCTCAATGAGAATGGGAATTCCCAACTCAACAGATATCAAAAGTTTCGAGGCCAGAGAGCTTCAATCGCTCATAGTCTTGGTTCTCTTTCTGGCCATCGCCTTCACTGCTTCGGCGTCGTCACAGGGCATCGATTTTAGCTTCCAGACTTTCAGCGATAGTATCATTGGACTCCAAGGGAATGCGACAATCGATTCCCAGCACTTCATCCAAATTACGCTCAACAGTCCACACAGCACGGGGTGGGCCACATACTACGAGCCGATGCGCCTCTGGGATAAGGCAACCGGTAACGTGGCGGATTTCACTACACAATTCACCTTTGCCATTCTTAATTCGCAAATCGGATTACCTGGCGCCGATGGATTCACCTTCTTCCTTGCCCCCAATGGGTCTCAACCCCCAAATAACTCGACCGGAGGTGCCCTCGGTATTGTAAATTTCTTTGATCCTCAATCTGCTCGGTTTGTAGCCATCGAGTTCGACACTTTTTACACCAGTGTTGGTGATAACTTTGGTGGTGCGATCAAGGACCGGAACTGTTCACAAGTTCCACAGAGTGCTTACGACTCACATATCGGTATAGACTTGAATAATCTCACTTCTATGAGTTCTACATGCGTCGATTGGCTCAATGATAAAATCGGGAGCGGTGGGCAGATCAAGGCTGTGATTAAGTACAATTCTAACACGCAAAACTTAAGCGTTCTCATAACGGATGCTGATGCCACGGGTACCAGCAAAAATTCCGCCAATACCCATTACAAAGTCAACTTCACTGAGCTTTTGCCGGAGTGGGTGACTTTCGGTTTCTCGGCTTCCACAGGTATGCTCTTCGAGTCGCACACTATTATGGCATGGGAATTCAGATCTACTATGCAAGTGGCTGAAACAAATAGTTCGAGTCCTACAAATGGTACAAAGAGTTCGAATGATGCTAAGAAGAGCATGTTATGGCTATGGTCCATTTTAGGGTCTGGTTCTTTCATTATTCTCATTCTTGTTTTAGCCTGTATTTGGTTTCTTCACCGTTCTAAGAGCAAGAGAGCTGACAAGAGTGGAGAAGAAGATGATCCAGCGATCGATGAAGCATTTGAGCAAGTGTCGGGTCCCAAGAAATTCACCTACAAGGAATTGGTCATGGCAACTAATAATTTCATAGTCGAACGGTTGCTTGGAGAAGGGGGCTTTGGTAGAGTATACGAAGGTTACTTGACCAACGTGAATGCTAATGTTGCAATAAAAAAGATTAACCCCGGGTCAAGACAAGGGATAAGGGAGTATGCTGCCGAAGTGATGACCATAAGCCGGCTACGACACAGAAACTTAGTCCAACTTATTGGATGGTGTCATGAGAAAAAGGAACTCCTCCTTATTTATGAGTTTATGTCTAATGGGAGCCTTGATTCTCATCTATTCAAAGAACAATCTTTCTTGCCATGGGAGAAGCGATACAAAATCATGCAAGGCATAGCCTCGGCATTGCTCTACCTTCATGAAGAATGGGAACAATGCGTTATACACCGAGATATAAAGTCCAGCAATATCATGCTCGATTTTGATTTTAATGCCAAAATAGGAGACTTCGGTTTGGCTAGGCTAGTTGACCATGCCAAAGGGTTACAAACGACGCTGCTGGCTGGAACCATGGGCTATATGGCTCCTGAATGTGTTTACACGGGTAAGGCTAGCAAAGAATCAGATGTCTATAGCTTTGGAGTTGTTCTATTAGAAATAACTTGTGGAAGAGAAGTCATCAAGCCAAGGGCCGAGGAAGGCCGAGTCAGGCTTGTGGACTGGGTTTGGGAGCTATATGGAACCGAGAGGCTAATTGATGCGGTAGATCCGAAACTTGGTATCGATTTTGATTGGAAGCAACTGGAGTGCTTGATGGTTGTAGGTCTGTGGTGCGCTCATCCGGACTACATTGCCCGTCCTTCCATAAGAGAAGCATCAAACGTTCTCAACTTTAACACTTCGGCACCTGCTCTCCCATCAAAATTGCCAGTCCCTACATACCCGGCGCCTCTATCCGCATAGTCCCTACATACTTGGCGCCTCTATCCGCATTCTCTACGGTATCGATTGTTTCGTCTCATGCCACCTCGACTGGCGGCACTGAACTCTCCACGTTTACTACCTCTTGTGTATAATCCTCTTATTCAGCTTCCTTTGCATTGCTCCAAAAATCAGTATGAGTTCTTACTTTCGATATATGTTTTTCTCGAAATTTTATTTCGGATATTATTTGCTTCATATAAATTTCTTCATCCCTCCATGTTTAAACTTCCATTTGATCTCCTGGATTAGGTAACGTACTATGTATCTTCTTTGATGGTTTTATTATGTGTTACCAATATAATTATTGGTAAGTTATCAAAGAGTTGTTGGAAAAACTGGTGACTGGTGATTTTTTTTTTTTTTTTTTGCCATTAATTATCAGAGAAACATCTAATTATATGGCTTAGCTCGAGATAAATATCCTTTAAGTAGTAATTAGGGCAATAAAAATTTATTGAAGGTTGAACGTAGGTCATGTTTAGATGCTCAACTGATAAATAGCCTATCACAACTAATGGCGGTCATTGCGGACGCGGAAACTTAGCTTAGGGAGTAAGATAAGGGAATTACATTACTCCAGACTTGAGGTTCAGGATACTTAAACTTAACATAAACTATCATATACCCTACTCTGCGCATGCAAAGAGATTCGCATTGATGACCAGCGGCTAAATTCACGGCGGCTACTGCCAGCCTCTCGGTGGGTCCGTTGTTGGGTGGCTGAGAACAACGGGTGTGAAGATGGCTTCTAGATGGTTGCGAGGGTCAGGGCCCTTTGCATGTCGCGATTATAATAAGAGACTCAACTGGCAGCCCACTGTGTCCTCTTGCAATTGGCCGTTGTTTTTGACCAAACAAGAAAAGCCTAATATAAAGAAAGAAGGGGGTCCAGTAAACCCAACCTTTTTGGGAACACCTGTTTTGCTTTGCATCATATAATATTGCTAATAATAACCAATAATCGGTCGTACTTTTCAAAATTGGCAGTCGTCTTCCGTTCAACATCGTGCGTAAGCAGTGACTCGCTTTGATATTAGACCAATGCTAAACTTCTTAAACGTGATTTACGAAATTGACACGAGCGGTGCCCTAGAATATGGATAGCTTTGTACACATTTACAATTCGTTAAAATTTTGTCAATGAGAACCGTTAAAAATCTACCTATATGGACGACAGAAAGCAAACAATGTTGACGTGGCACTCATATAGCTTAAGTGAAATAAAAATAACGTTTTGGCTGATAAATGTTTAATGAAACTTTGATGAATCGTAAACGTATCACATAAGTACCAAGTTTTGAATTTTTTTATATCACAAAAAAAAGAGTTTAAGGTAAATGTGTCATGATAAATATAATTTAGGATTTTTGATATTGTAAGAAAATTTTAGGATAAATGCAATAGACATAATTTGTAGTTTTTTTTTTATGACTTTTTTCCTTTTATACAACCGTGTACTATCTCTTTTTTTCCTAGTCTAAAGTCTAGTCATCAGGGAACCTCTGTGGACCATCTCATTTCCGTGTACATTGTATCGTCCCGAAATTGATAGCAAGTTGCTCAGGAACCAAAGCCTAGGTCATTAGGACCCACCACATTCACCTATATGAGCATGTTTCACTGCTGAATCATGCTGGAATTAGGAGGATTGTATGATAAAATCTTAGTTTGTCCAAAGGAGATGGTGCCTATCAGTACGTCTTCGAAGACAAAAACCAAATAAGTCGGACTGCTCGGTCAGAATTAGTAGTCCAGCGAGGGGATAACGCATTTGTTCTATATCGGAACATGTAGGAATATCGTGGAGGCCTCTACAACACGTTGCTATCCAACCTAACCGAAGGAGACGGGCATGATAATTCCAGAACAAATTGTAATTTCGATGAGCTTTCCGAGTCACCTGAATCTTCAACCCTATCAAAGGGGTTGTGTATCTGATATTCAGAGCTTCTCTCTTCATGGCCAGTTCGTGACCTATCCGGCGGTCCAACAATCAGGAAATTTCTCTATTCTATTTCTTTTGTATTTCGAATTTGTTCGTGCGAACGAACTAAATCTCTCGTTGTTTTGTCGGAATCTAGTTTCCGAGAGCTTTTATGGAATTCTTTGGAAGCGTGACGTGATTTGCGGTTGGGTTGGGTGAAGTCTAGGTTTTTCCCTTGTTTGGATTTCACATTGGAAATTGTATTGCTTATATATCCTATGTCTTGAACAATTTCCATTTTGCGCATTGAAACCCTGGTATCACAGTCCGTTTCAGCATCAATTTAGGGCCCAAAAGTGGGCTGAATACACACTGTTCAAACCGCTCCATGGTCTGGACAACGGGCATTCAACCCACTGTTGGTCTTTTTAGAGTTTTCCCACGTCAATTTTCAATATTCCTTCGCCCCAAAGTTCATTCTAACATCCAATAACATATCATTCATTCATTTAGACCCTATTTATTTCGTGAAAAATATTTTTTGAGAAAACATTTTACTCATTATCTGGCATTTGAAAATACTTAGGAAAATGAGTTAAAGGAAAATGTTTTTTGGGTCAATGGAAAATCTATACTTAATTTAGAAAAATGATTTTCTCTTTAAAAAATTGGAAACCATTTTTCAAAATATGACTAGATATTGGTTCTTAGATCAAAAACTTCACGATTGGGTATGGGAACCCCTAATGCTCATTCCTAGGGCCTCGGCATCCAACATCAAATTTAACTTCTTTGATCCGAACAACAATTTACAATCTTGAGCTAAATTGGAATTCAATCAACAAAAAAGCCCACAAGGTACAAGACTAGACCCAAACTATGCCGCAATTCAATCAACGATACAATTCGAGAATAATAGAATACAATGTTGGAATTTAATCGACGACACTGCACTAGGATAGTAAGATACAATGGTGAAATTTAATCAATGATGATGTACCATGATAGTGAGATACATCATTGGAATTTAATCAACGACAATACACTATAATATAGAATACACCGGAATCTAATCGACGATGGGAATTTGAAAGCTACAACTAGGGAAACTAAAGTGTCGTGCAAGAAAAGTAAAGATAACATGTTGATTGATTTGTATGGGGTTTCGAAACTTGATAAACTGCTTGGCCATTGTGTTTCCTTCAGTGGCCACTCCCGACTTTGTCCACCTTCCCTTTTCCTCGCAGAATCACTTTTCCAACTCTTCACACAGCCGTCTCGATTGTGCTTTGGGGTGGTACGGTTGTCGATGACCGTTCCATGGCTTGGTGTTCAAGTAGCAACTGCTCCTTTATAATGCGCACCTTCAGTGCCTGCTATCCCGGCATCCTTTGTATTACTGAAAGTAGTTGTAAGCGTTATGTCCAAAAAGTCTAGCAAAGTGAGCTAAAAGAAAAGACAACCAAACAGCAAGCAACCCACCATTTTCCTCTTTGCATGTTAAAGCTTCAATTGGAGGATACGAAATCCGCGCAGAAAACATAAAATAGAAAAGAAAGTTGTGGCGATTTCCATCTGCCGTATCATTTAAAAGAAAGTCGGTTCAAGTGATGATTCCATAGTGGACTTAAGTGTTGTTGTGTATTAAGTCAACCAAAAGATAATTGTTCTGTATTTTACGGGAGTGTTAGGACTCCTTGTTTAAGCGGGACTATCTAGAAGCAAAATCTTCTTAGACATCCCATCAATCAAAGGTGGGTAGGAGGAAATTTCTGCCAATTTTACTGCCAAAACTAAGCTCCTTAACAAACTGAACATGACTATCTTCAGCCCGACTTTTTGAAAACTTTGGAAACAACATTTAAGTTCGGTTTCAAACCAAAATGCAGGGTAAGAGTGGTGGACTTAAGTCAATCAGCCACTAATTTGTCTACTTTATGCAAATCATGGCACACTTCTTCATAATAATTTTCATATGCTTGGTGTGAAAAATTCATTACTTTAATTTATAATTTGTCAACGTGGAAATTTAATTCTGCTGTACAGAGAATGCTAAGAAGAATGGCTACATTTTTCTCGTTTTCTAGTTTTTTTTCAATGCACTATCTATTTTGCAGATTAACCATGAGGTAATCTACAAATGACACTGAGATCAAGACTCTTTCCAAAATCCTCACCCTCCATAAATCTCTTGTCACGGAGGTGGATAAAACACAGCCAAATTAAGCAGCCCATTGCTCATTCCTTCTTAATCTCCCCGAACATCACTTCAATCCACTTCTCCTTTTAAATTATGCAACTCGTTGGCTTTATTTTTGCAAAGTTACAATTTCGTCCCTTCATATTTGCAACTGCAATTAATTAATAAGAAACCTAATCGAAAGAAAGTTCCTTCAATTACGCATGAAGAAAGATACAGCACTTCTTTCCTGAGAAATATTTCTAGCCTGGTTCTCTTTTCTCTCCACTTTTTGCCCGGCGGCCCTTTACTTTTATGACGGCGGAAAAGAAGTCAAGCAAATAGAATTAAAAAAAATCAACCAAACAGCGAAGATAACACCAATTTCCTTTTGGTGTTAAAACCTCAATTCAAGTATGCGGAATCCACATAGAAAATATAGAAAGAATGTTGCGGTGTTCTTTTACCTCTCACATCATTAGAACATAAAAATAATATTATGTCGTGTTACGTGGTGTTGTGGTTAAGTTTTACTAATTGACCAAAGAGATAATTGTTGTGTACTTTAGAGTATTAGTAGGACTTTTCATGCACACCATGGCATACTCCTTCCACAATAATTTTCATTTGTTTTATGCAGAAAATCAATTGCATTAATACCGTATGGCGTTGTCTAAATTGAAGGAACTGAAAGTGCAGATACATGAGTTGTTGAATAAAGGATTTATACGCCTTAGTGCATCACCTTGGGGAGCACCAATCCTATTTATGAGGAAGAAAGATGGTTCGTTGTGTCTTTGCATTGACTATCAGCAACTCAACCAAGTGATGATCAAGAACAAGTAACCGCTACCGATGATTGATGATTTGTTTGACTAGTTACAGGGAGCGTCAATATTTTCCAATATCGACTTGAGGACAGGTTACTATCAGCTGAAGATCAGAAAGGAAGATATACCGAAGGCAATGTTTTGTACTCGTTATGGCCATTATGAATTTACCGTAATGTCATTTGGTTTAACCAATGCCTCAGTTGCTTTTATGGATTTGATCAATCGTGTATTCAAGGAGTATCTGGATCAGTTCGTTATAGTGTTCATAGACGACATCCTGGTGTACTTGAGAAGTCGCGAGGAGCTCGAAGGCATTTAAGGACAGTGCTTCAGACTCTGCGAGATCATGGCTTGTACACCAATTTCAGTAAGTACGAGTTTTGGCTAACTCATGCAGCTTTCCTAGGTCACATGATTTCTATTGAAGGGATTTCCGTGGACTTGACCAAGTTCGAAGTAGTGATTAACTGGCCGAGACCGACGACAATGACAGAGATAAGAAGTTTCTTGGGATTAGCTGGTTATTACAGACGATTTGTGGAAGGATTTTCAACAATAGCCATGCCTCTGACTCGACTGCTGAAGAAGCAAGAGAAGTTCGTATGGACAAACAAGTATGAGCGTAGTTTTCAAGAGCTTAAGTAGAAGCTGACTACCGCACCCGTGTTGACTATTTCGTCTAGACCTAAAGGAAGTGAGATCTATAGTGATGCGTCGTTTAGAGGACTGGGTTGTGTTTTAATGCAACATGGCAGAGTTGTTGCATACGGATCCTATGACATCCTGAATTTTCTACCCATCCCGATAAAACAAAATGGACATCTCGTTGGCGTGCTGATGATCCTTTTTCTCTGAGCCGATCACTCACGAGTTAACCAATTTATTGGGTGAAGCTGTTAAAAAATATAACCACAGTAAAATCCCTAAAAGCTACCTAATTGGTTGGATTGGACTAAAATCGTATTCGATTGATTTTAACCACGAAATTGAATTCGGTTTCAGAAATCGAACGTTCAAGCATGTCACGATTCATATATAGGACGTCATCTTGTCTTTTGGAGAAATTCCGTTGAGTTCAGGATTTTGACGGAAAATCGATACGGACAATTTGGAAATTAGCGGAAATTCTGATTGGCCAAATCAAGGGAAATTTTGGCTTCCAAACCAAGTCTTTTAGTGAATGGGACTTGTAGAAATTATGTGGGCTTTTTCTACATCAAAATTTGATGTCAAATTCGGAAAAATTATTAAAGAAATTTGAAGACCAAAGAGTGAAATTCGGAGCTAAGAAAAGGGGTGCAATTTTGGTCATCAAATTGGTTTAATTGAGGATTATATTGCAAGAAAGTATTGGGGGACAAAGGTTTAATTGAAAGGATAAGCTTGAAGACTACTTGGACCAAGTAATGATGTTATTAGATATTTTAATTGGACTTTTCTCCCATTTTTCCATCTTCTACGAGCGTCTCTCTCTCTCCTCCTTCTTTCACCGGCCGACTCCATCCCCCGCAGCTTCTCTTTCATTTCATTTCTGTTCTGCCCCTCTCTCTTTCTCCCACCGAAGTCCTCTGCCCATTCTTCCCTCTTCAACTCGTTCCTTCATTTTTCCCCACCGAAGCAGAAGCTGCCCACGCCAGCTACTCCACCATCCTTGGTCCCCCTCCCTTCACGAATTCACCAGCTCCATTTGAACGTCCACCCACCATCCACGTGCATCGCCAGAAGTCCCCAACGTTGACCGCTCATCTCCACGAAGTCTTCATCCACGCGGCTCCTCGTCCATCAACGAAAACCGAAGCAGCACCAGCGTTTCTTCCTCTGCCAGGCGTCCACCGAAGTCCAAACCCCGCCGAGCGAGGTCAGCAAAGCCAGCGAACCGCTGCTGCTCCATCGTTCTATCCACCGAAACCGAAGCTGCTCGTTTTCTTCAGCTCCCACGGTCGAAGATCCCAGCGAAGCACCATCATCCAGCTTCATCTTCGCGTGGTCTTCTCCAGCTCAGCCTACGCGTCTTCAACGTGCAGCCTAGCTCTGTCCATTCAAGTAGCAGCCCACGTAAAGTTTTGGGCCCGTCTTCAGCCCAGAATCAGGCTCGGTTCAGCCTAAGAAGCTCACAACTCAGCCAAGTTTTGGGCCCAACAGCTCACTCAGCTCAGCCCATTGGATTTCAGCCCAAGTTTCAAGCCCATCTTGGGCCCGCGAAGCAAGCCCAAGCCCGCGACCAGCAGCCCTGCAGCAAGCCCAGTCCAACGCAATAACAAATCTCAATTTGGGTTGAGATTTGTTGGACCAAGTTTAGGCCCGGTCCAAGCCCATTGGCGCCATCGCAATTCAAGTTTTGGCCACCGTTGCGTCTCCGTCGTTTGATCCGAGCGGATCGCAATTCAAGTGAGTTTTGCTCACTAATCCCTTCTTAGTAGGCTAATGATGCTTAGGGATTGATTAGATTCAATTAAGTGCAATTAGGTGAATTGAATACAGTAGAACAATTAGTTTAGAGCCTTATTAATGCATGTTAGGCAAATGATTGGTGTAGTTAGCAAGGAAATAGGCTCTATTATTTATTGAACGAGTCTCGGTAATTTTCCGGGCTCGTTTTGACTTCCAATTAGGCTATAACGGGCATAAGTTGGATTTATTGCATTTATTTGATAATTTCCGTAATTATTTAATTATTTATTTATTTTTCGGAAATTAGGCTAGGATGGTTGACGACCGAAATTTTATGCTGATTATTGTGGTATAGTTCGTTTATTTATTTGAGCGTTAAATCGTGCTGAATTGATTTAATTGTAATATTATGATATAATCATAAATTATTTAATTTCAGAAATTGATTGGAAAATAATCGAGCGTTGGTTTACAACGCCAAAAATATTTTGGTGGATTATATAAATTGTGGGATTTATGGAAATGATATATATAATTCTCAGCATACTATGAAAGTATGTCAGGCAGCTTTTGACGAGCATATATATAATATACTATATCAGAAATTGAGGTAGCTCTTGGCGAGCATATATATATATAGTATATTATCTTAGCAATTGAGGTAGTTTCCAGTGAGCTATACTACCTGTTACCGGCTTATATTAAGCAGTCTTGAGTATGATCGGACTTATAGGTAGTATTGATTGAATTGGCTGAGGAATGGTCATCGTTAACATGTAATCGATTAGATCAATTGATCGATGATTCGATCTAATTGGGTGATGTGATGTGATGTGATCATGTATATTTGATATATATACTGACTTGCAGGAAGAAACTGAGGCCAAGGTAAATCCTCTGACTCTTGTTGTGCTTAGGCAGCCTAAGGTGTATTAGCTTCTTAATCGAGTCTTAGGGGGTAGAACTTGTTGAGACGTAGTCTCATCTCGGTTGTGGGACAACATTTCAGAAACTTGAGGAGAAAGAACTCGAAGAGGAGTACCTGGAGGAGAACCTTGAGGATGATCCAGAGTAGGATCCTGATGAGGATTGAGACTCCACTCTTGCCTGATGACTTTTGCTGTGGAACCCGATTAAGTAGAAACCGACCTTTTAGTATGACTTGTATATGTATATATATGACTGAGTTGTTATATATGTACATAAGGGTGTTGGTTTTCATGTTCAATTTTTTAGTCCTACTTGTCTATCTCATTGCTTTATTGTCTAGGGATTCTTATTATATGCTTCCGCATGCGTAATAAAAATGATAGGGTCGGCGATGCGTCTTGGGACGTCGCTATTAAATCGACCAAGGTGAGGGATGGGTGCGTGTTCGAGGATCGGAGCGTGACATCCCCGTTTAAGTGGTATCAGAGCAATGGTTAGGGATTGGAGTGATAAGGTGCGATGGACCATGGGATAGTAATAGAAATGACATTTAATTTCATGCTAGTGCATGTTAATGGTAGTTGTGTGATAACATTGCTTGTTGTGTGTCGCTCAGCTTCTAAACCAGTGTGGTATTGGAAGCAGACTTCAATAGATAAAGGCTAAACCATGAGCGAGTCGAAGTAGAGAACTCTGAGTAAGAGAACTGTTAGGCCTACGGCTCGGGTTAAGTTGCCGACTAGAGTTGGTACCCGAAGAGGTCATGGTAAAGTACCAACACAGGTTAGCGCTAATGGCGAAGCACCACCTGTTGGTGTTGAGATAGTAGCCCTTGGTGATCCCAGGATTGAAGGGATCAAGCGAGTGCTAGAAGTCATGGGGAATAGGATGGATTAGCAGGCTCAGAATCAAGTCGCTGCTATTGAAGCCACTGCTCAGGCTACTGCTACTGTCTCCGCCGAGGCTACACCTGCCGTTGCACTCGTTGTTGCACCCGCTGTAGTTCAACCTGAGAATGTTGTGGTGCAGAGAGAGAGAGGCCAATCCATAAACTCGCAGAGTAGTTCTTGAAGCTGAACCCACCGAGGTTTATTGGTGAAGGAAACCTTGAAGCTGCTTCACTATGGGTTTAGGACCTTGAGAAAGCGTTTGCACTTCTGATGTGCAACGAAGATGAGAAGGTGGTATTGGCTGTGTACCAACTTCAAGGCAATGCAAACATTTGGTAGAGAGCCGCCAATGATACTGTATTCCTGGAATGTGTAATCTAAGTGTGGGATACCTTCCTCAGAGCTTTTAATGAACAATACTTCTCAGGTACTACTCGACAACAAAAGATAGAGGAGTTCCACCGTCTCCACCAAGGGAGCATGACAGTTGACCAATATGGGGTCAAGTTTGCAGGAGTGTCACAGTATACTCCGAGGTTGATAGAAGACCCTGGAGAGAAAGCCCGAAAATTCAGAAGTGGTCTTCATTCTGAATTAAAGCAACCTCTATTGCCATTGGATATGAAAGATTATCGAGAAATCTGTCGTCGAGCTCAGAGGATAAAGAAAGGATTAAATGAGCAAGTTGCCTTGTCTGGATCAAGGTTTGTTTCGAACCAAGATGCAATCCGTCAGGGAAAGAGGCCAATGCCTGGAAGTAGATTTCAAATTCCGCCCATCAGGAAGGGTGACATTAGAAAATCAGAGCCAAATCAGAATGGCCAGTGTTGCTTCTGCGGAAAGCGACATGATACAGCCTTATGCCTTAGAAGGATGGGTGCCTGTTTTGAGTGTGGTCAATAGGGTCACTTAGCTAGAGATTGTCCTAGGCGACCAAGAGGACAACCGCAATTACTGCTGCAGCCACGGATGGGTCAGATCAGAGGTTTTGTGCCGCCGAACGCACCACAAGATGGACTAAACAGACCTCCAAAGCAGGGAAGAGTGTACGCCATCACCAGAAGACAAGACAGAGGGAAAGCACCGCAGATAGAACACCACTTGGATGGCGAAGGGGACAAGAACGAATCGACCATGCACCGATTAGAGGAAGAACATTTTGGGGTGATTTTATCAAAGTAGCACAATGGAATTTCGGTTAAGGTTGTAGAATTTCAGTTGTTGTAATAAAGTTATAGAAAGAAGAATCACCGGCTATAGTTGTCCTTGGCTAGTTGCTTATGTATAACTTTGACGTCATATACGAAAAGAGTTGGCTCAATGTGTCACGCCCCGATTCTCGGTCACATGCACATCCATCATCTTTGGTTGATTTTAAAATGCGATATCCCAGGACTACGTGTCGCCGACCATTTCATTTTCAATAGCATATGTGGAAGCAGTTATAAATCCACAGATAATAAAGTAATGAGATAGAAAAGTAGGGCCATAATTTTCATACTGAAATTCACAACCACACTTTTATACAAGCACCTCATAGTATATAATGCAATACTATTCACAGGGGTCTGATCTAACGCTTATCAACATATAATCAAGGTCTGACAAAACAGGATGGGATCTCAGTCCTTATCCGGGTCGTACTCAGGATCCTCCCCGTGGTCATCTTCTTCTCCGAAATCTTCCTCCTCATCTGGTTCCACATCAGGGTTCTCCTCTTCAGATTCCTCCTCCTCAGGTTCCTCATTAGAGTCCTGAAATGGTTATTCAATAACTATTGAGACCACGTCTCAGCAAATT
Organism: Eucalyptus virginea; assembly: GCA_014182375.1. Classification (NCBI taxonomy): domain Eukaryota; kingdom Viridiplantae; phylum Streptophyta; class Magnoliopsida; order Myrtales; family Myrtaceae; genus Eucalyptus; species Eucalyptus virginea. The sequence goes on along the minus strand of CM024517.1, from coordinate 8,141,816 downwards.
CTACCCCCTAAGACTCGATTAGTAAACCAATACGCTAATCGGGCTGCCTATGCACACACGAGTCAGAGGACTTACATTGGCTTTAGATTCCACCTGCATATTAGCACAGTTCAATAGGCACCCAAGTAATCACATCACAGATCAATAACTCGATCAATCAACCTAGTCGATTACATGTCAATCGGACCATTGCAAGGTCATTTCCACTCAATCAGTCAATTCACAACATCGGATCAAAGTAATGATCAATTGACCGAGTCGATTACATTTCATCTCGACCCTTTCTCGGTCGACTCATCTCATACTATCTATAAGTCCATTCATATCAGAACTGCTCACTGTTAAGCTGATAAATAGATAGGATAGCTCGTTTTTGAGATGATCGGGTATATTGCTCTCTGCTAAGCTGACATATCGTCCTTAGGCTGATATAGTATATCGACAGTGCTCAATCTAAGCTAATAAGGTATACTGCTCTCTGCTAAGTTGTCATATCGCCCTTAGGCTGATATAGTATACCAACATATTCCATCAAAACTAATAAGGTATATTGCTCTCTGCTAAGTTGACATATCGCCCGTAGGCTGATATAGTATATCGGTATACTACTCTCTGCTAAGCTGACATATCGCTTGTAGGTCGATATAGTATACCATCCCAATCATACAATCAATTCCATCTTTTTATCATTCTCGATAAAGTAGCCGTATGTGGAGACACGATCGGCCTTAGCCAAAATATAATATTTTCCTTTCTATAACTCCCACATTTTTTGTAGTCCACTCAAATATTTTTGGCATTATCAACCGATGCCCGATTATTTTTTTAATTAATAACCAATGATTATCCAATTAAAGAATAATTCCCACTTTCACAAATAATTCAATTTAGCATGAAATAGAGCTCAATTAAATAAACGAACTATGTCACAACAATCAGCATAAAATTCCGGTCGTCGGCTATTCCTACCTAATTTTCGGAAAATAAATAAATAAATTAATTAATTTCGAAAATTAATAAATAAATACTAAAAATCCAATTTAAGCCCGTAATGCCTGATTGGACACCTGAACGGATTGGAAAAATCTCGAGATGCATTCAATATATAATATAGGCTATCCTCTAGCTAATTACACTAGTTAAATGCCTAACATGCATCATCAAGTTACTAATTAAATTACTCTAAACTAATCTAACCACCTAATTGCACTTAATTAAATCTAATCAACCCTTAAGCATAATTAGCAAACTAAGAAAGCATTAGTGAGCAAAACTCACTTGATTGAAAGTGGAGACCGGAACACTGCGACGACGGCGTGACGGCAACGCGACAACAGCCGAAATCTTAATTTTCGGCGGCGTCGACGGACTCTCGGGCTGGGCCCACAAGCCTCGCAAGCCCACAGAAATTTCTGGGCTTAGACTGAACTTGGGCCTGAGCTTGGGCTGACTTGCTTTGCGGGCCCAAGATGGGCTGACTTCAAGAGGGCTGAAAACTGGGCCGAATCGAGACTTCAAATGGACTGATCTTGCAGCTGAAGATGGGCCGTTAAAAATCTTCTGGGCCCATTGAAAATCTACTGGGCCGAAGACACACGGACCAGCTGGACGAAGGAGAACGCACGCGGGGCAGCTGTTTCGGTGGACTGTGGGCTGACGTCGACGCCTGGATTGGAGTCCACCGCGGGACTTCGAGGGAGAGAAGCTGACTCGAGGACGTGCGGGCATTGGAATTTAGCTGCGGAGTCAACAAACCGGCTGGGGAACCGCAAGGTTGTCTGGTGGAAATCCTACACGGACGTGTGGCAGGAGCTGAGGAACCGTGGAGGCGTTGGCAGCGGCAAAACAGAAATTATTTCGGTGGAGCTGTTGGGTTGACCGAACGAAATGAAGACTCGGCAGCTGTTTTGGGGAGAGAGACGATCGGTGGGCTTCGTCCACTGGTGGGTAGAGAGACGTAGGCTCAAAATTATAGAGAAGGAGCTGCAGAAGGAAAGTCTTGGTGGGCTTGTACACGTGGAGCAAAATGGAGAGGGACTTGGTGGATGATGGAACTCGGCGGTTTTGCAGGTGTGAGAGAAACGAACGGAGAGAGAGGAATTGAGGGCTTCGGTGAAGTTGGCTTCGCTGATGACCGTGAAACGCGTGGCTGAAGTCACGGACGGAAGCAGCTGCGGTGGACAGAAATTGAAGACGTTGGGGCGGTGCCTCTTCGGATGAAAATGAAAGCAAAACAAAAGCAGCAGCAGGAGAGGTCGACGAACGCTGTGAGCACCGGATGAGGGAGACGTGCGAAGATAGAGGGGAATGGATGAGGATGGGCAGCTGGAAATTCTTGCTCAAGAAGCCAAGAATGGGGCCAAAAGTCAAAGAACTTAGCCATTTAATTTAATACTTGTCCCCTCGTTACTTTCCAATAACAATTTCCCACTAAATTCACCAAATTGGTGCCAAAATAATGCTGCCCTTGCCAATTCCGAATTTCACAATTTTTGGACCTCAATTTCTTCAACAATTTCCCAACTTCGACGTCCAATTTTTGATGTAGAAAAACCCACATAATTTCTACAAGTCCCCCATGACTTATAGCTTGGTTTGCAAGGCGAAAATCTCTTCATTTCGGCCGATCCGAATTTCCGCTAATTTTCCGCAACGTCCGAACCGATTTTTCTGTAAAAATCTCGGAATCGCTGAAAATTCTTTAAATGATGAGTTGACGTTCCTAAAATGACCTGTGACATGACAGAACTTTCAATTTCTGAAATCGAACTTGAATTCACGGTTAATTTCCATTTGGCGCATTTTTAGTGTGACCTAGGCTACCGAGTAACTTTAAGAAACTTTTAGGCAAATGACCCGTGGTAGATTTTCTTCAAGCCACAATGAACCCACTCGACTCGTTGGCGACTCTCGATTGTCGTGAAAATCTCGAGGATTCAAATACGGACACAAAGTACCAAAACAATAAGAAAATCAGTCTAGTGTTGGTCGACGAGAATTTTCCAATTTAGTGGTGTTACCCACGATTAGCCACATATCTTAGTCGAACCAACTTATATCTGATCTTAAATCAATTTATATCTATGCCGTAATGATTTCGATAGATGAGCACGGTCGAGCAGTCGATTCCTAGTCGAATTTTCAAGTCTATTTGCCTTAAAATTCTTAATGGTTTCCCTTAGATAGTCTAGTTATCTCAGTATAATCAGCTTTGAGAACAACCCTATAGGTGCGTCAATGAAATGCCCAATTTATTCAGTAGAAAATAGGGTTAAAAATCTGGGATGTCACACAATGAGCATCTTGTGGTAATGAATTGTTGGCGTAAGGTAATACAGTTTGAATCGTGACGAATGTTCCAACTGCTTTCATGGATTTGATGAATTGAGTATTCAAGGAATATCTAGATCAGTTTGTGATTGTGTCTATCAATGATATTCTGGCGTATTCGATGAGTGCTAAGGAGAACAAGAGTCATTTGAGAATGGTCAAAAGATTTCAAGCGAAGGAATATCTGTGAACCCGACCAAAACCAACTACAGTGACATAAATCAGAAATTTTCTGGGTTTGGCAGGCTATTATAGACGGTTTGTGAAAGGATTCTCATCATTAGCATCGCCACTAACAAAACTCTTAAAGAAAGAAGAGAAAATTGTGTGGACAGACAAGTGCGAGAGTAATTTTCAAGAACTTAAGGAAAAGTTGAATACCGCACCTGTGCTGACCATTCCATTTGGTCTTGGAGGATTCGAGATCTATAGTGATGTGTTATTTAGAGGATTGGGTTGTGTGTTGATGCAACATGGCAAGGTTGTTGCATACGCCTCCCGTCAGTTGAGACCTCACAAGCTGAATTTCCCGACGCATGACATAGAATTAGCAGTAGTGATTTGCACTCTAAATATTTGGAGATGTTAGTTGTGTGGAGAAAGATTCTAGATCTTCACTAACCAACAAAGTCTCCAGTTTTTATTCTCTCAAAAGGAGTTGAATATGAGATAGTGTCGCTGGATGGAACTCCTGAAGGATTATGATGATGATATTCTACATCACCTTGGAAAAGCGAACAAGGTCGCAGATGTACTAAGTCAGAAACCTTCAGTCGTGCAGATGTTGGTCAAAGAATGGATTTTTCTTGAGGAGGCTCGAGATTTGGCTTTCAAATTTGAGGTAGGCCACCTTTCAAATCTTATGGCCACCCTCAAAATTGATCCGGAAGTGCGGATCAAGATTAAGACGCTTCAGCCAACGAACTTAGAGATTCAGAAGATCCTGCAAAAGGACATCGATAAGAGAAAGGCTGACTTTTAGATTTTTGATGACGAAACACTAAGGTTCCGAGGACGATTGTGTCTACTTGACGATGCAGAACTCTAGTTTGTTGGGATGAAGTCGAAGAGTGTAAAATTACCGACCCTGAGTTGGTTTTCAAGTTTCGAGGACAATTGTGTGTACATAATGGTGTTGTTTTCAGGTTCAAGATTTTAGTCCTACTTATCTATCCCATTGTTTTATTGTCTGGGGATTCTTATTATATGCTTCCGCATGCGTAATAAAAACGAAAGGGTCGGCGATGCGTCCTGAGACGTCTCTATTAAATTGATCAAGGTGAGGGATGGGTGTGTGTTCAAGGATTGGGGCGTGACACATCCTGTCAATTGAGGCCTCATGAGTTGAATTATCAGACGCATGACTTGGAACTCATAGCAATTATCTTCGCTCTGAAGATTTGGAGACACTACTTGTGTGGAGAAAGGTTCTAGATCTTTACAGATCATCAGAGTCTCAAGTACTTATTCTCTCAAAAGAAGTTGAACATGAGACAACGTTGTTGGATGGAACTTCTCAAGGACTATGACTGCGACATCTTGTATTATCCTAGAAAAGCTAATAAAGTTGCAGATGCGTTGAGTCAGAAGTCTTCAATTGCGTAGACAATGGTTGAGGAATGGACTCTACTTAAAGGAGCTCGAGATTCAGTTTTCAAATTTGAGGTAGGCCACCTTTCAAGTCTTATGGCCACCCTTAAAATTGAACTAGAAGTGCATATAAGAATTAAGATGTTGTAGTTAATAGATCCTGAGATCTAGAAAATTTTGAAGGAAGATGCAGAAAAAAGAAAGGCTGACTTTCAGATTTCTGAAGACGGGATACTAAAGTTTTGTGGAAGATTGTGTGTACCTGACGATGCAAAACTCTAGTTTGTTGGGATGAAGCCAGAGAATGTAAAATTACTGACCCTGAGTTGGTTCAATAGTCAGTGGATGCCGTCGAGGTTATTCGAGAAAGACTAACGACTAATCAGAGTTGTCAAAAAAGTTATGCAGATAAGTGACGAAGACCATCGGAATTCTAAGTTGGTGAACACGTATTCCTCAAGGTGTCACCAATGATGGGTACTTCGCACTTCGGCAAGAAAGGGAAGTTGAGCCTTAGGTACGTCGGTCCATTCAAAATTTTGGAGCGAATGAGGACTTTGGTGTATCGTCTTACATTGCCGCCAAGGCTGGCTTAAGTGCACGATGTCTTCCATGTGTCGATATTGAGAAAGTATGAGCCTGACCCGACCCACGTGCTAAATTTTGAAGAATTAGATGTGGACGACAGAGTGTCGTACGTGGAGAGACCGGTTCAAATTGTGGATCGAAAGAAGCAAGTGCTACGCAACAAGACGATCTCTTTAGTTAAAGCGGTCTAGTAACATCACGGAACAGAAGAAGCAACATGAGAAAGCGAAGACTCAATGAGACGTCAATACCCTCACCTTTTTGAAGAAGAATTGTAATAGTTTAAATTTTGAGGACGAAATTTTTATAAGAGGCGAAGAGTTGTTGTGACATTTTGATTTTCTGAGTTTGTTTTTGATTAAATCAATTAGGTTTTTCATCGACGCGCCTATAATTCTTTTCCCTGAGTTAATCACTCACAGAATAACTAGTCTATCAGGCGAAGTCATTAAGGAATCTAAATGCAATAGATTTGAGAATTTGACAAAAACCGACTTTTCGACCGTGCTAATTTGAAAGGGTTAATACTGCACCATCAAAATCGATCAGAGACCGGAGATAGGTCGATTCGACAGAGGTATGTGATTAGAGTGTAGGTGATTCCACCTGATTGCAAAATTTCTATCGAACATCACTAAACCAATTTTTCTGTCATTTATGTACCTTGTGCCCGTATTTAAAACCCTGAGATTTTTATGACAACCGAGAGTCGCCAATGTGTTAAAGATGTACAATGTGGCTCGAAAATAATTGATCACGGGTTAAATGCGCTAAAAATTCCTAATTAGGTCACGCTAAAATCGAGTCCAGTTGAAATTAACCGCGAAATTGAAAGTTCTATCATGTCACGATTTATTTTAGAAACATTGATCATCATCCGAATATTTTTCTGCAAACCCGAGTTTTTGGCAAAAATTCAAAGTCGGGCTATTTTGGACCGGGAAATTAAGAGGGCCGTTTTTAGGTGGATTTTTGGCGTTCAAGATGGATCCATTGATGAGGAAAATCATGAATTTAATGTGGATACATTGGCTAGAACTTTTGGGCACCAATTGGATTTAATTAAAGACGATTTGAGTTGAAATTGGAGGGAAATGTTGTAAAATTCGTAGGCCAATGAGGGGTGCAACATTTCAGTATCTTAGGAGGCTTGTTAAGGAAGATTGGAGGGGAAAATGACTAAGGTGAGGGCTATGGACTTTAGGGGCAAAATACTCAAGTGTTTGAGATATTATTTGTGGACTTTGGTGGCCTTTGTCCCCTCCTCAAGCCAGCAGCAACCATCTTCTTCTTCTTTGCTTCATCTTCCTCCTTTGTTGCTATCTTGAGGAAGAAAAGCTAGCAGAGAACCAGAGGAAGCCGAGCCCTTGCAACTGTCGACCAGTCGAGCCACTACCGTTGCTAGCTGCACGCCTGCGAGCGCCCAAGCCTGCGCATCCAGGCAGTCGGTTCCGCCTCCTACTTGCATCGCACCCTAGCCACTGTCACCATCCGCCAGAGCTATTCCAGCCACCATCCGTCGCCGTTGAGCTCCTTCGCTGCCCGTCCAAGCCGCTTGGTCCTGCCTTGCTATTTTCGTGCCAACTAAGCTGCTCGGCTAGCTGCTTCGAGCCTTGGACAGAATCGAAGTTCCAGCTAGGCCATGAGGCTTCGTGGGCCTTTTCTGGGCCTTTTCCGACCTCCCTTGGTGTCACTCCAGGCGTGTGTCTCACTTGCCTTAGCGTCACCATTGCCGTGAACTCACTAGCTTGCTAATCCGGTGAGTTTACTCACTAAACCTTGCTTAGGATGTTAATTATGCTTAAGGACTGATTAGATTAGCTTAAGTATGGTTTGGGTGGTTAGTTTAGATTAATTAGTGATTTAGTTAGTTAATTAGGTCGATTAGGAGGTTATATTAGATTAGTTAAGAGTTAATTATATTGTATTATTTATCGAGCATGGTGCATTATCTTTCTAGGCTCGTTTAGGTGGTTAAAATAGTGTTTTAGGCCTAAGTCGGTATTTATTAGATTAAATTGTATTTATTTAATTAATTTTGTAATTTATTTAATTATTTAATATTTTCCGAACCCGTGAGCTCGTGGTGACCACCATTTGGGTTGATGAGCACCTACCTCACTTGGTATCTCATCGCTTTAAAGTGTGGTTTCGTTACGGGCCTGACGGGGTTTGGGAGGGCCGCTTGGATGGTTTTGACAGACCTGCCGTCGATACCGAGTATGAGGAGGTGCTTGACCCCATCGTGGATGCCGATATTTTGGTAGATATCGCGGTGAATCAAGGGCCCGAGGCTGAAGAGCCCAGAGTAGAGGTAGCTGACTCTCTAGACATCGACATCTTTGATGGTGTCGTAGTAAACTCGGATCCTAAGTAGGTAGGGTCCGGGGTAGAGTTAGCTTGGTAGCTTCTTTTAGATATATACTCCTGTATATAAACCCGATATGTTTATAAAGCATGTTTTGTGAAAATTAGTTATCCTGCTTTTCAATCCCATGTTTGATTGTTGTCTGGGGTTTATGAGTTTTCTTCCGCATGTGCATAAAATAAATGGGTTGGCAACACATCATGGGAACGTCACAAATTTTAGTCAACCGCTGAGGGATGGGCGTGTGCATGGGGTTTGGGGGTGACATCCCCACTCGAAGTGGTATCAAAGCTAGTTAGTGTCTGGAGAAATAAGGTGCGATGGGTTATGGGATAGTTAGTAGGAAAGACATTCTCTTTATGTTGACGCTTGTGATTGATTAGCTGATTGGTAGATTGTTTTGTGTGGGTCGCTCAATTTTCTAACTCTGTGTAGAATTGGAAAGCAGGTTCTATAAAGAGCGTGCAGTATGAGTGATCAGGAGTAGAGGACTCTTAGGAAGAGGGCAATTGCGTCCGTGTCTCGGGGTAAGATGTTGACTAGAGTCGGTACCCGAGGAATAGCACCGGCCTCAGGTCAACGTGAGAGAGAGAGAGAGAGAGAGAGAGAGAGAGAGAGAGAGAGTATCGCCACCGGCCGGTACTGGTGTAGCAGCACCAGGCGATCCTAGAATTGATGGGATCGTGTAGGCGTTTGAGACTTTGGGAAATCTGATGAGGTAGCAAGTTTACAATCAAACTGCTCCCGCCGCCATTACTGCCGCCAATGCTGCTGTCGCTGCCACACCTGCCGAAGCCTAGCATGGGAATATGATCGAGGAGAGACCGATGCATGAGCTCGTAGAGCAATTTTTGAAGTTGAACTCGCCGAAGTTCATAGGAGCAGGCGATCCCGAGGCTGCAACCCTCTCGATCCAAGAATTGGAAAAGGCCTTTGCGCTGCTAAGGTGTTCGGAGGAAGACAAGGTAGTACTTGCGGTCTACAAGTTGTAGGTAAATGCAAGCACCTAATGGAGGGCCACCAGAGAAAGAGTGTTTCTAGAATGCATGGTCCTGGTGTGAAACGCCTTTGTTGAAGTTTTTAATGGGAAGTATTTCTCTAATAGTGCAAGAAAGCAGAAGATGGTAGAATTCCAACACCTTCGTCAGGGTTTAATGTCAGTAGACCAATATGAGGCGAAGTTCGCCAAGCTGTCCCAGTATGCACCGAGACTAGTAGAAGATCCAGTGGACAAAGTGAGGAGGTTTAGGGATGGCCTCCAACTGGAGCTAAAAGATCCGTTGGTGCTGTATGATCTGAAGGATTACAATGAACTATATGGGAGGGCACAACTGATAGAGAGGAACTTGAATGAATGAGTTGCCGCATCTAGGTCGCAGTTCGAGCCTAACTAGAATGGTAATCGATTTGGGAAGAAGCCGATGACTGGAGGAAGATATCCCATTCTGCCCAACAAGAAGGTTGGGATTGGGAAGTCAACACCTAACCAGAGTGGTGTGTGTCGTTTCTACGGAAGACGACATGGATCAACCCCGTGTTTCACCAAAACGAGGGCTTGTTTTGGATGTGGCCAACAGGGCCACCAAGTTAAGGATTGTCCGAGCAGGCTGATGGGATCACAGCCACCGCTACTGCTGATGGGACAGAACCAAGGGAATGCACCACATATCGCATTGCAAGGCATGATGAACAGGCCTCTAGCACAAGGAAGAGTTATGTTGTCACCCAACAGTAGGCAGAGGACTCACCAGACGTGGTCACAGGTACGGTCTCGTTGAACGACTATGCTACTTATGTTTTATTTGACCCTGGAGCCATGCATTCATTTAATGCTGAGCAGTACTTTAAGTTGGTAAAGTTGAGTCAAGAACCGTTGGGGTCAATCCTGAGCATATCTACCCCGTTAAAGGATAAAGTGTTGTCTGTAATAGGTTGTCCTAGTTGCAAGTTAGTTATTGGTGAGCGAGAGGAAATGATAGATTTGATTGTCCTAGCCATGTATGATTTTGATGTGATTATTGGCATGGATTGGCTCACCAAGCAATGAGCTACTATAGACTGTTATCCTAAAGTGATTCAGTTTAATCTGTTAGCAAGTGAAAGTTTCGAGTTTATTGGAAGTCGAGGAGGACCCTCAATTACCTTAATCTTGTTGCTTGAGACAACCTGTTTATTAGAGGTAGGTTGCCGAGGCTATTTGGCGACTGTAGTGGATACAATAATTAAGGAGCCAAAGATGGAGGACATTGCTGTGGTACAAGAGTTTTCAGATGTGTTTCCTAAGGAATTACCTAGTTTGCCCCCAGAAAGGGATATCAAGTTCGTGATTGAGTTGGCCCCCGGGACGGAGCCAATCTCTAAGGCTCTTTACCATATGGCGTTATCTGAATTGAAGGAACTGAAGGTGTAGATGTAGGAGTTGTTGGATAAAGGATTTATACACCCTAGTGTATCACCTTAGGGAGCACTAGTCCCGTCTGTGAGGAAGAAATATGGTTTGTTGCATCTTTGCATCGATTATCGGCAACTCAATCAGGTGACGATCAAGAACAAGTACCCAATATTGAGGATTGACGACTTGTTTGACCAGTTACAGGGAGCATCGATATTTTCTAAGATCAACCTGAGGACAGGTTACCATCAACTGAGGATCAGGAAGGAAGATATACTGGAGATAGTGTTTCTACGCATTATCGCCACTATGAATTTACCATAATGTCGTTTGGTTTAACTAGTGCCCTAATTGCTTTTATGGATTTGATGAATTGTGTATTCAATGAGTATTTGGATAAGTTCGTGATAGTGTTCATCGACGACATCCTGATGTAATCGAGAAGTCCTGAGGAGCACGAAAGGCATTTAAGGACAGTGCTTTAGACTCTGCAAGATCATGGACTGTATGCCAATTTCAGTAAATGCAAGTTTTAGGTAACTCGTGAAGCTTTCCTAGGTCACCTGATTTCTGGTGAAGGGATTTCCATGGATTTGACTAAGATCGAAGCAGTGATTAACTGGCCAAGACTGATGACAATGACAAAGATCAAAAGTTTCTTGGGATTGGCTAGTTATTATAGATGATTCGTGGAAGGATTTTTAGTAATAGCCATGCCTCTCACTCAACTGCTAAAGAAGGAAGAGAAGTTCGTATGAACAGACAAGTGCGAGCGTAGTTTTTAAGAGCTTAAGCAGAAGCTAACTACCGCACCCATGTTGACTATTCCGTCTAGACCTAAAGGATATGAGATCTATAGTGATGCGTCATTTAGAGGACTGGGTTGTGTTTTAATGCAACCTGGTAGAGTTATTGCATACGCATCCCATCAGTTGAGGCCTCATGAGTTGAATTATTTGATGCATGACTTGGAACTCACAGCAATTATCTTCGCTCTGAAGATTTGGAGACACTACTTATATGGAGAAAGGTTCCAAATCTTTATAAACCATTAGAGTCTAAAGTGCTTATTCTCTCAGAATGAGTTGAACATGAGATAACGTCGTTGGATGGAACTTCTCAAGGACTATGATTGCGATACCATGTATCTTCCTGGAAAAGCTAATAAAGTTGTAGATGCGTTCAGTCAGAAGTCTTCAATTGCGCAAATGATGGTTAAGGAATGGACCCTACTCGAAGGAGCTTGAGATTCGATTTTCAAATTTGAAGTTGGCCACCTTTCAAGTCTTATGGCCACCCTTAGAATTGAACCGGAAGTGCAGATAAGAATTAAGACGTTGCAGTTGACAAATCTTAAGATCTAGAAAAATCTTGCAGGAAGATGCAGAAAAGTTGAGTTGACTTTCAGATTTCTGAAGATGGGATACTAAAGTTTCGAGGAAGATTATGTGTACTTGACAATGCAGAACTCCAATTTGTTGGGATGAAGTCAAAGAGTGTAAAATTACCGACCCTGAGTTGGTTCAATGGTCAGTAGACACCGTCGAGGTTATTTGAGAAAGACTAAAGACTACTCAGAGTCGTCAGAAAAGTTATGCAGATAAGCGACGAAGACCATTAGAATTCCAAGTTGATGAACACGTATTCCTCAAGGTGTCACCAATGAGGGGTACTTCGCGCTTTGACAAGAAAGGGAAGTTGAGCCCTAGGTACGTCGGTCCCTTTGAAATTTTGGAGCGAATAGGGACTTGCTTTGGCGCCAAGGCTAGCTCAAGTGCACAATGTCTTTCATGTGTCGATGTTGAGAAAGTATGAGCCTAACTTAATCCACGTGTTGAATTTTGAAGAATTAGACGTGGACGATAGAGTGTCGTATGTGGAGAGACCAGTTCAGATCGTGGATTGAAAGAAGCAAGTGCTGCGCAACAAGATGATCTCTGTAGTCAAAGTAGTCTGGCAACACCACAGAACAGAATGAGTGACATGGGAAAGCGAAGACTTGATGAGATGTCACTACCCCCACCTTTTTGAAGAAGAATTGTAATGGTTTAAACGAGGGCGAAATTTTTATAAGAGGGGAAGAGTTGTAACATCCTGAATTTTTGATCCCGTCCCGATTATATGAAATAGGCTTATCGTCAACGTGCCTATGATCCTTTTTTCTCTAAGCTAATCACTCACGAGTTAACTAATCTATGAGGTAAAGCCATTAAGGGATATGAATGCAACAGACTTGAGAATTCGATTAGAAATTGACTGCTCGATCGTGATAATTGGCAAGGGTCAACACGGCACTATAATAATCGATTAGTGATAAGATATAGGTCGATTCGATAGAATGGAGTAATTAAATTGTGGGTGATTCCATATGATTGTAAAATTTGCATCCAATGGTACTATTCCAATTTTTTGTCGATTATGTACCAAATATCCATAATTGAAACATTGAGATTTTTATGACAACCGAGCATCGCCGATGAGTCAAAGATGCACAAACGTGGATTGAATATTATCAATCACGGGTCAAACGTGCTAAAATCCCTAAAAGTTATTCAATAGGTTGGGTCACACTAAAATCGCGTCCGATTGATTTTAACCACAAAATTGAACTCGGTTTCGAAAATCTAACGTTCGAGCATGTCTTGATTTATTTTTAGGACCTCGTCTCATATTTTGAAGAAATTCCGTCGAGCTCGAAATTTTGGTGGAAAAAATTGAATTTGGCAAAATTAAACCAATGAAATTCGGATGGGCAAAATTAAGGGACTTTTTGGACTTCAAAATGAATTAGTTTGTGAAGGAAATTGTGAAAATGGGTATGGGCAACCTCCTCAGCAATTTTGGCCATCAAATTGGAGTTGATTGTAGAGAATTGAGAAGAAATTAGAGGGAAATTCACAGGGCTGCTGCAAGGGGCTATTTTGGCCTTCAATTTGGGTTTGTTTGTGAGGAAAATGTGAAGAAATTAGTCATTATCAAGAATAAGCTATTCCGCCTAATACCATTTCATACATTACACAAATAGAGAGGCTTCATATGCAAAACCCATCATCAAGAACAACCTGTTCCGACCAATACCATTTCATACATTACACAAACAGAGAGGCTCCATATGCAAAACCCATCATCAGGAACAAGCTCCTCCAATACCATTTTATACATTACACAAATAGAGAGGTTTCCTAAACAAAACCCATCATCAAGAACAAGCTATTTCGACTTCAATTGCTACCATTTCATACATGACAAAAACAGAGGCTTCATATGCAAAACACATCATCAAGAACAAGCTATCCCAGCTTACAAAACAAAATCTGCAAAAATGAGCGAAACCAAGTACCCTCCTAAGATCTCCGAAGCGGGTCCATGGATTTGAGGGCCCTTCGGACTTGGGTATGGAGCCTCCATCCAACTGTTGCAGCCACCTAATAGAAGCTGAAAGTGTGGGTTTCTAGCTGGGGTTTACGCCCATTTTGGAGGTGTTCCCAGCCCCGAAAGCCAATCCCGCTTTGGAGTTTTCCGTCCCCCGCGTCCTCCCCATCATTCCAAACCGAGCGGTTCGTTTATCAAGTGAGTTTAACTCACTAATCCTTGCTTATTAAGTTAATGACGCCTAAGGGTTGATTAGTTTAGGCTAAGATTGGTTTAGTGGATAATTAGAACGATTTAGTGAATTAGTTAATTACCGATGCATATTAGGTGGTTAGTTTTGTGTAATTAGCAAGTAGGTAGACTCTAATATTTATTTAACGAGTCTCGGAATTTTTCCAGGCCCGTTTCGGCATATAATTAGGCATTACAGGCCTAAGTATGCGTTTTTGGTATTTATTGCATTTATTTATTAATTTTCGTAATTATTTGATTATTTATTTATTTTCCGAAAGTTAAACCAGGATAGTCGGTGACCGGAATTTTGTACTAATTGCAGTGGTGCTTTCTGTTTGTTTAATTGAGTACCAGATGGTGCAATTTGAGTGTGAATAGTGATCGTGGGTCATTATTCCAAAATTTGACAACTTTGGTAATTGATTGGAAAATTGCCGTGTGAGACTGTGAGCTAAATCAAGAAGATCACCGTAGTAAATTATGCCAGTGGAGCCATGATGACCACTAAATCTAGATTATGCTAGTGGGGCCATGATGACCACTAAACCTAAACTATGCCAGTGGGGCTGTGATGACCACTAAACCTAAACTATGCTAGTGGGGCCGTGATTACCATTAAATCTAGATTATACCAGTGGGGCCATGATGACCACTAAACTTAAATTATGCCGGTGGGGCCGTGATTACCACTTAATCTAGGTCGTGCCCATTGGGCCGTGATTCATCGCTGAAAATTTTGTAGGTCGTGCATGTTGGGCCGTGACTAAGAGTCGAGAATGAATAATCAAAATAATCGTGTGATGGTCTCGATGACATGTAATCGACTGAGTCGATTAATCAATGGTTTGATCTAACTTGATTGGATGATATGGGTAGTCAGTATTTATTAATTAAACTGACTTGCAGGAAGGAACTGAGGCCAAGGTAAGTCCTCTGACTCATGGTTGTGCTTAGGCAGCCCTTAGGGCGTATTTGCTTCCTAGTCGGGTCTTAGGGAGTTGAACTTGCTGAGACATTGTCTCACTAGTTATTGTATAACCATTTTTAGGTCCTTAGAAGGTGTTAGTGAAGGACCAAAAGCCACGGAGTCTGGGAAGGTGGAGACCGAGGAATCGGCGAATGTGTCTGACTAATGGGTCATAGGGCAGTTCCCTTGTGAATGAGCCGATGTTTTCTAATCAACCTAATGTTATAAATAAACCTGTTTGTATAAAAGGTTTGTTTTGGTTTGAAAATTTATGGCCTTACTTATTTATCTCAATATTTTATTGTCTGTGGATTATTTATATGCTTCCGCATGCATATTAAAATGAATGGGTTGGTGATACGTCCTGAGACATCGCTATTTAATCGACCAGTGAGGGATGGGCGCGTGCTCGAGGATTGAGGCGTGACATCCCCGTTTAAGTGTTATCAGAGCATGGTTTAGGATTGGAGTGATAAGGTGCGATGGTTCTTAGGATAGTTGGTAGGAAAGGCCTTTAAATTCATGCTGGTGTATGTCTGTGATAGTTGACTGGTAAAATTGTTTGTTGTGTGAATCGCTTAGCTTCTAATCCAATTTGGATTTGGAAGACAGGTTTAGTAGAAATTAAGCCATGAGCGATCAGGAGCAAAGGACTCCTAAGAAGAGTATTGTTAGGCCTAGAGCTCGGGGTAGGACGTCGACCAGGGTCAGTACTCGAGGAGGCCGAGATAGAGCGCAGGCTGAAGTTAGTGTGAGTAGAGTAGCACCGCCTCCTGTTGGTGCTGGGGTAGCAGCCTCTAGTGATCCCAGAATGGAAGGGATTATGCAGGCGCTAGAGGCTATGAGAGATCTGATAGGGTAGCAGGCCTATAATCAAGCCGCCGTCGCTGTAGCCGTTGCTACTGCTGCCGTTGCCGCCGCCACCGAGGCCACCCTTATTGCCGCACCCGTTGCTGCACTTGTCATCTCTCTTGTTGAGGTTCCACCATGAAATGTGGTCGTAGGGAGACCGATCCATAATTTGGTGGAGCAATTCTTGAAGCTGAACCCACCAAGGTTCATTAGTTAAGGAGATCCGGAAGTTGCGTCGCTCTGGATCCAAGGCCTCGAGAAGGCGTTTGTACTTCTGATGTGCAATGAATAAGAGAAAGTGGTCTTGGCAGTGTACCAACTACAAGGTAATGCCAATACTTGGTGGAGCCGCTAAAGACACAGTATTCCTAGAAGGTGTGGTCCCAGTTTAGCGCGAAAGTCGGCTCACAGCGATGGCGGCACGATGATGACCATAACTCGGGTCTACAGTGATGCCGAGGGAGGCCAGGAAATGGCTGAAAACCAACCAACAAGTCTCAGCCCTAATCTGAGATTTGGTCTTACTTGCTGGCCAGGACTAGTTGGACATGACGCGGGGACAGCGGGGGTGAGATGGCGGTGCTATTGACGATAGGGAGGCTGCTCAACGAACTAGCGACTAGTCCGGATTGATTGGTTGCTGCTGAAGCCTGAAGCGAGCGCGAGAAAATGGAGGAGCTGGTGGCAGTGACACTAAGGACGTGTGGAGGTTGAGCTCGAGGAGACGTGGAGGCTGCCAAGGAATTGAAGAGAGGAAGAGCTTCCAAATTGAGTGCCTACAGAAGAAGGATCATTTCACTACCTAAATCTCGACCGTTCATTCTCAAATTTTGATATGTTGTTCCTAAAGATGTGTCCTACAACTTTCATGAAGGGTTTAAGGTCCAATTCAATCTAGAAAATTACAAAAAATTCGTAAAACTACCTAAGGTTCTGTTGTTTTCTGCAGGTCAGCTTACTGTTATAAGAGAGAATGTTCTCGCCAACACGTTTTCGCAATAATCTCACTACAACTAGTGGTTGAAGCCTAAAATAATGAGTACAGTCTTAAGAAAACTAGTTTTTTCCTTTAAGTACACCTTTAAAACCCTAAGCAACACATAAACTAGTAAGTTTTCCATCTCTGTCTTTCCCAACCAAAACATCCCAAACCACTATCCCCATCTACAGCTCAACTAGACTATTTAGCTCATCTACAACCTCTTTTAGTACCCCGACACCTCTCCAACAGCACCCAAAAGTGACCTCAATAGCTCTTCGCCTACACACAGCAACTCACAGCTTAATTCAAGACTAGTATTCGCGTCTTAACTCCTCGACAGCAACATGCAACGCCTATCCATCACTCAACAGTTGTCTTCCCACCAACTCGACCAAACTCAGCTCCCTCACACTCGATTCTTTAACCATTTGAAGCCCTATCATGACATGCAAAGACTCACAGCTTCAATTGAGTGCTCATCTAGCCCATTTCAACTCAAAACAGAATCATTGAACCTAATCCTCCACCATTCAGCATGCTCCGCAAGTTCCCTTGACAAATGGCAGATAAATTCCAGTTTAGGACCTCATCATTTCCTTACCGGTTGCTTGGCTTTGCTAGTGGCTCGATGTTCTCCAAGAATCTGCTTTCAAACTAATGCAAGAAGAAGAAAAGGTCGTTGGAGCTACTAGGCTTCGCTTATGCTCGAGCCGCGAAAGGAAGGAGAAGAGAGAGAGAATTTTTGGATTTGTTTTGGGGTGAAAAGAGTGGCGTGAATTATGAGGAAGATGGCTAAGTGTGTGGAAATTTTTTATTTTAATTCCCAAAGAAAGAAGTAATCATTAGAAAGATTAATCATTATGTCTCCTCTAAAGCTTCGGGTTGGGGGGAAACCGAAGGGAAGAAATGGGTGTCGTGGCTCTCATGCACCCCTTATTTTTCATGGTCGACACCTGACACTCAAGAATAGTTAACTTCTAATCCATGTTGTTAGTTAGTCTATTTGTTTCTAATGTCTTCTACTTAGTTTCATTTCGAATCCACAAATTTTCCGATCCTCTCGTAACTATACAAATCTATGAGTTTGCACAAATCAAATTAATGTGTTAACATCTCGGCACTAATCTTCAAACAAGAATCTATCACAAGAAATTACAAAAGTTAGTGGTCAACAATAGAATTACAATCACTTATAAGTTTTATATAAAATTTCTAATCAAATTGCTCATAACGGTAATCTATAAACTTAATCGAAAATTAAAGCACTTGGGCCTAATTACTCGTCTCTGGCCCACCAGGCTCATCCCACGACATTTCACAACCCACTAAACTTAATTCACAATTTTAATGAACTTGACTCTTGGCCCACTCCAAGCCAAGCCCAAGTCCATATCCTATCCTTTGGCTGATCGAGCCAATACTCGATATCTTTGTGTGGCCCGTTAACTATTTAAGCCCATACTTTCCTTACGGCCCATCAGGCTTGTCATCTGGACCACTTTAAAAATAATCCAAGCCCTTAACATTCCAATTTCACTTACAGAGTCGGTAAAAATTCAGGATGTCACACCTTTGACCCCAACTACTGCAACACCTGAGCCAAACGCCATTGCTACCCATCTTCATCGTCGCCTGCCACTGCCATTCCGCCACCCCCGACGATTATCGCTGTGTCTGGGTCCCCACCATGCCGAGTCAGCCCCATTGCAGCACCAACCTCGAGCCACTGTGGGATCCCAATGCCATTGCTGCACCAAGCCGCCGCCATCGTGCCATCACCCGCCGCGTCCCCATCGTCACTGAGTTGCTGCTTGACAATGTTTCGACCATCCTCCTTCGGCACCGTGAAAGAAAATGGGAGAGAGGAGGCACGAACCGGGTCAAAAAGGTCGGGCGCGGGTCACGAACTGAGTAAGGTTTTGAGCAATCTGAACCAGATATATCAAGGCCAGGTTTGGGCTAGTTTAATACGTGGGCTTATGGGCTTCTTCAAAAAAAAAAAAAAGATTAGACCAAACTAGGCCTACACTCAGACCTAGCCCGACTAGGTTTCTACTGGCCTGGGTGGCGCAGCCTAGTTCGGTCCGGGTTTGAGCCATCTAGCCCGATCTGGTCCGGGCTTATATCGTCTTTTCAACAAGCTGGGTCGAACCCAACTCGAGGATCCGACCCGGTTTTTTTTATAATAAATATATTATCATTTTATAATATTAAAATAATATTTTTTAAAAAATAAAAATTTCAAAAATTAAAAAATTGCAGGGTTTGTTTAGAAATTGCCATGTCTTTCTTTCTTAGTGTAATTAGACATTTATTTGCTTGCACATTGATTTTATTGCGTGTTTAATTTGCATAGTTAATTATCTTTAATTGCACGTGCTCCATTTTTACTGTAATTAGGATATTGGTAGCTATGATTATTATTTTAATGATTGCGCACATGCATGATCACCTCACATGTTAATGGATAGGTGTAAAATCAATCCAAATTGCCTGACAAAAATATTTTCTTTTAAAATGAACAAGATTAGGTACCGAAAGGGCACTAATCAGTCGATCAGTGTAATAAAGTCCCCGACCCTAGACTTTCCAGTTTTGTAGGAAGTGAGGTACACTCCCATGTCTCACTTAGTTTCTGGCCGACCCCAATAGGCTAGTGGCGACTCTTTTTTGCGAATTCTTAAAAATTCTCTAATGTCACGCGAGATATGGGATTGGGAGAGCTCGTGCCTAATCACGGGCCTTAGGTCCATCTTTTAGGCAATATCCCTTATCCCTAAACTTATCTCCTCTCCCCCCACCCCCCCAACGGGGGGTAGGTCACAACAAACATCAACATGGTATTGTTGAATTTTAGTAAGGCAATCAAAAAAGAACATAAGGATTACGAGGTTTAGCAATGTGCCTACATCCTCGGAGAAAACTCTTGACTCTCTATTTTTTTTTCATAACATTCTTCTACAATTTGTACACAAGGTTACCGCAACAAAAAAACAAAGGAAATTTCAAAATAGGAAAACTATTGTCTCGACCTCCCTGAATCGGGTTAGACCAACTAGGGTTTGGCTAATGGACTACTAAGTTTAAACTTAGCTCAGACTTTCCCAAGCCCATACAAATTTGCAACTTAGGTTCAAGTATTTTAGTATGCAAAATATTATTAGTTAGGAGTCGCCACTAATTAGTTTACGATAGGTTGATTAGACACCTAAGTAAAAGAATGAAAAAAATATTTTACTTTTACGAACTAGAGACTTTGGGTACGAGGATTTGGTTACACTAGATTTTTCTAATGCCCTTTCAGTACCATTTTTTTTTTTTTTTTTTTTTAAAATGTCTTTGCATGTAGTTTGGATTTTTTTTTAACCTAGATCACTATCATGCAAATGGGTGACCACACAAGTGCTCAATCATTATTCAACACTCAACGAATTAGATAAATTGCATCAATAGAATTAAACGCACAAAGTAAGCAAATTTTTTTAGGTTTTCTTTTATCTTGAAGTTAGAACTTTACCATAAAACATGCACTTTAACTACATGACCTAATTTCACTAACAGGCTATTAAATGAACCTGGCATGCAAACTAATTGACATACACCTAATATTTTTGTATTTTTTAATTAAAATTCGGAATTAATAAAAACCCTAATTAAACTATCTAAAATGAATGGTTATCTAATTTGGTTTAGGGATTAATTTGACTTAAACCCTATCCTATCTTAGAATTTTTTTTTTTAAATGAGATTCTTAAAATATGCAAACATTATCTAAGACTCTATCTATAATTTAAAAAAAAAAAAAATTATTTAGATCTAATCCTAATCTATTCCAAAATTACCTAAACGTGCAATCCTATTCAAGCTAGATAATGAAGTCCTACTTATCCTAATGCACAATCTAAAAAATTGCAATCCTAATTCACGAAACCAACATATTCCGATGCAAGATTTGATTTTTGATTTTTTTGGATTTTTTTTAGTGTTTTTCCAGGACAAGCAATTACTAAATAGACATTATATCCAAGCCACTCAGGATACTTATCAAATGAAGGATTAAAACAATCGAAAAATAATCCGTTGTCTCACGGATTAAATTAACGATTATTTTAACCCTAAACATCAAATGAAGAATTCTTCAAACTGACGCCAGTGACGAATACTGGGCAGCCATCTTGTTTGAAGAAATTGATGGTAAGAGACACCTCTGTGCTCACAAAAGTGGAAAGTTTTCTCAGGTTGAAATGCATTACCACTCCACTTTTAAAGAAATCTTGGCAGTAAAAAATGGAATAAAAAAATTCGAATTCCATCTCATCGGCCATCACTTCTTGGTAGAATTAGACATGGCATCTTTTCCTCAGATGACCAAGTTTAAACAGAAGCAGATTCCAAATTCTCAGTTGCTTCGATGGGCTGAATGGTTTTCAAAATACTCTTTTAAAACCCAACACAATCCTAGCAAAAAGAACGTACTTGCTGACTTTTTGTCAAGACCCAAAGCACTAGCTGAAATCAACATGTACATCAAGAGACCTGCCTTCCATATGCTCAATTATGGTGTAAAATACAAGATTGAGAAGATCAAAGACTTGTCAAGCTGGAAATATCCTCAGGAGATTGTTCAACACATCCAGAATGACAATCTTGCTGAAAACCTAGAAAATCTCATGTGGCAATGTCACACAGATCTGTTTAGATTCAATGGAGGTTCGATTCTTTATTCTTTTGGGTTAAATTTGAATTATCCATTTATTCATCCCCTTATCTGGAAGGAAGATGATTTCCCTGATCAACTCAAGACATTATTATGGTACTTAACCAATAAGTACTTAATAGCCATTGAAATTTCAACCAGAAGATTCATTGCCAACTTTACCAGGATATTTTTGCTCGGAAGAAATGTTGAAAGAGAAAGTGATAAGAATCTCTTAGACTTTCTAAATTGGTTCTATCATCCTACTCATTGCAAACAACTCTTTGGAAAAGAATTGAGAACCACGACTCCAAACCTTGAAGTCCATACCATCCTGTTTTTCCGACGTTCATGGCATTTTTTCACAAATAATGGCATCATCATCGATAATCCACAGGAAATAGGGACCACATCTTACAAACCTCATCTGAATAGCAGAGAAACCCGGATTCACAAATCTTATCCACGATCTGTTAGATTTTGTGAACACCAGTACCGAGAACTCCAGAGAATCTTGTGCCAGGAAAAAAAAACTATTCCCGAAAATGTTTGGAATAATGTACCCACTACGTGGGATCATTATGACCTAGCACCAGAAGCTAAAGAAGCACTCGAGCAATACAGATAAGCTGCATCGTCTCAAGATCATGAAATGATAGGAACATATGATATTGTCCAATTTACCCAGGACCCCTATGCACGCTTTGGAGGCCCTCTGTCCCAGGATCCCTATGAACAAGGACCTTCATCTCTATTCCACAACCTAGACACATCCTTTTATGCACAGCCATCCAACTAGCCTCAGCCAAGCATTCCTGCCGACACTCAAGAAAATGACAACACAAACTGGGCTGAAGAAGAAGCATCTTATTGGGCTCATGAAGAAACATCCTCATCACGAAGGCTAAGCCAAATCCTCTCACCTGAAGACCTTGAAGCCCTTGAACAGAAATATGAGGCACATCTCCTAGAAGACAGCTCAGATGACTCAATCTGTAGCTACAATGCCCGTGACGGACGAGATCGTTGAGTCCGTACAATTTCACTGTAGCAAGTTACTGTTCACTTTTTTTTTTTTTTTTTAACTGTAGCACTAGACTAGGGAAGGTACTGTTCACAATACAGTAAAAGTTCATAGTTTGCGAATAATTCCCTCCCGGAAGTTTCCAATGCCTCTGTTTGTTTCTGGACCCGTGAGCCTGGTCCCTGTGTGTGTCTTTGTGACCTCTTATCGTCTATAAAAGGCGAGGAGGGTGTAATGTGTTGGGTAGAGTCCCCGGAAGTAAAGTGTGTGCTTTGAAAAATCTCTCATGGCTTTCTAAATTTCCCTTCTTCTCCAGCCTGGTAGAATCCTCCAAGAAATGCAGCTTGGGTAGGTTAGAAACGATTCCTTCCTGGCATCTCTGAGTGTCTCTAGGCTCTGAACTAAAGGGCTGAGTAGTTTTCTACTAAAAGGCTGTCCCTGAAGGGCTTGAACGGGAGAGTTGTTCGCCCATTATGGGAAGGCATATCTGTAGAAGATTTTCTTGGTCCTCCCTGGTTCTAAGTCTAGGTCCATTCACAAATAATTAAAAATTTGATCCGAAGTCTTACGGATCAAATTAATAATTATAATGATTTAATAAACAAAATACTATCAAAAAACCAAAAAAAGAAAATCAATATAATTAAAAAAAATGATTCAACATCAAATTAATAATTATAGTGATTTTTGGGCAACAATACCCTATTGATCATGCCTAAATAATTTTAAAATAATTAACATTGACACTCAATGTTCCAACTTAAGCAATGATAATGAAACTTCATTTTTTTAAAAAGAAAGACTACCTAAGATGGGGACTCAGCAAGGATCAGCAGCGCAACAGGAGGATGCATGGCGTGCAGTGACGGGTGGGTGGACTAACAGCGGCGACGGGCGAGCAGGTCATGGGCGGAGGTGTTGCGAGCTATTGGTGTGGTGGCGGACAGAGGTGCCGCAGAGGCAAAGGCGTTGCTGGCTGCTGGGTCAAAGGGGTGCTCAAGCGGAGTTGCAAGGAGCGAGCCGTCGGGCGGAAGCCAAGCGGAGGCGAGCAGGTCGCGGGTCGTCAGGTGGAGGCTAGCGACGAGTGAGTGGGGCTCTGGCGCAGTGGCGAGCTGCTGCGGGCGAACATTCAAGCAGAGGGAGGCGCGGGCGAGCAACGGCAGCAGCGGAGGCAGAGGGGTCATCAGGCGCTGCAAGTGGAGGTGAGGCAAGGCGAGTGACGACAATCGCAGCGGAGGCGTAGGCAGAGGCTCTGTGACCAGCAGGCGGGTTGCTACGGGTGCTCGAGCAAAGGGCAGAGGCGCGGTGGCTGCGGAGGTGCTACCAATGCTCGGGTGGAGCGGAGCAGTGGGTGGGTGGCGACGGCAGGTGGCGTGGGCAGCGGTGGGCTGTAGCGGCTTCGGAACTCGCCGATAGTGGACGGAGGGGCAGCAGCAAGTTGCAGCGTCAGTCGTTGGCAAGTTGGGGAGGGTGAGACAAAACCTTGAATGGGGCGGTGAAATACGACGGGGGAGAGGAATGGGGAAAGAGCAGATGGGGTTGGGCTGTGGCTGGGGGAGAGCGATAAAAGAAGGCAAGCAAGGGTGGAAGGTGGGTTCCGGCCTAGAAGGATGAGCAGGAAAACAGAGGCCCAATCTTTTAGGGTTTTGGAATAGTCGCTCAATAGGGAGGGAATAGTAGACGAGGAGGTGCGAACAAAAGCCCAAAAACTAATTTAGGGTTATGGCGGGGTTTGATGTATGTAAGCTGGCGCGAGAGGTTTGACAGAAATTAGGGTGTTTCAGGTTGAGAAGAGAGTGACCAGGGACGGTGAAATAGGGGACAAAAGGGGATGCGTGTTCACCACGAGAAGAATTGAGGATGAACGGGAAGAATGAAGCGAGAGGATCACTGAGGGAAGCTTCTGTACGAAGGAGAAATCGGAAACTACCAGGCGGTAGAGAGAAACCCCGATAAATCTAGTTTATAAAGCCGGTTTTCAATAGTATCATGCCAAACTATTATCAATTCTCGAATATTATTCACTTGTATAATGAGACCAATGCCTATGACAGCTGTACATCGTTTTCTGGCGAATGGGCCCTTTTGTGAACCATCTGTTTTGTAATTAGCGATATATTGCAAGATAGAAGATTTTCCTATTTCAGTCACTTTAGCGTGCGCCTTTGAAGATAATGAGTAAGTGGTATAGAACAAGACAATAGTAATTTTGGGATCAAGGCGAGCATGCTTGACTTACGTTTCCAAGTCTTCATTGGAATTGACATGTCAAGCAAATTGGTGGAAAATAGTGGATTTGAGTGTCAGGATTCTTGAACCATTAGTTATGCAGGTCAATTCGTGAGTCTTCCCATCTTGCTCAGGCCTTTTAGTCGATGCAAGTCCGTCAGTAAAGACTCCTAAATGGATTTTCATTCCAAGTAATTTGATTCATGGAGCCAGATTCTCTCTTAATTATTTGAGAAATAAAAGTATCTACGATGGGGAAAAAAAAATCTTGTCTTGTTCAACCTGTGCTTTCTGATTGTGATGGGGAAAAAAAATCTATGGCTTCACTTTTTGTGCGGGCTTTGTAAAGAACTCTCCGATTCGACAGTATTAAAACCAAGTGAGTAGACCCAAACCCTTTCCGAAATAGGTCATTTTTTTTTTTTTTTTTGGGTCGGTAGAAATAGGTCTTCACTTGGAGATTATTTCAATTCAATTGCTTTTATTTTTTTATTTTTTACACATGATAAAAACCAATCCCATTCGATTTCCTTCGTTGGTCATTAATCGTGTGCTCTAGAGGATAATCTCTAAGTACATAAAAATGCTGGACTTTCTAAAATCTGATGTATAGTGACATGTCAAGTTGTTATATGAATATAAAGCGCTTGTGTAAAGAGCCACTCAATATTCGAAACACGGCATAATAAATTAATTTAGTAAACTAGTTCTAAAAGTCAAGCACTGTTTAATTACGTCCTGTGTTAAACGTAAGATGATTGCGAGCTTTTTAAAGTGGGATTGACAATTGCTTTGTTATATAAATACTACATGATGCAAAGAAAAGCACCAGTTCATCGTACTAGAACACCATGACGAAAGTTTAGCTATGCCAGATGCTGGTAGTGTAAATTTTCCCATTAAGGAAATTCAAGTATCTAAGCGAACAAAAAATATCCACGGGTCTCCAGTTGTCTCCAATTACCTCCACTAAATTTGGTGAAGGATGAAATGAATAATCTCCTAGTAGCAGAAATGAATCTAGAGGAAGTGAAAGATGCACTATTTCAGCTTGGTGCTTCTCAAGCTTTTAGGCCAGATGATTTAAGTGAGCTTTTCTATCGACACCGTTGCAATGATATAAAATCTAATGTGTTCAAATTGGAGAGAGATTTCGTCCCGAAGCTTGATTTTATCAAAATTCACATCTCCCTAATTCCTAAAATCCCCAGCCTCGAGAAACTAGAGCTTGCTTCTCTATTTTTATGTAATTAGAGACTATCCTCTAGAGCACATGTTTAATGACCAACAAAGGAAGTAGAATGAGATAAATTGTGTCGAGAAAGATTACTCAAAAAATACAAAATTTATTGTATGAATGTAAATTCAATTAACTTTTCGATTTGATCATGATGTTTTTGCAATCACTAATGATGTCATCTATTTTATGTGATGAGATTGACAATCTCACATGTACAATTCCTCGAAAGGACATCATTTTAAGAAATTTTATAATTTGTTTGATTTTCTCTTTTTACTATTAATGGTCTCAATCTTCTTTCTTTCCATTTTTTTTTTTTTTTAATCTTCCATTGTTTTGATTTTATTCATTTTCCTTACTGTTAATCTCCTTTGGCCATGAGAGACCCTGAAAACAGGGCACAGGAACTCACTGGGCATGGCTTCTCGACTCTGAAGGTCGGCTTTCGGCTAGTTGGGTTTGGGCGACCTGCAAAATGAAATGATAGTCCTACCTGTTGAGCTTGGGGCAATCTTCGTTGGGCCTGCGGGTGGTCGGCTTCATTATGGCTCCTTCGAGCTTTAGTTTTGGAGACCCTTTCTTGTCACCGAGGAGTGAGGAAGTGGGAAGGGGTCATCTCTCTCTTTAGCTTCACTAATATACGAATCAATATGATTGAATTGAAGGAGCATCAGTTAAGCTGCAATGATTCGAGGGTTGGAAGAAGAATCGGATCGCTTTGCGGATATCGGGGGTCATGTGGGTTTGGTGCCGAGATTTAGTATGGCGCGAGACTGTTACTGAAAACTGAAACAGAGAAGGATGCCGAGTCTCAGATGGAGAGACGGAGAGATGGTGATGGTGAAAGGAAGCGAGTGAGATTTTATTACTTAGCTTGCGGAAAAAATGGAACCAATTAGAGAGGAGATGCAGAGATCGCATGTATGGGCGAGGGCCGCGACCTGTGGTCACACAAGAAGAAGATGAATAGTGGCGTGGAAAAAAAAGAAGGAGAAATAAAAGGAAAAAGGTCAGAAAATTTAAAAGAATTGCAAAATCACGTCATTTCAGCTCATTCATTCTACGTCTGAGTAACGAAGGAAATGAGGAGTCAGTAAGAGGAGAGAAAAAAAATCTGAAAAGGTCGGCCGCTCAGAGAAGTGGTAATCACGAGCAATGAGCGGAGTGATGCACGATACAGCCTAATATTTTCTCGTCTACGGCAGAGCCACGACGAGAAACCATTATTTCAATCGTGCTTTTTCTTCGTCTTTACAAGACTAGAGTGTGAACCCTTTCAATTTCATTTACATTGAACCATTCCACACGATTTTTTTTTTGTCTGTCCTACTATAACTTTTAATTCACTCTAACCGTTTCACACGATTAATAGCAATTTCTTCTACAAAAGAAGTCATTGAAACACACCATGGACACCGAAAAGCTCTGCTTAGTCTCAGATTCTAAGAGCAGTGTAGAAACCTCAATGAGAATGGGACTTCCCAACTCAACAGATATCAAAAGTTTCGAGGCCAGAGAGCTTCAATCGCTCATAGTCTTGGTTCTCTTTTTGGCCATCGCCTTCATTGCTTCGGCGTCATCTCAGGGCATCGATTTTAGCTTCCAGACTTTCAACGATAGTATTATTCGACGCCAGGGGAATGCGACGTACGATTCCAAGGGCTTCATCCAAATGACAGTGGCCGATCGAGGACAGAACCAATATAATAGCATGGGATGGGCCACGTACCGAGAGCCGATGCGCCTTTGGGATAAGGTGACCGGGAATGTGGCGGATTTCACCACACAATTCACCTTCGTCTTCGATTCGCTATGGATCCCGGGTTTCGGCGATGGAATGACCTTCTTTCTTGTCCCCAATGGGTCTCAATTGCCGGACAACTCGTACGGAGGTTCCTTGGCCATTACAGATCCATTTCATCAATTACGTCCATTAGTTGCCGTCGAGTTTGACACCTATTACAACAACTTTCATGGTGTTGTTGTGGACCCAAATTGTTCACAAGGTGCACATATCGGTATAGACTTGAATAATCTCAATTCCAAGGTCTCTAGATGCGTCGATTGGTTCAATGATAAAATCATGAGCGGTGGGCGGATCAATGCTAAGATTACGTACAATTCTAGCACGCAGAACTTAAGTGTTCTCATGGTAGACGCGGATCGCGTGGGTACCAACATTAATTGCTCCGCCATCTATTACAGAGTCAACTTGACTGAGTATTTGTCTGAGTGGGTGACTTTTGGTTTCTCGGCTTCCACGGGTGGACGTTTTGAGTTGCACACTATTGAGGCATGGGAATTCAGATCTATAGTGCAAGTGGCTGATATTCCGATTCATGCAAATGGTACAGATATTTCAAATGGTACAGATAGTTCAATTTCAACAAATGGGGATGCTAAAAAGAGCAAGTTATGGCTATGGTCTATCTTAGGCTCAGGATCTTTCATTTTGCTCATTCTTGCTCTAGCCTTTATTTGGTCTCGTCATAGTTCGATGAGAAAGAGAATTTATTTGAGTCGAGAAGAAGATGATGCAATGATTGAAGAAGAATTTGAGCGAGTAGCCGGGCCTAAGAAATTCTCTTACAAGGACTTGGTCGTAGCGACCAATAATTTCGCAATCGAACGATTGCTTGGAGAAGGAGGCTTTGGGAGAGTGTACAAAGGTTACTTGACCAACATGAATGCTCATGTTGCTATCAAGAAGATTAACCCGGGGTCAAGACAAGGGATGAAGGAGTTTGCCACTGAAGTGAAGATCATAAGCCGGCTCCGGCACAGAAACTTAGTCCAACTCATTGGATGGTGTCATGAGAAACAAGAACTCCTCCTTATCTATGAGTTCATGTCTAGTGGTAGTCTTGATTCTCATCTATTTAAAGAACAAACCTTCTTGCCGTGGGAGAAGCGATACAAAATAGCTCAAGGCATAGCCTCGGCATTGCTTTACCTCCATGAAGAATGGGAACAATGCGTCTTGCACCGGGATATAAAGTCCAGCAATATCATGTTGGATTCCGATTTCAATGCTAAATTAGGTGACTTTGGTTTGGCTAGGCTTGTTGACCATGCCAAAGGGTTAAGAACGACGGATTTAGCTGGAACCAGGGGCTACATGGCGCCTGAATGCATTTACATGGGCAAGGTAAGTAGGGAATCGGACGTCTATAGCTTCGGAGTTGTCCTCTTAGAAATAGCTTGCGGAAGAAAAGTCGTTGAGCTAAGGGTTGAGGAAAGCCAACCTCTGTTAGTGGACTGGGTTTGGGAGCTGTATGGGATCGGAAGAATACTTGATGCGGCAGAGTCGAAACTTGGTTCTGACTTCGATGAAAAGCAACTAAAGTGTTTAATGGTTGTAGGGCTGTGGTGCGCTCATCCAGATCACACTGCTCGTCCTTCCATAAGAGAAGCATTTAATGTTCTCAACTTTAATGCTCCACCACCTCTTCTCCCATTGAAATTGCCCGTCCCTACATTCTCGGTACCTCTATCCATATTCTCTATGTCATCAATTGATTCATCCCATGCCACCTAGACCAACGGCATCGAAGTGTCCACATTTACTGCATTTTCTATACAATTGTCTCATCCAGATTCCCTTGCATTGCTCCTAGATGTAATATAATCCACTTCATCCAATGATCAGTTTGAATTGCAAATTGTAATTTGAGATTTGATTTCGGATATTATCCACTTCATATGAATTTCTTCATTCGTACCTCTGTATTAACCCTTCATGTTTAGACTTCTATTTGATCTCTAGGATTAAGTAAGGTAGTATGTATCTTGTTTGATGGTTTATTATCTATTATCATTTGCTAATTTGTGGTGAGCGGGGTTTAAGAGAGCCTGTGCGAAGGGTAAATGCCATCTCGCAAGAGGGTTATGAGAACCCATCTAGCAATCTCTTAACCTCGAGTCTATGCCCATCCCTTTTTTGAACCATCAGCTCTAAGTAATCTTCTTGCATTTGCAACACTTGCCATTGTTCCCAATAGGCAAAAAGTATGGACTTTAAAATCGAAGGTGGAGATTATTTGACATTGCTCCATAATGTTAAGCTATCTTCTAGTCTCTTCAAGTTGGAAAGAGTAACATAGAACTCCAATGAGATGGCTTTAAGCGTCAACACTAAACCAAATCCCTTTGGTGAACATATGCTCCAACAAGTCTAAACCTCGCTCCATTGAAGATTCTCACATAAGCTGAGCACGTAGATGGTATTGGATGCCTTCGTGCTACACTCGGTTGAGCATCCTCATAGCTTGAGTTAATTCACTCCATATAAGATGGGCATTGATCAGAGCATTGAAAGTAACCAAATCGATCAGGCATCCAAGTTTCAACATTTCACGAACCACAAAGAATTGGAAATCAACCAGTCTCAAACAACTCAGGAGGACCCTTAGAAGAAAGAAGTCATGTTTAATTCTTAATAAATGAATCTGCTCGATCGCACAAATTGCAATCGAGAAATGTTACATTCGTGCCGTGACCCCTAACGGCAGGGCGAAATCCTTGGCAGAAGGCAAAGGCTTTATCTTGCTGATCCTCTTGAACAAAAATAGGGTGTCATCAAGATTTCTCAGGTTACCACTCACCAGCCTTGCACTTAGCTCTCACATGATTCAAGAACCATTATTGATTTGCCTAACTTGACTCTTGGACAGAGCACGAAGGGCTTCACAGATGAATAGAAGTTGAGGACTTGCAAAGGGAAGGCGAGAGTACTCGTGCATGCCTTCAGCGGCAAGCTTTTTTCCAACATGTAGGGATACGAAACCTATACATCTCCAGATCTTGACCTGCCTAAGTTGGGATCCTCAATTCTGTACGACCTTTGATAAAATCTCTTTCCAGTCATGTCATATCTAGAACATCGTTGTTGTTGGATAATGTAGGCAAATAAGAGTTATTTATTCAGGCTAGATGATTTAAGCTAGAAGTTGAAGTTAATGACTTAAAGCCAAGTGTTCTGTCATTAAGATTTCATGACATGAACAGGATAGTAAGCAATATAAACAAGTTGATGCAAACTGCTGGAACAAAGAAGAGGACAATAATAACTAGATATCTAACGGACACATCCTTTCATGTTCACCTAGTAGTTCATGGGTGTCCCTTGTCGTGCGAGGTTTGGGAGGTGTCTGATGTATGAAGAACAAAGACATTACTCAAAATTGATAGAATATTGTTTAAATCAAAATACTATCGGACTATACAATCTCTCCATTATCTATCTCCCCGTGAGAAGCCTTATACAGTTGAAGTAGCAACCTGCGAGGCAAAACCCAAGCTGTGTCAGGGTTCCCAACTTGGCGAAGGATGAGTTATCGCAGTTTGGGATGACATCAAGAAAGCCAGAGGATTATAACTTATTACAGCTAAAGTTGCAAACACGGAGAGAAATGGATGTTACTCACCCAACTCACTAGAACGAAGGATGAGACAAAGAAAGCCAGAGACAGAGCGATGCAGTCGTGGCTAGACTCTCACCGTATCCTCAACAAGTTTGAGAAGCCTTAGGCCATATCAAGAATGCCGGAGCAGAGCCTCCATTTCGAGTGTGCTCGTCTCAGAGCTACAGTCCCAGTTTGAGTCCACAAAGGCCTCCATCCAGGGCCCATAAGAAGGACGAGCTTGAGGTGATGAAGGCGGTCGACAATCTCACTGAGGCACTAGATCGAAAAAGTGAGGGGATGGACGTGCTCAAGCAAGAGGACAACGAGGGGTAGGAAGTGAGGCAGAAGATCAAGCAAGCACTACGTGTGAAGAGACAGAGGCTTCAAGTGGGGAGCGAGTGAGCGAGATTGAGTAAGGGCCAAAAGGGGGGGAGAGAGCATTACAAGTGGGTTGGGCTTGGGTTAGAGTCTAAACGCATTAAAATCCATAGTTTTATAGGCCATACTACTCCAAATCCATTAATAAACAAATTGTCAAATTTTACTGAAATATATAGACTCAACTCATCATATATAAATTGAAAATATGGAATTGGTGTGGAAAGTTCATAGATCCACTTTTACAGCTCTACCAGTTACACATACGCAGAAAAACCAATTCTACTAACTCGCACACTTGCGAGAGAGAGAGAGAGAGGGAGAGTGATGGGGGCTGGGCAAGGGAGAGGCAGTGGCCGAGAAGAGATAGCGATAGCTATGAAATGAATACATGTATTTTGAATAAAAATAATGAACTCATGGATCGTGAATCGAGAGTGCAAATCAAACCGTAAGATCTAATAAAATATCTAAAATTAATATTTTGGGTGATGGGCATACATATCATACTATGCAAAATACGACCTATATTGATTCTTGCTCTCTTGATTAATAAGCGTCAACTTAACAAGGTTTGGAATATGTTGCAACTGAGAACAAAATCACATTCCATCGTAACCAAGAGCAACTAGTTACGCGGCCAGCATATATCAACGAACTTATTTTTCACGTGTTTATTCTCCTTTTTGGCATCACCGTAGGTGATTTTTGTACATATGTTATTTGAAGTTGTAAGTAACAACATTTGTCAATTGGGCTTACAAAATACAACCTGAAAGATTAAACCTAAAATTGAGCTAAAATAGACATATGATTATGCCCATACGACATGTATTTGCATAGAAAGGAAGAGTTTGAACACTATTCACTTTTCACAAATTCAATTTTAATTTTATTTTACAGTATATGGATATCTTTATAAAGCGTCATATTCTTTAAATGACATTTTCATTTGTTGACACTTAAATTTTTGTCCACATTTTAGGTTTCCACTTAGCAAAGTTTTCAGCCTTCTAAGCCCCCTCCCTCCATTAGTCCAACCCATTTCGCCGCAGGCTCTTTGCGTGATCCTCCCCGTCCTCCTCCCTCCAGCTCTTCGGATGCTGCTAAATCAGGTCCTCAAATGCGCGAGGCTGAGAAACTAAGCCACTTCGTGCGCTCGAGGCTGAAGAAGCCCGATGAGAAAAAACGGACGCCGTCATGCCTCCAGTCCGGACGCGGGCGTGGACGCGTCTTGGGGGCGGCGATCTCTGAGAGCTGAGTCGCTGCTGGGGAAGCGGCCTACGATGGCGGAGGATGCTGTTCGCTTCGAAGAAGATTTGCTGTTTCGGCAACTCCATTTCACCAAGTGAATTGGGTATGCAAAAGCTTTCTCTCCCTCTCTCGTGGACACGATCTGTATTTGGTCTGTTTTAGCCAAGGATGAGTCACGAAATTTGAATGACGAAATCGCGAGGAAGCCTGGATGCAGTGCACATTGCTGAATCAATGGTCTGATCATGAAGCATATACATCGTTTTTAGATCTAAAATCATGCCAAAGTTGAATCAAAAGCTTGTTCTCGGTGCTGCACATCGCCCGTTCGCTAAAATGCCTACAAGAAGATCGATTTTTTTTTTTTAATATGTTGGAGCTCGAGATTGATTTATATTTGTGTTCATATTCGCTGAATCCTGTTTGCTTATTCATGCTTCCTTTTTTTTTTTAATGTGATTTGGTGGAAAAATCTTGCTCAAGTCAGTCGCGTACGAATTTCCCGTTCTAGAATACCCCGTCGGAGCTACCTATGGAAACTGAGAACCTAATTTTATGGGCGACCTATTCAACAAAGATTAAGATCTTATCTCTCAACAGTACTCAAATCTTCTTCATACAAATTCGTCTAACGGATTGATTGGAGAATGATCCTTTGAATACTCTCCAACGGTTAGTTTGGAAGTAGAAAAGTATAAAACAAGACCAAAGTGCTGAAGAAAATAGAGGTCTAGAGTGAAAAATTCCGAAGTCTGAGTGGATTTTGATTCTGCGTATTTATCTTTCTTAAACTATAAATTGTAATCTCAAAGAAACACTGAAAGTGTAATTGAGGGAGATAATGAGACCTATCATGTAATTGAGCATTATCATCTATAGTTGTAACCTTTGATTGATTATCAAATGGAATCTAGCCAGTAGGTTGTGAGTAGGTTGTTAGTGTGGAAAAGTAGACATAAGTTTCATTTAAGTTAAACCATTATAAAATTCATATGTAATTTTCTCTATTTCTTTACTCTTGTTTATCACTTGTGGTAGACATTTGCACACCGGTGGTCATCCCATTATCACGGTCAAAGTTTAGACTTTAATTTCACTTGATTATCAAGTTACTCATCTTAACAGTTAAAATACACACAAATTTGTTAAGAGTTTTTAAATTTGGCGTACAATTCGATTTATTATGAGTGAATGAAACATATTAATATCAAGTACTATTTCATCCGAGATGACCTAGCGAAAAGTAACGTTGTTCTGAAGAAGATCGCTACAATGGAGAATCTGGCAAACATGATGAACAAACCTATTTGTAGAGAGTGAGCGCCTGTCGGGGCGTTGGGAGAGTAGTATGAATGATGATCACTATAACTTGATTTCAAATATTGAGTTAAGGTAGAGAATTATTAAATTATGTCTCGAATTTGAACTCATGTACACTTTTCCATTTAGAAGAAGAAATCCTCTATCATTGCAAGACCAAAAAACAAGGGTTCACATATTCTATTATATATATTTGCTTATTTTTTGGTGGTGGCGTTCTCCGTAATCATCACTAAAGAAAGACTCTTGCTTCCATATTACTGCACGATATCAGAAGGACTTTCTCGTCCTTATGTGCTGACGAAAAGGGTTTGCTATGGAGAGTAATAAAAAGACATGGGGTTTCTTCTTGATGAGAAAATATTCAGTGGTTAGCAACTGTCACGTCATCGGCTGACCTTGCGAATATGCTCCACTAAAAAAGCGACATCTATCCGGTGACTTGGAATATGTAGGAATTGAAAAATTAAAACCGAAGGGGCTTGGACGCTCTTTTCTCTCTCCTCCGGCGAGCCACTGACACAAGAAATAATAAATGCATTGTCCCCGCTCAAAACCCTCTCTCTCATCTTTTTCAATTTTTCAAGGGTTGTATACGCGGGCGCTTTATCTCCCCCCATTCCTCTTTCTCTCTCATCTTTTCAAATTTTCAAGCTATGGCTTCGTCACCAACTCTCTCTATCTCTCTCCTCTTTTCAGAGAAAATGTTTGCTGGTTTCTCACCGATCAACAAGAAGATGACATTTTTCTTCGTCCATCTTCTCCAGAAAGGCGAACGTTGTAGCGATTTCCGTTAACGCAGATCAAGCAATAGGTGTAACCTCGGATGATCAACGCTCGAAGAGTGGGAGATTATTCGCAGTCTCCAAAAAGAATTTGGTTGGAAGCTTTAGGTTGCTGACTTGAGCTGTCAAAGCCGGCATTCCTCGGATCACGCGGAGGAGAAGCAGGCTTCTTCGGGCTCCCCTCAACGTCGCAAAGTGTCGCCTGCCGAGCGAGACCCCCGGACATGGAAGGCTTGGAGGCGAGTTTCCTAGAGAAGCTGGTGCTATACTTGGCCAATGCGATACTCAGCTGCGTCGTCATATTCGCCGAGCTCCGTCACCTCGACCCGAACCGGGGGCCTCTAAGATGGCCCTCGAGCACAAGAAGGAAATCGCCAAGCACCTTTTCTTAATAGGTATTAGCTACATACATGAATATAAAGGAGACAAACCCAGGCTAGTCCACCAGTCAATATCGGCCGAGAAAGTTCTCATCGATCGGTAGAGCAACCCACAACTTTTGGACTCGGGTCTGCACAACCTCCTCGCAGACGATGTGGTCCTCACCATGCTCAAGGCTAGCGCTGCCATGGGCTACCTCGCCTCGGAGTACAGAAGCACCGGCTACTTCACCGAGAAAAGTGACGTGTATGCCTCTGGTGTTCTGGTGCTCCAGATCCTGTCGGGGAAGCATGTGATCACTCCAGCAATCTAGCACGAAGTGGAAGCATGTTATTTCAAGGAATTCGTTGATGGGGACCTTGAGGGGAACTTCTCCGAGGCCAAGGCGACCCAGCTCGCTTTCTTTTGTTTAATTTAAAGAGACCGTGTTGTAAATGATTATGCTGTTCAGCAATGGATGAATCGACTGTTTCTGACTTAATACTATGAATTTGAAACTTCTTTCGACAATGTGTTTAGCGAACCGCTATTTGCTTTAGCGAAATTGAATGTTTTAAGTCCTTGGTCTCGAATGTGCAGAAATGTCATGTTTCTCAATAGTTTCCTTCCCTTCTCACGTTTTGAGGGCCAAAGAGAGACAAAACTCTGCAAAAAACACAGCTTGTGTATAGAAAAGAAATAACAAAAAATGTAGATTTTCATTACACAATTTAGGGAATCTCTGTTTACATTTGCAAAATTTTTTAGGAGTTCGTTTGAATGGCCAAATCGAGATCCAGCAAAAATTCTTGCTCCTCTGTTTCTCTGGCAAATCCAAAAAAGCAAACGTAAACCGTCCTCAAGCTTCAATCTGTCTCCTCAGCGACGAGATGATCTTAAAAACATTCTCTTCACAATGCAGTCGTCTATTGTGCAGCACCTGCCGCCACCACCACCGCCGGCTTTAGCACCTTTTGCAATCCTAATCACCATAAGACCCTTCCCCTATCAGCAAAAAGTGAGCTCTCAATCCACTCCATAACGTGCCCTCATGAAGAGCATTGTACCCCACGATGATCCCTCCGTCGCCTTCTCGCGCCGCCTCAAACGCCCCGCGCGGATGGCCTCCAAGATGGCCCTCGAGCACAAGAAGGAAATCGCCAAGTGGTTCGGGTCGAGGTGATGGAGCTCGGTGAATATGACGACGCAGCTGAGTGCCGCGCTGGCCAAGTACAGCACCAGCTTCTCCAAGAAACTCGCCTCCAAGCCTTCCATGTCCGGGGGTCTTGCTCGGCGAGCGACACTCTCCAACGTTGAGGGGAGCCCGAAGAAGCCTGCTTCTCCTCTGCGTGCTGCGTCTGTGATCCCAGGAATGCCGACTTTGACAGCTCAAGTCAGCAACCTAAAGCTTCCAACCAAATTCTTTTTGGAGACTGCGAATAATCTCCCACTCTTCGGGCACTGATCATCCGAGGTTACACCTATTGCTTGATATGCGTTAACAGAAATCGCTACAACGTTCGCCTTTCTGGAGAAGATGGGACGAAGAAAAATGTCGTCTTCTTGTTGATCGGTGAGAAACCAGCAAACATTTTCTCTGAAAAAAGGAGAGAGATAGAGAGAGCTGGTGACGAAGCCATAGCTTGAAAAATTGAAAAGATGAGAGAGAGAGGAATGGGGGGAAAGAAAGGGCCTGCGTATACAACCCCTGAAAAATTGAAAAGATGAGAGAGAGGATTTTGAGTGGGGACAATGCATTTATTATTTCTTGTGTCAGTGGCTCGCCAGAGGAGAGAGAAAAGAGCATCTGAGGAGAAAATATTGGGTACGTCTCACGCTCCAGCTTGGCAAACGGGAAGGCGGTGAAGGATGACACATGTCCTCGTGTCAGGCGCCTTTTTTGAAAAATTTTCAGACGGGAGACAGAGGTCTTCTTCTTCTTCTCTTTCTTCGCGCCTCTCTCACTCTAGCCTCCCTCTCTCTTTCTCTCTCCCCGACGAACAGGACACGAAGTCCCAGTCTCTTTGTGCCTTCCCTCTTTTCGACCGGTGAACCACCGCCAGCAACCGACGTATCAGCGCAACGAACCGGCGAGAGGACCGCGACCTCTCTCTGCCCTCCATCTTTCTGACCGACGAACCACCGCACTAGACCGGCGAGAGGACCGCGAGCAAGCGACGAACCACTGCACGAGACTGGCGAGAGGACCGCGACCTCCCTCTTTCTCTCTGCTTGTATGGTGTTTTTCGCTGATGGTTATCGTGATATCTGGTGTAAGTAGATGATAGATGATTGATGTGTTCGAATTTTAGGAGCCTCTCCTTCATCTTATGCACCAACATGTTTGTTTTAAATTAGCAAATTTTGTGCTGGAGGTCATCGAATCTTTGAAGTCATCGCGAGCCATTTCAAGCTTTTGGTTCTTTCATTTGTCAAGTAGCATAGTCTTGGTCAGTTATAAACATTCTGTGTACTTGGTTGAGCCACTTGCTGTTTATCAGTTCCTATAAATTTCCTCTCCTCCTTCATGGAAGGAAAATTAAAGAGAAATTTATGATAGAAATTAGCATATAAGTTTCTGCTGCTGTCTTTTTGCATGTCGCCCGATACCAATTTTAACTGTTGTGTTGCAGAACCTCTGCCGTTGGGTTCCCTGTTTTGGTTCCTAGGCATCACATGCCTATTTACCCTACCCCCGCCACTCATGTTGGCACTGGAAGCAGTGTTGCAAAAAACGCAGGAAAGGGAAATCCGAAACCTCTAGCAACTCTGGATCCTGTGGGGTACAAACCCTCGACAAGAGCAGGAGATACAAAGCATCAAGGACGAAGATGAAGGCGGGATTTTTGCTGCCCCGAGTTTTGGCATAGGCTGATTTTCTTCTTTGTGACTCTCGACTGATTTCCCGCATCGGGGTTTGCCTTTGTTTCTCGTTCCGTGGTCTAAAATGGTGTAAGATACTGGAATAATTTGCTAGGAGATGAAGACTTTTTGAGTAGATTCGAGCTTTTTATGTAAATCCCCCCAGAACCACACCCATGATTAGCCCGTATGATTATAGCAGTTGCTTTGCCTAAGTGGGTTCATGATTTGGTTCAGCGCCTTCTTGTATGTCCTTTAAGCAAAAAAACGCAGGAAAGGGAAATCCAAAACCTCTTAAGCGTGATATGTTGCCGCATTTCAGCCCTCTCTACCAGCAGTTGCCACCTACCACTGCCACGAGCAGCGATGGTGGCACGCCTCTAAGTTCAGCAATGGTTTGGTCTCCCGTTGGATAGGAAAGACTGCCAAGGGGACATAAAATCATTTGAGTTTTTCCTCTGTCCTCCTAGACCAGAACTGTTTTTTCTTTTCTTTGCTCAAATCGAATACAAAGCGACCTATTCCCTTCAATTTTTCTTTCTTTTTCTTCAGTGAATATCTAAAGAAAATCAAATAGGTCTTCTCTTTCATTTTCTCTTCTTACGTTGTTATCAACGAGAGTCCATTTTTAACCCTTATCTCTATCTAAACGAAACAGAGTTGCAATCTCAAATTGAGATCTCTCCATTCTAAAATAGGATCAAGCTGTGTTTGACCAGAGGGCAGCATGGAGTTAGATGGAGGGATTAAAAATCACAATCCTCGAACTTCTTTATATCAAATCACTTATCTGACGACTCATTTCATATATAATTGTATGTACTACGGATGCTTTCTAATATAAATTACTGAAAAATTACAATATAAAATACTAGGATTAGAAAAGAAATCAAACAAACAAAAGGAAAACCTAGACCTAATGACTGCCCCTGAAACTCTAGGACAACAGCGATGTCCTCTTTGATGGCGGGCAACACCAACACCACAACGACCCCCATGGTGGCGGTCGTCTCCGTTGCAATGGTCACTTAAGACCGTCATAATTGATTCTCCATCTCACTCGCACCCATGAGAGATCCAAAGGCGACCACCGCACACCATTCAGGTGAGAGATAGAGGGAGAGCAAGCAAGAGAGATGGCCACCCAATAAATAAAACAAGGTCATTGTTAGATATCATTGTAGCAACAAAATAGCACAATAGCACATGGCGAACAAAAAATTTAACTCAACTGATGAGAGAATAATATAACCAACCAACTCTAATATAAGCTCACATCCACCTGATGCTAACATTTAAACTCCAACTTGAAATGAATATTCACAATACCTCTTCAGCTTTCAAGGCGACTCCAATTGAATCGTTGACATAAGATAAGGACACTTCCATATTGTATAGGGACAAATTAGGATAAACGAATGACTCCCCATTAGAGTATATCACTTCAACTGGTTCAACTTCATACTTCTTCCCACAATATGCTGAGAAGATTGTCACCAAAAGGAAAACACTTGCCCGCATTAGTCCTCTATACAAAAGGATGGGTGTAGAGAAAAGGACAAACAATTGAGTATGCTCACCATTGCATTTAGAACTATCTTAGCCTTTGTTAAGTCCGTCGCAGTACATTCAATGAGAACATTTTTCGTCTTTAAAGTTATTGCCGAATGTGCACCATTGATAATTGGCAGCGGAGACAGGACAATTCTGCATGGAGTAAAAAATTAGCCTTTGCAGTGATAAGAAGCTTAGTCAACTGTATCATTTCAGTTAATGTAGATGCTCGCTAATCAATCAGACTATGCATCACATGATAGGTGAGAACGGTAATAATTCGAGCAATGTCGAATCAACTTAGCGGAATAAAATAATCTCCCCTCTTGTGTAAACCTAATAGAAATTGATATAGTAGAGTAAAAAAAATATCAAGCACGCGAACACAAGATGATTTTTTAGGTGGAAAACCTCCTCAAGGTGAAGAGATAAAAAACCACGGGACCGGAGTCCACCCGAAAATCTTCACTATCAATAAAATTGTTCTTCTCTAGCAAATACTAGAAGTACATAGCAGCAAACACCTCAAGAACATAATTCTTTGCAATACACATGAACTTCACAAGAGATCAAGGATAAATCTGATCAAAAACGCAAGTTTTGATCAATCCACGAAAAACCTGATGTAGGGAGCTTCAAAAGAAAATCAAACCGTTTAGATTCAATAAAATTGCGCCACAAACATGCTGACAAAATTTCAGCTCAATCGGACCACGAATCGACCTCCGACACCAGCTTGATGTAAAATCAGATATTGTCCCAAACCCCAGATTTTCTGTTTTCTCTTTTTCTCTTGTTACTGTTTCCTTTTCTGCAGCTACCTCTTTATATAGATAGTGAGAAACCCTATTTCCTCATATAACTTATCATATGGGCTCAAGCCCTTTTTGGGCTTGCAACTCATTGGGTCTCCTCCACATAGGAGTGAACCCAGCTAACAAATTTCCCCCTCACGACAATGTGGAGGGATTCACCATCCCTACTATCAAATGGCAATGTTCAAGCTTCTCTCTTGGTAGAGTTTTCGTCATCATATCGGAGCCATTATGATCCGTGTGAATTTTCTCAAGTTCCAACAACTTTTCATCTAGAACATCCCTTATCCAATGATATCTAACATCAATATGTTTCGATCTAGAATGAAAAGTTGAATCCTTACCAAGATGAATTGCGCTTTGATTATCACAAAATAGCACATACCTATTTTGCTTGAACCCAAGTTCTTCTAAGAACTTCTTCATCCATAGCATCTCTTTACTAGCTTCAGTCACTGCAATAAATTTAGCTTCAGTTGTAGAAAGTGCAACACACTTCTGCAATTTTGACTTCCATGACACAGCTCCACCCACAAAAGAAATCAAATAACTAGAAGTAGATTTACGAGTATCAATATCTCCTGCCAAGTCGGAATCTGTGTATCCAACCAACTCAAGTTTCTCGGTCCCGAAACTGAGTTTCAAATTTGAAGTTCCTCGAAGATACCTCATAATTCACTTCACTGCATTCTAGTGCTATCTGCCTGGATTTGACAAATAGCGACTAACAACGCCAACTGCGTGCACCAAGTCTGGGCGTGTACATACCATCACATTCATTAAGCTTCCTACAGCTGAAGCATATGGAACACTTTCCATATCTTTCTTTTCTTTAGCAGTCGTAGGACTTTGCATCATATTTAACTTAAAGTGGACAGCAAGAGGAGTACTAACCATTTTAGCCTTGTCCATGTAAAATTTCTAAAGGATCTTCTCGATATATTTCTCTTGTGACAAAAACAACTTCTTAGCATCTCTGTCTCGGGTAATTCTAATGCCAAGAATCTGCTTCGCCGAGCCTAAGTCTTTCATGGCAAAAGACTTGCTCAACTGTTTCTTCAATAATTCAATTCTTGAAGCATTCCTGCCAACAATCAGCATATCATCAACATAAAGCAAGAGAATAATAAAGTCATCATCAGAAAATTTTTGGACAAACACACAGTTATCCGAAGAAGTCTTCTTATAGCCATGTTCTGTCATAACTAACGCAAACTTTTTGTACCACTGCCTCGGTGCTTGTTTTAGGCCATAGAGACTTTTCTTCAATTTGCACACATAATCCTTTTTCCCTTTCACTTTGAAACCCTTAGGTTGTTTCATGTATATCTCTTCCTCCAAGTCACCATGTAGGAAGGCTGTTTTAACATCCATTTGCTCAATTTCCAAATCTAGGCTAGCTGCCAAGCCTAGTACCACACGGATAGAAGACATTTTCACTACTAGAAAAAATATATCATCAAAATCAATACCCTTTCTTTGACCGAATCCCTTAACAACCAATCTAGCTTTGTACCATGGTTGTGCAGTATATTCATCTTGCTTCAACCTATATACCCACTTGTTCTTCAAAGCTCTTTTACCTTTAGGTAACTTCATCAACTCAAAAGTATGATTATCATAAAGTGACTGCATCTCATCTCGCATAGCATCGAACCAATTGCTTTGGTACTCATCTTCTATTGCTTCTGCATAGCACTCTGGTTCACCTGCATCAGTCAATAATATATACTCATCTTCAGAATACCCGGTGGAAAGTCGTCAGTCTTTAACGGATCTCCAGATTGGAGCA
Source organism: Eucalyptus virginea (assembly GCA_014182375.1). NCBI lineage: Eukaryota > Viridiplantae > Streptophyta > Magnoliopsida > Myrtales > Myrtaceae > Eucalyptus > Eucalyptus virginea. The sequence goes on along the minus strand of CM024517.1, from coordinate 8,099,427 downwards.
TTCAGTGGAACATCTAATTGAGCCTCTGGTTCAAGAATAGTATTATATGTTTCAACATATTCAAGAACATGTGTGTTATTTGGAACATTGGCTTCCCGCGCTCTTTATCAACTCCGTGTAGGAATATTTGTAAGAGGAACTGGATCTAAATCAATCAGATTATCACTAACTCCGTGGTGCTGAAATCATCTCTCGATTTCTCAATATCCTCTATTGTTTGATCTTCCATAAACACAACGTCTCTCGCTTCTTACAATTTTCTTTTCAAGTGGATCATAAAATTTGTAGCCAAGCATATCCTGTCCATAACCAATAAATATGCACTGTCGTGTTTTCACATCAAGTTTAGACCTCTCATCTTTGGGAACATGCACAATTGCTTTGCACCCAAAGACACGCAAATAATCATAAGAAACATCTTTGCTTGTCCAAACTCTATTAGGAACATCAAACTCTAAAGGAACGCATGGAGTAAGATTTAATACATGCATAACTGTACTTAAAGCCTCACCCCAAAAGGATCCAGGTAGTTTTGACTGTGAAAGTAAGCATCTTACCCTTTCAACCAGTGTTCTGTTTATTCTCTCAGCTAAGCCATTTAACTGAGGCGTCTTGGGAGGTGTCTTTTGATGTCAAATACTTTGTTGTCTGCAATATTCATCAAAAGGTCCAATATACTCTCCCCCGTTATCAATTCTGATGCATTTCATTTTCTTTTCAGTCTGTCTCTTAACTAAAGCCTGAAATTGCTTAAAAGCATCTAACACTTGATTTTTAGTTTTCAAGGTATAAATCCAAATTTTCATTGAAAAATCATCTATGAAGGTAACAAAATAAAGAGAGCCACCAAGTGATTTTGTTTTCATAGGACCGCAAACATCAGAATGCACTAATTCTAATATACTTGACTTTCTTGAAGGAGGGGAGCTTTTAAATGCAACTCTGTTCTGTTTTCTTGCTAAACAGTGAGCACACTTCTTTAGCGCTGAACTTTTCAATCCTGAAAGGAGCTTCTTCTTGGCCAATATTGACAAACCCTTCTCACTATGTGACTGAGCCTCTTATGCCATAATTCAGCTACATCTTCGCTATCTACTGCATTAATTTTGTCTGTGGACAACTTTGCCTGCATAATGTATAACGAAGAATATTTTTCACCTCTAGCCACAACAAGAGAACTTTTGGTGAGCTTCCATTGACCATTACTGAAGGTGCTGCAATACCCCTCATTATCCAACTTGCCTGTAGAAACCAAATTCAAGCGGATATCAGGTATATGTTTAACATTATTCAATACTAATCTTATGCCATTGCTGGTTTCTAGGCACACATCACTGATGCCTACGGCTTGAGCTAGTCCATGGTTTCCCATCTTCACATATCCGAAGTCACCTAACATGTATGATGTAAAGAAATCCCTACGAGACGTAGCATGAATGGATGCACCACTATCAATTACCCAACTAATCTCACGAGATATAAAATTCACCACATCACCATCAAATATAGTGAGAAAGTCTTCTTTAAGTGCAGCGACATGATTGTCATCGCTGTCATTATCACTTTTCTTCTCTTTACCTTTCTCCTTTTGTTTCTCCCTTTTTAACTGGCGACAAAACCTCTGAATATGTCCCTTCTGATGACAATAATGACACTCAACATTAGCAAATTTATTATACTTACCTCTGCTTTTGTCTCGACTTTTTTCTCTATTTCTCGGATCTCGAGACTCACTTCTCCCCCTTTTCTCAACAACGAAGGCATCATAATGTGAAGAAGACAATCCATGTGTCTTCCTTCTCATCTCTTCATTCAAAATACTACTCTTGGCTAAATCCATGGTAATCGTACCATCTGGGGCAGAATTAGACAAAGATGTTCGGAACGTCTCCCATGAGTCAGGCAAAGTACCAAGCAACCATAGTGCTTGTATCTCATCATCAAACTTGATTCCCATCACAGCCAACTGATTTATAATTCCTTGAAAAGAATTTAAATGATTAGTCAAATGAGTACCATCATGATATCTCAAATCCATCATCTGTTTTATCAAAAATAACTTATTATTCCCAGTGTTTCGAGCATATAACTGTTCGGGCTTATCCCATAAAATGCGTGCATGTGTTTCCTCAATAATATGGCTCAAAACATTATCATCTACCCACCGCCTGATATCACCACACATTTGACGATGAAATATAGACCATTCAATGTCAGTTTTATTCTTTGGTTTCTCCTCAGCAAATACAGGCAAATAAAAATCTTTCACATATAAAAGATCTTCCATCTTCCCTTTCTAGATATGATAATTCGAACCATTCTGTGTAACCATTCTACTCGTATTCGTTTCCATTGTTTAACACAAGGCAGAAAAAATCAAGCAATAACCTTTTGCTCTGATACCACTCTAATGGGAGAACGGTAATAATTCGAACAATATCGAATCAACACAGCGGAATAATATAATCTCCCCTCTTGTGTAAACTTAATAGGAATCGATATAGTAGAGTAAAATAAATACCAAGCATGCGAACACAAGACGATTTTTTACGTGAAAAACCTCATCGATGTGAGGAGATAAAAAACCACGGGATCGGACTCCACCCGAAAATCTTCACTATCAATAAAATTGTTCTTCTCTAGCAAATACTAGAGGTACATAGCAGCAAACACCTCAAGAACATAATTATTGGCAATACACATGAACTTCACAAGAGATCAAGGATAAATCTGATCAAAAACGCAAGTTTTGATCAATCCATGAAAAACCTGATGTAGGGAGCTTCAAACGAAAATCAAACCATTTAGATTCAATAAAATTGCGCCACGAACATGCTGACAAAATTTCAGCTCAATCGGACCATGAATCGACCTCCGACACCAGCTTGATGTAAATCAGATATTGCCCAAAACCCCAAATTTTATGTTTTCTCTTTTTCTCTTGTTACTGTTTCCTTTTCTGCAGCTTCCTCTTTATATAGATAGTGAGAAACCCTATTTCCTCATATAACTTATCATATGGGCTCAAGCCCTTTTTGGGCTTGCAACTCATTGGGTCTCCTCCACATAGGAGTGAACCCAGCTAACATCACAAATATCTGTCAAATTGTTGATTGCAAGCCAGCCAAAAAGTGGATGAAGCAACACTTTGCCCACACTGTTTGGCTATGACAGCTAAATAGTCACTACAATTTGTTCACATTAAGCATATTCAATGGGAACCAAAATTGTGAAGCCAATGGCAACAGTGTAATCTTTCCGCAATTGGAGTAACCAAATATTATTGAACCTGAATGAGCTAGATTAGAACCCCATGTGCAAAAAAATTTGAAACCAATCTTTTTAAAAAGCTGACCCCTGTTCAAATAGGATAAACAGCTTAATGGTCAACCATAATTGGTTGTTGCCTAATTAATACATTACCAATAAACATCAGTCCACAGCTAATCAAGAATTTATGAAGCAACCAACTATATCATATCTAATTATCCAGGACATCAGAAAAGAAAATATCATCCACCGTTGTCAAGCAAAGCCCTAGCCTAAAATAAGGGACATGTTACATTAAAAGTTTGGGATGGATAAATACCCGCATTCCAGGTCTCAATATAAGAACACTCATTCCATAACGATCATGAAAACTTGCTCTGTATACTTTTCCAGTTTCACCTTCTATAGCAACTTCTTCATGTTTTAGTAAGCATCACATTGTCAAATGGAAGCACTATTCATCGTCCCAATAAGTACTATTGCATGCCTAACACAACCTGCTCATTAGCCATATTGTCAACTAACAGTCTAAATGATTATTTTGGAAACAGCATGAGTAAAAAAATATACTGGGACACTTATTGTCCCTTGAACAATAAACTCTCCAACACCTAATGCTTCATATCACTGCATCATGGCAATCTCATAGAAGACACAAAAAATGAAAGCCACTCAATTATTGTTGACTAACACCAATCCTACATTCGCATTCATTCACAAAATCAGTTCTTCTCCATACCAGGAACTTAGTCTATGAAATAAAATTAATTATCAGGTCAACACAATAGTTAGGGTAACAAAGATCAGATGTCTACTGAAGTTTAACAGGCAAAAGCCATCGGCATAAATTATCTATCACAATACTCGCGCATGTATTCATTCACGAGGACACTTGGCCATCTTACCCAGCTGATTTCCTCAGGCTTAAAAGTTGATCTCCATTTCAACGTCTCATCTAACATTTTCTTTGCTTTATCTATGTTCTAGTTTGAAGCTTCCAAGTATCTTCTCAAGCATGCATCATCACAATACTTCAAACTTCGCCCTAAGAGTGATCCCATAGCTTTCTTAAGCTCATTCACCTGCATGCAAATGGACTTAAAATGTAACTGTATTTCTCCTATATTCTGGTAAGGAACATTGATTATTATTCCACAACTCTAGAAAATCAATGCATCATGAGACATTAAACACATATATGAAAGGGGTACAGATAAGGGGGTGTATTGACGGTAATGTATTATCTGCAAAAAAGGGCCACTTCATGGTTTCTCATGGCCAAAAAAACTACTGACTTAGGTCAACCACATGGCCAGCCATGGAAATTAGATAAATATGAGCAATCGATCAATGAGATACACTCTACGAAATGTCCAATCCTTACAAGCGTTGTAATTTTGAAATCTTATTTACCTTAGATTCGAACTACAGCGAATCATCTTCCTCACTGTGGTGAGAGTTACTCCATGGACGAAACATGGTGCCTGAAGCCATAGAAATTGAAGGAATTAATAATATATCTTTAAAGAACTATCGATGGCCTACTATAGATGTGACATCCAGATTTTCGGGTTCTAATTTCGACTGGATAAATAGGGCCGCTTTGGTTCAGTTGAAGCTAAGGATTGTGGAATTGGGATGCAAGTGGGCTATATTGGTAAGGAAAAATACCAATTGGAATGACGAGGTGTTAAATGAAATTATGGGAGTCAAATTAAATTGAATCAAGAGGGATTAAGGTCCAATTGGGAAGAAAACTTGGCAAAATTCGTATGCCACCTCTACCCCATATTTTAGCCTACCTAAATGCTTCTAGAAGGGGCAAATTTGTCTTGGAATTGTGAGTGGAGGGCAGCTCATGGTGGCCCACGTGCGGATGACATAAGAGAGAGAGAGAGAGAGAGAGAGAGAGAGAGAGAGAGAGAGAGAGAGAGAGAGAGAGAAAAGAAAAGAGGAGAACCGGTTTCCCCTCTCCTCCATCGGGCATCTCCATCTTCTTCCCCTTTCTTTGGGGTTTCTTCTTCAGCAACAATCGAAGAAGCCGAAGCAGCAGCAGCAGCTTCGCCTGTCGCCGCCGTCGTCGCACGCCCGCAAGCCACCGAAAGTTACTCGCGTGCACACAAGCCCGCTGCCAAGCTGCTGTCCGCTCGCGTCCGCCCCTCTCCTCCCTCTAGTTCGAACAAAACCGACCAGTAGAAGCAAAAACAGCGATCGGCGTTGCTTGAAGGAGCTGCAATCGCGTCGGAGCTGTCATCGTCGCCGCACGCCGCCTCGCCGCCGTTTGCCTCACGCTCGCCCACCGTGCACTGTCTGCACTTGCCAGCCCCTGTTCCCTTGTTGTTCGACGCCCCTGCAAGCAGTTGCTTTGCATATTAGTTAATTAGAATTGATTAGTAATTATTAGTTAATTGCTTTGCATATTAGTTGTGTGATTAGTGTAATTAGATAGAGAATTGCCTATAGTATTTATTGGAAGCTTCTTGGGATTTTTCCCGTCCCTTATAGGGTGTTAATTAAGCAAATCGGGCCTAGGTGGAATTTTTAGGAATTAAATACTAACTTTCGAAATTAATTATTTAATTATTTATTTTCCGGAAATTCAACTGGGATGGCCAAGTGACCGGGATTTTATGCTGATGATCATGGCGCAGTCCGTTTATTTAATTGAGCTTTATATTATTCTAAATTGAATTTATTGTATTTATTTATTTAATTTTTGAAATTAATTATTTAATTATTTATTTTCCGGAAATTCAACTAGGATGGCCGGTGACCGGAATTTTGTGCTGATTGTCGTGGTGCAGTCCGTTTATTTATTTGAACTCCACGTTGTGTTTAATTAAATTGATTGTGCAATTTATGCAATTATTCCTTAATTGATCGAATTTGAGTGGAATTGAATGATTGATTTGTAAATGACCAAGTTTGTTTATTTAACCTTTATAATGTTTTAATGAGCTGTAAAGTGGAGAAAGTGGTGAGAGCTAACGAGAATTCTATTGGCTGAGACCGATCAAGTACGAAGTATAGACAGGCGTGGTTCGGTGATAATGTACATCACCGTGCGAAACGGCGCCTTAAAGAACGCACGTAGACTGTCTATGACTTATGGTAGGCGTGGTTCGGTGATTAAGGATATCACTGTGCGAAAATGGCGCCTTAAAGAATGCACATAGACTACCTATGAATCGTGACAAGCGTGGTTCGGTGATGAAAGACATCACTGTGCGAAAATGGCGCCTTAAAGAACGCACGTAGACTGTCAGTGATTTGTGACCTATGACGGGCGTGGTTCGGTGATGAGGAATATCACTGTGCGAAAACGGCGCCTTAAAGAACGCATGTAGACCGTCTGTTACTTATGTAACCTTGGCGAAAACGACGCCCGAGAACATTAATGAGGCTCTGTGACTAAGTGTACTGCTGGAGATTATCGTGATCGGTAATTGGTACGTCACCTTAGCGAAAAAGACGCCCGAGAGCATTCATCTGGCTCTGTGACTAAGTACCCGAATGGAGATTATAAAGTATGGTGTTGATGTGACCGAGAGGTGGTCCGAATGACATGTGATCGACTAGGTCGATTGATCGATGATTCGATCTAAGTGTGATTTGATGTGATTCATTGCCTTGATCTGCTATGTGAATTGATTGATCGAATGGAAATGACCGTGAGTGGTCTTGTTGGTGTGTAATCGACTAAGTCGATTTGATCGATGCTTCGATCTGTGATGTGATTGCTTGGGTGCCTATTTAATCGTGCTAATATGCGGGTGGAATCTGAGGCCAAGGTAAGTCATCTGACTCATGTTGTGCATAGGCAGCCCTAAGGTGTATTAGTTTACTAATCGGGTCTTAGGGGGTAGAACTTGCTGAAACGTTGTCTCAGTGGTTATTGAATAACCATTTCAGGACCTAGATGAGGAGCCTAAGGAGCATGGATCTGATGAGGAGATCCCTGTTGAGGAACCCGAAGAGGAGTACGTAGAAGACGACCCCAAGGATAACCCCGAGTACGACCTGAATGAGGACTGAGATCCCGTCCTGTCTTGTCAGACCTTGTTTGTATGTGAATAGATGTTAGACTAGAGTTGCGTATATATAGTATTGTAGAATACTATGAGATGCATTAAGAAAGATGTAGTTGTGAATTTTCAGTAAGAAAAATATGTGGCCTGCTTTTCTATCCCATTGCTTTATTGTCTGGGAATTTATAACTGCTTCCGCATGTGCATTGAATCTTGAAAGGGTCAGCGATACTTAGTCCTGGGATATCGCATTTTAAAATCGACCCAGCTTGAAGGATAGTCACGTTACCGAGAGTCGGGGCGTGACATCCCCTTTTTGTGGTATCAGAGCAATGGTTAGGCATTGGAGTGATAAGGTGCGATGACCTATGGGATAGTAGTAGGAAAGACCTTTAAAGTCATGACCGGTGCATGTCTTTGATAGCTGATTGGTGGAATTGTTTGTCGTGTATGAATCGCTTGCCTTTAATTGTTGTGGATTTGGAAGGCAGAGTGTTGACTCTGGCCAGCTTGAGCGTAATAGTGCCACCGTAGGTTGGTGCTAGTGTGGCAGCGTTGAATGATCCTAAGTCCGATAAGATCGTTTTGATGCAAGTGTTCCTTGGGGTCTGGATGAGTCAGTGAGATCAGGATCAAGTTGTTGTTGCTACCTTTACTGAGGTTCAACCTGGAAGGTTGATCAGGGAACAGATTTCGATATTTGAGTCAAGATTCAACGCAAGCAGACTTGGAATTCGGTCAGGGGAAAAGACTAATGTTGAGGGAAGAGTATTTTGTTCCACTCAATAGGAATGGTGGAATAGTCAGGTCAGCATCCAGACAAATGGAACATGTTGTTCCATGGAAGACGGTATGGATTAGTCTCATGTGTTCTGAGGACAGGAGTTTATGTTAAGCGTCGACAACACGAACAATGATTTGTGGGTTGTCCACATAAGTAGATGGAATATCTATAATGGTTACTGCTGTCACCGTTGATAGGACAGTTCAGGAGAAGTGCGCCATATAACGCATTGTGAAATTTTTGGGATAGATCTTTGGTACAAAGAATAGTGCATGCTGGCACTTGACAGGAGGTAGAAAACTCACCAGATAGGTGTCGAAAGTTTGGGATGAAACTTGGATGAATTTAGTGTCCAGGTATGGTGAGAAGAATGGAAATAGAACCGACCTGGCACTAGACAGAGAAAGAATGTTTTGGGGAAAATTCTATCAGAGTATCATAGCAGAGTTTTGATGAAGTTTGGGGAACTTCAGTTTATTGAAATAAGTGGAAGAAAGGGAAATCACTAGTAATAGTCATGCTTGACTAGTTGTTGAGGTGTAAATTCGACACTACATGAGTAGAATGGGCTCATGGAGCATCTTATAGTAATAGATCATGGTCGTGGAGCAATTCAACTTAGTCCAAGAGCACATGAAAGTGTCGAGTTTATTGGGAATCGAAATGAATTTTTGATTTCTTTAATCTCGTCGATTGAAGACAAACCACTTGTTCGATGGAGATTGTCGAGGTTACTTGGTGATGGTTATAGTTAAGACAGATTGGAGAATTGGAGATAGAAGACATCTCAGTGGTCTGAGAATTTCTAGATGTGTTGTCATAAGAAATGTCAGACCGTTGCCAGAGAAAGAGATAGAATTACGTATGAGCTAGCATCCGGAACGGAACCATTCTCTAAAGTTTCTTACCGGTTGTTGTTGCCTGAATTGATAGAACCAATGGTGCGGATGTGAAGATTGATGAATGAGGAATTCGTACATATTAGTGCATCACTTTAAGGAACATCAGTTTTGTGGAAAGAGAAATGAAGATGGTTCATTGCAATCATGCATCAACCATTGTCAACTTAATTGGGTGACTTGTTATAAAGAGTGTTAATGTCTTCAAGGATCGACTTGAGGACAGGTTATCGTCAGTTGAGAACCAGGAAGGAGGTTATACTGAAGACAACACTTCGCACTTGATTTAGCCCCTGTGAGAATAATGTAAAGTCATTTGATATAACAAACGCTCCAACCGTTGTCATAGATTTGACAAACCGAGTATTCAAAGAATATCTAGATCAATAGTGATTGTGTGGTGTAGTGACATTCTAGGGTATTCATTAAGTGATGAGGATCACGAGAGTCCTGAAGAATGGTCATGTGATTACAGGTTAAGGAATCTTCATGGACCCAGCCAAGATCGAATCAATTGTTAATGGACCGAGACCGACATCAATGTTAGAGATCAGAAGCTGTGGGGATTTGACAGATTACTACAGAAGGTTTGTGAAAGAATTTTCAACATCAGTATCATCGCGAGGTTGACCTCTTAAGAAAGAAGAGAAATTCATCAGCATAGACAAGTTTGAGGATAATTTCCAGAGATTAAGTAAGAATTGACTATCGTGCTTGTGCTAAACTTTTCATTTGGCTCTGGAAAGCACGGAATCTTTAGTGATGTGTCTTGCAGAGGACGGGGTATGCATTGATACAACATGAGAAGATTGCTGTATAATTGTCTCGCCAGTTGAGATCAATAAGTTGGATATGAAACGGCGTCGTGAATTAGAATTTCGGCAGGACTATAATGGTGATATCGGGTATCACCTTGGAGGAACGAAATGAGTCATTAATGTGTTGAGCCGAGAGTCTTCAATTGTGCATAGACTGGCTAAAGTATAGACTTTACTTGAAAATGGTTCGAAATTTGGTTTTCAAAATTGAGGCAGGCTAACTTTTTGAATTTTATAGCCACCCTCAAGATTGAACCAAATGTTCAAGTTAGAATCGATGCCTAGTTGACAGACAAAGATGTTCAGAAGATCTTATACGAGGATACTGGCAAGAAAGAATCTGACTCTAAGACTTCTGAGGATGGAACATTCGGGTTCCATGGGGAATTGAGTGCACCTGACAGTGCAGCACTCAGGGAAAAGACCTTGTCAGAAATTCATTGTAGAAGTTGCGGTTTTTGATCAAACAATTCAAGATGGAGCAGAATCGGTGTCAGCTAGATTGGCAGACTGATATGAAGATAGATATCGTTAAACAGGTTACAAGTGTCAGAAGTGTCAGTGAGTGGAAGCTCAATAATGCGAATCGGGAGAATTTTTACCATCACTTGAGAGTCCCAAGTGGGAATGGAAATATATCACAATGGAACATTGTGATAGGCTTACTAAGGATTCAGGGGATTACTGATACCATTTGAGGATAATAGTCGATCGATAGATGGAGTCGGTCCACTTTGGTACAGTACGAATAGATCTTGTTTGAGAGTGTGACGTGCAGATTTTGGGTTATGATTTCGATTAGATAAATTGGGCATTTCATCGACGCGATTGTAGTGTTTTTCTCTGAGTTTGCCACTCATGAGATAACTAGACTAGCTGGGTGAGTTATTAAGGACCTTAAGGCAAATAGACTTGAGAATTCGACCAGGGATTGACTTCTCGACCGTGCTCATCTTTAGAGATCATTGCGGCACAGTATAAAATCGATTTGAAATTAGAGATAGATCGGTTCGATTGAGATGAATGACCGATCGTGGGTGACTCCACTAAATTGGAAAATTCTCATCGACCGGTACTAATTTGATGTTTCTATCGTTTTAGTGCCCTGTGTCCGTATTTGAATCATTGAGATTTTCACGACAATCGAGAGTCACCAATGGTTCAAGTGGGTTCATTGTGGCTCGAAGAAAATCGACCACGGGTCATTTGTCCTAAAAAGCTCTGAACACTATCCAGTAGCCTAGGTCACACTAAAAGCGTGTCGGAGTGAAATTAACCGCAAATCTAAGTTCGATTTCAGAAATTGAAGATTCTTTCTTGTCACAGAGTGGGTATACCGAAGTGTGTGTGCATCAGATAGTTCGCCGGCATGGAGTGCCGGGGATGAATTATATTTCGAATCTAGATCAGAGATTATAAATTTGGCCAAGTTTTCAGAGGGTTCTTTATTAAGCAGTGTATAACAGAGGGTACATAATTTCAGTAGTGAAAAGAAAGTGAATAAAGACTACAGGCCAGAGTCAGCTCAGTAACCAGTATTTGCAGTTGTCAGATCAGTGTCAGAGTAAAGACTGCTCAGAATTGTCAGATATTTTGAATCGTTGAGGTTCGAATGTTTATTAGGGAGTCAAGAGAAAGAGATTAGATGTGGATGGCAGAGTGTCTTATGTGAGAGGTTCAGTTCAGTTGTTGGTTCAGAAAGAACGGAGTTTGTGTACCAAGATGATCTCCTTAGTCAAAATGGTCGGACAACACCACGAGACCGAAGGATTAGCATGGAGTAGTGAGACTCGATGTAAAAGTTTAAATTTCGAGGACAAAATTTTTGTAAAAGGGGAAGAGTTGTGACATCCAGATTTTCGGGTTCTAATTTCGACTGGATAAATAGGGCCGCTTTGGTTCAGTTGAAGCTAAGGATTGTGGAATTGGGATGCAAGTGGGCTATATTGGTAAGGAAAAATACCAATTGGAATGACGAGGTGTTAAATGAAATTATGGGAGTCAATTTAAATTGAATCAAGAGGGGTTAAGGTCCAATTGGGAAGAAAACTTGGCAAAATTCGTATGCCACCTCTACCCCATATTTTAGCCTACCTAAATACTTCTAGAATGGGCAAATTTGTCTTGGAATTGTGAGTGGAGGGCAGCTCATGGTGGCCCACGTGCGGATGACATAAGAGAGAGAGAGAGAGAGAGAGAGAGAGAGAGAGAAGAGGAGAACCGGTTTCCCCTCTCCTCCATCAGGCATCTCCATCTTCTTCCCCTTTCTTTGGGGTTTCTTCTTCAGCAACAACCGAAGAAGCCAAAGCAGCAACAGCAGCTTCGCCCGTCGCCGCCTCTCGCCGCCGTCGTCGCACGCCCGCAAGCCACCGAAGTTACTCGCGTGCACCCAAGCCCGCTGCCGAGCTGCTGTCCGCTCACATCCGCCCTCTCTCCTCCCTCTAGTTCGAACAAAACCGACCAGCAGAAGCAAAAGCAGCGATCGGCGTTGCTTGAAGGAGCTGCAATCGCGTCGGAGCTGCCATCGTCGCCGCATGCCGCCGTTTCCCTCACGCTCGCCCACCGTGCACTGTCCGCACTTGCCCGACCGAGCGCTGTCCAGCCCCTGTTCCCTTGCCGTTCGACGCCCCGCAGCGAAGACCGGCGGAGCTAGCTCGCCGTTGAGGCCTCACCGCCACGCGCCGCAGCCGAAGCCGCCACCGCTTCACGCCGACGCCTCGCCGCTACTACGTGCGTCACCATTTCCCCCTCACTCAGCCCTCTATTCCAGCGACGTTTCAGATCTGGTGGAGCTTCGCCGGAGCCGTCCACCCCACCTCCGGCCACCGTGAAGCCCCGCCTAGGTTCGGCTCGGCCCCTCCGTCCATTTCCGACCCAACCCAGCTCCGGATCCGCCCTCCTTCGCCCCCAACCAGCAGCGCACAGAGAGTGCAGAAATGGGTATGGCAGCACCTTCGTGGGCCGTTTTGGCCGCCTTCCCGAGCCCGGATGCTCGGCCTGCTTTGAGGAAAGTCGATCCTCGTGTCGAGCTCGTCGTTTTGAGTGAGTTTTACTCACTAATGCCTTCTTAGTGCGCTAATTATACTTAAAGGTTGATTAGTGTTAATTAAGTGTAATTAGGTGGTTAGATTAGAATTGATTAGTAACTATTAGTTAATTGCTTTGCATATTAGTTGTGTGATTAGTGTAATTAGATAGAGAATTGCCTATAGTATTTATTGGAAGCTTCTTGGGATTTTTCCCGTCCCTTATAGGGTGTTAATTAAGCAAATCGGGCCTAGGTGGAATATTTAGGAATTAAATATTAATTTTCGAAATTAATTATTTAATTATTTATTTTCCGGAAATTCAACCTGGGATGGCCAGGTGACCGGGATTTTATGCTGATGATCATGGCGCAGTCCGTTTATTTAATTGAGCTTTATATTATGCTAAATTGAATTTATTGTATTTATTTATTTAATTTTCGAAATTATTTATTTAATTATTTATTTTCCGGAAATTAACTGGGATGGTCGGTGACCGGAATTTCGTGCTGATTGTCGTGGTGCAGTCTGTTTATTTATTTGAACTCCACGTTGTGTTTAATTAAATTGATTGTGCAATTTATGGAATTATTCCTTAATTGATCGAATTTGAGTGGAATTGAATGATTGATTTGTAAATGGCCAAGTTTGTTTATTTAACCTTTATAATGTTTTAATGAGCTGTAAAGTGGAGAAAGTGGTGAGAGCTAACTGAGAATTCTATTGGCTGAGACCGATCAAGTACGAAGTATAGACAGGCGTGGTTCGGTGATAAAGTACATCATTGTGCGAAAACGGCGCCTTAAAGAACGCACGTAGACTGTCTATGACTTATGGTAGGCGTGGTTCGGTGATTAAGGATATCACTGTGCAAAAACGGCGCCTTAAAGAATGCACGTAGACTACCTATGAATCGTGACAGGCGTGGTTCGGTGATGAAAGACATCACTGTGCGAAAACGGCGCCTTAAAGAACGCACGTAGACTGTCAGTGATTTGTGACCTATGATGGGCGTGGTTCGGTGATGAGGAATATCACTGTGCGAAAACGGCGCCTCAAAGAACACACGTAGTCCGTCTGTTACTTATGTCACCTTGGCGAAAACGACGCCCAAGAGCATTAATGAGGCTCTATGACTAAGTGTACTGCTGGAGATTATTGTGATCGGTAATTGGTACGTCACCTTAGCGAAAAAGACGCCCGAGAGCATTCATCTGGCTCTGTGACTGAGTACCCGAATGGAGATTATAAAGTATGGTGTTGATGTGACCGAGAGGTGGTCCGAATGACATGTGATCGACTAGGTCGATTGATCGATGATTCGATCTAAGTGTGATTTGATGTGATTCATTGCCTTGATCTGCTATGTGAATTGATTGATCGAATGGAAATGACCGTGAGTGGTCTTGTTGGTGTGTAATCGACTAAGTCGATTTGATCGATGCTTCGATCTGTGATGTGATTGCTTGGGTGCCTATTTAATCTGTGCTAATATGCAGGTGGAATCTGAGACCAAGGTAAGTCCTCTGACTCATGTTGTGCATAGGCAGCCCTAAGGTGTATTAGTTTACTAATCGGGTCTTAAGGGGTAGAACTTGCTGAGACGTTGTCTCAGTGGTTATTGAATAACCATTTCAGGACCTGGATGAGGAGCCTAAGGAGCATGGATCTGATGAGGAGATCCCTGTTGAGGAACCCGAAGAGGAGTACGTGGAAGACGACCCCGAGGATAACCCCGAGTACGACCCGAATGAGGACTGAGATCCCGTCCTGTCTTGTCAGACCTTGTTTGTATGTGAATAGATGTTAGACCAGAGTTGCGTATATATAGTATTGTAGAATACTATGAGATGCATTAAGAAAGATGTAGTTGTGAATTTTCAGTAAGAAAAATATGTGGCCTGCTTTTCTATCCCATTGCTTTATTGTCAGGGATTTATAACTGCTTCCGCATGTGCATTGAATCTTGAAAGGGTCAGCGATACTTAGTCCTGGGATATCGCATTTTAAAATCGACCCAGCTTGAAGGATAGTCACGTTACCGAGAGTCGGGGCGTGACAATAGAAGTAACAACTCACACCATATAAGAACATGTATAGATATTCAAAAGACTAGGAATGAGAGCATATTTCCTATAGGTAAAACAGACGGGAAAATAAATTAAAAAGGAAAATGGAGCCTTCGTTCTCTCGTCCCTAACAGAACAAAAAAGGAAGGGCAAGAGAACTAAGCCCCTAATTTTAAGGAAAGAACAATCTAATAATTGAGCAATGTAGATGTATTGCAATTCAACCGTGCTATAGTGCAAAAAGTAAAGCCCATATATAGGATAGGTGACACTGCAACATCAACCATCAATATTGTCACTATGCTTGAAGCTGTAAAACATTGCAGCTCCCCCGAAGAAAACATGCTCTCAAATTCTTAATTTGCGAGATACTCATGAACTAGAACCAATGTGCACATTGCATATGCGTATCCAGACATATTAAAAAAATAATTCCCAAGAAAGCACTAGAAATGCTACAAGAGAAATACCAAATTTGTCTCCATCGCCGTACTGTCTTCTGGTTCTCCACATCAATCACGACTCCATCAGAATCATCGTCCTCAAAATCATCAGCCACAATTTCCTAATCGGCACTACACACACTCTCCGCCAAAGCAGTGTCCTCTTCACCCTCTCCATTAACCACAATCGACGGCGGCCTATCCAGTGAAGCCTTCTTGATATGCGGCCTCATGCTCCCAGAATTAGTAGTCATCCACACACGAAACCAAAAAAAAAAAAAAAAAATGAGAATCCCGAACACGCGCCATGGAAACCAAGGAAATCAACCAGCTGGCGGAGCACCTGAGGCCACGCTGCCGCATCTTGCAGGAGGTGGGGAGAAGCTGGCGGCGAGGGGCCAAGGAAGTGAAGGTCCGCGGGAAGCTCGAGTCCCTCCGGCACGACCCGCTTAGCCCCCGGCTCAGCAAGCACGTGGACATCGTCGTCCTTCATCAGGATGTTCTCGATCTCGTCGAACCATGAGAGCCCCGAGTCTGGAGACGACGACGACGCGTTCGTCGAGGAGCAAGTGCCGATGACGTCGCCCGATGGCGTCGCCAGCCTCAGGGAGGTCGCCGAAGAAGCCATCGAGGTTGATGTGAGACATCACGTCATCCTCGATATGCAACTCCCTAAGGCTGGCGACATCATCGCGGTCCTCTCGCCGATCCCGTGTGGTGGTTCGCCGGTCAGAAAGAGGGAGGGTAGAGGGAGGGAGCTAGGTCTCACAGTCCTCTCACCGGTCCAGTGCGGTGGTTTGTCGGTTGCTGGTGGTGGTTCGTCGGAGAGAGAGAGGGAGGGTAGAGTGAGAGAGGCGCGAAGAAAGGGAAGAAGAAACCCTCGGTTAGTCCGAAATTTTTTCAAAATGGTGCCTGATTTGTGGTTCCCACGAGGACACGTGTCGTCCTCCGAGCGCCTTCTTATTTGCCAGGCTGGAACGTCTCACGTACCCAATATTTTCTCTTGTCTGAGCCCCTTCGGTTTTAATTTTTCAATTCCTACATATTCCAAGTCACCGAACAGATGTCGCTTTTTTAGTGGAGCATATATGCCAAGTCAGCTGATGACGTGGCAGCTGCTAATCACTGAATATTTTCTCCTTCTTGACAGTAACCATACAATAGAGTTCTTAGAAGGACGGATGAGAAGGATGGACGTGATGACACTGTGACACTCACTCTTGAGTTCTATACACAATGATTTTGTGCTTTGGATTTACATCTAAATTTTTTTAACTAATTTATATCTAAATTGAGTTGTTTATTTATAAATACTTTAAGTTTGTGTTTAAATCTAGGTGTGAGAAACATTCCGAGCGTATGAAAAATTGTAAACTCTGAAACTTGGATTATAGTAAATTATTTGCTTGCCGACTTTCTCGTTGATGTAGATATCGATACTTGAATCAAATCATATAAATATCTGATATCCTTATTATTCATCGTTTATTTCTTTTATTCTATCGCATTGCCTAATTTGCAACATCTTGTCGTTTTCGCATTAATATTTACAACAATATATTATAATACATCAAGGCAGCACCTCATAACTAATTAATTAGAAAAAATTGCTAGACTGTGAAGCACTGATTTTGCACGCCATGCATGAGAAAAATCGAATCCATTGAAAGTTACTAGACCTCTTCTCTCCCCCCCAAATGTTAGGCTTAATAAATCTGGTTTATAAAACTGGTTTTTGAAAGTATTATGCCAAATTATTATCAATTCTCGAATATAATTCACTTGTGTAACGAGACCAATGCCTGTTACAGCTGTACATCATTTTCCAGTGAATGAGCCCTTTCGCGAACCATTTATGTTGTAATTGGCAATATATTGCAAGATAAAACATTTTCCTATTTCAGTCACTTAAGTGTGCACCTTTGGGGATGATGAGTAAGTGGTATAGAACTATGAGATTCAATGTTAGTCATTTAGATATCAAGACAGGCATGCTTGACTTACTTTTCCAAGTCTTCATCAATCAATTCAAATCAACCATTTTCCACCAATTTGCTTGACATGTCAATTTCAATGAAGACTTGGAAAAGTAAGTCAAGCATGCCTGTCTTAATACCTACTAGACTGACTTTGACTCTCATCGTTTTGTACCAATTACTTATTATTCCCAAAGGCTAACTAGTGGTTCATGAATACCGACACTCGAATTTAATCAACCGTTGTCCACCGATTTGCTTGACATGTCAATTTCAATGAAGACTTGGAAAAGTAAGTCAAGCATGCTTGTCTTGATACCTCATGTCAATTTCAATGAAGACTAGGAAAAGGAAGTCAATGTATAGCTGTAACAAGCATTGGTCTCGTTATACGAGTGAGTTATCTCCGAGAATCGGTAATAGTTTGCCATATTGCTTTTGAAAACCAGCTTTATAAACCAGATTTATCAAGCCTAACATTTCGGGGGGGAGGAAAGGTCTATCAGTTTTCAAAGGGATTGATTGTTCATGCATGGCATGTATAATCAGTGCTTCATAGTATGGCAATTTTTTCCTAATTAATTAGTTATGAAGTGCCTCCTCAACATATAAACATATTAACGTGGGAACAAAAGGATCTTACAAATAAGTTAATGTGATAGAACTAGAGAAATAAACGAGAAACAATAATAACAATAGAGATTTTCATAATTCGATCTGAGTATTAGTACCTATATCCATGAGAAGAGCTAATAACAAACAATCCATTATAATCGAAGATGTAGAGTTTATAATACACTCTAGTGTTTTCTACACTTAGATTTGAGCTCAATGGTCAGTGAAGTAGCTATGTTTTTATTATGGAGTTTCTTTTTTTTTTTTTAAAGACAAATTACATAAGTATCATTTAAAATTGAAAACTTAAAATTACCCAAAAATATAATATAATATAATATAATATAATATAATATAATATAATATAATATAATATAATATAAATGGGCCAGTAATGGACTATCTATTTAAGCCTAACATCTATATTTGTTCATCCATATAAAATTGAAACTTGATCATGGACTATTTTATGTGAGTCATTGTGGACTATTTTCTTCTTTGCAAAAAAGATTGATCGGTATTTGATTTGTTCAATCTAATTCCTAATAATACGGCAATTAAAAAATCTATTGAAGGTCGAAGGTCAAATGTGTGGCTCAGTCACTAACGGCGTTTTTAAGCGAATGACCAAAGCCTAATATTGACAAAGTCTCCTAAACCCTTCGGACCAAAAAAAAAAAAAGGGGTTCCGGTAGACCTAACCTTTGTTAATTGTTGTTCTAGTACGATTTGAACTAGTGTTTTTCTTTGCATCACATGGTATTATTATAACAAAGCAATTAATATGTTTAACACAAGACATAATCAATGACCCCATCTGCTATTAGATCAGTGCTTGACTTATTAAAACTAATTTACTAAATTGGTATATACGTGACGCTTCATATCGATAGCTCTTTACACAAGTGAGTTATATTAAAGCATCAATAATAGCTTGACACATCACTCTAGTAAAACCAATTTTATAAAATCAGGTTTTTTTTTTTTTTATGTAATTAGAGACTATCCTCTAGGGCACATGTTTAATGACCAATGAAGGAAGTCAAATCATTGAAAATTACCCAAAAAATCCAAATTTTATTATGTAGGTGTCAATTCAATCATAAATTTTTCATTTTGACTCGTGTAATCCTAATTCTTTTGACAATTTTTCAATATAATTCATTCGGCCAATTGAGACCGACAATTGATAATGTCGCCAATTATTTTATGTGATAAGGTTGGCAATATGAGACGTATGGCTTCTCAAAATGACTTAAAGAAATTCGACAGGCTGTTTGATTTTTTAATTTTACTGTTAATGATCTCAATCTTCACTCTTTTTTTAAAAACTTCTATTGTTTCGACTTTTTTATTCATTTTCCTGACTGTTCATCTCCTTTGGCCATGAGAAACCCTGAAACTCATCGGGCATGGCTTATCGAGTATGATGATCGGTTTTCGGCTAGTTGGGTTTGGACGACCTGCGAAAGGAGATGACAGTGCCACCTTTTCTTTCATTGGGCCTGTGGGTGGTCGGCTTCATTATGTCTTCTTCGAAGTCCATTTTTTGGAGACCGTTTCTTGTCACTGAGGAGTGAGGAAGTGGGAAGGGGCCTCTTCAGCTTCACTAACGTATCCGAATCACGACGATTGAATTTAATGAGTACCAGAGAAGCTGCAATGATTCGAGGGTTGGGAGAAGAATCGGATTGTTTTGCAGATTGTTGCGGTCATGTTACCAAACACCGAAACGGAGAAGAAGACCTGAGTGCCAATGGAGAGAGGGAGAGATGGTGCTGGTGAGAGGAGGCGATTTGGTGATGTGAGACGATTGAGATTTTATTACTTTGCTTGCGGAAAAAAATGGAACCAATTAGAGAGGAGATACAGAGGTTGCGGATATGGGCGAGGGCGGTCGCGTAAGAAGAAGATGAACAGTGATGTCTTCTTGGCAATGAAGCGGAAGTAGATGAGACATAAGGAAGAGGATCAATAATGGTGTGGAAAAGAAAAGAAAAAGCGAAAAGAAAAGGAGAAATTAAAGAAAAAAGGTCAGACAATTATAAAAAATTGCGAAATCACCTCATTTCAGTTCATTTATTATCCGCCTGAATAATAGGAGCTTGGACCTGAGCATGTCTTTAAACTGCTCCGTCTGGTCGGAAACAGCCCACGGATGTAAAATGTGAGCAATGTTAACTGCGGGGGACCAGATCACCCTGTGTAAAGATCCTCGGCTCTGATTCCCGTGAAACCATTCTCCTAGCATACTAAGCTGGGTTCAGGAAAATAACGTGAAGCCCTACTCCATTATTATCCGTCTGAATAATAATGGAGCAAACGAAGAGATAGTGAGAGAAGAGGGAAAGTAACCGACTAACCATCATCATACTTTGGATTCTTAAAGTATCCGACTGACTATCATCATACTTTAGATTCTTAAAAATAAGCAGGATTACACTCTTATTTAAGTAATTGCTTAACTTTTAACATATATCAAAGCAAAATCAAATGTACCATTTTCCACTTGATTTTACAACTATATATGATATATGATATTAGAGGATCGTTGCACATAATTCTGCCACATATAAACGCGTAGAAGGATTTCTCCTTTCTCTTCCTATTTTTGGCCAACTATTTCCCTATTTATTTACTCGTTAATTTATTTTACCTTCTTTCCAGCCACCACCACACGATGAGGTACAAAGAAGAGAAGCCCACTTAATGAGCTCCACACGTTTGCTTCCAAAAAGCCCTAGACTTTCTTTTGGGCCACAAACCTGGGCCTCAAGCACATAATTATGAGGCCCAATTCTTAATTAGATGATCACAACCATCCCTCTTTCTCCCAAATTGCATGATTACCAAGATCACGCTTTAGAGAAAACATTCTAATTTTTTATTTATAAAAAATTTAAAATAGTTGATCGATCCATATTCTCCGACAGATTATACGATCAAATCAAAGATGCATAACCATCCACATGGCCGCCCCTCACATGCAAGATAAGCTTAATCTAATCGCACATCATGATCGAAATTTCTTTAATTACCCACGACACAGTACACCACTTACAAAAGGTAATTAATTAAATTAAATTAAATTAAACTAAGCCTTGGGAAGAGAAATCTCGGTTGCCGAGACTAGGGAACTAAGGTTGTCGGGCCTGACCCTTTTTCTTTTTTTCCTCTTTTTTCCTTATCGCCCACGTGCAGCACGCACTGCCCAAGTAAAAGCAGGAAACGGCAGAGTGGGACACGTATCGGGGCGCGGGGGCGGGGAACAGAAGTCGAGGCCGGCGTGGTTAATCCTCGTCAGTGGGTCACACGTGTTCTGATGTGTCGCGCGATTGGAGGGGGTTTCTTCTCTCCCCCGAGGGGCTTTTTCCAGCTTTTTGGGGACCGTTAGTGGGCCCCGCGTGAGGGGAAAAAGCAGATTTATGTGTGGGGTGCTGACGTGGCGATAAGCCGTGCTTATCTGAAGGAAGGGAAAAAGCATACGCAATGCAATTGCGATGTAGGTGCATGAACTTGGTGGTCGCACATGGAGGTCCACGTGAGTTGAAAACCTATGGAGAGAGAAAAAAAAAAAATCTGAAAAGATGGGCATGAAATGAGTAGAGTGGAGCAACTAGTCGTGTTCTTTTTTTTTTTTTTTTAAAGTCAAGAGACTAGTTGTGGTGGAAGCGCGGGTAAGACCCTGTTAATATCTTTCACATTGAACCGCTCCACAGCAAGTCCTTCGAAAAAGAGAAGTCATTGGAAAACCCCACGGACTCCAAAAAGCTGTGCTTAGTCTCAGATTCCCAGAGCACTGTAGAAACCTCAAAGAGAATGGCACTTCACGGCTCGGCAAATATCAAAAGTTTCAAGATGGGAGAGCTTCGATCGCTCCTAATCTTGGTTTTCGCTTTGGCCGTCGCCTACACTGCTTCGGCATCGTCTCAGGGCATCGATTTCAGCTTCCAAACTTTCAACGATACTATAATTGGACTCCAAGGCAATGCGACAATCGATTCCCAGCACTTCATCCAAATTACGCCCAACAGTCCAAACAGCACGGGTTGGGCCACATACTACGAGCCGATGCGCCTCTGGGATAAGGCAACCGGTAACGTGGCGAATTTCACTACACAATTCACCTTTGTCATTCTTAATTTGCAAAGCAAAAAATTACCTGGCGCCGATGGATTCACCTTCTTCCTTGCCCCCAATGGGTCTCAACCCCAAAATAACTCGACCGGAGGTGCCCTCGGTATTGTAAATTTATTTGATCCTCAATCTGCTCAGTTTGTAGCCATCGAGTTCGACACTTTTTACAACCATGTTGGTGATAACTTTGGTGGTGCGATCAAGGACCAGAGCTGTTCACAAATTCACGAGAGTGGTGAAGACTCACATATCGGTATAGACTTGAATAATCTCACTTCTGTGAGTTCTACATGCGTTCCTTGGCTCAATGATAAAATCGGGAGCGGTGGGCAGATCAAGGCTGTGATTACGTACAATTCCAACACGCAAAACTTAAGCGTTCTCATAATGGATGTTGATGCCACGGGTACCAGCATAAATTCCGCCAATACCCATTACAAAGTCAACTTCACTGAGCATTTGCCGGAGTGGGTGACTTTCGGTTTCTCGGCTTCCACAGGTCAGTTATTCGAGTCGCACACTATTATGGCATGGGAATTCAGATCTACTATGCAAGTGGCTGAAACAAATAGTTCGATTCGTACAAATGGTACAAAGAGTTCGAATGATGCTAAAAAGAGCATGTTATGGCTATGGTCCATTTTAGGGTCTGGTTCTTTCATTCTTCTCATTCTTGTTTTAGCCTGTATTTGGTTTCTTCACCGTTCTAAGAGCAAGAGAGCTGACACAAGTGGAGGAGAAGATGATCCAGCGATCAATGAAGCATTTGAGCAAGTGTCGGGTCCCAAGAAATTCACCTACAGGAACTTGGTTGCGGCGACCGATAGTTTTGCAATCAAATGGTTGCTTGGGGAAGGGGGCTTTGGGAGAGTGTACCGAGGTTACTTGACCGGCGTGAATGCTAATGTCGCAATCAAGAAAATTAACCCAGGGTCAGGACAAGGGATAAAGGAGTATGCAACCGAAGTGAAGACCATAAGTCGGCTCCGACATAGAAACTTAGTCCAACTCATCGGGTGGTGTCACGAGAAAAAGGAACTCCTCCTTATCTATGAGCTCATGTCTAATGGTAGTCTTGATTTTCATCTATTCAAAGAACAAACCTTCTTGCCATGGGAGAAGCGGTACAAAATAGCACAAGGCATAGCCTCAGCGTTGCTTTACCTCCATGAAGAATGGGAACAATGTGTCCTGCATCGGGATATAAAGTCCAGCAATATCATGCTCGATGCCGATTTCAATGCTAAATTAGGGGACTTTGGTTTGGCTAGGTTAGTGGACCATGCCAAAGGGTTACAAACAACGGTGTTGGCTGGGACCATGGGCTATATGGCTCCTGAATGCATTCACACGGGTAGGGCAAGTAAGGAATCGGATGTCTATAGCTTTGGAGTCGTCCTATTAGAAATAGCTTGTGGAAGAAAAGTCATCGAGCCAAGGGCCAAGGAAGGCCAAGTTCGACTGGTGGACTGGGTTTGGGAGCTGTATGGGATTGGGAGGCTACTTGATGCGGTGGATTCAAAACTTGATACCGATTTTGATGGAAAGCAACTCGAGTGCTTGATGGTTGTAGGCCTATGGTGTGCTCATCCGGACCATACTGCTCGTCCTTCCATAAGAGAAGCATTGAGCGTCCTCACCTTTAACACTTCGCCGCCAATTCTCCCACTGAAGTTGCCAGTCCCTACATATCTGGCGCCTCTATCCACATTCTCTATAACATCAATTGTTTCATCCCAGGCGACCTCGACTAGCAGCACCGAATCCCCTCATTCAGCTTCCGCTGCATTGCTCTCAAATGCTGGATGAATTCTTACTTCTGGTTGTAATTGTAGTTCAAAAATTGACGTCAGATATTACCTATTTCTTATAAGTTACTTTATGTGTACATCAGTATCGACTCTTCATGTTTAAACTTCCATTTGATGTCCAAGAATAAGTCAGTATGTATCTTCTTTTGATGGTTTATTATCAGTTGTCCATTGCTAGTTAGACTTTCCGATCAAAATCTACCATTCTCTATTGTCTTTTCAGGCTCCAAGAAAGTTAAAAGTCAATACAATTAATAAGTGAAAGCCTCGAACAAATTCAGGGTTGGAAACATATTGTGCGCTCTCATTGCCTGAACTCATAAAGTGAAACTACTTTTTAAGTCTTTTTTTAGTATGTCTTAATTGAACATTTGTAAAATATTCTATCCCACTGCACAAATTGAAAGATCTATTATGCCCCCCTTGCATTCGTTATGCAAATTTTAGGACGGGGAAGGTATTCAAAGTCGGACGAAGTTAAATGCATCATTTCTTTTGCTCGTAAAAGGAGGCCGAAGAAGCCAAATTGTTAATTAACGATAAACAACACGGGATCCAACAATTAAAAAAGCTAATCCAGAAATTTGAATAAATAGATGGAGGGAGAGTACAAATACATAAAGTCCATTGGAACTTCATTTGCAAACAAAGTTAGATACTTTAGCATCCTCTTCCCCGTGCAGATCAAACCAAGAACAATAGTCGAAATTAATGAATGGTGAGCTGTAGAGTTGAATATATAAAATGATCTGATTGACAACATTTGATAAACCCAACACTTTTGTCATTTGTTCTAATGCAATGAACTAGTGATATTTCTCAGGATTATTTAATGTTATTATTATTAGCATTATATCAATCCCCATTTGCCAAATACTCCCAATATCCGATGTCCCACGCCACCTTCCGCTGGACAAGAGATGCTCTATGGGACATATTCCACTTGCTAATTACTCCCAAATGGGTAGTGATTCCAATTTGTTTGGAACCTAGAACTGATCTTGTATAGGCTCTTATACGCACTATGGAACTTGGAATGTTAATTACACAAGTTCTCATCCTGTACGCTCTTGTAACTTTTTGTCTTATGAAATTATTAAATAGAAATTGTCACAATTCTAATTAACATCATTATTAACATTCTGTATAAAAGTGCGCTAGATAATAGAGTATATTGTTCGTGCTACGGGCCAATGAGGCTGTCACACATCTTAAAGTGACATTTTCAAAGAAAAGAGAAAATCGCGATTAATTAAGGACATATATATTTACTTAAAGGAGTAATCTACACAGTAACTTGTGCCTTGTATCCTTCACCTTTCTACTTAGTTTCTTTGGCTCTTTTGCACATCCCTCATATAGTCAAGTACTTTCCATGGTCATTTTTAAATTTGTCCTCGACGCCAACCCCTAGAGTTGCCACGTTCAACAGCTTCCTCACGGTGGGTCCGCCGTTGGATGGCCGAGAATAACAAGTGTGACAATAAAATTGATTCTATCCTAAGTAATCATACTGGCAAATCGGTTGATATTACCATGGCAAATCGGTTGATATCCCATTTGGTAATAAAGTAATTGGATATAAATGGATATTAAAAAAGAAGCGTAAAGTCGATGGCTCCATTGATAAATATAAAGTATGTTTTGTTGCCAAAGGATTAGACAAAGAGAGGGTCTAGACTACTACAAGAATAACATCAGTTAGGATGTTGATTGCTATAGCTTTGCTATACAATTTGGAAATGCTTCACATGGATGACTATATTCTTGAATGTGATCTTGAGGAGGAGATTTAAATGAAATAAGTTGAAAGATTCAAGGTCAAAGGACAACTATACATGGTGTGTATATTTGTCAAACCATTATGTGGACTTAAAAAAGCTCCTAACTAATGGCATGAAAAGTTTGATTGTGTGACAATCCAAAATGTATATATATATACAATGAGTATGATAAATGTGTGTACACCAAATCCACAACAGTTTGATGTGTACTTAGTTGTTTATATGTTGATGACTTACTGATTCTTGGAGATATTGCTAAGGTTATCAAAATCAATAAGAATGTTCTCTAGAAGAACTTCGAGATGAAAGACTTAGGTGTTGCATATGTATACTCGTCATCACAATTCTAAAGAATTCTGATGATCTAGATTTAACACAATCTCATTACATTGAAAATGTAATTGAGAGGTCTAAAAAGTTTGGCGTTAAAGATGCAAATAATCCTATTCTTCCACACCTAACTTTAAACAAGAATATTGGAAACAATATCAAGCACATGGAGGACTCTCAAGTAATTGGTAGCATCATGTACATTATGAATTGCACTAGGCCAAACATCGCGTACTTAGTAGGAAAACTAAGTAGGTATAAGGTAATCCTAGTCATGAGCATTCTAATGTTCTATTAGGAGTTTTAGGTTATATGAAAAGAACCAAATATGGCAAATATCTAGCTATTTTGGAAGGCTATAGTAATGCCAACTGGATTTCGGATTTTAATGAATTGAAATCGACTAGCGGATATGTGTCTACACTCGGTGGTGCCATAGTATTGTGGAAATCCTAAAAACAAACTCTAATAGTGCGTTGAATGATGAAATATTGGTTTGTTGCTTTGGATAAAGCTAATAAAGAAGTAGAGTGGCCTCGAGAATTTTTAGAGGATGCTCTA
The DNA here is from genome assembly GCA_014182375.1 of Eucalyptus virginea. Taxonomy (NCBI): domain Eukaryota; kingdom Viridiplantae; phylum Streptophyta; class Magnoliopsida; order Myrtales; family Myrtaceae; genus Eucalyptus; species Eucalyptus virginea. Next base: position 8,072,876 of record CM024517.1, on the reverse strand, counting down.
TCTGGTCAAAACTTGTGCTTGCGATATACATCCACTTTGACAATCAAGTAGTGATTGCAAGGGCACATAATAAGATACATAATGGTAAGTGTAGACACATTCGTTATAGACATTATACCATAAGGCAGTTGCTCTCGAATAGAATAATTTATTTGCAGTTTGTGATGTCAAAGGAAAACATTGCGAATCCTCTAACAAAAAGATTATCATAAGAGCAAATAAATGAGCATTGAGGGGAATGTGGTTAAAAGGCTTAACTCAATAAAGAGATTCTATGATGGAAACTTAACCTAACAATTGGTGATCCCATGGACTAGGTTCAATTGGAAACTCTAGTATGTGCACTATCTCTGACTCCTATGATGCAATAGTACTTCCTACAACGTTTTGAGGATATGTTATGCATTCAGTGAATCCTATAGCCAGGAGTACAACATCCTAGTGAGGTATAGTTAAATAGCTTTTAATAGGAATGCACCTACATGAGTAGAACTGGCTAACTCTATGAAAATATTTAAAGCTAGATTTTCTAAAACAAGCATGAGTTGTCACGCCCCGATCCTCCAGGCACGTGCTCATCCCTTAGCAATCGATTAAATAGCAACGTCCCAAGACACGTCGCTGACCCATTCATTTTAAATGCGCATGCGGAAGCGAATAATAAATCCCCATATAACAACAAGATGTGATAAAAAAGTAGGGCCCAAAATTTTCAAACCACAACACAATTATACATACATATATCAAGCCATGTCATATACATCACCAGTCTATAAAAACAAGGTCTGTAAAACAATGGGGTTTCATAAAACTACAGATCCTCTTCTTCATCCTCATTGGAGCCTTCAGCCGAATACACCGGAGTCCTTGGATCCGAAAGATCCGAGTCTACCATCAAACCACCAAGGGAATCTGCCATGCCTTTCCCAAAAGCAACCTCCAGCACATATAGAGATATCTCAGATTCCGGTATGGGGCCCTCTCTTTGTCGATTTCGCGCACGTTGGTACCATGATCAGAATTGATGGGGTACCTTGTGGGGTAAAGCCTCATCGACCCAGACCACGGACCTTTTGAGCTCATAGACCCATCCTCTTGGGCTCCCATGAAGCGGGATGTAAGATACTTGCTTTGTGACCTTCTTCGGTTGTCCAAAACGCTCAGGAAGAGCTGCCATCTAAGGACCAAAAAATGTTATCCCACAACGGGGTGAGACAACATCTTAGCAAGTTCAACCCCTAAGACCTAACATGTTGGCACAAGAGAATGACGAAGACAAAGAGCAAGCGGTGTATTACCTCAGCAAGATATTGAACGATGCCGAGAAGAGATATACTACTGTTGAAAAGATTGGCTTATCATTATATTTTGCATGTACGGAACTACGGCATTATTTGTTGCCAGTTGTCATTCATGTGATATGCAAAACCGCCGTTATTGAGTATATTCTTATGAGGCCTATAGTGAAAGGTTGAATTGCAAAATGGTCCTTCACATTATCCGAGCTGGACCTAGTGCATGTATCAATGAAAGCAGTAAAGGGACAAGCCATAGCTGATTTTCTTGTGCAGTATCCATCTATTCAAGTTGAAGACTTCAGAAGTGAAAGTTATGCATAGTTGGTCGCATGGTTGTTGCACTTTAATGGTCCATCCACATCTACTACATCAGGAATAGGGGTTTTGATTATGTCTCAAAGGGGGCATAAAACAAAATTCCAGTTTAGGCTTAGATTGTAAATGCTCTAACAATCAAGTCGAATATGAAGCGCTTGTAGTCGGCCTCTATTTGCTAGCTGACATGAGTGTACAATCAATCAAAGTGATGGGTGATTCGACAGTGATAAAATAGTTGAGAGGAGAATATCAATGTCTTAATGAAAATATCATTAAGTATTACCACAAAGCAAAAAATTGTTAGCTAAATTCCCCGACTAGAAGCTAGTACATATATTGCGATATCAGAATGTGAAAGCCAATGAGCTAGCTCAAATGGCATCTAGTTATTGTATCACAAAGGGATTGGCCTACACTTTAATAATTGAGATAAAAGCTTTGCCACTATCTCAATGAATTACGGTTGCCAAGGACAAAACAAAAAGGGATGGGCAAGATTGGAGGATATTGATAATAAGGTATTTGAAAAATCCCTATTCCCTAGATAAGAAGTTGAGAAAACAAGCACTAAAATATATACTCCTAAAAGAAGAGTTATATCGACATACCATAGAGGGAGTATGTCGCGACCTACCCCTCAGGGGGAGAGAACATGTTTAGAGGTATTACCTAAAGGACGGGTCTATGGCCCATGATTAGGCACAGGCTTTCCTAAGCCCATACCCCGCGTAATATTAGGATATATTTTTTAGGAATTATACATAAGAGGAGTCGCCACTAGCCTATTAGGGTCGGCTAGAAACCAAGTGAAGCATAGGAGTGTACATCACTTCCTACACAACCAGAGAATCTATGGTCGGGGACTTGATTACACTAATTGACCAATTAGTACCATTTCGGTACCTAATCTTGTTCATTTTAACAAAATGATTTTTGGCAGGCAATTTGAATTGATTTTATACCTATCAACTAACATGTGAGGTGATCATGCGAGTGTGCAATCATCAAAATAATAATCATAGCTACCAAGATCCTAATTGCAGTAAAATTAAATACATGCAGTTAAACATAATTAGATATGCAAATTAAGCATACGATATAATCAAAATACGAGCAAATAAATGTCTAATTACACTAAGAACGCAAAACATAGCAATTCCTAACCAAACCTTACACTTTTTGGATTTTTTATTTTTTATTTTTATTTTTTTTTTGCTGGACTAGGTCGGGCTCGGTTTGACCCGACCCGAGTTTGGCCTGGTCGGTGCGGGTCGGGTCCAGTTGGAGGCGGGCCAGTCGGCCCGCTAACCCCTGGTCAAGCCTTAGCTAGGCCAAGATTGGGCCTTAATCGACGAGCCCAATCCCCTGCGAAAAAAAGAATTTCGCAAGCCCACAGCCCAGACCAAATCTGGGTTGTGGGTTACGAAAAGAGAGAGACCAAGCAGGCCAGAAAAATCTAGCTCAGCTCAGCCCACCTCCTCTAGTCAGCAACGGCTTAGTCACGACTAGAAGAGCCGCAACGGCACCGTCCCGGCAATTCGCCGGCCAAAGCGCAATGGCGCCGTCCCAGTTACGAATAAGGGGGGGGGGCAGCCTTCACTCCCCCACGAGGACAAAGGGCTTCGACGGCGACGACAAATGGGGTCCGGGGGGCGAGCTCCGGTGACACATGCGAGGACTAGCGGCTCTGACCCTCCACGGCCCCAACGACGCAGCACACAGGGAACATGACCTATACAAAGTAAGAGAGAGAGAGAGAGAGAGAGAGAGAGAGAGAGAGAGAGAGAGAGAGAGCGAGAACAGGGGAAAACTTCGGCTCGGCATTTCGTTGAGCAGGTAGTGCGTGCCCATGAATCATGAAGTTCAAATCCAACCGAGACCTGAGACGGTGGCGACAGTGACCAGCAAGTGACCAATAATAAACAAGGACTTAAGGGGAACCTATAGAGGCTGGAGCTTGCCCGAAACGGATGGAATGAGCTCTGGCTAGCTCGACTTCAAAAACGGCACACCAGGTATTCAATGAAATACCAACCTGAGTTCTGGCTGGACTGGCGGTAGTCGACGACGAATGAACAGCTCTCTGGCGATGGCGAGGCGTCCTGGGGGCTCCCTACTCCTTGGCTGATCTCCTATGGCTGTCCCACTCTCTCGTCCCCCTCCTCTGTCGCATTCTCTCCTCTCTTTTCTGGTTTTTTTCTTGCCTCCTTTGACCCTTCGGCTCGTGCGCATGGCCTTAACTGACCAACCAGCTCTCTACCGGTTGCTCTGACCCGCCCATCACACTACCTACCTGCCTACCAAGCGATCATGCTGCCCCCCTGTCGTGGCTCCTTTCTGTTCTAGGTGGCTGCTTTCTGCTTCACTACTTCTCCATGCAAAAGACGATTGGAGGGGTAGACAAATTCGAGCGCAGGCTGGCCAAAAGGGAAGAGGTAGTTGGGCCACGCGAGGGGAAAAGAAAAAGGAAAAGGGAGGGGCTGGGCCGAAGGCCCAATTTGGGGAAGAGAAGAGGAAGACGAGCAGGCCGGGCCAAGGCTGGATCAGGCCCAACCCGACCCGACCCTCGCGGCCTTTTTTTTTTCAATCAATTTTGGATTCTTTTTTTCGTTTTCAATCAATTTTTTCAATTTTTTTATGTGTTTGAAAATATAAATTAGGTGTTAACAGCTGCTCCTCTTTGAATGTAGCCTTAAAGAGGTTGCAATCTAAGACAGAAGACACCTAAATTATTCCATCGATAAAGAGACCCTAGGTGCGTAAGCATACATCAGGTCGATGAAGAGAACTCAAAGCTATGGAAGCACGTCTTGCTGATAAGAGAAAGAAAGACCTCGAGCTACAGAAGCGCGTCGTGTCACAAGAAGAAAGAGAGAAAGGCTTCAGACTACATAAGCTCATCGTGTCATAAGAAGAAAGAAGACCATGGGCTACATAAGCATGCTGTGTCATAAGAAAAATGAAGACCCCGAGCTACATAAGCATGTTGTGTCATAAGAAGAAGGAAGACCCCGGGCTACATAAGCACGCCGTGTCATAAGAAGAAGGAAGACCCTGGGTTACAGAAGCACGCCGTGTCATAAGTAAAAGAGAAACCCTAGGCTACAGAAGCACGCCGTGTCATAAGAAGAGAGAAGACCCTGGGCTACAAAAGCACGCCGTGTCATAATAAGAGAGAAGACCCTGGGCTACAGAAGCATGCCGTGTCATAAGAAGAAAGAAGACCCCGGGCTACAAAAGCATGCCGTGTCATAAGAAGAAAGAAAGACCTCGGTTTACAGAAACACGCCATGTCATAAGAAGAAAGAAAGACCTCGGGCTACAGAAACATGCCGTGTCATAAGTAAAAGAGAGACTTTGGGCTATGTTGACACCTAAATTTTTGCATAATTTTTAGGGTTAATTTTTACTATATAAAAAAAAAACACACACACACACACACACACACACACTCATGGCATATAATTTAGAAACATTTTGTTTTTATTTTGTTTTATTTTATTTTAGGCTGCCGGTGAAATGAGGATTTTTCACATATTCCGTATAGATTTTTCACATATTCAAGTAATATACACTAAGGGGTGTATTTTGCCTGAAAATGGAATTATTTTTTAATGGAATATGCGGAAAAAGCAAAAGAGAATATTGCACGAGTAAAATTGGAAACGAAATATGCAATAAAGATTCAATTTTTTACCCTATAAAAGGTGTGATGGGTACCAAAAAAGAGGGGGCCACACAAGAAATACACGGCCACACTAGGGTTCTTTCTCTTGGCTTCTTGGTCAAAACAATTCAAGACAAAGGGGAAAATTGTTTCTTCGTTTTTGAGGGTTTTTAGGGTTTTTGAGGCTTTTCCTTCGGTGAAAAGTCAAAAGTGAAAAAAAAAATAGAAAAGCATAAAGCGGGAAGAAGGTACAAGCGGCGAGAGAGTTGAGGGGACAGTGTACTGTTCATCGTCTCCCTCACCGCTCGCCGCCTGCATCTGCAACTATTCGCCGGTTCCTCCTCCACCGCGCGGCACCGTCGTCCGTCTCGCCGGACGCCGCCGCCTCGCCATACCGACACCGCCCGGAACCGAAGCCCACCGCAGCTGCCGTCCATTGCTCGCCGCCGCGGCAACGATGCCCTTCCTGCCCTGCCACCGTCGCTCCATCGCCCCTTTGCCGGATCCGGAGCTGGCGGCTCGCCGCAAAGGCCAAGATCGCCCTTGCCGTGCTCCGCTTGTTCCCATTCGCCATCGCCGCCCGATCTCGCGTCGCCGCCACACCAGCACTGCTGCCACGTCGATCACGGACGCTCATCGCACCGCACCGCGCCACCATCCGACGCTACAAAGCAACTCGACGCCCGTGAAGCCGCTCCGCTGCAGATCCATGACCCGGACGCCCGTGAAGCCTCTCCGCCCTGCAGATCCCGAGCCGGCTCGCCGCCCGCCTCCTCGTTCGTTGCTCGTGGCCCCCGACGGTAGCGGTCCGAGATCCAAGCGCCGACTTCGAGCTTCGCTGTGACGCCTCGCCTCCGCCGAATCCACCGCCGCTGCGATGCTCACACCCGGCTCCGTGCCGATCCCGAAGCCCCAGTGCCGCGCCGCGGACGTGCCGGCCCGTGTCTTCACCCTCGCCGGAACCCTTCGCCGGAGCCCCAAACCGGTGGTCAAGATTTTCTTTTATTAAAAAAGGAAAAAAAAGAAAAAAATCGAATTAGGTAGATTTGCTTTATTTTATTAGGCTGGTTTATTTTATCTTATTTTATTTTTATATCTTGGTTTCTTTGTTTGAAATATTTCTCTATGCATAATCCCAAATCTCAATATATCACTTGATTCGCAACCGCGCCGTGGTTTTTTATTTCATCTATAAGGCTTTAGATGAAATAATTAATTAAGTGGGAATAAAATTGATATTTTGATCTTTAATGCTTAAGATCAATTTATCGATTTTACTAGCGAAATATTATCCCTTGATCTGAACGATGTGTGATATTTTTTTGGTGATTTTGAATGGCCTTGATTGCTTTATTTATCTTGAAATATGTTTGAGTTAGAATATTGCATGTTTAAGGTTTACATGTTTAGAATAGGAATTTTATTTCAAATATTAAAAAAATCAAATAAATCAAAATTCAAAAAAAAAAATATATATATCAATTTAGGTTGCTAGATTTTAAATTGAGTTGCATGTTTAATTATTTGGCAATTATAAATTTAGAAAATTAATAAAACAATAAAAAAAATATCATACACTTGTCATGTAGAATTAGGGCATATTTTGCATGTCATTGCATATTAGGATAAAAATTGCACTTAGTTTAATTTAGATAATTTTTAATTTATTATAAGTTTAGGTACTTTTTTTAGATATATTGCATTTTAGGATTATTTTGGTTAAGATAATATTTTAGTTTAAATTAGGATGTGGCTCAACCTAATTCCTAATATAAATTAATTATGATCTTAATCTAATTAGGTAATTTTCACATTTCACCTAATTTTGAATTTCATGAAAAATACAAAAAAGTCATAGGTTAAATTAGTTTTATTGTTTAGGATAAAATGCATTCTTTTAGGAAAAATTGTCATATGCACGTCATTAGGGTTAGATTCATTGAGATGCATGTCATTTGGTATTTTTGCTAGGCCCATTTAATTAAAAATTACATGTCATTAGAATTAGGTCATTCAATTGACATTGCATCGCATATTGCAAGTGAAAACAAAAAAAGAGAAATTGCGTGTTAATTAGAAACCATATCCAAGGTTGTTGATGTGGATTTTGAATTAACATTGCATATGCTTTCGTTGCTACGAGGTAAGTCCTGCATTTTGTATTTGTGTTCTTGGGTGTTAAATTGATGGATTGCGCACCCGCATGATCGCCTCACATGTTAGAGAATTAGATTTAAAATCAATCCGAGCTACCTGCAAAACATTTTCTTTGAAATAAAAGAGAAAGGTACCGAAAGGGCGTTAGAAAAGTCTAGTGTAACCAAGTCCCCGAATTTATAATCTCTGGTTCGTAGGAGTAAAGTAAATCTCCCGTTATTTTACTTGGGTTTCTAATCGACCCACCAAAAATAGATTAGTGGCGACTCCTAATTAAAAAATCATTTGCATGTTATAAACTTGAACCTAAGTCGCGAATTGGTATGGGCTTGGGAGAGCCTGAGTTAAGTCTAGGCTTAACAATCTATTAGCCAAACCCTAGGTGGTTCACACCCCGAAAAATTTGGTCGCGACAGGCTATAGAAGCGCGCTGTGTCATAAGAAGAAAGAAAACCTTGGGCTATAGAAGCATGCCGTGTCATAAGAAGAAAGAGGACCCCGAGCTATAGAAGTATGCCGTGTCATAAGAAGAAAGAGAGACCCCGGGCTACAGAAGCACGCCGTGTTATAAGAACATGGAAGATCTCGGGCTACAGAAGTACACTGTGTCATAAGAAGAAAGAGAGACCCCGGGCTATAGAAGCACGCCGTGTCATAAGAAGAAAGAAGACCCTGAGCTACAGAAGCACGTCGTGTTATAAGAAGAAAAAGAACTCCGGGCTACGGAAGCACGCCGTGTCATATGAAGAAAGAGAGACTCTGGGTTACAAAAGTACACCGTGTCATAAGAAGAAATAAAGACCCCGGGCTACAGAAGCACGTCGTGTCATAAAGGAAAAAAAGAGAGACCCTGGGTTATAGAAGCACGCTGTGTCATAAGAAGAAAGAAGACCCTGGGTTATAGAAGCACGTCGTGTCATAAGAAGAAAGAAGACCTTAGGCTACAGAAGCATGCCGTGTCATAAGAAAAAAGAGAGACCCCGAGTTACAAAAGTACGCCATGTCATAAGAAGAAAGAAGACCCTAGGTTACAGAAGCATGCTGTGTCATGAGAAGAAGGAAGACCCCGAGTTACAGAAGCATGCCGTATCATAAGAAGAGGGAAGACCCCGAGCTACAAAAGCACATTGTGTCATAAGAAGAAAGAAAGACCCCGGGCTACAGAAGCACACCGTGTCATAAAAAAAAAGAGAGACCCCGGGCTACAAAAGCGCACTGTGTCATAAGAAGGAAGAAAAATAAGGTCTCACCGTGTAACAATGGGTTTTGACCGGGTTGGAAATACATGATTTAAGGAAAACTCATGAACATTTGTAGATGACATGGTTTAAGATTGATCATGAACCTTTGTAGATGACATGGTTTAAGGTTGACCATGAACTTTTGGAGACAGCATGGTTTGAGGCTGACTATGAACCTTTGGTTTTTAGGGAAACACCCGTTAACCTCTTGAAAACTGCATGGTTTCATTAAGGAATCCTATCAAACTCAACTTGGACAAATGTCATTAGGAACGTCATCAAGAGACATATTAGTAATATTGCAGCATTAATTGAACAAGCTAATCAAACTAAGTTTGACTACTTAAAAAAAACATTCGATGTTAATGAGTATCATGTGGCGCAAAACTGTCATATTGTTTAGAGATGTATCATTAATCATCAAATTCTCCAGGAGTCGAGTTCTTATCAAAACGGCTACGACTTATGAAAATGGCTCATTAATCATGCCAAACTAGAGCTTCTTAGTCAGAAATGGTTTCTTATACACTCTCGATAAAATGGTTGCTTGATCTCATCCATGCGCGTGGGAAGTAACTGATTGTTGTAGGTATCTCACATAACCCATGTCAAAGGCTTTTAGAAACATTCGTGATGAGCACAATCTGATTGATCAAAAGGGTCTTTTGAAAGGACCGCAATATAGGCTCGATTAGGGCTTACACAAAAGGATTATTGCTTTGAGGCCAATAAAGTAACATTTTTCTCTATCTTCATCGGGTTTAAAGGTCGAGAACTTGGAAGATAAGACAAGATAGAATTACCTCCACTCCTTCAAGTAGTAGCTTCTTTGTGGCATTCTCATTTTCACTAAAACCATCCCAATCAGAAGAGACTTCAAAAGAGAGTTGTAATATTGGCTTAGGAGAGGCTCGAAAGGCTTAAAACTTTCAAGAGGGTTTTTAAGAGTCGGTGATCATCATGGCATTGTGACCAGGTCACTTGATCTTTCGAAATCATTTGGCTTTTGAAACACAGCGCATCTCGAAAGTCCATTGACTAATCATTTCTACATGGGAGCTAATAAAGTAACATTTGTCTCTATCTTTATCGGGTTTACAAGTCGAGAACTTGGAAGATAAGATAAGACAAGATAGAATTACCTCCACTCCTTCAAGCAGTAACTTCTATGTGGCATTCTCATTTTCACTCAAACCATCCTAATTAGAAGAGACTTTGGAAGAGGGTTGTAATGTTGGCTTAGGAGAGGCTCAAAAGGCTTAAAATTTTCAAGAGGGTTTTTAAGAGTCGGTGATCATCATGGCATCGTGACCATGTTACTCGATCTTTCTAAATCATTTGGCTTTTGAAACACATTACATCTCGAAAGTCCACTGACTAATCATTTCTGCATGGGAGCTTTGCTCATTTTTCTAATTTCCTTTGCACTTGCGATGATTTTTTACGCAGACACTTGGACTTTGATAAAAAAAAAATTTACATAAGATGCAGCATTTTGGCTCTTTTTCTTGATAGGCATTGACCTTGCTTTTACCAAGCACATTGCTTTTTCATGTCCCCTAGTTTGTTGAACTTTTTTCTCTTTGAACTTTTGTAGCTCTTATGACTTTTGAGATGCTTTTCACATTTTCTCGTAACTGTCAATTTAGTCAATTCTTATGCCTTGCCCCAGTGAAGGGAGATGATCACTGCTCGGGGTTCAGAAATGAATAATCAGGCCCAAATTGGTTAAAGCACTAAGTATCAGTGTTTGGGTAGAGAAAGAAATGCTCTTCTTCACCTTGGGATGAGTCAAGTTCTAATGAGAATTCCTCTGAAGCTATCACCAGAAGATTGATACAAGTGAAAGTAATAGAATCATTCTCAATCTTTCGCTCTACAACATGACCGTAACCTCCTATGTTGCCTCAAAGTAGGGTCGTTCTTGACAGGGGTACTTTGAAGGATCATCTTTATTCGGCCCAAAATGGTAGCAAGATGTCAGCTCAATGCTTGGGGTTGATAAAGAAAACGCCTTTATCATTTCGATCTTTGCGCTCAATGCGAATGGATCATTTATCCTAAGAGAATGTTATTTTTCACCCAACTCTCAAGAGTGTTTGAATGACGTGTTTGGAAATGGCTTACCTTTCTTCATCCTAAGCACTTCTTGTTTGGCATTATTAACGTTTCACATTTTTGCTCGAATAAAAACATTTTTACGAACCCTTTTTTCTAGAAGGTCACCAACATGAAGCACACATAGTGACACCGGAAACAGGTCATGTGAATCATGCCATGCAATTTTTTTATTATTTTTTTTGAATTTTTTTGAATTTTTTTTTTTGAGTATTTTTGTAAAAAGTTTCAAGAACTCATCCTCATAATCTTGGATCTCCTCATTCTTGCAAAACAGCTAAACTTGGGAGCATGTGGAGGCCCAGGCCTTAGCAAACATAATAGGACTAGTTTGATATGCTTCCATATGTTTTTAATAAAACATGCATCTACTTTATCGAATGAGGAAAGATAAGGCCATATTTTAAACACATACCACCCTCGACCAACGGCTCAAGATCGAGACTGACTATCGTTCACGCTACAAACGACATAGACAAGAAAGAAATAACAACAAGATCCCACGCAAGGAATTTGACATAAGACAAAAGACTAAGCTGAATGAGAACTACTCCACTCTGGAGGGACAGTTACAACTTCGGAGGACTCAGCTTCCTCGCACATCAAGATGGTGCACATGATGTGCTCCTTGAAAATTGAGTTCACTCCCTCTGCATGATTTGGTAAGGGGTTCTGTTGCACGTTAGGTTGAGCTTCCCTGAAAGTTAAGATATCCTTATCTAGCAACTGTTGGACTTTGTATTTTAGCACATAGCAATTATCCACGTCATGCCCCTTTCTCCCATATGGTACTTGCAGGTCTTAGTCACATTGAACTTGGCGAACTTCGTGGGGTCGTCCCTAGGTACCTCCTTCACAATCATCCTCTTTTCGAGAAACATGGGCAACAGCTTCAACAATGGGCGCGGTAACGGGGAAAATTGCCTTCGAATGGGTCTCTTGCCCTGGTCATATGCCCAAGATGAGCTCCCTTGGGCCATTACAGGCTTATGCATAGGTGTCGAAGGTGGCTTAGAGAGAAACGGCTCTAGCACCAACGCTACTTCGACTGCAGTTTCCTTATCTCCCTTCGCTGGGAATTTCTTAGCGCTTTCAATAGATACCATTCCCTCGATGATTGGCCATTCGACTTCTTCACCAACATCTACCAGTTGTGAAAACGTCTAGCATCTCGAGAATACTACTTCTTGGAAGTATTCATGAGGCAATGTTTTGAGGGATAGCTGCTTCATTTCCCTCTCATTCAAGGCCAGTTTCACCTGTGAGGCCATGGTTCTCCACCTTTGCGCGAAGGCCTTAAATGATTCATTCCTCTTCTTTTTTACACGGGTCAATTCTTCCCTCGTGGGGGCGAGCTCGTTGTTGAACCTGTATTGCTATAGGAATTCATTGGCCAAGTCCTCCCAACTGGTGAATTCTTCGATATCCAGTACGATGAACCACGTTAGGGCAATGCCTTCCAAGCTATCTTGGAATGTGTGTATGAGGAAAGGCGTGTTATCAGCGTAGCGAGCCATTTTCCTCAAGTAATACCTAAGGTGAGTCTTGGGGCATCCCGTTCCGTCATACTTTCTTGAGAACTCAGGCTCTTAGAAGGTCTCGGGGAAGTTCGTCTTAGTATATGGAGACAGCCTATTCGCTCTTTTCAGCTTGTAACCTTGCAAAGCACATAGTCGTTCCTCCATCTTTGCCAAGTGTTTTTTACTTTTTTCATTTAGGCAGGGTGTTGGGTCTTCCTTCGGAGGAGGATCCAAATTGACAATGATTGACGTGACCGAAGGAGCTTCTCCAGTAGTTTCTTTTCCAAGGAGATCAGCAACATGCGTGCCTCTCGTCAATGGGTAAGCATGTCCTAATGACGCAGGAGTGGATGTCCCAATGACAGCTACATCGGGGGGCTCCTTAAGCTTCTGGCTTATCTCAAGCATCATCGCGGTGAGTTGGGCTAGCTAGTCCTCCATCTTGGCCATGCGCGTGTTGGTGTCCTTGTTCTCCATTATGACTTTCGCGTGAGTGCGAATCGGGGATCTCCGCTTAGTCGTGTCAACGATTGACAAAAGATAATTGATTGGCTAGTACCTGGAGCAATGGTAGATAAGCTTATATAAGTACAAGTAATAATTGGGTGGTTGGTCCACGACAAAGATCTAATTGCCCCAATTTGTTCGTTTGATTGAAAGCAATGTTGCTACATAATGCAAGAAGAGACATGAGAGAGAAACCCTAAACAATGAAGCTACTTTGAAGACGGAGAGACACTCTCTTAACTCCCAACTCCCAACATTGAGACTCGCAGCAAACTCCTTAACATTATAATGCATGTGAGTGTGGTCCCGCTACATATCGCAGTTGACTCAATCTATCCAATGAGGACAACTTCCGCTCGTGGTAGCTCCACTAACTCGGGTTAACTTCAAAACACGCTCCTCGGCCTCTTTGAGCTTCCTTTTGAGGCACTTGATCTCGGCTCGGTGGGTGATCTTCAATGGAACTTCAGGAATCTTCGGACGGAGGCTCTCAAGGATCTTGTGCCTAAGGATGTACTCCTTCGAGGCATAGTAGGTTTTCTCTTGCCCCTCCAACTTTTCTTTAGGCCATATCAGCTTCCGGGGTTGGTACATATCCTACATCGACTTGACCAATGCGATGGAGTCTTCGTGATCTTGGCATCCATCAGGGAAGTCTATCTTGAGCGGGTCCTCATGAATCATTGGCGAAAGTTGTTGAACCTCTTGAAATTGACAGGTGACTCGGCTTGGGTAATATTCGGTGACTCCAGTGATTCCCAACAATGGAATAGGTCCAATGAGCCCTCATACAAATCGCGCTTCTTGAACTCGAAGCCATTTGGCATGCCATTGGAAATCCTTAGGTCTCGGGTTGATCATGAAAACTAACCACTCAAAATAATGATAATTAGTGGCAAACATTTTCCTATCTCTAAACTTCAGGATAGGGTGGTTAGAGTCAGAAATGTCGCTTACGGTCATCAAGCCACCAAACCCCTTAATGTGAGAAAAGAACCAAATTTGCAAGAGTGCAGGTGCCAGGAGGAGCATGGAAAGCTTTGCCTTTATTTTCTTTAAAACAAGTAAAGAAAGAAGAGTTTCAGTCAAGATAGCATTAAAAAAGCCCTTTTCCCATACATCCTTCATGAACTACCCACGCTACGGAAGGGCTAATAGCGTTCCTACAATGTGGGAATATCACAAACCCAAAGAAAGCTAGCAGGAAGATCCTATTCTTTTGGAAAGATGGGGCATTTTGAAAAAACTCATTTAGAAATGAAAACGGGCAGGTTTTGCCATTGGTTCTCAAAACTTTTCTCACGTCCTCTCCTTTAAATTTAAGGAACTCAGATAAGGTCGATGCATGCTAAGTTTTTACAGGTGGGCTAACCAACTCCGACACTAAGGGCTTTCCAATGGCAATATTGTATTCCTCCAAGGTTGGAGTGAGTTGGTGATCACCGAATATGAACGTGCAAGTTGCGGGGCACCAGACATGCGCTAACTCTCGCACGACACCATAATGAGTTTCTATCTCCAATAGGGGGAGTAATCGTCCGACATAAGATCGCACCTAGTCACGACCAGTCAAATCTAGTTTATCCCACCACATGTGGAGCTTGGCTCTCGGGATAGAAATGATGTGAAGCTCAGGTACCCCCATCATATGCCAACCAAAGTTACGACAAACCTAATTTGTCATGGACTGACAAAAAAAAAAGCTAAAAAATAAATTGCGGAGAAAAGAATTCAAGAAACTTACCCTATTCATTGGGTAGTAATGCTAATGACATAGGTATGCGCATGGGCAGTGGTTCAATTTCTACTATAAACGGCTTAAAATAGAGTCATAGGATCACTGGATTGAACCAACAAAATTGTGTCTAGGTTGTGTTACTGTGACACCCCGAACCCTTCGTAGGTCGTCACCAGCGCCGATGTTACACTTTATTACCTTTTTTCTATCTTGTACTTAAAACAAGCGTCGTTGATCACAAACATTTTTTTTTTATAAGCGGTCCCAGCGCGACTCATAGCGGAAGCAAATTAAACATCACCATCTATCCCCCTACCAATTCATGATACCAATACACACCAGCTAAACATCAGGATTTTATAAACAAACTTCGACACTTTGCTTACATATATATATAGCAAGATGGGGCTCCCTTCGGGTCGGTACAAAACAAGAAAGGCTAGGACTCTGCCACGTCCTGCCTAAAATCTCAAAAAGAAACCTCGACCCCTAACATCATACGAGCACAAAACCCCCCATCGAAAGTGTCGACTATCTACATCAAAAAGAGATCCAGCTCCTACTCATCGCGCGCAGTCTCACACCCAACCCGGTGCATCGGGCGGTGGCGGCGGCAACATCCTCGCATAGCTCCATCCCGACGAACGTGCACCGAAATGAACTCCTGAATGACAGGGCCCCCAGCCAGGCCTATGTCGTACATCACTAGACATCGCACTCGAATAAAAGTCAGTCCGAGAACAGAGGGACAGTCTATCTCCGCACACTCAACCTCTACATTAGACGGTAGACCATAAAACACCCCCCGCGAGACGGCAGGAAGCGGCATACTGCTAATCTGAAATGTTATTCCCCAAAAGGGGTGAGTACAACCACTCAGCAGATAGGGAAATCCAATAACAACTCAATGCACCATGCATATCATCATACGATGCAGGCATTACTTACCTTGAAGTCATGCGTATTCATGCATCATCATATCATATATCATTATCATCATCATGCATTTCATCATGCATATCATACATCATCAGCATCATCATCATGCATATCATCATGCATATAATATCATAGGTGATCATCATATCACATCACATCATCATCATCATCATCATCATCATCATCATGCATATCATCATGTATATAATATCATAGGTGATCATCATATCACATCACATCACATCATCATCATCATCATCATCATGCATATCATCATGCATATAATATCATAGGTGATCATCATATCACATCACATCATCATCTTCATCATCCTCATCATCATGCATATTATCATGCATATAATGTCATAGGTGATCATCATATCACATCACATCATCATCATCATCCTCATGCATATCATCATGCATATAATATCATAGGTGATCATCATATCACATCACATCATCATCATCCTCATGCATATCATCATGCATATCATATCATAGGTGATCATCATGTCACATCACATATCATCATCTTCATGCATATCATCATGCATATAATATCATCTTTATCTTTAAATTTGATCACCACATCACCCATTCTCAATTATCAATTTCATCATCATCCCTTCGGGCAAAGACCTCCGACAGGGTTCCCAGCATTCAGCCTCCTAAGCCACCGGGCTTCTGGCCCCCCCACATTCCGGGCATCTCGCATCTCAATTAGCATCACGAGGCATTCCCTTCGGGCAGAAACCTCCGACAGGGCTTCCGGCCTTTACCCTTCTAGCCAGGCATCCCGCACCCCAATCCTGGCGTCGCGAGGCATTCCCTTCGGGCAGAAACCTCCGACAGGGCTTCCGGCCCCCCACATTCCGGGCATCCTGAATCTCCCAGGGAATTCCGGCAATGCATCTCTGTACATTCCGGCCTCATCTTCCACCACAACCTCTTACTCACATATCATTTTCCACCTTCATCATCCTTTTAATCTCATTATTTCATGGCATATGATTCACACATGCATCACAATTCATGATCATACATACACCAATGTCATATAACAATGCATAATAAATTCAATGGAATTTATGGCCAATAAAATAATCCCTTTTTATTTTATTATTATTTTATTATTTTATTATTATATTTATTTATTTTCATAAATAAATATTAAATTTAATATCTATGATTTTCCCAAAATCATAATATTAAAACAATCATTAAAAAAACCAATAGGATGACAATTTCATACAAAATTCATGGCCAAATTAAATTTCACACAATTTCACAATTTCCACAAAATAGCACATGATATTCGGATAATGACCAGCATGCACAGTTTTCAAATAACTTCGATTAAAATACTCATAAGGCCTCCAAAAATTACGAAATTTTACAGGGTGATAGCCAAGACATTTTCGTGCAACTTTCATGAAGAACTCCAAGCCAGATTCTTTTTAGATTATTTTGCACGACCTCACGAAGCTTCTGGAACCACTACCGCCTCATCCAGAATACACATCTCCGAAATATTAAGATTTCACCCATCTATTCTCTTTCGTTTCCTCTGAAATTTGGATATGTTATGTACCAAGGTGTCCTTTACAAGTCTCATGAGAGATCTAGGTCAAATAACCAAAGTATGGTCACCATTTAAGTCCATGAAGTCTCGGGTGTCTCGGAACACACCACCAGAATCATCGTCTCCAAGATCTAGACGATTTACTAGGCTATACTTGTTCATTTCTCTTAAAATTTTAGTATGTTGTAGTTTAAGGTGTTACCTACAACTTTCATGAAGATATCGAAGTCAGATTTTCATCACAAACCAACATGCAACCAAGAATCCAACAAAAGGTCAGTGAAAACTTCACAGATCTGGGGTCTCCGTAGAATAGGACTTTAACCCCTCATACCTCCATCATTTTACACTAAATTTCAGTATGTTATACGAAAAGATGTTAGCTACAACTTCCATGAAGACATTGAAGCCAAAATCGGACTCCGAACACACATGCAAGCTCAAACAAGTTACTGACTTCCAGAAACCGAGCAAGAACAGTCACACGGCTTGAAAACAACCAACCCTTACCTCGGTTTTTCTCACAAATAACACCCAAAACCGAACATGCAAACCATATACACACATGCAAGAGAAGTTAGAGGACTCCACTTGCCTCTAGGATGGACGGTCAACGGCGTACGGCGGCGTACACGGCGATCGGACGGCGAGACACGGCGGCACACTCCTCGGCTCCGCCTCCTCTCCCTCTCGGTCTCTCTCTCTCTCTCTCGCGATTTCTCTCTCTCTCTCACCCTCTCTCTCGGCCAAATGAAAAACCGGTCACTCTCCATTCTCTCTCTCTTTTTATATCCCCAAATCTCCATCATTAGTAATGATTGCATGCCACTTAAATGGACCAATGCATGGCATCCTAGTCTAGGCCAATGCATGCCCTTCTTTGTGCCACTTGTCTTGATCCTTGCATGGGCCGGCCGAACTCTCCCTTTGGGCCTTAATGGGCCGGTCGAACTCCCTCTTGGGCCGACTAGCTTGGCCCACCAAGCTTTAGGCCAATGGGCCCAAGGCCCATTCGAAAATTAACCCCCTTTTTCCCTTTTTTTTGTTGAAATTTTTCTATAAATATTTTTGAATTCCACTTTTCATCTCAGCCAAAGTCTTAGGGCATTTTTGAAATTTAAATCACATGGCCAAGCATAGATTATTAATCTATTAAATTTAAATTTCCACAATCACAAGCACAAGTCATCAAATTAAAAGACAAATGGCTTAAAACATAAACCATGGAAATTCTATCACCTAATTAAAGACTTTAACACACCTTATGGCTTGGCTTTGAATTTCTGGGATGCCACAGTTACCCATGACTCCGACTTCATCAAAGAACCAACTCGTGTCGCGCGGTTGCAGACCGGAGTGGGTACCTTTGACATGAAGAAAGAAATTTCGGGGTAGAGATGGGTGACTCGTACTACATGGTTGTAGTCAAAGTGGTATCCACTTCAACACCATTCTAAGTGATCCTATGTGGCCCAAGTCTAGTGACAGGTAGTATATGCTATGGTGTAGTGTAATGCAAGGGACGCGGGCATGACAGTTTATAAGCAATCGTCACTTCATATTTAAATAAACCATTCATTCCTACACCCCATACAAAACAAGGGTTAGTAATCACTCCTCCCCTTATAACTCCCAGCTGCAAAAACATTTAACACTCATGTTAGGGACGTACCTGATATCCTCCCTGCCAAACAAAACTTTCTTTTTTTTTTTAACAAGAAAGATTTAGGCCTAAGTCCTCTAAAGTCTAAAACCAAGTCCTCAATGGAGTCGCCAAGCTATTGTGACTTACCCATCGGGGGGAGAGAACAAGTTTAGGGGTATTACCTAAAAGACGGGTCTATGGCCAATGATTAGGCACAAGCTCTCCCAAGCCTATACCCCACGTGATATTGGGATATATTTTTTAGAAATTTTGCATAAGAGGAGTCGCTACTAGCCTATTGGGGTCGACTAGAAACCAAGTGAGGCATAGAAGTGTACCTCACTTCCTACGCAACCAGAGAATTTAGGGTCGAGGACTTGATTACACTAATTGACCAATTATTACCATTTTGGTATCTAATCTTATTCATTTCAACAAAATGATTTTTGGTAGGCAGTTTGGATTGATACCTATCCACTAACATGTGATGTGATCATGCAAGTGCACAATCATTGAAATAACAATCATAGCTACCAAGATCCTAATCGCAGTAAAATTAAACACATACAATAAAACATAATTAGATATGTAAATTAAACGTACGATATAATCAAAATACGAGTAAATAAAGGTCTAATTACACTAAGAATGCAAAACATAGCAATTCCTAACCAAGCCTTACACTTTTGGATTTTTGATTTTTTTAAATACTTTTTAATTTTATTTACTTATTATTTTTTGGCTAGACCGAGTCGGGCCCGATCCGTCCCGACCGGGTTTGGCCCGATCATGCGGGTCAGTCCGATCTTCGACTAGACTCGGGTTTGGTCTGGTTAGAGGCAGGCCAATCAGCCCGCCAACCTTAGTCGGGCCTTAGCTAGGCCGGGATTGGCCCTTGATTGGTGGGCCCAATCTCCTGTGAAAAAAGAATTCCGCAAGCCCACAGCCTAGACCAATCGGCCCGCCTCCTCTGGTCAGCGATGGCTTAGTTGTGACTAGAGGAACCGTGATGGCACCGTCCCGATAATTCGCTGACCAAAGCGCAACAGCGCCATCTCGGTTACTCGCAAGCGGGGGCAACCTTCACTCACCCACGAGGACAAAGGGCTTCGACATTGATAGCAAAGGGGGTCCGAGGGGCGAGCTCCAGCGATGCATGCGAGGACTTGTGGCTCCGACCCTCCACGGCCCTGACGACGTAACACTTGGGAACGTGACCTATACAAAGTAAAGAGAGAGAGAGAGAGAGAGAGAGAGAGAGAGAGAGAGAGAGAGAGAGAGAGAGAGAGATGCGGCCTGCGGCTCTAAATGGTGAGAATAGGGGAAAACTTCGGCTGGGCATTTCGTCGAGCGGGTAGCGCGCGCCCATGAATCATGAAGTTTCAAATCCAACCGAGACCCGAGACGGCGGCGGCGGCGACCAGCAAGTGACCAACAATAAATGGGGACTTAAGGGAAACCTACGAAGGTCAGAGCTCACCTGAAACGAACGGAATGAGCTTCGGCCAACTAGACTTCAAAAATGGCAAACCAGGTGTTCAACGAAATACCAACCTGAGTTCCAGCGGGACTGGAGGCAGTCGGCAATGAATGACCACCAAAGAAGCATCTTGGAGCTAGGTCCAAAAAGTAGTAAGTAGATTTTCCTAACTCTTCGATAGGGCGATGTGGTACGCTTATCGATTTTAGGATCATGTCATCGTTTACTTGTGTTGGCTTTATATTGTTATGCTTGTTGTTGCATCGAGTAAGTTCATGATCTAGCGTGAGTGTTGAGCACACCTAGATGTCAAAGAATGGCCTCGATGACTTCGGATGTTTGCCAAGGTGGGTGCACGACTCATACTTGATCCTAGGACAATATTGAGGCGTGTTGTAATCGCGACAAGTCAGGGGTTGATGTCAAGGCTGGAGCGAATAGTTCCAAGTCAAGACCACAAGGCCAAGTCGCATCCGGCATGAGTTTAATTTAGTAAGACATAAGAGTCGTTCATTAATTCACTTTGTATGGCACGCCTTCGGGCCTTTCATCTGGCTAAAAGTTCAAAGATAAAATGAATTGATTGATACTTGAAACGCATGGACACACAATGGACTTATATGCAGACGCTGGAGGATGCCAGGTCGTTGCCTGGGGTAAGATGTTTTCCCAAACAATGGAAAAGTGATCGTACGACCTGAGGAGAGACCTATGAGGAGCTATGCATAAAGGGTAAACAAGCACTAAATTAAAAGAGAATCCTTCAACTTGCTTAAGTAGACTAAATTAATCCTATCATGAAATGCAAAAGATGTATAAATGAATTTGATAATTTATATGATTTTCCATCTATTATGATGCTTCTAAACCTGAATGATGCAACGAAAATGAAGAAATCTATAAAACCATTTTTATAAATAAAAAAAAAGTTATTTCATGAGAGTGACAGTGACATTGAACATGATTTTTTTCTTATATTGTCGATGGCCCTTTTCTGACCCTGATATGGCACCGATTGAATGCTGCATCAGCATTGAGAATTCATTTTCACAAACCAAATTTGTTACAATATAATTACGGATAAAGATTTCTTTCTCATGATTCAACACACGAAATGTATGTATGATGTAAGATATATATATTACTCAAAAGGGTTTTATTATCTCATTCTCATGGCACTTGTTAAATACATTTAGTAAAAATCTTTTATTTTTCAGAGCATTGATTGCTCGTACACAAGAAGAATAGGGCGATTATAGTACACATGGCAATTTACTCAGCAAGCAACGTGGATTTATTGTAGATGCGTAATTGCCACATTGGATCTCTACCGGCAACATTCGGACAGAAAGCTAAAGGGGCCAAATTTGGATGCAGAGCAAAAGGTGGTGATTCTCTACGAGACCAAAAAAAAAAAAAAAAGTTCCCACCAAAATTAAGCCTTGGTATTCCTCTAGAGTATTAGCCCATTGTACGGCTTCCCTTGCTTTTTTCAGTTGCTCTTGTACCCGAGATTGGCTTCACTGAGCACACAAACTGTTGAGTGCGAAGTTCAAGCAAACGATACATTCAAGCATTGGAATCAATTTGAGGGCGAAGGAACCATTGAAACCAACTCGACAAGGCTTGAGGAGGAGACCTGGGAAAGGGCTGCCCGCCCTCTGTACAGACCCAAATGTGGTCTGCACAGTGGGCAATCAGCCCTTTAGTTGGCCGTGAGCTACAATCCCGAGTTGGCTCATCGCCGATCACTAAGTCCTTGCACCGAATATGGACAAGGAATTGAAGTATTCCAAAAAAAAATAGATATTGTATGCGGAGATTCCATGATAAAACATTACTGATTTATGGTGTTGCGACGTACTCTTTCCATATGAAGGGGAAAAGATAATAGGTTTATAGATATTATCTAAATAGTGGGTCTACAACACTTGATTAAGTGCAGACTCTCCCAAGCCATGGCCCAACGTGACGTTGGTGCATTTGATATTATGAGGATTTTCAAATGAGAAGTCGCTACTAACTTATTATGGTCAATTAAAAACTAAATGAGACACTTTCTACTTAATTAGAGAATCTAAAGTTGGGGACTTGTATATACTAATTGATTGTGACATCCCGATTTTTCAATTCTATTTTCAATAAATTGAGATGGGCATTTCATTGGCACGCATATAGTTCTTTTCCTTGAGTCGTCACTCATGTGAAAACTAGTCTATCAAGTGAAGCCATTAAGAGTTTCTAATGCATTATACTCGAGAATTTGACTAGGAAACGACCTTTCGACCGAGCTAATCTGCAAGGGTCATTATAGCACAATTAAAAATCAATTAGAGACCGGAGATAGGTCGACTCAACAAAGGCATGTGATCAGGTGTGGGTGATTCTACCAGATCACAAAATTATTGTCGATCGATCGGACCCACTTTTCGTCAATTGGGTACCTTGTGTCCGTATTTGAAACCTTGAGATTACCTCAACAACCGAGAGTCGCCAATGTGTCAAAGATGTACATTGTGACTTGAATTGATCAACCATGGATCAAATGCATGAAAATTTCTAAAAGCTACCTGGTAGATCAGGACGCGATAGTATCGTGCCAAAGTGAAATTAACCGTGAAATCAAGATCAAATTCAGAAATTGGAAGTCCGGGTGTGTAACAAATCATTTTAGGAATATTAACTCATCTTCGAAAGATTTTTCATGCAAACTGAGTTTTTCAGCAAAATAATCAAAGTATGGTTAATTTGGTTCGGAAAATTGGTAGACCCGCTTTTAGTCGTACTTTTGAGATCTAAGATGGTTCTATGGTCAAGTGATTATGTAAATTGAAGTATGGTGGCATTGGATTAATTTTATGGACTTTAATTTGATTCAATTGGAAGAGAATCGAATGGAATTGAAGAAGTTGTTGTACAAGATTTTATGCCCCGGCAGAAAATGAAATTGAACATATTGGAAGAGATTGTGGGAGATTGGAGATAGTGGAAGATGACATCATCTTATGTCATGGTGGTTGGGGCCAAGTGATAGGAGCTTTGACAAGTGGAAGGTGGAGATTGAATCTCAAAAAGGCACCCATTAACATCATCATCAACTTCTAGCTCCTTGGAATTCGAAATTGGAGAGAGAGGGAGAGAATCTGGCCGGTTCAAGATGCTTGACACTGCCCCTTCACCACTCATCACTCGCCATTCATCGCCGTCGCTGGAGCCGTCGCCGTTTCCGGGCTCTTCCCAGCCTCCTTTGGTGTCGCCCCGAGGAGATTTGTCAACGGCCTCACCGTCCTCTTCGCTGGGGACTCGTAAGAAAGCGATTCCGGTGAGTTTAGCTCACTAAATCTTAATTAGCGAGTTAATTATGCTTAGGAATATTTAGTATATGTTAAGTGTTATTATGTGGTTATTTTAATTTATTTAAATGTGGATTAGATTAAGGGTGTGATTAGTTTAGGGTGTATTTATTTAAAATTAAATGGATGGTTATGTTAGTTTAATGATGATTTGACTTAAATATATAATTTTGAATTATATATGTATTTCGAAATTATTTAATTATTTAATAATATATTATATTACGAAAATTATTAAAATATTATTATTTAATTAATTTTCGGAATAAAATTAATTATTTAATAAATTCTGAAAATTATTTCATGACCTTATTTTCTCAGAATTTCGCGTTGATCGCTGCTGTGTATTTAGATTATTAATTTGATGAGTGGATATTACAAATTGAGTGATGATTTGTGCAATTGATTGCTGAATTGTGAAACTGAGTGGTGATTGTGAAAAGTATATAATTTATTCAAAAAATCCCGAGTGTCGGGTTTGACACCAAAAATGGATTTTAAGTACTATATCAAGCAGTGGGGTTTGAAAAAGAATGGTGTTAGTTTTTCTGGTTCGAATTTGATTGTGTACCCACACACACAACTACTTTCTCAAATGTTTTTAATATGAAGAAAAATAGCCGGGATCACTATTTTAAGTAGAAGCATTAAGTGAAATGCAAAGTGTCTTAAGGCTGAGTATGATTTTGTTGTGTGATAATTAAGTGGAAGTTGTTCAGGGCTGTTGAGCTGGACTTGCCCCTATATGGGATGCCCCTTACAACGGATGTGGGTTGCAATAGAGGCTAGGCCAACTGAACCCATGCTCCTTCGGGAATGCCGTCGACGTAGTGACGAAGCAATGCTCCAAGGGGGGAGGCGATGCCTAGCATTAATGTTAGTAGATAGCCGAACTGCGAGTAGGCTATGCCCTTGCGTGGCAATGAATAATCAATTGGATCGCATGCTGAGTGTTAGTGACGGGTCGGATTATGGGACGAAATCATGTGACATGGTATGGAACGTGTCACAACGATTTGGTCTTATAATCTAGAATCTTGTGGTCGTTCGAAATGATATTGTTGGCGTTCCAGTGATTTAAGTTCCTACTACTATTTATGATTGAGTGATTTGAATTGTGCTAACCTATAGGAAGGAATTGAGGCGAGGTAAGTTATCTATGTGGTTTGGCTAGGTCACATTGGACGTATTTTCTTTTTAATAGGGGTTTAAGGGGTTGAACTTGCTGATACAATGTCTCACCCCGTTGTGGGCCAAAATTTCAGGACCGTAGGTGGTGGAACCCCTGGAGGCTAATCAATCAGAAGTGGGATCGAAGAACGAGTCCGACTAGTGGTCATAGGACTGATCCCTTTTGTAGATTGCCCATTTTTGGTATATGTGTAAACCCTAGTGTGGTTACTTTTGAAAGCATGTTTGTTTATGAATGAGTTGGTTTCCTGCTTTCTTATCCTGTGAGTTTTGTCAAAGGTTTTATAATACGTTCCGCTTGCGCAATAATAAATTAATGGGGTCGGCAACACTGCATGGGAATGTTACATTTGCATGACCATGGCGGGATGTTGGCGCGCTCGAGGTTCGGGGCGTGACATTGATCATCTAGTGTTCTTTCGGTACAAAATCTTATTTAATTACCAAAATGTTTAGGCAACCTTCTTGTTAATTATAAGTCTTAAGTCCTAAGATTCTATCCCTAACCAGGTTAAAGGAAAACAACAATTAACATATTGGAAGTGTACAATCAAGTGATAATTGCAAAAAAAAAAAAAAATTGTGCAAATAACGACCTAACATTTGTCTCTAAGAACATTCAAATCCTATGGTAAAGTCTTTCGAGCTTATTTAATTTTGAGCATAATATTTTACCAAAGATTTCACAACTCTTTTTAAAAAAACATGCATAAAAAATCTAAAGTATGTGAACCAATTCAAAACCAATTCAAAACTAGAATTGATACTAAGATCTAGAAAAACTACCCAATCTAATTTCTAAACCTTTTCCTAAATTTTAGAAAAAAAAAAAGTTGGGATTTTAAAAATTTTCCTTTTTTAATTTTTAGAATATTATTTTCTTAAAAATATATTTTAAATTTTTAAAAATATATATTTTTATATTTTAAAAGAAATTATTTTTTAACTAAAAATAGGGACCCGGATCCACCGACCCGGATCGCCAAGCCCACAACCAGACTCAGTCCGGTCCCCGAAATCTAGCCCACCGCAGAGAATGAAATTAAAAAGGCCCGGCCCAAGAAAGTATAATAAGCCCACTATGCCTAGTTCAACACTAACTGGGCCTGGTCCCTAAAGCCCTAAAAACCTAAACCCATGAGTGGAATTACACCAGCCCAGCTGTCAAGGGACCAAAGGCATCCGGCCGGGCTCCTTTTGCCCGACCCGGATGACCCAGTCCACAGTGCCCCGACCGTGACGGACCCGAGTCTTCAATTGGCCGCGAACGAGCGGCGCGGTCGCCGTCGGCCCCAAACTCCGATGACCCAACTAACACGTCTCGGACTTAGAACCGTGACAGACCCGACCCCTCCCCATTTGTTGAAATCGACGCCACGGCACGTATGCGGTCGCGAATGAACGGCGCCTGCCAAGCCAACTCCCGGCCCCCTACGAACGTCGCCCCGCCATGTACCTGCTACGGCGCGAACAAAGGAAAAGATGAAGCAACGACCAACGTTCCAGGAGCAAACCAAAATAAGAGAAAAAGTTCACGGATTTAAGCGAGGCATTTTCACAAAAAGGTGACGCGCGTTACCGAATCTCAAGGTTTCTGGCTCAACCGGGAGCCGAACCAAGGGCGGGACTCTTGTCAAGCAACCAACAGAACAGGCAGAGGCCACACGGCCGACCGTCGGGGCCGGAGTCGCGTGAGCCGGACGGCCGCGAGCTCTGGCCTGTAGTGTCCGAAACAGAGCAAAGCAAGACACGCCGAATGGGGGAAGGAAAAATAAA
Organism: Eucalyptus virginea; assembly: GCA_014182375.1. Classification (NCBI taxonomy): domain Eukaryota; kingdom Viridiplantae; phylum Streptophyta; class Magnoliopsida; order Myrtales; family Myrtaceae; genus Eucalyptus; species Eucalyptus virginea. The sequence goes on along the minus strand of CM024517.1, from coordinate 8,046,341 downwards.
ACAGTGGGGTCGGTCGGTGGTAATCCCTGCCCAGCTCGGCGGTGGCAAACGGGAGAGAACTCGATAGATCAGACTACGTGCGGTCGCCTCGCGTGCCTTCAAGCCGGAATCCTCGGGAAATCGGCCCCCAAATCAAGGGGAAAAAAAAATAAGACAAAGAACCGAGCCGAGACCTACCGTGGCTTTGGCGCAGGGAAAGGGGGCACGGCGGCGGGTTGTCGGCCGCTATTCAGGCGAGGTGGCTGGCGGTCTCTCTCCCACTCTCTGCCCTCGCTTGAACTCTCATTGACGGTTCTCTCTCTCTCTCTCTCTCTCTCTCTGCCCTCGCCCTCCAAAATTCTTCCCCCCTTCGGTTCGCTCTTCTGCTCGCGTACCTCTCTCTCTGTTGCTGTGGAGACGTCTGAGCGGGGTGAGGAAAGAAGAAAGAAGAGATAGGCGCGCGGGCCGGGCCTAGGAAAAGGGAAAATGGGCCGGCTCGCTCGGGAAAATAAGAGGGAAAAGAAAAGAGGCCGGGCTGTGTTTTAGATATTGACAATAGCCGGTCGCAACTCGCGTCGACAATTGCGGACGTGCAAACTTAGCTCCGGGAGCGAAACAAAGGGAAGTACATTGCTACAGACTTGAGGGTTGGGATACATAAACTTAACATAAAACTTTCGTAGTGATTTCGCATCATCAACGGGTGTGAAGATGGCTTCCAGATAGTTGCAATCCTTTGCATGTCACGACTATAAAAAAGAGACTAATATAGAGAAAGAAACCCAACCTTTTGTAATATTGTTCTAGTACAATGTGAACTCCAGTTTTTGTTTTTTTTTGGCATAATATTGCTAACAAGAACCAACAATCGCTCGTAATTTTAAAAACCGGCAGTCATCTTACGTTTAAGACAAGCGTAATCAATGATTTCGCTTCATATTAGAACAATGCTAGGCTTCTTAAAAATGGTTTTCGAAATCAGTACATGAGTGGTGCCCTAGACTATAAATAGTTCTTTATACAAGTGAACCATACTCAACAATCAATAATGGCTTGACATATCGCTTTTAAAACCAATTTTATAAATTCGGACTTACTAAGTATATCATTTTATATTTAAAAAAAAAATCTAGCATTTTTACGTAATTAAAGACTATCCTCTGGAGCACATGTCGAATGACCAACAAAGGAAATAGACAATCTTCAATGGGATTGATTTTCCTCACGAGTGGCATGTGGAATCAGTGCTTCGGAGCCGGGATTTTTCCTAATTAATGATCTATGAACTGTCCTCTGTTCATCTTTACCAAAAAAAAAAAAAAAGTGTCCTCTGTTCATTTGTATTTTGGTCACACATGGAGGATCAATCTTCAGCCGCGTCGAACCGAAGGCAAAGAGAAAAAGGCATGTGAACTTTGTTTGTCTGCATCCATTAATTTATGTCGTGTAGAGGAGCAGAAAGAGTGGTTTGGAGCGCCAAGTTTCTGGTGGTTTCTCGTTTTAATTACATCCTGCAGTGATTTACTCAATTAAATTCTTATGATTTGAATTTATGTAATTTCTTGAGTAAGATTTTGCGAGAAATTGTGAGGGAATAAACAATGAATGAATTGTTGAGTGTAATTATGGGTTGGAAAATATTAGGATAGTGTTTAAGTACTCAAGTGATTGTAATATCCATTGTATCGCTTATTTTTAATAAGATTCCATGCTATTCTCCCTGTGGATATGGGTACCGACATTTGAACCAAACCACGTAAATCCATGTTTCCTTCCTTCTGTCTATTATCCGTTTCATTTGTTCTTTATTTTTCACTAAAGTTAACATGATGCTAGAACATATTAATACTTGCGATGATTTCTTCTTCTTCTTTTTGGGGGCACTAAAAATTCTAAACTATGCTCATTGTGACAAACTTACGTTCATTTTTTTTTTTTTTGAAAAAGTACCAAAAAAGCCATAAACATATTGTATTGGTACCAATTCAATCCTCAACTTTTTAATTAGATCAATTTAGTCTTAAACATTTTAATATTGGTACCAATTTAGTCCATCCGACTAATTTTGGCTGCTCGGCATTGACTTGGATGTCGGTCGATGGCCGGATGTTGACATGGCAATTTTAAAGATTTTTTACTATTTTTTCGAATTTTTTATTAATTTTGTTTTTCTTTTTTTCTTTTTCCTTTTCTTTTCCGGCGGTGGCTAGTGAGGGCCACAATGCCCTCGCCCCCCTCCCGAGGCCATTGGTGAGGCACCTTCGCCCGGATCCGAAAAGCTGGCCTCGCCCAGGCCTTGCCGTGGGTGAAAGGGGCCTCACTTATGGTGGCGAGGCCCGGCGATGGCCACCATGGCCTCGCTAGCTATGGGCGAGGCCCCTTCACCCATGGCAGGCTTGGGCGAGGTTGGCCTCGCCTAGATCCGGCGAAGCCACCTCGCCGGGCGGCTTGGGAGAGGCCAAGTGAGGGCCTGCGACCTCGTTGGCAGCAAGCGAGGGCTTTGCGGGCCTCACCTAGTGGTCGGCGAGCCTCACCAGAGGCTCGCCGGCCACCGCTAAAAAGAAAAAGGAAAAAGAAAAAATAATAAAAAAAGATAAAAAAATCTTAAAAATTACCACATCGGCGTCCGACCACCTGGTTGACATCCATGTCGGTGTTGACCGACCAAAATTGGCCGGATGGACTAAATTAGTACATATATTAAAATGTTTATGACTAAATTGGTCCAATTGAAAAGTTTATGACTGAATCGGTACCAATGTAATAGATTTATGACTTTTTTTGGTACTTTACCCCTTTTTTTGTGATACAACAATCTCAAACTTATACATGTGTAACACATTTACCATCTGTCAAAGTTTAGTTAATAATTATCATTAAAAATCTATCTACATGGATACCAAAGAGCAAACAGTATTGACATGGTACTCACATGACTTAAGTGACATGAAAACAATGTGGTGTTGATTGGAAAATCATTTAATAAAACTTTGACGGATGATAAATGTGTAAGATAGGTACATTTTTGGGGTTTCTGAACATTTTATATCATAAGAAAATATTCTCCTTCAAGGACTTGGTTGCGGCAACCTATAATTTTGCAATCAAATGGTGGCTTGGGGAAAGGGGCTTTGGGAGAGTGTAAGAAGGTTGATTGACTAGCGTGAATGCTAATGTAGCTATAAAAAAGATTAGCCCATAAAGGAGTTTGCCACTGAAGTGAAGATTATAAGCTAGCTTTGGGATAGAAATTTAGTCCAACTCATCATATGGTGTCATGAGAAAAAGGAACTCCTCCTTATTTATGATTTCATGTCTAATGTAGTCTCGATTCTCATTTATCCAAAGAACGAACCTTCTTTCCATGAGAGAAGCGGTACAAAATCGCGCAAGGCATAGCCATGGCATTAAAGTCTAGCAATATGTCTTGCACCGGCGTATAAAGTCTAGCAATATCATGCTTAATTGTGATTTTGCATCATCAACGGGTGTGAAGATGGCTTCCAAATAGTTGCAATCCTTTGCATGTCACGACTATAAAAAAGAGACTAATATAGAGAAAGAAACCCAACTTTTGTAATTTTGCTCTAGTACAATGAACTCCAGTTTTTTTTTTTTTTTGCATAATATTGCTAACAAAAACCAACAATCGCTCGCAATTTTCAAAACCGGCAGTCGTCTTACGTTTAGAAAATGCGTCATCAATGATTCCGCTTGATATTAGAACAGTGCTAAGCTTCTTAAAAATGGTTTATGAAATCGGTACATGAGTGGTGCCCTAGACTATAAATAGCTCTTTATACAAGTGAGCCATATTCAAGAATTAATAATGGCTTGACATATCGCTTTTGTGAACCAATTTTATAAATTTGGACTTGATAAGTATATCATTTTAGATAAAAAAAAAAATTCTGAATTATGCTCATCATGACACATTTACTTTAAATTTTCTTTTTCTGTGATACAAAAATCCCAAACTTATACTTATGTAACACATTTACCCTCTATCAAAGTTTTGTTAATAACTACCATTAAAAATCTACCTACATGGACACCAAAGAGCAAATAGTGTTGACATGGTGCTCATATGACTTAAACAATGTGGTGTTGATTGAAAAATCATTTAATGAAACTTTGACGGATGATAAATGTGTTAGATAGGTATATTTTTGCGGTTTTTAAGCATTTTATATCATAAGAAAATGTTTAGGGCAAATGTATCATAGTAGGTATAGTTTGAGGTTTTTGATGTTTCAAAGAAATTCAAAGTAAATGTGTCATAATTGACATAATTTGAGATTTTTTATGGCTTTTTTCCTTTTCTACAATCGTGTTCTTTTTATTTTTTTTCCCAAGTCTAAAGTCTAGTTGTCGGGGAACCTCATGAGGACAATCTCATTTTCGTGTACATTGAACTATTCCAAATTGATCACAGTTGCTCAAGGGCCAAAAGCCTAGGTCATTGGGACCTCACTACGTACATTTTTATGAGCATGTAACAATGTCATAGCACGAAAAAGGTGTGCTGAGTCCCTGAATTCAAGCGATCTTGAAATCTCGGGGAGGAGAACTTCACAGCTCAGCAGATATCATGTGTTTCAAGACCATAGAGCTTCAATCACTCTTGGTCTTGGTTCTCTTCCTATTTTATTTTTGGCCAACTATTTCCCTATTTATTTACTCGTTAATTTATTTTACCTTCTTTCCAGCCACCACTACACAACGAGGTACAAAGAAGAGAAGCCCACTTGATGAGCTCCACACGTCTGCTTCAAAAAAGCCCTAGACTTTCTTTTGGGCCACGAACCTGGGCCTCGAGCCCATAATTATGAGGCCTAATTCTTAATTAGATGATCACAACCACCCCTCTTTCTCCCAAATTGCATGATTATCAAGATCACGCTTTAGAGAAAACATTCTAATTTTTTAATAAAAAAATTAAAATAGTCAATCGATTCATATTTCCCGGCGGATCATACGATCAAATTAAAGATGCATGCATAACTGTTCGCGCGGCCGCCCCTCAAATGCAAGATATGCTTAATCTAATCGCATGTCGTGATTAAAATTTCTTTAATTACCCACGGCACAATACACACTTGCAAAAAGTAATTAATTAAATTAAATTAAACTATGCCTCGGGAAAGAGAAATCTCGGTTGACTTTTCGGCACCGAAAGTAATTAATTAAATTAAATTAAAAGCAGGAAACGGTAGAGTGGGACACGTGTCGGGGTGCGGGGGAGGGGAACAGAAGTCGAGGCCGCCGGCCGGGGTGGTTAATCCTCGTCAGTGGGTCACATGTGTTCTGATGTGTCGCGCGATTGGGGGGTGCGCGGGGGAAGATTTTTTCCCGGCTTTTCTCTTCTACCCCGAGGGGGTTTTTCCAGCTTTTTGGGGCCCGTTAGTGGGCCCCGCGTGAGGGGAAAAAGCAGATTTATGTGTGGGGTGCTGACAATGGCGAGAAGCCGTGCTTATGTGAAGGGAAGGGAAAGGTATATGCAAAGCAACTGCTACGTAGGTGCATGAACTTGGGGGTCGCACATGGAGGTCCACGTGAGTTGAATACCTATGGAGAGAAGAAAAAAAAAATCTGAAAAGATGGGCATGAAATGAGTAGAGTGGATCGACTAGTCATGTTCTTTTTTTTTTTTGTTTTCCGAAGTCAAGAGACTAGTTACCGTGGAAGCGTGCATGGGACCCTGTCAATATCTTTCACATTGAACCGTTCCACAATGATGACCATTTCTTCCACGAAGAAAAGTCATTGGAGCACGCCACGGACCACCTATATGTGCAGGTAACAACGTCAAGGCACCAAAAAAGTTGTGCCAACTCTCAGTCTTTCCTAGCAAAAAAAAAAAAATTCCTGTGTTTCCTCAACGAGAATGGAACTTTGCAGCTCAGCAGATATCACAAGTTTCAAGACTAGAGAGCTTCAATCACTCTTAGTCTTGGTTCTCTCTCTAGCCTTCGCCTTCACTGCTTCGGCATCATCACAGGGCATCCATTTCAACTTCCAAACTTTCAACGATACTGTCATTGGACTCCAAGGCAATGCGACAATCGAGTTCGACACTTTTTACACCAATGTTGGTGGTAACTTTAGTGGTGCGATGAAGGGCCAGAAATGTTAAAAAATTCTACAGAATGGTGAAGACTCACATATCGGTATAGACTTAAATAATCTCACTTCCGTGAATTCTACATGCGTCGATTGGCTCAATGGTAAAATCAGGAGCGGTGGGCAGATCAAGGCTGTGATTACGTACAATTCTAACACGCAAAACTTAAGCATTCTCATGAAGGATGCTGATGCCACGAATACCAGCATAAATTCTGCTGCTATCGATCACAAAGTCAACTTGGCTGATTATTTGCCGGAGTGGGTGACTTTCGGTTTCTCGGCTTCCACAGGTATGGTCTTCGAGTCGCACACTATTATGGCATGGGAATTCAGATCTACTGTGCAAGTGGCTGGACAAAAGAGCAAGTCCTGGCTATGGCCTATATTAGGGTCAAGTTCTTTCATTTTGCTCATTTTCTTTTTAGCCTTTATTTGGTTTCGTCACCGTTCAAAGAGCAAAAGAGCTGACATGAGTGGAGAAGAAGATGATCTAGTGATTGACGAAGAATTTGAGCAAGTGTCAGGCCCCAAGAAATTCACCTACAAGGAATTGGTCATGGCAACTGATAATTTCATAGTTGAACGGTTGCTTGGAGAAGGAGGCTTTGGTAGAGTATACGAAGGTTACTTGACCAACGTGAATGCTAATGTTGCAATAAAAAAGATTAACCCCGAGTCAAGACAAGGGATAAAGGAGTATGCTGCCGAAGTGATGACCATAAGCCGGCTACGACACAGAAACTTAGTCCAACTCATTGGATGGTGTCATGAGAAAAAGGAACTCCTCCTTATCTATGAGTTCATGTCTAATGGGAGCCTTGATTCTCATCTATTTAAAGAACGATCTTTCTTGCCATGGGAGAAGCGATACAAAATTGTACAAGGCATAGCCTCGGCATTGCTCTACCTTCATGAAGAATGGGAACAATGCGTTATACACCGAGATATAAAGTCCAGCAATATCATGCTCGATTTTGATTTTAATGCCAAAATAGGAGACTTCGGTTTGGCTAGGCTAGTTGACCATGCCAAAGGGTTACAAACGATGCTGTTGGCTGGAACCATGGGCTATATGGCTCTTGAATGTGTTTACATGGGTAAGGCTAGCAAGGAATCAGATGTTTATAGTTTTGGAGTTGTTCTATTAGAAATAACTTGTGGAAGAGAAGTCATCAAGCCAAGGGCCGAGGAAGGCCAAGTCAGGCTTGTGGACTGGGTTTGGGAGCTATATGAAACCGAGAGGCTAATTGATGCGGTAGATCCAAAACTTGGTATCGATTTCGATTGGAAGCAACTGGAGTGCTTGATGGTTATAGGGTTGTGGTGCGCTCATCCGGACTACACTGCCCGACCTTCCATAAGAGAAGCATCAAACGTTCTCAACTTTAACACTTCAGCACCTGCTCTCCCATCAAAATTGCCAGTCCCTACATACCTGGCGCCTCTATCTGCATTCTCTATGGTATCGATTGTTTCGTCTCATGCCACCTCGACTGGCGGCACTGAACTCTCCACGTTTACTACCTCTTGTGTATAATCCTCTTATTCAGCTTCCTCAGCATTGCTCCAAAAATCAGTATGAGTTCCTACTTTCGATATATGTTTTCCTCAAAATTTTATTTCGGATATTATTTGCTTCATATAAATTTCTTCATCCCTCCATGTTTAAACTTCCATTTGATCTCCTGGATTAGGTAACGTACTATGTATCTTCTTTGATGGTTTTATTTTGTGTTATCAATATAATTATTGGTTAGTTATCAAAGAGTTGTTGGAAAAACTGGTGACTGGTTTTTTTTTTCTGCCATTAATTATTAGAGAAACATCTAATTATATGGCTTAGCTCGAGATAAATATCCTTTTAGTAGTAATTAGGGCAATACAAATTTATTGAAGGTCAAACGTAGGTCATGTTTAGCCTGTCAAATAGCCTGTCACAACTGATGGCGGTAATTGCAGACGCGGAAACTTAGCTTAGGGAGTAAGATAAGGGAATTACATTACTCCAGACTCGAGGTTCAGGATACTTAAACTTAACATAAACTATCATAAACCCTACTCTGCGCATGCAAAGAGATTCGCATTGATGACCAGCGGCTAGATTCGCGGTGGCTCCGGCCAGCCTCCTGGTGGGTCCGTCGTTGGGCGGCTGAGAACAACAGGTGTGAAGATGGCTTCCAGATGGTTGCGAGGGTCAGGGCCCTTTGCGCGTCGCAATTATAATAAGAGACTCAACTGGTAGCCCGCTGTGTCCTCTTGCAATTGGCCGTTGTTTTTGACCAAACAAGAAAAGCCTAACATAAAGAAAGAAGGGGGTCCGGTAAACCCAACCTTTTGGGAACACGTGTTTTGCTTTGCATCGTATAATATTACTAATAATAACCAATAATCGGTCGTACTTTTCAAAATTGGCAGTCATCTTCCGTTTAGCACCGTGCGTAAGCAGTGACTCGCTTTGATATTAAACCAATGCTAAACTTCTTAAACATGATTTACGAAATTGACACATGAGCAGTGCCCTGGACTATGGATAGCTCTTTACACATTTACCATTTGTTAAAATTTTGTCAATGAGAACCATTAAAAATCTACCTATATGGACGACAGAAAGCAAATGGTGTTGACGTGGCACTCATATAGCTTAAGTGAAATAAAAATAACGTTTTAGCTAATAAATGTTTAAGTGAAACTTTGATGAATCGTAAACGTGTCACATAAGTACAAGTTTTGAATTTTTTTATGTCACAAGAAAAAGTTTAAGGTAAATGTGTCATGATAAATATAATTTAGGATTTTGATATTGTAAGAAAATTTCAGGATAAATCCATCACGCATAATTTGTAATTTTTTATGACTTTTTTCCTTTTATACAACCGTGTACTGTCTCTTTTTTTCCTAGTCTAAAGTCTAGACGTCAGGGAACCTCTGTGGACCATCTCATTTTCGTGTACATTGAATCGTCCCGAAATTGATTGCAAGTTGCTCAGGAACCAAAAGCCTAGGTCATTAGGACCCACCACGTTCATCTATATGAGCATGGTTCACTGTTGAATCATGCTGGAATTAGGAGGATAGTATGATAAAATCTTAGTTTCTCCAAAGGAGATGGTGCCTATCAGTAAGTCTTTGAAGACAAAAACCGAATAAGTCGGACTGCTCGGTTAGAATTAGTAGTCCAGCGGGGGGACAACGCATTTGTTCTATCTCGGAACATGTAGGAATATCGTGGAGGCCTCTATAGCACGTTGCTATCCAACCTAACCGAAGGAGACGGGCATGATAATTCTAGAACAAGTTGTAATTTTGATGAGCTTTTCGAGTCACCTGAATCTTCAACCCTATCAAAGGGGTCGCGTATCTGATATTCGGAGCTTCTCTTTTCATGGCCAGTTCGTGACCTATCCAGCGGTGCAACAATCAGGAAATTTATCTGTTCTAGTTCTTTTGTATTTCGTTGTATTTCGAATTTGTTTGTGTGAACGAACTAAATCTCTCATTGTTTTGTTAGAATCTAGTTTCTGAGAGCGTTTATGGAATTTCTTGGAAGCGTGACGTGATTTGCGGTTGGGTAAAGTCTAGGTTTTTCCCTTGTTTGAATTTCACACTCGAAATTGTATTGCTTATATATCCTTTGTCTTGAACAATTTCTATTTTGCGCATTGAAACCCTGGTATCACAGTTCGTTTTAGCATCGATTTAGGGCCCAAAAGTGGGCTGAATACACACTGTACAAACCGCTCCATGGTCTGGACAATGGGCATTCAGCCCACTGTTGTTCTTTTTAGAGTTTTCCTGCGTCAATTTTCAAAAAATATTTTTTGAGAAAACATTTTACTCGTTATCTAGCATTTGAATACTTAGGAAAATGAGTTAAAGGAAAATGTTTTTTGGGTCAACGGAAAGTCTATACTTAATTTAGGAAAATGATTTTCTCTTTAAAAAATTGGAAACTGATATAGCTAGAACGAGTACCTAGAGGGGGGTGAATAGGTATAAAACGATTTTTATTCAAATCACACAATACTAGACAATCGATGGATATAAACAGCAATCAAAAGACTGAGAGAAGGGAAAAGAGAATTGAACACAATGATTATAGTGGTTCGGCTTTAGTTTAAGCCTACATCCACTCTTCCGCACCGATGACCTATTGGCTGGATTCCACTATGAACAAAGAAGTGTTACAGCGTTGTTCTTCCTTGATTGATGGTGTAGATGATCTATCACACTTGCTCAAGATACCACTAAGTATAAACACTCTTTTGTGTATACAATTTTGCTCGTAATGAATCGACTGAATATCAAGGAACTTCAGGACTGGAATTCGTCTATCGAGCATGCACCGAAATAGCTTGAACGTCTTCCTTTTATACTCCTTCATGCCATCATACCCGTTGGCACTTACCAAAGGAAATCCTCCAATCTACCCGTTGGACGGAATCAATTAAGGAGATCTTTCGAGCTATTAAAGGAACTTGACGATAGCCCATCAATCATGTTCGCCCATACAACCGGGATCTTGGTTTCCAAGAATAGAGCTTTCCAAGATTACTTCGTCAACCATCGGATCTTAAATAGAAAGAATCCGTTAGCTTAACCCAGCCAAGATATCTTCTCCAGAGAATAGGACTAACTTCTTAACCAAACACCTAGGTTCTAGATAGCCTTTCGACACTGGATTAGAAAACTGTCAATGAGAATATCTTTAAGTCTTGAGTCTTGAGTCTTGAGTCTTGATGTCCAACTGTCTTCAGACTCTAAACTGAAAGACTGTAAAGGTCCAGACTAGACTGAAAGAAACGTTTTGTCAGCTTCAAAATATTCTGGCAAGATTTCTCCAACAATCTCCCCCTTTTTGATGGTGACAAAACTTTCTTGTAGATTTGAACAACTTTGACCTGCAAAATATTTCTCAAGTAATATGGTTATCTCATAAGAATTAATAAAGAACAACCAGACTCTGCATCCACAGGAAGATTGGTTAGTCCTTTACAATTGAAACCATATAACAATACTTGATGTAACTGCAAGCATTCAGATATCAAAATCCACACTTAAATCAGACTAAGTCTCAAGTTCAAGCTTACAATAAGCACATAAAAGAAATAGAATTTAAAGTTCAGAGTTCAAAAGGTTCGGAGTTCAAAAAAGTTTCAAAGCTGGCAATTTCTCCCCCTTTTTGTCATCATTAAAAAGGTGAGAAAGTAGTCAATTCCCGCTTGGGAATGCGAACGATCCTGGAAATCTCCCATGGATTGAACTAATCCTTCCAGCCTCTTCAAGTCTTCCCTTAGATGAGCTACCTCTTCTCCTTTGGCACTGGCTTGGATTTGAAGATAGAGATCTTTGATATGATCTTGAAGGGAAACAGAAGATGCTTTTCCAGCATTCTTCAGGACTTGAATTTCACAGTCCAAAGCATAGATTTGACCACGCATTTCCAGAAGGATATCAAGTATGCAACGAAAATCTGCCGAATTATCCGTCTGTGTACTGACATTTGCTCTATCTGATGGAGTAAACGCAAACGAAGGATCTTTTGTGAAATCGCGCAGTTTCGATGTTGATGTATCATGACCTTCTCCAGGCATTTGAACCTCTTCTGGATTTGCTTTACAGCGACTCACATCTTCATGAAGAACAGATGTAGTCTTCCTGTGCTCAACTCCTCCCCATGTTTCTAATGCTTCTCCCCCTGTTTCGAAAGCCTCGGATGGGAAAGAATGAGGGTCAATCTCTGCAGCATCTTGAAAAACTTCATCTTTATCTGCAGACTTTTCTTTGGCTGCCTCCTCTTCTTCTTCAGCTTCTTTCTCTGATTCTTCTTTCTCTGTCGCTTCTCTCTCTTTCTCTTCTTGCTCTGCTCTTTCTTTCTCCTCTTCTCTGGCCTTTTCTTGTCTCTCTTCTTCTCTCTGTTTTTCCTCTGCTTCTTTCTCCTTCTCCTGACGTTCCGTTGATTCAGATACAGAACGTCTTCTTCTTATCAATGCAGAAATAGTGCAGTCTTCCTCTTCTTCTTCTTCGTCTTCATCCACCAAGAGTCTCCTCTTTTGCTTTTTGGATGGTGGATTGATTTGCTCCTTTCCTTTCCTTTTGGATGCCGAAGGTACTGGAGATTTCATTTTGAACTGCTCCATTTCATTTTCAAGTTCTTTCAGACGCATTTTAGTCACCATTCGCAGACCCACCACCATTTTATCACATGGTCGAACACACAGAGATTGTGGGGGCTCGATATTCAAGTGTCTGAAGATCTTGGTCACAAGACTTGCATAAGGCAGTTGTCCCTTGTCCTTCACCATTGCTCTATACATGTGAAAGAGAATGATGTGAGGAAGATATAATTTCTTCCCTTTGATGATTGCATACATCAATTTTGCCTCCGAATTTGACACATCTGTCTTTGATGATGATTTCGGCCTAAGACAGTTGATGACAATTTTGTGCAGCAAAATGTTGATAGCACACATTCTCGTGTAGACAATGTTCCCTTCTGTACTGTTGCCTTTCACAAGATCCAGCATAAGACGAGTATTGGAAACTTTAATCGGTTGATATGATCCTCTCTCTACTCCAATGATATCAGCCAACATGTCCACATCTACTATGAAGTCTTGATCTCGGACACTAAAGGACATTCTATTCGCATCCAAAAAGCTAAGATTCGAATAGAAATATGCAGTCAGCTGAGCATATCCTTCAGTAGTGTCAGAGCAAAATTGCTCAAGTTGCAGTAGATCGAACTTCTCCCTTAAATTCACATGAATAGCATCCAGAAAATCAAAATCAATGCTTCTAGGGTTTATCACCCCTCTCTTCAACAGCCTGAAAAACAAATTCTCCTGTTCTTTGGATTTAAACAAATCCATCCTCTTTCCTTTCACCTTTGCAAAGCAACACCCAATCTCGGTTGAAAATCATAGAACATTTTATCATCGTCATTTCCATCAGTAGGAGTCTGTCCAGCCACACGAGGATCACTGGGAATACTAGTAAGTGCTTCCTCTGCCCTTCCTCTAGGAGCAATTCCCAACTCCTCCATTTGTCGCAGAAAAAGATACTCATTCCCATAGTTCTTACTTTTGAGAAACTCATTCACGTGGTTCAACGGAGTTCCTATGCTTTTCAAAGCACGATAGAGTTTATAGATAAAAGAGGGGTTTTGTATTCTTACAGGCTCGCATCCTCGATTATCTCATCCTCTCGATGGTGACCCGCACTTTGTGGGGTAGATGGAGAAGAATCACGTGCTGGAGAGCGAATCGGGCTCTGTTGCTGACTGGATAAGTCATCTTCGTCGGTGAGATCAACATGGGTAGGACCCTCTCTTGCTCTTTGTGGTCCCCTGCTTGCAATCCTTGAGGGCTTCCTTGAAGAAGACATCTTTCTTTGACACTAAGAGATTTCTTTAATCGATTTCCCAAGAAAAGTTGACAACTTTCTCGAGTTTGAACACGAAATGGAAACGAGATTGAGAGAAAAATGCTTTTCGAGGGTTTAGACGATAGAGAGAAGAAAAACTGTTTATATTTAGCTCTGTTTCAAAAAGGAAAAAAAACAATCGGTACGAAGGAAAGTGAACCGTCGTATTCTTTTAAAATCAATAACTGCCATTTTTAATAGAAGTTATATTTTTGAAAAGACACGATTCCCTTTTTCTCGGTAATTATAAATTGGTTAAATAATCATACCTTTTCGAGACAGAATAAAATAACAACTTAGAGTTAATACCCATGAGTCTGAGTCTGAATCTGAGTCTGAAAGTCTGAGAGTCGCTAGACTTTAACTTCCTCAAGCTTCAAAATGTTGAGACTGGAGCGAATAAAATCGAATTGATTTTTCTCCAAAAGCTTTGTGAATATATCCGCTAATTGACTCTTTGAATCAACAAATTGAATCGAGATTTCTCCATTTTGAACATGATCTCTGATGAAGTGATGTCGAATCTCTATATGCTTTGCTCTTGAGTGAAGAATTGGATTTTTAGTGAGATTTATTGCACTGGTGCTGTCGCATTTGATTTCTGTGCATGAGTCTTCAATTCCGAAGTCTTGTAGCTGTTGTTTAATCCACTGAATTTGCGAACAGCAGCTGCCAAGGGCTACATACTCTGCTTCTGTTGTTGAAAGAGCCATAGTGCTCTGCTTCCTTGAAAACCAAGATCTTGTCTTGTTTCAAGCAACCGGAACGTACTGAAGTACTCTTTCTATCAACTCTGCAACCTGCTAGATCTGCATCTGAATATCCCAGAAGATTAAAGTCTCCCTTCTTTGGATACCATAGACCAATGCTTGAAGATGAAACAACGTATTTAATAATACGTTTTGCAGCACTGAGATGAGATTCTCTAGGATCTGATTGAAACCTAGCACATATGCAAACGCTTAACAAAATGTCAGGTCTAGAAGCAGTAAGATAAAGAAGTGAACCGATGATACTCCTGTATAATTTTTGATCAACTTTCTTCCCTTCTTCATCTTTGTCTATCTTCAAGGAACAAGACATTGGTATGTCGGTCTTTTGCACTTTTCAAGCCCAAATCTTTTGACAAGATCATTAGCATATTTTTCTTGATAAATGAAAGTTCCTTCCTTCAATTGTTTAATTTGAAGTCCAAGAAAGAATGTTAACTCTCCCATCATACTCATTTCAAACTCATCCTGCATAGACTTAGAAAATTTATTGCACAAACTTTCATTAGATGATCCAAAAATAATGTCATCCACATATATTTGAACAATTAAAAAGCTTTTGTTTTCCTTTTTGATAAATAAAGTAGTATCAACTTTACCTTTAACAAATCCATTATGTATTAAAAACTTACTGAGTCTGTCGTACCACGCTCGAGGTGCTTGCTTTAAACCATACAAAGCCTTTTCGTACGAAGGCGAGTCTCGGCTTCTTTGGGTCTTCAAACCAGGTGGTTGTTCCACATAGACTTCCTCATGGATAAATCCATTTAGGAAGGCACTTTTGACGTCCATTTGAAATAACTGAAATCTTTATAACAAGCAAAAGCAAGCAATAATCGAATAGCTTCTAACCTTGCTACCGGTGCGTAAGTCTCATCATAGTCTATCCCTTCTTCTTGCGTATATCCTTTGGCTACGAGTCGGCCTTGTTTCGTACGACTTTACCTTTCTCATTCATCTTGTTTCTGAACACCCATTTGGCTCCAATAACAGTTTTACCTTTTGGTTTAGGTGTCAATTCCCAGACATCATTAATGATAAACTGTCTGAGCTCATCTTGCATAGCTTCAATCCAGCTTTCGTCAGACAAAGCTTCTTCTATGCTTATTGGTTCAATTTCAGAAATGAGAGCTACGGAACTAGACTCTTCACGCTTTTTGGATCTGGTGCGAATTCCTTCATTAAGTTCGCCAATAATTAGATCTTTGGGATGACTAGACTTATGCTTCCGATTCTTGGTTGATTTATCGTGATGATCCCTTTCTTTGCCCGAGTCTTCAAAAATGGTTTGATCTTTGGTCTTCCTGAATTTGTGACGCCTCTTGAGTTGAAGACTTTGGAGAGGTTGGAGCAAGATCGACTCTTCATGATGAGTCGATTGGATTCATCTTGAACCGAGTCTTGAAATTTGACATTCATTGACTCCTCCACGGTCGACTCTTCTTGTTATAGACTCTGTAGGCTTTGCTTGATGAAGAATATCCAAGGAAGATGCCTTCATCGATCTTTCTTCAAACTTACCAACATTATCTTTTGCATTTTTCAATATAAAGCATTTGCAACCGAATACATGAAAGTATGAAACAATAGGCTTCTTACCTTTGAATAATTCATAGGGGTTTTCTTTAAAATAGGTCTTAAAAAGACTCTATTAATGATATAGCAAGCTGTTGAAACAGCTTCAGCCCAAAAACGAGAAGAAATTTTGCTTTCAATTAAAAAAGTTCTTGCCATTTCTTGAAGAGATCTATTCTTCCTTTCCACAACTCCATTTTGCTGAGGAGTATATGGAGAAGAGAACATATGCTTAAAGCGATTCATCACAGAATTTTGTAAAATCTTGATTTTCAAATTCACCACCATGATCTGTTCTTATACTTGAAATAACACATCCCTTTTCATTTTGAACATTTTTAGCAAATTTTTCAAAATATGAAAAGGTTTCGGATTTACTTGCTAGAAAAAATACCCAAGTAA
Organism: Eucalyptus virginea; assembly: GCA_014182375.1. NCBI lineage: Eukaryota > Viridiplantae > Streptophyta > Magnoliopsida > Myrtales > Myrtaceae > Eucalyptus > Eucalyptus virginea. Next base: position 8,030,067 of record CM024517.1, on the reverse strand, counting down.
AGCGAGAGTAATCATCCACGATTACTAAGCAATATTTCTTACCTCCAACTCTGGGTTCTGGTTGGTCCGAAGAGATCCATATGAAGTAACTGCAGTACATGATTAGTTGAGACATGATTTATAGACTTATATGAATTTCTTACCTGCTTTCCCAGAATACATGGAGTACACAGCTCAGTCTTTTGATAAGGCAATTTGGGTAGACCACGAACAAGCTGCTTTGATGAGATTTTGGCTAATTACTTCATATTAATATGCCCAAGCTTTACGTGCCAGACTTGCTTCATCTTGTATTGAAATCAAGCATTGCGATTCTTCTGGTTTCACGTCCGGGAGATAGATATTTCCATGCCTTCTACCCAAGAAAGACGAGTAGAGTCTTTACTAGTTCCGGAACATATTCCTTCTTGAAAGAAGATCTTAAAACCAAGTATCACATAGTTGGTCGATCCGAGAAGATTATAATTGAGTCATTCCACTAGAGAAACATTGCTTATTGTGATATTTCCAATTTTCACAGTTCCAAAACCCACAATTCTTCCTTTGCTATTTCCTCCAAATGAGACTTTTCCACCATTTACTTGAACAAGCTTTATAAAGCATTTTGAGTCTCTGTCATATGTCTTGAACATCCACTTTGTCTATATACCACTTTACCTTTCTCTTGATAGATACCTGCATTCAAAGAAATATCTCAAGCTTTCTTTGGTACCCACATTTTCTTGGGTCATTTTGTGTTAGTAAGATAAACAGTACTAGCCCAAGTTTTCTTAACAGGTTTCTAAACCATAGGACATTCTTTTTCAAAATGATCTGGACTTTTGCACTTAGAACACCTGAGAGCATCTCGATCTACAGGCTTTACAAAAACCTTTTTGAAATGATTTTTATAAGCTTCTTTTGAAGGTCTTTGCTTAATTCTTTCTTTTACTTTAGGAAAATCAATTAAGGGAATAGTTTCTTCTGTCATACCTAAACCAGACTTATTGAAATAAGGTCTTTGTATTGAAAGAATTTTTTCAAGTTTCTCAGACCCTATTGAAAATTTCTTTGAAATATTCAATGAGTCAATTTTTAAACGAGAATTTTCTTTTAAAAGGTTTTCTTCATTTTCTTTAAGAGTAGAAACATTCAAATCTAAACATTTAACTTTTTCTTTCAAGATATTTTCCCGCTTTTTTAAAGCGAGTTTTCCTTTTAAGTTCGAAATCCTTTTAACAGAAGTCTTAAGACTTAAACACAGCTCATCAATATACTTAGAAACCTTGACAGGAATTTTGAAATTACTTACTTCAAATTCGCTGTCTGAGTTTGATTCAGAGTTTGAGTCTGAGTCTGATTGCCCCATCAGACACAAGTTGGCATATTCATCATCACTTTCTTCACACTCGTATCACTCCAGGTTTCAGCTTTGAAAGCCTTTCGAGATTTTTCAGCCTTTCCTTTCTTCTTCTTTAGAAGAGGACAGTTGGGTCTAATGTGTCCCTTTTTCTTACATTCAAAGCAAACTACATCTTTATTTGCTTCATCATCATCAACAGTCTTGGTCTGTTGTCTTTGAAAGCCTTGTCTCTTAGAGTTGAATCTTCTTCCTTTTCTATTCAACTTTCTGAATCTTCTTATCATAAGGGTAAGTTCCTCATCGTTCATATCGTCTTCAGAATCTGTAACATCAGAATCATCATTTGATTTTAATGCAATGAATTTCTTACCTTTTGGATCTTCGTCTTCGTTTATTCGTTCCACTTTATAAGACTGAAGTGTTCCAACCAGCTCATCGACAGATAGTGGCATGATTCTTTGTGTCTCTCTTATTGAAGTCTTTATGTGATTCCAATCCTTGGAGAGTCCACGCGAAGCTTGTTAACCTTCATAGAATCGAAATTGGTTGACCTTGATTTTGAAGACCATTCACAATTTCTGTAAAACGACTGAACATGTCAGTTATTGATTCTCTAGATCTCATTTTGAAGGCTTCATATTGACCAAGAAGAATATTGATTCTGGTCTCTTTCACTCGATCAGTTCCTTCGTAGGTGATATGTAACCTATCCCAGACTTCTTTTGATGTATCACAAGAAGATATTCTGTTATATTCTGTTATATTCAGTAGGTGACAAAGCACAATACAAAGAATATATTGCTTTTGCATCAAGAGTTTGTCTCTTGATTATTTCTTCCTGAGGCATTCCGCTAGCTTCCACAGCTTCTTTTCCTCTTTCTGAGATAGCTGCAGCTTTAGGAATGATTCCTTTTTCTACAACGTCCCATTCCAAAGGATCCTTTGATCGCAGAAAAGCTTTCATCTTGTTCTTCCAGATATTGTAATCCTTTCCATCAAAGTAGGGTGGTGCAGTATTGCTTTGCCCTTCCACCAGCCCCTGGTGCTAACATACTAGCCATGGATCTTTTACTCTGAAGTAAAACACTTCAAATAAAGTGAGTACACAAGCTCTGATACCAATTGATATAGCTAGAACGAGTACCTAGAGGGGGGTGAATAGGTATAAAACAATTTTTATTCAAATCACACAATATTAGACAATCGATGGATATAAACAGCAATCAAAAGACTGAGAGAAGGGAAAAGAGAATTGAACACAATGATTATAGTGGTTCGGCTTTAGTTTAAGCTTACATCCACTCTTCCGCACCGACTGACCTATTGGCTGGATTCCACTATGAACAAAGAAGTGTTACGGCGTTGTTCTTCCTTGATTGAGTGGTGTAGATGATCTACCACACTTGCTCAAGATACCACTAAGTATAAACACTCTTTTGTGTATACAATTTTGCTCAGAATGAATCGGCGAATATCAAGAAACTTGGACTACTGGAATTCGTCTATCGAGCATGCACTTGAAATAGCTTGAATGTCTTCCTTTTATACTCCTTCATGCTATCATACCCGTTGGCACTTACCAAAGGAATTCCTCCAATCTACTCGTTGGACGGAATCAATTAAGGAGATCTTTTGAGCTATTAAAGGAACTTGACGATAGCCCATCAATCTGTTCGCCCATACAACCGGGATCTTGGTTTCCAAGAATAGAACTTTCCAAGATTACTTCGTCAACCATCGGATCTTGAATAGAAAGAATCCGTTAGCTTAACCCGACCAAGATATCTTCTCCGGAGAATAGGAATAACTTCTTAACCAAACACCTAGGTTCGGATAGCCTTTCGACTTTGGATTAGAAAAGCTGTCAATGAGAATATCTTTAAGTCTTGAGTCTTGAGTCTTGAGTCTTGATGTCCAACCTGTCTTGGACTCTAAGGCGAAAGAGCTGTAAAGGTCCGACTAGACTGAAAGAAACGTTTTGTCATTTTCAAAATATTCTGGCAAGATTTCTCCAACAGAAACCATTTTTCAAAATATGACTAGATATTGGTTCTTAGATCAAAAACTTTACGCTTGGGTATGGGAACCTAATGCTCATTCCTAGGGCCTCGGCATCCAACATCGAGTGCCAGGGCTTGGGTCCATTAAGGCTAGGTTCACAACCCTAGTGCCCATGCTTGGGTACCCATGACTGCGCTCGGTCCATCAAGGCAAGACTTCCCAGTGTTAGTACCTTGGTGTCTAGTGGTCCATCGAGGCTAAGCCCCTAGGCCTTGGCACCAGGGTTGGGTCCACAAAGGCCAAGCATAGGACCGAAGTACCCGTGCTTAGCTCCCCCACGTTGGAGCTCACGTCCATCAAGGCCAACCCTAGAAACTTGATGCTTGTGCTCAGGAACCCTAGCACCCGTGCTCGGGTCCATCAAGGCCATGCTTAGGACCCTAGTGGCTAGCCTCTAGTCCATTAAGGTTGAGCCTAGACCTTGGACCTCAGCGCTTGTGTCCAGATCCCCATGTCTGAGCTTTGGGTCCAACAAGATTGAGGCCTGAGACTTCGATGTCCGTGCCGAGATCCATTAAGGCCATCACACTTGTCTATAACGGAGGAAATTGGTTGCAAAGCTTGCTCTTACCTTCACGTTTCTGATTGACCATCCTGAAAACTTGGGGGAGGTCATCACACTGGTCTATAATGGCGAGCCTACTCACCTTCCTCCCACGCATCGCTTGAGGGAGGACTTCCATGAGTTCTGCCTCTTTTTCTATGAGGCGTTGGACTCGTTCATTAAGAATTAGGGTACCACCTCTTCTTACCATAAAGTAGAAGAAGAGCTTATGAGAGGCGTTGACTACATTTGACATCTTCAATAGCTTCATGACAGATGGCGCCAGATCAGGGATGACACCTAGAAAATGATGGAGCGGATCATAGCTTACAGAGATGACGTGGTTAGGGAGCAGAAAAGCATCCAAGCACGAAGTCCCAACCATGGTTTTCCTCATGCGATACCTAGTTTGCTGACCATTCTTGAAGAGGAAACCGTCATAAGCCAACAAGTGGGGACGAGCCTTGGAAAGAGGATCGTGGCATGTCAGGATGCTCTCATAGACTTGGATGAAATCAACGCTTGGATGGAGTTGATCCTGGAGGGGAAACACCTCACTTATCAGCAAGCTGTCGGGGAGAATAGGGACATAGAACGACGCCCGGCCAACTTTGTTTCAAGGTTCAGGTTCCATTTAGGCTTAGAAAATTGTTTTAGTATATTTTACTAGGGGATTGTACTTTGAAAATTGTTTCAAATATCATGTGTTTCATATTAATTCCTAATAAAAGGCATGTCTTGTATTTTTTTTTTTTTTTTTTTTTGTGATAAGAAAATTTATCTTAAATTTGTAACTCTCGATTAATAGGCACTCGCTATTGCAAAGTGCTTTTTAATCATGGAACCTACTAAAATATATTGTTGTAATGTGTTTAATATGCCAAGTTAATGAAAATTTTAATGATATGATTTTAATGTAAACTTTTTTCACTCAGATTCAAAGTTGACTTAATTGATGTGTTCGAGAGAGTTTCAATTTCTCTAAATCAAAAAGGAAAAGAGAAAAAAAGGGACAAATTCAAATATTAACACCCTTGATTGCGCCGCATTTTATATATTTTTTTTGTTATACATTTTTTAAAATAATATGATAAACAAAATGGTCCCAAAATCCTTCCTCGCATCTCAGTGGACACTTTCAAAGTCGGTTCGGAGAAAAGTAGTATTGATCAAACTTTCATCAGCCACTAGTTGATCAAACCGAGTAGTCCTTAGTGGGGCTCAAATGGGTGCCGTGAATCTCTTGACAAACTAGACATGTACAGTTGACGGAAGATGGCTTTGGAACATAAAGGTAGCATATGAAGAATAAAGAATAAAGATTCGATAAATAGAATTAATGAAATTAAAATTAACTTTGCTTTCCACTTTATTATGTTGATTTTTTTTTTTTTTTTTTAACTTTTAGACGTAAACTACTGGAAATTACCTCGTGCAGAGTAATGTTCTTTTTGAAAATAGCTGATATGATTTTTCGTGAATTTACCTATTTAGAGAATTTTTTGGTCAAAATAAGTTCTATTGGATTCGATTAGGAAAACTAGAGGAGCCAAATAATTGGGTTTCGGTACGTAACAGATCCCGCAGGGCACGGGGAGGAGGATGAAGAGACCCAAAATGCGATAGTAAATTTTTCTCATGGGTTTTAGCGACTTAGTCATCGATGGAGCTGGCCTCTCTAGGGAAATGACCCAACAAAATGTTTGAGAATTGGACTAACCTATCACAACACTTTAATGTCTTCCTCCACAAGTCCCCGCGTGGCTAATACACCGTTAGATGATGTGATATGTACATTTGAAATTAATCATGTAATCAATTGTCTAAATGTCGAAAATATATTGATTCAACATACTTCTTTCGACAAAAAACAAACAAACATATTGGACGTAATGGTTGAATAATATTTTTTACCACTAATTGTAGGAAACAATATATCATTATAAATTACTATAAAAGTGAAATAATAAGGGAGTGTTTTGTGGTTAGTGGAGTAGATACCTTATGTTATGGAGTGTTTTCTATTTTGAGGATACTAAGGCTTAACAATCACATTAGTATTTCACTTATTAAAAAAAAAAAAAAAAAACTTAAGTTCACCAAAATAACCTGAGGAGCCACAAAGTCTACATATGTAAAGGCCAGCAATATCTCTTGTGGGCTTTGATGACTCAGTCACAGGAGTTGGCCTCTCTAGGAAATGGCCCACCAAATTGTTTTTTTTTTTTTTTTGGTGTGGTTCTATTCTAATCCTACTCTAACACTCACTTTCAGACTTTTGCCTTGCCTCCTTGCAGGACGTGGGAGTCGAAACCCACTCCTGAAATGAAATCGTCCCCACCCCAATCCCCTTATGAGAAGATGGGGATTTGAACCCCCCACCTCCCCCTTCCAAGTTGGAAGAGCGGCCACTGGGACGAACCCCATAAGTCCTCGCATGGCCAATTCACCAATGGATGATGTGATATGTACATTTGGAATTAATCATGTGATTGACTTTATCTACATGTCGAAAATATATTAATTCAACGTATTTCTTTCAACAACAAACAAATAAACAAACATACTGGGCGTAGTGGTTAAATAATATTTCTTACTACTAATTGTAGGAAACAATACAACATTATAAATTATTATCAAAGTGAAATAATAAGAAAGTGTTTTTGGTTAGTGGAGTAGATACCTTATGTTATAGAATCTTTTCTATTTTGAGGATGCCATAGCTTAGAAAAAAACCTTTAGTTCACCAAATAACCTAAGGTCCCACAAAGTCTAAGTATGTAAAGGCCAGCAATATGACACCCCCTCCCCCCAACAAAAAAGATTACCATGAAACTAGATCAGAAATGGTGTATTTAGTAACATTTCTATTTTTAGGGATAATTTTTTTAGAAATATTTTATTTTTATTTTTATTCCTTGGAATAGTTTTTGGGCAAAAGAATGCATTTAGTAATTAAACAAAGTTTCTATTTCTGGAATAGAAAATGATAGGAATGCGTTTGGTACAATTCTCAATATTTTTTTTTTTTTGTGACATAGAAATTCTTTTAATTTTTTAATGATTTTTAGAGATTTTTTTTTCATTTCTTTTTTCTTCTCTTCTTCTACCTCAACCCGGTTGCTAGGCCTTGGCGATAGTTGGTGATCACCCAATAATGAGTGCCGGCAAGGTTGCTGACCTCAAGGGAGCCTTGCCGGCCCCCAGCGAAGTTGGGCTTTGCCCAACCACGACGACCGGTTAGAAGAGGAAGAAGAAGAAAAGAAAAACAGAAAAGAAAAGAAAGAAAATGATTGATTTTAGAAATTGTTCATAAGAATGAGAAACGCTTTTTACTTCTTGTTTCCGTACCAAACTATTTCCTAGTCACTTTTATATTATGAAGATTATAAAAATTAATTGACGTTAGGGATTTCTATAATTTTTATATTCTAGAGGACAAAAGAATGGAAATTTTGAGAAATAAAAACATTAACAAACCGACCCTTAATGGAGCTTTCCCTTTCACTTACACCGATTTCATCTGACTTTATTTCCCCGTGTTGGGCTGCTGTGAAATTTACCCAAAAAGGTAGTATTTCAACAGCTGAACAAGAAATAGGTGAAAATGAAAACTTGCACAAACTAATTTCCCTCCAAAACACTGAAGGGCGTGAATGTTTTTAAATTGATTAATATAATGATGCTAGGCGGTAGTTTGAAGATAAAGAAATTTGGATTTGGTAAAAGACATATTTTCTTACAATAATCCTATAGAATTCTTCTATTTCATACTAAAAATATGAATTTCTTTTCTGTTCTTGTAAATTTCAATATCCATTTGGAAGCGCTGCAGGAATATTATAAAAATGACGGACGACTTTCTTTAAAGGTAACTTATAATAACTTACCCACATCTTTATGAAATTATAACTTGTTTTTAAGAGTTTGTAGATTACCAACTTTGCACTAACTTACCAACCTTTGTTTGCATAACTTTTTAGAACTTCAGATTTACTAACTCTTATGAAATTACTAAATTAAATTAGAGTGGCTTACCAATTTTTGGCAAGTTAATTTAACAACTAGTTTTCAGTTACTAATTCTTATTCATTAATAAATATTGATAACTAACTCATATAAAAGTTAGCAACGCAAAATTAGTCAGTAACTTAATAGAACAAGAGTTGATAATCACTCTAACTATGGTTTGCAATTTTTAAAAATAATTGCTAAATTTAACGTATTGGTAAGCTTCCCTTCGTTTTACCCGTTTCTCATGCAATTTGTTACTTCCCAAAGAATTTAATCTGCTAGGACGCAAAACTCCCTTTTTTTGTTTTTTTAAATTCTAGGCGGATGAAAAAGATCACCTGATAGATTTCTTAAATTTATTGGGCTCATTTGTGGGGAGCTATTTTTATTTTCTCTCTTTTGAGTTGGGCAATAAAACACTGAAGACTATGGTCCTGCACTTTTCTCCTTTTATTTATAGCCTTTCAAGTGCCACTTGTCTCCTTTGGCCACCTTTCCGAAAATATATTGAAAGATCTATAGGCTTATGTTGATCAAATCCACATGAATAGTTGATCATGTGGACCTTAGGATGAGAAGACTCCCATAATTAATGGCATAGATGATGTTGTTTCAATTTATAATATATGCAGTAACTTTTCTTTTCGATCACTTTCAATTATTATTATTTCTTAGTTTCACCTTCTTTATAGAGTTCTTGTCTTCTCAATTATTGAATTTCTTCCCTATCATACAGTTCATTCTCAAGATTTTGCATCTTTGAAGTGGGTTTCATTTAGAACATCATTTGTGGCCTATCAGAGAGAGAGAGAGAGAGAGACAGAGAGAGGGAGAGAAGCATTTCCATGCGGAGTTTCCCTTCGACATTTTTATGTTTGTGGCCTATTATCTTTTAAGGATAAGTGTATTTGAAGTTTTAAAATTTGTCATAAAAATGCAACTGAATTCTAAAACTTTCAAAAATTACAATTAAATCCTAAAACTTTCATGAAAATACATTCAAGTTATAAAATTTTAAAAAGTGCAATCAGGTCATAATATTTGCTAAATTAATCTAATTAAATCATTTTATTGATTATACTTTTTGAAAGTTTAAAAATCGATTACACCTTCATGACAAGTTTTAAGGTTTCATTATACTTTTTAAAAATTTTACTCAAAATTTTATGAATTTTAGTGCTCTGATTCCTATCTTCTACGTCGAACGAGGTTCCCCTCTTTTGACAAAATTCCGCATCTCCGCACCTAAATGGGGGGACACGATCAACCCATTTGTTGCGTCAGATGCAAGTCATGTTTTGATGGTCAATTGACAAAGCCTCGGAACAACTGGCGGTCTTGCAAGGGCCGTCGTTTTTGACCGAATAATAAAAGGCCAAAAAGTCTCCTAAACCTAACCTTTTTGTCTTGTTGTTTAAGTACAATGAACCCGTGTTTTTCTCTGTATTATATAACATCTACTATAACAAACAGTCTCCGATCCCATTTTCCCGAAATTTACAATCATCTCACGTTTGACAAATGCAAAATCAATGACTTTGTTTGATTAATTGAACAGCTCTAGACTTCTTAAATATGATTTACATAATGCACTTATAAGAGATGTGTCTAATTATCAGCGACTCTTCACACAAGCCAGTTATACTCAAGTGTAAATAGCAACTTGAGACATTAGTCTTATAAACCAATTTAAACTCAATAAGTCTTGACATTTCGGAGGAACAAAAAAAGTGTAGCATTTTGATTTAATATCCTCTAGAACTCGTGTTTAATGACCCAAAGGAAGTTAGACATATTTGGACGGGATTGATTTTTCTCGTTGGTGGCGTGTGTAGCCATTGCTTCGCAATCAAAATTTCTCCCAATTGAAGCTGCAATGATTCGAGGGTTGGGAGAAGAATCGGATTGTTTTGCAGATTGTTGCAGTCATGTTACCAAACACCGAAACGGAGAAGAAGACCTGAGTGTCGATGGAGAGAGGGAGAGATGGTGCTGGTGAGAGAAGGCGATTTGATAACGTGAGACGACTGAGATCTTATTACTTTGCTTGCGGAAAAAAAATGGAACCAATTAGAGAGGAGATACAGAGGTTGCGGATATGGGCGAGGGCGGTCACGTAAGAAGAGGATGAACAGTGATGTTTTCTTGGCAATGAAGTGGAAGTAGATGAGACATAAGGAAGAGGATCAATAATGGTGTGGAAAAGAAAAGAAAAAGCGAAAAGAAAAGAAGAAATTAAAGAAAAAAGGTCAGACAATTATAAAAAATTACAAAATCACGTCATTTCAGTTCATTTATTATCTTCCTGAATAACAGAGCAAACGAAGAGATAGTGAGAGAAGAGGGAAAGTGACCTACTGATCATCATCGTACTTTGGATTCTTTGAAATAAGCAGGATTAAACTCTTATTTAAGCAATCGCTTAGCTTTTAACATATATCAAAGTAAAATCAAATGTACCATTTTCCATTTGATTTTACAACTACATATAATATATGATATTAGAGGATTGTTGCACATAATTCTGTCACATATAAACGCGTAGAAGGATTTCTCCTTTGTCTTCCTATTTTCTTTGCCAACTATTCCCTATTTATTTACTCGTTAATTTATTTTACCTTCTTTCCAGCACCGCACGTCTGCTTCCAAAAAGCCCTAGACTTTCTTTTGGGCCACGAACTGGGCCTCGAGCCCATAATTATGAGGCCCAATTCTTAATTAGATGATCACAACCATCCCTCTTTCTCCCAAATTGCATGATTACCAAGAGCACGATTTAGAGAAAACATTCTAATTTTTTTTAATAAAAAATTTAAAATAGTCAATCGATCCATATCCTCCGATGGATCATACCATTAAATCAAAGATGCATAACCATCCACTTAGCCACCCCTCACATGCAACATAAGCTTAATCTAATCGCACATCATGATCGAAATTTCTTTAATTACCCCGACACAATGGGCCCGTTTGTTTATGTTTTTTTTTTTTTTTTCTGTTTTTAAACACTTTTTCGCTTTTTTGTTCCAGGAACAAAAAGGAACAACGCGTTTGGAGTGCATTTTTGTTCCTTTTTGTTCTTTTTGTTCCTAGGAAAAAAAGAAAGAAACATGAAACACAAATTTTGTGTTTCTTTTTTTTTGAAACACTTTTGATAAACACTTTTTTTTTTTTTTTCTCTTATTTTCTTGTTCTTTTTTTCTTTTGGCCGGCGGCCTCGCCCGCCCACGGCGAGGCTCGCCGCCCCGGCGAGGCCGAGGCTCATTGTCCCCGGCGAGGCCGAGGCTCGCCGTAGCCGGGCGAGGGTCGGCCTCGCCATGGCCGGGCGAGCTCGAGCTCGCCCGGATCCGGCGAGGCCGACCTCACCTAGTGGCCGGCGAGCCTCGCCCGGCCACGGCGAGGCTCGCCGGCCCCGGCGAGGCCGAGGCTCGCCGTCCCCGGCGAGGCCGAGGCTCGCCGTAGCCGGGCAAGGCCGACCTCGCGCCGGCACGGGCGAGCTCGATCTCGCCCGGATCCGGCGAGGCCGAGGCTCGCCGCCGCCGGGCGAGGTCGACCTCGCGCCGCCCGGGCGAGCTCGATCTCGCCCAGATCCGGCGAGGCCGACCTCGCCCGGCCGGCGAGCCTCGGCCTCGCCTCGCCCGGCGGTGGCCGGCGAGGCCGCGCCTCGCCCCCGCTGGGCGAGCTCGGCCTCGCCGGCGGTCGCCGGCCATGGCCGAGGCCGGCGACCGGCCAAAAGAAAAAAAAATAAAAAGGAAAAAGAAAAAAGAAAATAAGAAAAAATAGAAAAAATAAAAGAAATAAAAAAATTATCCAAATTTACCAAACATGTTTCGTTTATTTTTATTAGAACGAGTTTACCAAACGCGTTTTTTTGTTCAAAAAATTGTTAGAATGTAAAACACTTTTTTCTATTTCGTTCCCTGAACAATTTTTAAACAAACGTAAACAAACGCACCCGAATACACCACTTACAAAAAGTAATTAATTAAATTAAATTAAATTAAACTAAGCCTGGGAACAGAAATCTCGGTTGACTTTTCGGCACCGAAACACCCAAAGACTAGGGAACTAAAGTCGTCGGGCCTGACCCTTTTTCCTTTTTCCTTGTCGTCCACGTGGAGGACGCACTGCCCAAGTAAAAGCAGGAAACGGCAGAGTGGGACGCGTTTCAGGGCGCGGGGGGAAGATTTTTTCCCGGCTTTTCTTCTCCCCGGAGGGGCTTTTTCCAGCTTTTTGGGGACCGTTAGTGGGCCCCGCGTGAGGGGAAAAGGCAGATTTATGTGTGGGGTGCTGACGTGGCGAGAAGCGGTGCTTATCAGAAGGAAAGGGAAAGGTATATGCAAAGCAACTGCTATGTAGGTGCATGAACTTCGTGGTCACACATGGAGGTCCACGTGAGTTGAATACCTATGGAGAGAAGAACAAGAAATCTGAAAAGATGGGCATGAAATGAGTAGAGTGGATCGACTAGTCATTTTTTTTTTTTTCGAAGTCAAGAGACTAGTTGTCGTGAAAGCATGCATGGGACCTTGTCAATATTCTTCACATTGAACCATTCCACAATGATGGCCATTTCTTCCACAAAGAAAAGTCATTAGAGCACGCCACGGACCACCTATATGTGCAGGTAACAACATCAAGGCACCAAAAAAGTTGTGCCAACTCTCAGTCTTTCCTAGCAAAAAAAAAAAAAAAAAAAATCCCGTGTTTCCTCAATGAGAATGGAACTTCGCAGCTCAGCAGATATCGCAAGTTTCAAGACTAGAGAGCTTCAATCACTCTTAGTCTTGGTTCTCTCTCTAGCCTTCGCCTTCACTGCTTCGGCATCGTCACAGTGCATCCATTTCAACTTCCAAACTTTCAACGATACTGTCATTGGACTCCAAGGCAATGCGACAATCGATTCCCAGCACTTCATCCAAATTACGCCCAACAGTCCAAACAGCACGGGGTGGGCCACATACTACGAGCCGATGCGCCTCTGGGATAAGGCAAACGGTAACGTGGCGGATTTCACTACACAATTCACCTTTGTCATTGATTCGCAAAACAAATTACTTGGCGCCGACGGATTCACCTTCTTCCTTGCCCCCAATGGGTCTCAACTCCCAGCTAACTCGATCGGAGGTGCCCTCGGTATTGTAAATGCCGTTGATCCTCCATCTGCTCGGTTTGTAGCCATCGAGTTCGACACTTTTTACACCGATGTTGGTGGTAACTTTGGTGGTGCGATGAAGGACCGGAAATGTTCAAAAATTCAACAGAATGGTGAAGACTCACATATCGGTATAGACTTAAATAATCTCACTTCTGTGAATTCTACATGCGTCGATTGGCTCAATGGTAGAATCAGGAGCGGTGGGCAGATCAAGGCTGCGATAAAGTACAATTCTAACACGCAAAACTTGAGCATTCTCATGAGGGATGCTGATGCCACGAATACCAGCATAAATTCTGCTGCTATCGATTACAAACTCAGCTTGGCTGATTATTTGCCGGAGTGGGTGACTTTCGGTTTCTCGGCTTCCACAGGTATGGTCTTCGAGTCGCACACTATTATGGCATGGGAATTCAGATCTACTGTGCAAGTGGCTGGACAAAAGAGCAAGTCCTGGCTATGGCCTATATTAGGGTCAAGTTCTTTCATTTTGCTCATTTTCTTTTTAGCCTTTATTTGGTTTCGTCACCGTTCAAAGAGCAAAAGAGCTGACATGAGTGGAGAAGAAGATGATCTAGTGATTGACGAAGAATTTGAGCAAGTGTCGGGCCCCAAGAAATTCACCTACAAGGAATTGGTCATGGCAACCGATAATTTCACAGTCGAACGGTTGCTTGGAGAAGGGGGCTTTGGTAGAGTATACGAAGGTTACTTGACCAACGTGAATGCTAATGTTGCAATAAAAAAGATTAACCCCGGGTCAAGACAAGGGATAAAGGAGTATGCTGCCGAAGTGATGACCATAAGCCGGCTACGACACAGAAACTTAGTCCAACTCATTGGATGGTGTCATGAGAAAAAGGAACTCCTCCTTATCTATGAGTTCATGTCTAATGGGAGCCTTGATTCTCATCTATTTAAAGAACGATCTTTCTTGCCATGGGAGAAGAGATACAAAATTGTACAAGGCATAGCCTCGGCATTGCTCTACCTTCATGAAGAATGGGAACAATGCGTTATACACCGAGATATAAAGTCCAGCAATATCATGCTCGATTTTGATTTTAATGCCAAAATAGGAGACTTCGGTTTGGCTAGGCTAGTTGACCATGCCAAAGGGTTACAAACGACGTTTTGGCTGGAACCATGGGCTATATGGCTCCTGAATGTGTTTACACGGGTAAGGCTAGCAAGGAATCAGATGTTTATAGCTTTGGAGTCGTTCTATTAGAAATAACTTGTGGAAGAGAAGTCATCAAGCCAAGGGCCAAGGAAGGCCAAGTCAGGCTTGTGGACTGGGTTTGGGAGCTATATGGAACCGAGAGGCTAATTGATGCGGTAGATCCGAAACTTGGTATCGATTTCGATTGGAAGCAACTGGAGTGCTTGATGGTTGTGGGGCTATGGTGCGCTCATCCGGACTACACTGCCCGTCCTTCCATAAGAGAAGCATCAAACGTTCTCAACTTTAACGTTTCGGCACCTGCTCTCCCATCAAAATTGCCAGTCCCTACATACTTGGCACCTCTATCCGCACTCTCTACAGTATCGATTGTTTCGTCTCATGCCACCTCGACTAGCGGCACTGAACTCTCCACGTTTACTACCTCTTATGTATAATCCTCTTATTCAGCTTCTGCTGCATTGCTCCAACAATCAGTATGAGTTCCTACTTTCGGTATATGTTTTCCTCAAAATTTTATTTCGGATATTATTTGCTTCATATAAATTTCTTCATCCCTCCATGTTTAAACTTCCATTTGATCTTGGATTAAGTAAGGTAGTATGTATCTTCTTTGATGGTTTTATCATGTGTTATCAATATAATTATTGGTAAGTTATCAAAGAGTTGTTGGAAAAACTGGTGACTGGAGATTTGTTTTTTTTTTTTTTTTTGTCATTAATTATCAAAGAAACATCTAATTATATGGCTTAGCTCGAGATAAATATCCTTTAAGTAGTGATTAGCGCAATAAAAATTTATTGAAGGTCGAACGTAGGTCATGTTTAGATGCTCAAATGACAAATAGCATGTCACAACTGATGGCGGTAATTACGGACGTGGAAACTTAGCTTAGGGAGCAAGATAAAGGAATGACATTATTCTAGACTCAAGGTTTAGGATACTAAAACTTAACATAACTATCATAAACCATATTCTGCGCATGCAAAGAGATTTGCATTGATGACCAGCAGATAGATTCAGGGCAGCTCCTGCTAGCCTCCCGGTGGGTCCGTCGTTGGGCGGCTGAGAACAACGGGTGTAAAGATGGCTTCAAGATAGTTGCGAGGGTCAGGGTCCTTTGCGCGTCGCGATTGTAATAAGAGACTCAACTGGCAGCCCACTGTGTACTTTGGCAATTGGCCGTAGTTTTTGACCAAACAAGAAAAGCCTAATATAAAGAAAGAAGGGGGTTCGGTAAATGGAACACGTGTTTTCCTTTGCATCGTATAATATTGCTAATAATAACCAATAATCGGTCGTACTTTTCAAAATTGGCAATCATCTTCCGTTTAGCATCGTGCGTAAGCAGTGACTCGCTTTGATATTAGACCAATGCTAAACTTCTTAAACATGATTTACGAAATTGACACATGAGCGGTGCCTTGGACTATGGATAGCTCTTTACATATTTACTATTCATCAAAATTTTGTCAATGAGAACTGTTAAAAATCTACCTATATGGACGGCAGAAAGCAAACGGTGTTGACGAGGCACTCATATAGCTTAAGGGAAATAAAAAAAATAACGTTTTGGCTGATAAATGTTTATCAAAACTTTGACGAATTGTAAACGTGTCACATAAGTACAAGTTTTGAGTTTTTTTATGTCACAAGAAAAAGTTTAAGGTAAATTTGTCCCAATAAATATAATTTAGGACTTTTGATATTGTAAGAAAATTTCAGGATAAATGCATCACACACAATTTGTAGTTTTTATGACTTTTTTTCCTTTTATACAACCGTGTTCTCTCTCTTTTTCCTAGTCTAAAGTCTAGTCGTCAGGGAACCTCCATGGACCATCTCATTTTCGTGTAGATTGAATTGTCCCCAAATTGATCGCAAGTTGCTCAGGAACCAATAGCCTAGGTCATTAGGACCCACCACGTTCACCTATATATGGTTCACTGTTGAATCATGCTGGAATTAGGAGGATAGTATGATAAAATCTTAGTTTGTCCAAAGGAGATTGTGCCTATCCATAGGTCTTCGAAGACAAAAACCGAATAAGTCGGACTGCTCGGTCAGAATTAGTAGTCCAGCCGGGGGATAACGCATTTGTTCTATATCGGAACATGTAGGAATATCGTGGAGGCCTCTACAGAAGGTTGCTATCCAACCTAACCGTAAGAGACGGGCATGATAACTCTAGAACAAGTTGTAACTTTGGTGAGCTTTCCAAGTCACCTGAATCTTCATCCCTATCAAAGGGTTCATGTATATGATAGTCAGAGCTTCTCTTTTCATGGCCAGTTCGTGACCTATTCGGCGGTCCAACAATCAGGAAATTCCTCTGTTCTAGTTCTTTTGTATTTCGAATTTGTCCGTGTGAACGAACTAAATCTCTCGTTGTTTTGTCAGAATCTAGTTTCTGAGAGCATTTATGGAATTCCTTGGAAGCATGACATGATTTGCGGTTGGGTAAAGTCTAGGTTTTTCCCTTGTTTGGATTTCACACTCGACATTGTATTGCTTATATATCCTTTGTCTTGAACAATTTCCATTTTGCGCATTGAAACCCTGGTATCGCACTCCATTTCAGCATCGATTTAGGCCCAAAACAGGGCTGAATACACACTGCACAAACCGCTCCATGGTCTGGACAATGGGCATTCAGCCCACTATTGGTCTTTTTAGAGCTTAGCTGCGTCAATTTTCAATATTCCATCGCCCCAAAGCTCATTGTAACATCCAATGACATATCATTCATTCATTTAGACTCTGTTTATTTTGTGAAAAATATTTTTGAGAAAAGGTTTTACTCATTATCTGGTGTTTGAATACTTAGGAAAATGAGTTAAAGGACAATGTTTTTTGAATCAACGGAAAATCTATACTTAATTTAGGAAAATGATTTTCTCTTTAAAAAATTGGAAACCATTTTCCATTAAGGCCATCGCACTCGTCTATAATGGAGGAAATTGGTCACGAAGCTCGCTCTGACCTTCGTGTTTTTGATTGACCATCCTAAAAACTTGGGGGAGGTCATAATACTTGTCTATAATGGTGAGCTTACTCACCTTCCTCCCACACATCGTTTTAGGGAGGACTTCCACAAGTTCTGCCTCTTTTTCTATGAGGCGTTGGACTCGTCATTAAAACTAGGGTACCACTTCTTCTTACCATAAAGTAGAAGAAGAGCTCAGAGAGGTGTCGACTACAATCGACATCTTCAACAACTTCATGACGGATGGTGCCAGATTAGAGATGGCACCTAGAAAATGATGGAGTGGATCATAGCTTATAGAGACGACGTAGTTAAGGAGCAAAAAAGCATCCAAGCACGGAGTCCCGACCATGGTATTCCTCACGCAATACCCAGTTTGCTGACCATTCTTGAAGAGGAGATCATTATCAGCCAACAAGTGAGGGCGAGCCTTGGAAAGAGGGTCGAGGCATGTCAAGATGCCCTCGTGGACTTGGATGAAATCAATGCCGGAATAGAGTCAATCCTAGAAGGAAACACCTCACTATCACCAAGCCGTGGAGGAGAATAGGGACATAGAATGATGCCTAGCCGACTTTGTTTTAAGGTTCAGGTGCCATTTAGACTTAGATGGATTGACCTCTCTCTATATGACTCTCTTGTAAATATGATGGAAAATGAATGGCAATTTGGTCTTTTCATACTTTGGACTGCTCAGAGATAAACCTTTACGCCTAAAATGCTCATTTAAAAGGGCAAACGTTAATGTTCGCGCCTTTTGTATAATTCCAACAATATCAATCTGTATCAATGCCCATTATCTGCAACACTTCGAATCCCATCGATTTATCAATAAGCATTGTTTCTTCCCAAGAAATCTGTTATGATGATGAATTTTAAAATCATGTCCTTTCAAATCCTCTCTACCCATCTTTATATATAGAGGACTACACAAAGGACAAAACTATTCACACATACACATACATGTGACATCTCAAAAATGGATTCAAAATCATTGAAGAGATTTTTGAGACAAGGTAATGTTTCGATTATGGAACACATTCAATTGCCAAGGCTAGCTCGGGATTCGCATAAATGCACTCACAAGCATCCTAGGCATTTTGAATACAATCCAAACTGCGACTTTGATACTGTCAAATCAAAGTTTCAAAAGATTTAAAAACATTTTAAACTAAGGAACATCTAGGTTATGGAACACATTTACTTGCCAATGCTAGCTCAGGGCTCGCATTAATGCACTCACAAACGTTGCGGGAATTTTGAATATAGTCCAAACCGTGACTTTTCCTAAGTCAAATCAAGTATTGAAATAATTTCAAAAATATTGCTTTTGGAAACATCGCATGTACCAAAGCGATTTCAAGATAGAATTTGGGAAATTCATTCATTGGAAATCATTGGACAATGAATATTAAAAGATTTGAAGCACATTTCATGAAGGTGATGTGCCCTAATATCATGCACAAGCTATCCTAAAAGAATTAACTAAACAATCACAATAACAAGTTCATATAAGAAAATTTCAAATCAAGCACAACATGTCAGTAAAATTGGGTGGTTCCCATTGCCTAATGTGCATAACATGACATAGAACAACTTTCATGAGAAATTTTGCTTAAACAAGCTAAGTATGATTTTATAAAAATCAAACAACAAGCAACAATGCATTAGGAAATTGTCAAACAACGGAACACTCAATCATTACTACTAAGAGTTAACCTACCAAATGGAGTCTAAAAATCACAAAATTTTGTCACAACATAGCCAACATGATGATAAATAAACTTCATTAAGGGAGATCAAGTTAAGTATCCTTACAAAAGAAAATAGTACTAAAAAGGCAAATATCCATCTCAATATGGGTAAAAACAGGGGTCTGAATTTGACCCAAATTCCAGATTTTAGTCTAGATTGGGAAAAATAGAAAATGACACTAACAACAAGCAATTGGCATGAAATTAATGGCATTTGAAAGCTCTAAGTGTGTTTTACAATTTCCTAGAAGGGTCTGAGTCCAACTAAGGTCAACTTGGTGTTCTAAGATTTGGGGCTTCTAAAAGTGTGAATATCAGCAATCAAAAACCAGAACCTAAGCATGCATTATTAAGTCTCAAAATCACTTAAGTAATGCTCAAAAGACATGAATATAGCACACACGACCTAGAATCGGATGTGATAAGTGGATAGGGAAATCATCTAACTCTAAGTCAATATGCAAGAATGTCATGCGATTCGATGTCAATACAAAATGATTAAGCACTTATAGTGACATGAATATTTCTAAGTGCAACAAGCGTTATTGTGGCATGAGTTTAACATGCAAAATGACATTCAAATATGATGAACTACACATGCACACAAAGCTTATAACATGTAGTTCAAATATCAAGAAGGCATTAACATGAAATTTGGTATCTAAAAGACCCAAACATTTATGTAAAGACATGCACATGATGAGGTTTTAATCCTATAGCGAGAGCTTAGAAAAATTTTGACCTATCTAAACATATCCAAAAATTCCAAAAAAAAATTACAAAACATTCTTAAGACAGTGAAGAACAATTTTCATGAAACAAGTTCATTCGGAAATCATCACAAAATGCATCACAAAAATAGCAAAATTAGAAGTCGGAATCAAAATACCATAGAATCGAGCAAATTCAAAGGTGTTTTTCGAAGGTCAAACGTCGTTCGATCAGGCCGTGCAACCCATCAATTCAAAGCTTGTAAGTATAGTTTCCAAATATAGAGGGACTCGAGTCAAAAAAAGATTATATAGGACCTCGTTTTGGCCAAAATAGAAAGTCAGTTCCAAAAACATGAAAATCACAAATTAAGGCCAAAATTATTCAATCAACCATGAACTTTCAATCAACCAAACTCGAACCTCAACAAAACATTGATTGTCACACAACCTTCAGATCTAAAGCTATTTCATTAACCTAATGACCAATCATAGCCCCGGTTGGATGATCCAACCTTGCTTCATGGGGTTCAAGTTCTAGAGGCTAACCTTTTGCATTTTCCTTGATTTTAATCCACGGTCAGACGAATCGGACTATGCCGGAACTTGATCGGAGGAGCAAGGAGCAGATTGAACCGCCTATGAACCGCCTATGGACCGCCGAAGGAAGGATCGAACCGTTGGTTCACCTTTGGCATGAAATCAATCCAATCGGACTAGTCTATGGCCGCCAGGGAAAAGAACTATCACTGGAGCTATTCCGGTGATCAGGAGGCTTGCTTCCGAGCACAGCCTAGTCAGAGACATCGTAGAGGATGAGATATCAAATCTAACAATTGCGAACCAATGCCCGTTGCTGGATCGAGCAGCAAAGCGACCAATCCAAGTTGCACCGGTTTGAGGACGCTGAGAAGAATATGAATGTCGGAGGTCCTCCGGCTATTGATCAATGGATCTCAGGCCACCTGGATGTCAAGCACGGAGCTAAGAGCAAATCGAGACAGGTCAAGGACCTTAGAGACTGCCATTAAATGCCGATTAAGCAAAGTGAACCAATCGGAACCAAAGACCGGTTTCGACGCTGGTTTCGTACTTTGTGATTAAGGAAGTTGGACTAGAGGGAGGTCAAGTGTCGCCTAACCTTGTTGCTGCTCCTCTCTAGACAAGAAGGATGTTGAGATCACCATCGGGGCTGGCAGAGGCTAGCAATTCATTAGCATGAGGCCAGTCGAATGGCAAGGAGGAAGGAGAAAGAGTGGGAAAGAGAGATACAGAAAGGAGAGAAAATTGAATTATGAGAGAGAGAGAGAGAGAGAGAGAGAGAGAGAGAGAGTCTCTGTGTGTGTGTGTGTGTGTGTGTGTGTGTGTGTTTCTGCACAAATGAGGCCCCTTTTTAAAATTAGAAGGAAAAGTCTATTTAGACCATCCCAAATCGGCCGATTTCAACCGTCGGTTCGATCTGACGATCAAAATCCTAATCCAAAGGAGAAAACTTGATTTCCAAAGTTCAATTATGATCTAGAGGTGTCGAGTAATTGATCTAATGGATTTGATTCGTGAAAACCTAAGCCAAAATGAATAATTGCACTAAAAGGTCTAATTAGGGGTTAAATTGTAATTTTGCGAAGTCCAAGGGCCAATATACAAAATCTTGGAAAATTAAGGATGCAGCAGCAAATTGGTGTGGTAAGGATTCCGAAACCAGTCTCCGGTCAAATCTATTTGTGCCAATTTGATCGGTTATTGACCAATTCTTCATTGATTCAAACCATTTATGGTTGGTTCACGCACTTGTGACCCTGATGGGTTCAAAATGTATGCAATTTGGTCCCTCTAGGACCAAATCGAAAAAAAAAATTACCTGGTTTGAGAGGAAATTGCTCAATTTCAATTCAATTAAACCAATTAACCTTCATAAATTGTTCTATGGGTCATCTATTGACTTAATTGGGTGATTGTCATGAAAACTAATGGACCAAACCATGAGTGTATAAGATTGAACTTAAAATGGCTAAAATAAACAATTTTGCAATTTATTGGGTAAAATTGCAAATTGATTGAAATTGGATCCAATTAATGTTGCGATTACCCTATCCAACAATCTATCACTGTGTAAGATCACCTATCGTATTCAAATTGGTCTTCGATTAAAGTATCCAAGCTTAGATAAAAAAAATAAAAAAAAAAGAACCTGGACCTAATATTAAAATTGAACCTAGATCTATGAAATTGAACCGTAGTCTTAAATGGGTCAACTTAAGTTTCTTCGATCGAAGCATAATGGCTTGGTTTTCTTACCTTCAAGAGAATGAAATCCCTCAAATTGAGAAGTTCTAATGTGAATTTCTCAAAATTGATGTTAGATTTGAATTCATCTTAAGAAAAAAAAGGGAAAACGATCGTCCGTTCGTAGATCATGAAGAATTAATTTTGATCCCTTAATTAGGGCTTAAAACGGCAATCTTGTCTTTTGACACGGCAATTCATGAAATTGAATGCATGAGCGGATTTAGAATAGTTCCCAGACCAAATGTAGTAAAAGGAACTACTCCTAATTATTGCCAGAATAAAAGTAATTTTGTTTTTGGTCGATTTAGAACTTAAAAAAAAAAAAAAAAAAGTCAAAAAACAAGGATCTTAATCGATTTTTTGTGATATTTTTGACACTAAAGTGAAATTAAAGCTAAATAGCATCTTTTTGGGTGAAAAAAATTTTAAACGCAAGGTGGATTTTTGGTTAAAGGGTTGACCAAAATGTTAACCCGAAAGTCAACCATTTGACTTTTTAAGTTTGCCTTGAAAACGAGTTAAAAATTATTTAAAAACAGCAATGTAAAAGAAAGAAATGAAAAGCAGCAATTTTTTGTTGAGAAATGGGCTCTGTCACAATCAGAATTTTGAATCTCCATTTTTTTTCTTTTTGACACATTGCCTACAAATCTGATGTCAACAACATTCAAAAGTTAGCCTAGGAATGTCGACCCATGAATGTCTCTAGTGATGATCCCTTCCTACGGAGGTTTGAGGAATTCATGATCTTGCATCTTACCAAGCCAACCAATCAACCATTGACTCCTATACAGCTGCGAAGCATGCACATCAATGCAAGCAAGAGGAAATAGTGGATACCCAAAGTTCACTCGACATCTTGTACCTCCTTCATTCCTATGCGACCCTAAAGATAATAGATTTAGATGAGGAGTTGAAAAAGGATCTAAGTCCATTGGAGAGGGAGAAAGTACCCAGGACAAGGTTGTAAAGACAAATCTATTATCTTTATAAAGATAGCCAAGTTTATAAAACTTCTCATATGGATGAGAATAAAAATAAAGAGAATTTGAAGTTAGAAATATTTAAAGAACTTCAACTTGTTCTTTCTTTTGGGTGGGCTTTGGTACTTCGACCAAAGGATCTTGTCTTTTTTAAGAGAGGCCGCAGATGAAGTTTCAAAGAGCAGTCTTTAGGCAAAAAGAAAAGAGTTGGGCAATCAGTTCTGAGTACTCTTCTTGCTTCTGCAACACTTGCCATTGTTCCCAATAAGCATAAAGTATGGACTTTAAGACCGAAGGTTGGGGTTATTTCGCGTTGTTCCATAATGTTAAACCATCATCTAGTCTCTTCAAGTTGGAAAGAGTAACATAGAACTCCAATGAGATGACCTTAAGCATTAACACCAAACCGAATCCCTTTGGTGAACATATGCTCAAATCTAAACCTCGCTCCATCAGAGACTCTCACATAAGCTGAGCGTGTAGATGGGATTGGATGCCTTCGTGCTTCACTCGATCAAGCAACCTCATAGGTTGAGTTGATTCACTCCGTATAATACAGGCATTGATCAAAGCATTGAAAGTAACCGAGTCAATATGGCACCCAAGTTTCAACATTCTACGGACCACGTAGAATTGGAAATCCACCAGTCCCAAACAACATAGACAACTCGAGAGGACCCCTAGAAGAAAGAAGTCACGTTTAATTCTCAATAAATGAATCCGCTCAACCGCACAAATCGCAAGTGAGAAACATTACATCCGTGTCATGACCTCTAGCGGCAAGGCAAAATCCTTGGCAGAAGGCAAAGGCTTTATCTTGCTTATCCTCTTGAACAAAAACAGGGTGTCATCAATACTTCTTAAGTCACCACTCACCAACCTTGTACTTTGCTCTCACATGATTCAAGAACCGTTGTTGATTTGCCAAACCAGACTTTTGGATAGAACATTAAGGGCTTTGTAGATGGATAGGAGTTGAGGACTTATAGAGGGAAGGCTAGAGTACTCGTACATGACTTCAGCTGCAAGCTTTTTTACAACATGGAAGGACACAGAACCTGTCCATCTTCACATCTTGACCCGCCTAAGTTGGGATCCTCAAATTGTGCGACCTTCAATAACATCTCTTTCCAATCACGTCATATCTACAAAATTGTTGTTGTTGGATAATGTGGGCAAATAAGAATTATTTAGTCAGGCCAGATGATTTAAGCTAGAAGTTGAAGTTGATGACTAAAAGCCAAGTGTTTTGTCATTAAGATTTCATGACATGAATAGGATATTGAGCAATATAAACAAGTTGGTGTAAAATGCTGGAACAAAGAAGAGGACAATAATAAATAGATATCGAATGGACACAGCCTCTCATGTTCAGCTAGTAGTTCATTGCTGTCCCCTGCAGTGCGGGGTCTAGGAAGGTGTTTGATGTACGAGGAACAAAGACAATACTCAGATTTAACAAAATATTATTTAAATCAAAATACTACTGGACTATACAATCTCTCCATTACCTATCTCCCTGTGAGAAGCCTTATACAGTTAAAGTAGCAGCCCGGGAGGCAAAAACCAAGCTGTTTCAGAGTTCCCAACTTGTCGAAGGATGAGTTATCGTAATCTGGGATGAGATCAAGGAAGCCAGAGGGTTATTACAGCTAAAGTTGCAAACACGGAAAGATATGGATGTCATTCACTCGGCTCACCAGGACGAAGGATGAGATGAAGAAGGCCAGAGACAGAGCGATGCAGTCATGGCTAGACTCTTGCCCTATCCTCGACAAGCTCGAGAAGCCTCATGCCATATCAAGAATGCCGGAGTAGAGCCTCCGTGTCGGGTGTCCTCATCTTGGAGCTACAATCCCAGTTTGAATCCACATAGGCCTCCATCCAGGCCTGGAAGAGGGACGAGCTTGAGGCGACAAAGGTGGTCGACGAGCTTATTGAGGCACTAGATCGAACCCGTGAAGGGATGAACACGCTCAAGCAAGAGATCGACGAGGGGTAGGAAGTGAGGCAGAAGATCAAGCAGTCACTACACCTAAAGCGATAGAGGCTCCGCGTGAGATGGAGTGAGGCGTGAAGTAGGAAGCGAGTGAACAAGATCAAGTGAGGGCCAAAGGGAGAGAGCATTGCAAGTGGGTTGGATTTGGGTTAGAGTCTAAACCCATTAATATCCATAGTTTTGTAGGCCATTCTACTCCAAATCCATTAATGACCAAATTGTCAAATTTTACTGAATTATATAAATACTCAAGTCATCATATATAAATTAAAAAATGAAATTCGGCGTGGAAAATTCATAGGCCCATTTTTACAGCCCTACCAGTTACACATGCAGAAAAGCAATTCTACTAACTCGCACGCTTGCGAGAGAGAGAAAGGGAGAGAGGGGGGCAGGGTAAGGGAAAAGTAGTGCCCGGGAAGAGAGGGATTACAGTAAAATGGATATATGTATTCTGAATTCAAATAATGAACTCATGGATCGTGAATCGAGAGTAAAAATCAAACCGTAAGATTCAATAAAATATCTAAAATTAATATTTTATGTGGTGAGCATACATATTATACTATGCAAAATACGACTTATGGTGATTCTTGTTCCCTTGATTAATAAGCGTCAACATAATGAGGTTTCAAATCCCGTTGCAACTAAGAGCAAAATGAGGATCTGTGCTTTATCACGTTCCTTGGCAACGAAGAGCAACTAGTTACGCGGCCAGCATATATTAACAAACTTATTTTCACGTGTTTATTCTCCTTTTTGGTATCATTGTCAATAATTTTTGCATGTATCTTATTTGAAGTTGTAAGTAAGAACATTTCTCAACTGAACTTAAAAATACAACCTGAAAGATTAAACCTAAAATTGAGCTAAAATAGAAATGATTATGGCCATATGACGTATATTTGAATAGAAAAGACGAGTTTGAACACTATTCACTTTTCACAAATTCAATTTTATTTTTATTTTACAATATATATGGATATCTTTATAAAGCGTCATATTCTTTAAATGACATTTTCATGTTGACACCCAAATTTTTGTCGACGTTTTAGATATCTATTTATTTGACAAAAATGTAAAAATTTATAGAAAGATAAAAAGCAAAAACAATAGAAAAGAATGAAAAAAAAAAAAAATGAAATGAAGTCGTGTGAGCCGGCCAGTTTTCAGCCTTCTAAGCCCTCTCCCTCCATTAGTCCAACCCATTTCTTTTAATTCCTTTGGCCCATCTTTTTATTTCTTTTTTTGCCCATCCCATTTTGTATTTCCTCGGCCCTTCATAGAACCGAACAAAGGAAAGCCCAGCCCCAGCCACTCTCTTCCCTCCCTCCCCTCATCAGTCATCAGTTCGTTGGCCATTGAGAGAGAGAGAGAGAGGGCGCGTTTCTTGGCCATGGCGTTGCCGCCGTGCGGGTGGCCATGTAGTTCGCTTCGAATAAGATTTTCTGTTTCAGCAACTCCATTTCACCAAGTGAACCAGGTATATAAAAGCTTTCTCTCCCTCACTCGTGGACGCGTTCTGTATTTGGTCTGTTTTAGTCGAGGATGGGTCACGAAATTTGAATGACGAAATCGCGAGGAAGCTTGAATGAAATAGCACATTGCTGAATGAGTGGTCTGATCATGAAGCATATACATCGTTTTTAGATTGAAAATCATGCCAAAGTTGAATCAAAAGCTTGTTCTTGGTGCTGAACATCACCCGTTCGCTAGAATGCCTACAAGAAGATCGAATTTATTTATGTTGGAGCTCGAAATTGATTCATATTTGCGTTCATATTCGTCGAATCCTATTTGCTTATTCGTGTTTTTCTTGTTTTTTTATGTGATTTGGTGGAAAAATCTTGCCCGAGTCGGTCATGTATGAATTTCTTGTGCCAAAATACTTCGTCGGACCTACCTATAGAAACTGAGAACCTAGTTGTATGGGCGACCTATTCAACGAAGGTTAAGATTTTACCTCTCAACAGTACTCAATCTTCTTCGTACAAATTCTTCTAATGGGTTGATTGGAGAATAATCCTTTGAATACTATCCAACGGTTAGTTTGAAAGTGGAGAAATATAAAAAAAGACCAAAGTGCTAAAGAAAATAGAAGTCTAGAGTGAAAAATTCCAATGTCTATGTGAACTTCGATCCTGCGTATTTGTCTTTCTTGAGCTATAAATTGTAATCTTAGAGAAACACTGAAAGTGTGATTGAGTGAGATAATGAGACCTATCATATACTTGAGTTAATTCATCTATAGTTGTAACCTCTAATTGATTATCAAATGGAATCTAGCCAGTAGGCTGTCAAGGTGGAAGAGTAGACATAGGCTTCACTTAAGCCGGACCAAAATAAAATTCGCTTGCAATTTTATCTATTTCTTTACTCTTGTTTATTGTTTATGGTAGACATTTGCACACTAGTTGCCATTATCACGATCAAAGTTCAAATTCTGATTTCACTTGATTATGAAGTTACTCATGTTAATAGTTAAAATCCAAACAAATTTGTTAAGAGTTTTTAAATTTGCATTTTCACTCCCCTCTAGGTAACATTGCCAACCTCGAACAATGTACACTGTGACAACCAATGTGCGATATATCCAGCATATAATTTGATTTATCATGAGCGAATGAAACATATCAATATCAAGTACCATTTTATCCAAGATGTCTTAGCAAAGGGTAACGTTGTTCACAACAGAGAACCTAGCAAACATAATGACCAAACATGATGACCAAACTTGTTCATAGAGAGTAAGCGCCTATCGGGACGTTGGGAGAGCAGTATGAATGATGATCTTTATAACTTGATTTCAAATATTGAGTCAATGTGTATAATTATTAAATTATGTATCAAATTTGAACTCGTGTGCACTTTCCCATTTAGAAGGAGAAGAAATCCTCTGCCACTACAAGACCAAAAAACAAGGGCTCACATATTCTGTTGTATATATTTACTTATTTTTTGGTGGTGAAGTTCTCCGCAATCATCACCAAAGAAGGACTCTTGCTTCCATATTACCGCACGATATGATGAGGACTTTCTTGTCCTTTTGTGCTGATGAAAAGGGTTTACTACGGGGACGAATAAAAAGACATGGGGTTTCTTCTTGACAGTAGCCGCACTGTAGAAGTCATAGAAGGACGAACGAGAAGGACGGACACGATGACATTGTGACACTCACTCTTGAGTTCTCTACACAATGATTTTGTGCTTTGGATTTACATCAATTGAGTTGTTTATTTGCAAATACTTTGAGTTCAGGCTCAAATCTAGGTGTGAAAAACATTCGAACATATGAAAGATTGTAAACTCTGATTCTTGAATTATAGTAAATTATTTGCTAGTGACTTTCTCGGTAGATATAGATATCGATATTCAGACCGATCCACATAAATATTCGATATCCTTATTATTCATCGTTTATTTTTTTGATTCTATTGCATTGCCTGATTTGCAAGATCATGTCATTTTCGCATTAATATTTACAACAATATATTATTATACATTAAGGTAGCACCTCATAACTAATTAATTAGAAAAATTGCCAGATTGTGAAGCATTGATTTTGCACGGCATGCATGAGAAAAATCAAGCCCATTGAAAATTACTAGACCTCTTCTCCCCCCAAAATGTCAGGCTTGATAAATCTAGTTTATAAAACCGGTTTTCAAAAGTATTATGCCAAACTATCATCGATTCTCAAATATAATTCACTTGTGTAACAAGACCAATGCCTATTACCACTATACATCATTTTCTGGCGAATGAGCCCTTTTGCAAACCATTTATGTTGTAATTGGCAATATATTGCAAGATAAAATATTTTCCTATTTCAGTCATTGTAGTGTGAGCCTTTGGGGATGATGAGTAAGTGGTACAGAACTGCGAGACTCAATGTTAGTCATTTAGGTATCACGACATGCATCCTTGACCTACTTTTCCTAGTCTTCATTGAAATTGACATGTCAAGCAAATCGATGGAAAATGGTTGATTTGATTAGTAAATTGGTGGAAAATGGTTTATTTGAATTGCGTAATGAATTTGATTAGTAAATCGGTGGAAAATGGTTGATTTGAATTGAGTGATGAAGACTTGGAAAAGTAAGTCAAGCATGCCTATCTTGATACCTAAATGACTAACATTGAGTCTCATCGTTCTATACCACTTATTATCCCCAAAGGCTAACTAGTGGTTCATGAATACCGACACTCAAATCAAATCATCCATTTTCCACCAATTTGCTTGACATGTTAATTTCAATGAAGACTTGGAAAAGTAAGTCAAGCATGCCTGTCTTGATACCCAAATGACTAACATTGAGTCTCATTGTTCTATACCACTTACTTATTATCCCCAAAGGCTAAATAGTGGTTCACGAATATCGACACTCAAATCAAATCAACAATTTTCTGCCGATTTGCTTGACATGTAAATTTCGACAAAGACTTGGAAAAGTAAGTCAAGCATGCCAGTCTTGATACCCAAATGACTAACATTGAGTCTCATCGTTCTGTAACACTTACTTATTATCCCCAAAGGCTAAATAGTGGTTCACCAATATCGACACTCAAATCAAATCATCCATTTTCCACCAATTTGCTTGACATGTCAATTTCAATGAAGACTTGGAAAAGTAAGTCAAGCATGCCTGTCTTGATACCCAAATGACTAACATTGAGTCTCATCGTTCTGTACCACTTACTTATTATCCCCAAAGGCTAAATAGTGGTTCACGAATATCGACACTCAAATCAAATCAACAATTTTCTGCCGATTTGCTTGACATGTAAATTTCGACAAAGACTTGGAAAAGTAAGTCAAGCATGCCAGTCTTGAAACCTAAATGACTAACATTGAGTCTCATCGTTCTGTACCACTTACTTATTATCCCCAAAGGCTAAATAGTGGTTCACGAATATCGACACTCAAATCAAATCAACAATTTTCTGCCGATTTGCTTGACATGTAAATTTCGACAAAGACTTGGAAAAGTAAGTCAAGCATGCCAGTCTTGATACCTAAATGACTAACATTGAGTCTCATCGTTCTGTACCACTTACTTATTATCCCCAAAGGCTAAATAGTGGTTCACGAATATCGACACTCAAATCAAATCATCCATTTTCCACCAATTTGCTTGACATGTCAATTTCAATGAAGACTTGGAAAAGTAAGTCAAGCATGCCTGTCTTGATACCCAAATGACTAACATTGAGTCTCATTGTTCTGTACCACTTACTTATTATCCCCAAAGGCTAAATAGTGGTTCACAAATATCTACACTCAAATCAAATCAACAATTTTCTGCCGATTTGCTTGACATGTAAATTTCGACAAAGACTTGGAAAAGTAAGTCAAGCATGCCAGTCTTGATACCTAAATGACTAACATTGAGTCTCATCGTTCTGTACCACTTACTTATTATCCCCAAAGGCTAAATAGTGATTCTGTACCACTTACTTATTATCCCCAAAGGCTAAATAGTGGTTCACGAATATCATAAATTTTTCATTTTGACTCGTGTAATCCTAATTCTTTTGACAATTTTTCAATATAATTCATTCGGCCGGTTGAGACTGACAATTGATAATGACGCCAACTATTTTGTGTGATAAGGTTGGCAATATGAGACGCATGACTTCTCAAAATGACTTAAAGAAATTCGACAGGCTGTTTGATTTTTTAATTTTACTGTTAATGGTCTCAATCTTCACTCTTTTTTTCAAAACTTATATTGTTTTGACTTTTTTATTCATTTTCCTGACTGTTCATCTCCTTCGGCCATGAGAAACCCTGAAACTCATCGGGCATGGCTTATCGAGTATGATGGTCGGTTTTCGGCTACTTGGGTTTGGACGACCTGCGAAAGGAAATGATAGTGCCACCTTTTCTTTCGTTGGGCCTGTGGGTGGTCAGCTTCATTATGGCTTCTTCGAAGTCCATTTTTGGAGACCGTTT
Source organism: Eucalyptus virginea (assembly GCA_014182375.1). Lineage (NCBI taxonomy): Eukaryota > Viridiplantae > Streptophyta > Magnoliopsida > Myrtales > Myrtaceae > Eucalyptus > Eucalyptus virginea. The sequence continues at coordinate 7,999,088 of CM024517.1, read as the reverse complement.
CTTGTCACTGAGGAGTGAGGAAGTCGGAAGGGGTCATCTCTCTCTTCAGCTTCACTAACGTATCCGGATCACGACGATTGAATTGAAGGAGTATGAGCGAAGCTGCAATGCTTCGAGGGTTGGGAGAAGAATCGGACTGTTTTGCAGATTGTTGCGGCGCTGTTACTGAACACCGAAACGGAGAAGAAGACCTGAGTATCGATGGAGAGAGAGAGAGATGGTGATGGTGAGAGGAGGCGATTTGATGATGTGAGACGATTGAGATTTCATTACTTTCCTTGCGAAAAAAAAAAAAGGGGAACCAATTAGAGGGGAGATACAAAGGTTGCAGATACGGGCGAAGGCGGCCACGTAAGAAGAAGATGAACAGTCTTCTTGGAAATGAAGTGGAAGTAGATGGAGGTGAGGACACCTGGAGTGCCATAACTTCAAGACGCGGGGACACTTAAGTGCCATAACTTTAAATGCACACACTTAAGTCGCCATCATCGGAAAGAAATGGGACACTTAAGTGCCACTCCGGCGAAAATCCGGCCAAATGGCTGACGTGGAATTTTTCCGGCGAGTTTAGTCCAAAACGGCATCGTTTCGCACGCCGACGTGGCGGAGAAACACAAAAACGACGCCATTTCGTGTCTACGTGTAAATAATAATATAAAAATTAATTAAATTATAAAATATTCAAAAATTCAAAAAAAGAAAAATTTAAAAATTAAGAAAAATTTAAAAATTAAGAAAAATATAAAAAATTTAAAAATTAAGAAAAATTTAAAATTTTTAAAAAATTAAGAAAAAAAAAGGTGGGGGAGGTCGAACGAGCGGCTGAGGGCGACCTCCCCCACACCTTTTTTTTTTTTAAAATTTTTTTTTTAAATTAAAATTTTTAAAATTTTCTTATTTTCTTTTAAAATTTTTAAAATTTTCTTATTTTTTAAAAATTTTTTTAAAATGAATTTTTTTAAATTTTTTAAAATTAAATTTTTTAAAATTTTCTTTTTTTTTTTAATTTTTTTTTTTTAAATTTTTATGCTGATTTGGAGCTCCGGCGAGCCACGAGGCAAGAAATAATATTAAAAAATTGCCACGTAGGATTTCCGGCAAGGGTCGCCGGAGGCGCACTTAAGTGTCCCACTGAAAAAAAAAAGTGGCACTTAAGTGTACCGTTTTAAAAGTTATGGCACTTAAGTGTCCTTCTTGCCAAGATTACAAGATCTTTGTGCTGTACTTCTGCCGAAGTAGATGAGACATGACAAAGAGGATCAATAGCGGTGTGGAAAAGAAAAGAAAAAACGAAAAGAAAGGGAGAAATTAAAGAAAAAAAGGTCAGACAATTATTTAAAAAAGAATTCGAAATCACGTCATTTCAATTAATTTATCTACATCATTTCACTTCATTTAGGGCCTATGTGTTTTTACTCTAAATAGTGATTGCCTTTATTTTTTGTTCCTTAGAATTAAAAAAAAAAAAAAATAGAAATCCATTTGGTAAATTTTTGTTCTTGAAAATAAAAATTCATTATTTTTTCGAGAGTAAATTTGGAACAAAATCAATAAGTAGAAAAAGTTGCTTCTTGTTATCTAGAATAATTCCTATAATCAAGTATAATTTTTCTTCTTTCTCTTTTCATTTTTTCTTTTCTCCTTCTCTCTTTTTCTTCACTGGCCACTGCCGACGACCACCGTTGTGTTCAGTGACCGGTTGGCTAAGGTACAGCAAGCTCGCTTGGCCTAGTCATATTTGGGTGAGGCCCAGCCAATGCGAGGTTGGACCTTGAGGCTAACCTTGCGCTGCCTGGGCGAGGCTAAGCCTTGCAATGGCCAAGCAAGGTTCGGCCAGTTCGACGAACTCGCCGGACCTCGCCTAGCTAGTCATCGGCCATTACCTTGGCCGGCCACCGGCTACAAAGGAGGAAGAAGAAGAAAAAAGAAAAAAAGAAAAAGAAGAAATGTATAATAAAAGTTTTAAAAATTAAAAGAAACAAAAAAAAAATTAAAAATCTTACCAAACATATTTTTATCTCCGCAATAGAAATTTGGATAGTTATCAAGTGTCTTCAAATACTTAGAAATTATTTCCGGGAACAGAATAAAAAATAATTTTTTTAGCAAAAATTGTTCTTGAGAATAAAATGGTTACCAAATGATCCCTTACTTAGCTCTTGTGATTGCACACCTTTGCGGCATGGTAGCAGTTTCTTCCTTCACAAGTTCGTGGGTGGTTGATTCACAAATAGATGATGTGATATAATATGTATATTTAAAATAAATCATGTAATCAGTTTTATCTACATGACGAAAATATACTAATTCAATGGAAATGACTTAGCAATTGAATTAATATTTATTACTATTAGATGTAGGAAATATTAAGACATAATAAATCTCTATAAAAGTGAAATAATGTGAAAGTGTTTTTTTATTTGGTTAGTGGAAAGTAGATACGTTTATCTTGTGGAGTCTCATCTTCTTCTTTTTCTTTAATATACCAAAAGTTAACAATTACATAAGTGTTTCACTAAAAAAAACCACAAAAAAAAGGAAAAGAAATAGTAAAGACAACGTGATCCCTTTGTCATTCAGGCGTTGTCTAGCCGAAGGTTCCAACCAGTACAGTCATTTCCAACCCTTTGGCGTGGTGGACTAACCAGGCCGAGTCAAAGTCCTCTAATTTCGCATAGAAACCCGAATCAAGCACAATGTTGATAGGATTTTATGTCCTTATCAACGACGCGGCGTTCGCATTCTTCGTCGATACATAGCAATGTCGAGGATATTCGTTGTTCGATTCAATACCTCTTTTCCCCATCTCGAAAAGCTTGATCTATCCTTGAACGGATGAGAGTCTGAGCTACTGGAGATGAACTCTTAGAGATAAGGGAGGAGTTCCCTTTTTCTAGACGTGATAATTAGAAAGAGAACGATCTCCAGCAACCTTTCAGTTTCTTGGATTTTTCATTTTCTCAAGTATAAGCAAAATGTCAAAAGTTATTTTTTTATGATGGAAAACAAAAACAAGTTGCTTTCTTCCTTAAATTTAGGAACTTTCGAAAAGAAGGGAGCTGAACAGAAACGAGAAGAATTATTCTTTTATTGGTTTGAAACAAAAAGTCTAAAGTTGAACAAGCTGTAAATCACCTCTTTCAAAAGAGAGACACATGACATTACAAATGCGGCAACATTTGATCATGGTTGTGATTGTTTCAACCATCATGTGCTATGATGCGACGTGGGTTTGAGGAACGACAGCGATTGAGGATTAACATCGCTTGTGCAAATTTACCGGAGGGGAATCGTAGGCAACTACGGAGCTGTGGAGATTTTGTATTCGCTTAGTTAGTTGAATTTCCTTAATGGGAGAATTTAAAATTACCAGCCTTTGGCATAACTAATCGTAAAAAAATGAAAATTAATATGGCTATGTTTTAGAAATGTAGAATGCAATAGGAAACATTAAATATAGGTAATCAACTCTTAATGTACTGCATGAATTAAAGAAATGGGGGAAAATCAGTGTCATACAAGAAAGCAGCAAGGGAAAATGATCGATTGATACTTAATTCGTTCAATCTAATCTCCTAATTAGTTTATTACATGATGTTGTAAATTTTGGTTGGCTCTTTACACAAGTTATATTCAATCATCAATAATAGGTTTGCTCTTGTAAACTGTTTTATAAATCGGATTTTATAAAATTCCAGCATTTTTATGTAATTAGAGATTATCCTTTAGAGCACATGTTTAATGACAAATGGAGGAAGTCTAATGGGATTGGTTTTGTCTGGAAAAAAAATATTCAAAATGTCCTAAATTTAATATAAGGAGGTCACAATGTAGTTCTAAATCTTTTGACAATTTTTCAATATGGTTCATACGGCTAATTTAAATCAACAATCCTTAATTCACAATCTAATTAGTACCAATCATTCTACATGATAAGACTCGCAAGTTTATGTCTATGACTCCAAACAAAGTTATTTTAAGAAATTTTATAAGCTTTTTTTTTTCTTTTTACCGTCAATGGTCTCAATCTTCGGTTTTGTTTTTTTTTTTTTTGCAAAGCGTTTTACTGTTTTACTGTTTTGATTTTTTTCTTTTATTCTTTTCCTTACTGTTCATCTTCTTCTTATTCTGTCCCCCCGTCACCGCACACTATTGGCAACGCTTCACCGGGACCTCGGTGATGGCTGGCGACCCTTGCGTAGATCTGGGCTGGCCATGAAAAATTCCGAAACAGGGCATAGGAACTCATCGGGCATGGCTTCTCGACTACGATGGTCGGTTTTATTCATTGGGTAGTTGGGTTCGGGCGACCCTGCGAACGGAGATGATGGTCCCACCTGTTGAGCTAAGGGCCACCTTTTTTTTCGTTGGGTTCTGGGTGGTCAGCTTCGTTATGGCTTCTTCGAAATCCATTTTTGGAGACTGTTTCTTGTCATGATGACTGGAATTGAAGGAGTATTAGTGAAGCTGCACGAGTCGTGGGATGGAAGAAGAATCGGATTGTTTTGCAGATTGTTGCGGCAATGGTACTGAACGCTGAAACGCAGAAGAAGACAAGAGTCTTAATGGAGTGGGAGAGATGGTGATGGTGACAGGAGGCGATTTGATGGTGTGAGGCGAGTGGGATTTCATTACTTCGCTTGCGGAAAAATGGAACCAATTAGAGAGGAGAGGAAAAAATTGCATATATGGGCAAGGGCCGCGACCCACCATTTCCGACGATGGTGTGGGCCACATAAAAAGAAGATCAACAGTGATGTCTTCTTGGCAATGAAGTGGTGTGGAAAAGATAGGAAAAGAAAAGGAGAAATAAAAGAAAATGTTCAGAAACTTTAAAAAAAAAAAATGCTAAACCTGGCGATTTCAGTTCATTTCTTCTACGTCAGTCGTCGGCAATGCCAAGCCGGAGGAATTAATTTCAATCGTGTTCCTTTTTTTCCTTTTTTTCAAATCAAGAGACTACTCATATTTTCAAATCAAGAGGTTAGTTGTCGTGGAAGCACGTGTGGACTTTGTCAATTTTGTCTGCATAGAACCATTCCACGGTTGGTAGCAAGTTCTTCAACAAAGAAAAGTGCTTGGAACATGCCATGGACGCCTATATGTGCAGGTAACGACATCAAGGCCCCAAAAAGCTGTGTTAACTCCTCAGCCTTTCCTCAACGAGAATGGAACTTCACAGCTCAGATATCATTAATTTCAAGACCAGAGAGCTTCAATCACTCTTAGTCTTGGTTCTCTCTCTAGCCTTTGCCTTCACTGCTTCGGCATCGTCACAGGGCATCAATTTCAGCTTCCAGACTTTCAACGATAGTATCATAAAACTCCAAGGCAATTCAAGTTATGAGGGGAGCTTCATCCAACTTACGAAGTCCAGCACTGAACGCGAGACGCTCCGTTGGAACGTGGGGTGGGCCACGTACCGCGAGCCGATGCGCCTTTGGGATAAGGCGACCGGGAACGTGGCGGATTTCACCACCCATTTCACCTTTGTCATCAATTCGAGCAACAGCACGGATTTTGCCGATGGATTGACCTTCTTTCTTGTGCCCGAAGGGTCTGAATTACCAGGCGACTCGTCGGGAGGAAAACTTGGTCTTGCAGGTCTGCAACGCAGTCCGCCCAGCTCTTTTTTTCCATTTGTAGCCATTGAGTTCGACACTAAGTACAATACCGAATTCGATCTGAATTGTTCACATGTTGGTATAGACTTGAGTAATCTCAAGTCCATAAATTCAAACTGCGTCGATTGGTTCAATGATAAAATCATGAGTGGTGGGCAGATTAATGCTACGATAGCATACAATTCTAGCACGCAGAACTTGACCGTTCTCATGATAGACGCTGATGCCACGAGTACCAACATAAATTCCTCCGCCATCTATTATATAGTCAACATGACAGAGTTTTTGCCGAAGGAGTGGGTAAATTTCGGTTTCTCGGCTAGCACAGGTTTAGCTTTCGAGCTGCACACTATTGAGGCATGGGAATTCAGCTCTAACGTGCACGTGGCTGGAAAAAAGAGCAAGTCATGGCTGTGTCTATCTTAGGCTCAGGTTCTTTCCTATTGTTCATTCTTGTCGGAGCCTTTATTTGGTTTCGTCACCGTTCGAAGAGCACGAGAACTGACATGAGTGGAGAAGAAGATCATCTAGCGATTGACGAAGAATTCAACCAAGTGTCAGGCCCCAAGAAATTCACCTACAAGGAATTGGTCGCGTCGACTGGTAATTTTGCAGTCGAACGGTTGCTTGGAGAAGGGGGCTTTGGTAGAGTATACGAGGGTTACTTGACCAGCATGAATGTTAATGTTGCAATCAAGAAGATTAACCAAGGGTCAAGACAAGGGATAAAGGAGTTTGCTACCGAAGTGATGACCATAAGCCGGCTACGACACAGAAACTTAGTCCAACTCATTGGATGGTGTCATGAGAAAAAGGAACTCCTTCTTATCTATGAGTTCATGTCTAATGGTAGCCTTGATTCTCATCTATTCAAAGAACGATTTTTCTTGCCATGGGAGAACCGATACAAAATCGTGCAAGGCATAGCCTCGGCATTACTCTACCTCCATGAAGAATGGGAACAATGCGTTATACATCGGGATATAAAGTCCAGCAATATCATGCTCGATTCTGATTTTAATGCCAAAATAGGAGACTTCGGTTTGGCTAGGCTGGTTGACCATACCAAAGGGTTACAAACAACGGTTTTGGCTGGAACCATGGGTTATATGGCTCCTGAATGTGTTTACACGGGTAAGGCTAGCAAGGAATCGGATGTCTATAGTTTTGGAGTTGTTCTATTAGAAATAACTTGTGGAAGAGAAGTCATCAAGCCAAGGGCCGAGGAAGGCCAAGTCAAGCTTGTGGATTGGGTTTGGGAGCTATATGGAACTGAGAGGCTACTTGATGCGGTAGATCCGAAACTTGGTATTGATTTCGATGGGAGGCAACTGGAGTGCTTGATGGTTGTAGGGCTGTGGTGTGCTCATCCGGACTACACTGCCCGTCCTTCCATAAGAGAAGCATCAAATGTTCTCAACTTTAACACTTCAGCACCTGTTCTCCCATCAAAATTGCCAGTCCCTACATACCCGGGGCCTCTATCCACATTCTCTACGGTATCGATTCCTTTGCCTCATGCCACCTCGACTAACGGCATTGAATGCTTCAAATTTACTACCTCTTCTGTATCTTATTTAGCTTCCCCTACATTGCTCTGAAATACAGTATGAGTTACTACTTTCGGTATATGTTTTCCTCGAAATTTTGTTTTGGATATTATTTGCTCCACATTTACTACCTCTTATGTATCTTATTAAGTAAGGTAGTATGTATCTTCTTTGATGGTTTTATTATCTGTTATCAATATAATTATTGGTAAGTTATCAAAGAGTTGTTGGAAAAACTGGTGACTGGAGATTTGTTTTTTTTTTTTTTTTTTTTTTTGTGCCATTAATTATCAGAGAAACATCTAATTTTATGGCTTAGCTCAAGATAAACATCCTTTAAGTAGTGATTAGGGCAATAAAAATTTATTGAAGGTTGAACATAGGTCATGTTTAGATGCTCAACTGACAAATAGCCCGTCACAACTGACGGCGGTAATTGCGGACGTGGAAACATAGCTTAGGGAGTGAGATAAAGGAATTACATTACTCTAGACTCGAGGTTCAGGATACTAAAACTTAACATAAACTATCATAAACCATATTAATAAGCGTCAACATAATGAGGTTTCAAATCCCGTTGCAACTAAGAGCAAAATGAGGATCTGTGCTTTATCACGTTCCTTGGCAACGAAGAGCAACTAGTTACGCGGCCAGTATATATTAACAAACTTATTTTCACGTGTTTATTCTCCTTTTTGGTATCATTGTCAATAATTTTTGCATGTATCTTATTTGAAGTTGTAAGTAAGAACATTTCTCAACTGAACTTAAAAAATACAACCTGAAAGATTAAACCTAAAATTGAGCTAAAATAGACATGATTATGGCCATACGACGTATATTTGAATAGAAAAGACGAGTTTGAACACTATTCACTTTTCACAAATTCAATTTTATTTTTATTTTACAATATATGGATATCTTTATAAAGCGTCATATTCTTTAAATGACATTTCCATGTTGACACCCAAATTTTTGTCGACGTTTTAGATATCTATTTATTTGACAAAAATGTAAAAATTTATAGAAAGATAAAAACAAAAACAATAGAAAAGAATGAAAAATAAATAAAATGAAATGAAGTCGTGTGAGCCGGCCAGTTTTCAGCCTTCTAAGCCCTCTCCCTCCATTAGTCCAACCCTTTTCTTTTAATTCTTTTGGCCCATCTTTTTATTTCTTTTTTTGCCCATCCCATTTTGTATTTCCTCGGCCCTTCATAGAACCGAACAAAAGAAAGCCCAGCCCCAGCCGCTCTCTTCCCTCCCTCCCTTCATCAGTCATCAGTTCGTTGGCCATTGAGAGAGAGAGAGGACGCGTTTCTTGGCCATGGCGTTGCCGCCGTGCGGGCGGCCATGTAGTTCGCTTCGAATAAGATTTTCTGTTTCAGCAACTCCATTTCACCAAGTGAACCAGGTATATAAAAGCTTTCTCTCCCTCACTCGTGGTCGCGTTCTGTATTTGGTCTGTTTTAGTCGAGGATGGGTCACGAAATTTGAATGACGAAATCGCGAGGAAGCTTGAATGAAATAGCACATTGCTGAATGAGTGGTCTGATCATGAAGCATATACATCGTTTTTAGATTGAAAATCATGCCAAAGTTGAATCAAAAGCTTGTTGTTGGTGCTGAACATCACCCGTTTGCTAAAATGCCTACAAGAAGATCGAATTTTTTATTTATTTATGTTGGAGCTCGAGATTGATTCATATTTGCGTTCATATTCGTCGAATCCTATTTTCTTATTCGTGTTTTCCTTGTTTTTTTATGTGATTTGGTGGAAAAATCTTGCTCGAGTCGGTCGTGTATGAATTTCTTGTGCCAAAATACTTTGTCGGACCTACCTATAGAAATTGAGAACCTAGTTGTATGGGCGACCTATTCAATGAAGGTTAAGATTTTACCTCTCAACAGTACTCAACTTCTTCATACAAATTCTTCTAACGGGTTGATTGGAGAATAATCCTTTGAATACTATCCAACGGTTAGTTTGAAAGTGGAGAAATATAAAAAAAAAAGACCAAAGTGCTAAAGAAAATAGAAGTCTAGAGTAAAAAATTCCAATGTCTATGTGAACTTCGATCTTGCATACTTGTCTTTCTTGAGCTATAAATTGTAATCTTAGAGAAACATTGAAAGTGTGATTGAGTGAGATAATGAGACCTATCATATACTTGAGTTAATTCATCTACAGTTGTAACCTCTAATTGATTATCAAATGGAATCTAGCTAGTAGGCTGTCAAGGTGAAAGAGTAGACATAGGCTTCACTTAAGCCGGACCAAAATAAAATTCGTGTGCAATTTTATCTATTTCTTTACTCTTGTTTATTGTTTATGGTAGACATTTGCACACTAGTTGCCATTATCACGATCAAAGTTGAAATTCCGATTTCACTTGATTATGAAGTTACTCATGTCAATAGTTAAATTCCACACAAATTTGTTAAGAGTTTTTAAATTCGCCTTTTCACTACCCTCTAGGTAACATTGCCAACCTCGAACAATGTACACTATGACAACCAATGTGCAATATATCTAGCATATAATTTGATTTATCATAAGCGAATGAAACATATCAATATCAAGTACCATTTTATCCAAAATGTCTTAGCGAAGGGTAACGTTGTTCACAACGGAGAACCTAACAAACATAATGACCAAACATGATGACCAAACCTGTTCGTAGAGAGTGAACGTCTATCGGGACGTTAGGAGAGCAGTATGAATGATGATCATTATAACTTCATTTCAAATATTGAGTCAAGGTGTATAATTATTAAATTATGTCTCAAATTTGAACTCGTGTGCACTTTCCCATTTAGAAGAAGAAGAAATCCTCTGCCACTACAAGACCAAAAAACGAGGGCTCACATATTCTATTATATATATTTACTTATTTTTTGGTGGTGAAGTTCTCCGCAATCATCACCAAAGAAGGACTCTTGCTTCCATATTACCGCACGATATGAGGAGGACTTTCTTGTCCTTTTGTGCTGATGAAAAGGGTTTACTACGGGGACGAATAAAAAGACATGGGGTTTCTTCTTGACAGTAGCTGCACTGTAGAAGTCATAGAAGGACGAACGAGAAGGACGGACACGATGACATTGTGACACTCACTCTTGAGTTCTGTACACAATGATTTTGTGCTTTGGATTTACATCAATTGAGTTGTTTATTTGTAAATACTTTGAGTTTAGGCTCAATTCTAGGTATGAAAAACATTCGAGCATATGAAATATTGTAAACTTTAATTCTTGAATTATAGTAAATTATTTGCTGGTGACTTTCTCGGTAGATATAAATATCAATATTCAGACCGATCCACATAAATATCCGATATCCTTATTATTCATCGTTTATTTTTTTGATTCTATTGCATTGGCTAATTTGCAAGATCATGTCATTTTCGCATTAATATTTACAACAATATATTATTATACATCAAGGCAGCACCTCATAACTAATTAACTAGAAAAATTGCCAGATTGTGAAGCATTGATTTTGCACGGCATGCATAAGAAAAATCAAGCCCATTGAAAATTACTAGACCTCTTCTCCCCCCAAAATGTCAGGCTTGATAAATCTAGTTTATAAAACCGGTTTTCAAAAGTATTATGCCAAACTATTATTGATTCTCAAATATAATTCGCTTGTGTAACAAGACCAATGCCTATTACCACTGTACATCATTTTCCGGCGAATGAGCCCTTTTGCAAACCATTTATGTTGTAATTGGCAATATATTGCAAGATAAAATATTTTCCTATTTCAGTCACTTTAGTGTGCGCCTTTGGGGATGATGAGTAAGTGGTACAGAACTATGAGACTCAATGTTAGTCATTTAGGTATCAAGACATGCATGCTTGACTTACTCTTCCTAGTCTTCATTGAAATTGACATGTCAAGCAAATCGATGGAAAATGGTTGATTTGATTAGTAAATTGATGGAAAATGGTTTATTTGAATTGCATAATGAATTTGATTAGTAAATCGGTGGAAAATGGTTGATTTAAACTGAGTGATGAAGACTTGGAAAAGTAAGTCAAGCATGCCTGTCTTGCTACCTAAATGACTAACATTGAGTCTCATCGTTTTGTACCACTTATTATCCCCAAAGGCTAACTAGTGGTTCATGAATACCGACACTCAAATCAAATCATCCATTTTCCACCAATTTGCTTGACATGTCAATTTCAATGAAGACTTGGAAAAGTAAGTCAAGCATGCTTGTCTTGATACCCAAATGACTAACATTGAGTCTCATTGTTCTGTACCACTTACTTATTATCCCCAAAGGCTAAATAGTGGTTCACGAATATCGACACTCAAATCAAATCAACAATTTTCTGTCGATTTGCTTGACATTTAAATTTCAACAAAGACTTGAAAAAGTAAGTCAAGCATGACAATCTTGATACGTAAATGACTAACACTAAGTCTCATCATTCTATACCACTTACTCATTATCCCCAAACGTGCATGCTTAATTGACTGAGATCGGAAAATATTTTATCTTGCAATACATCGCCAATTACAAAATATATGGTTCACGAAAGGGCTCATTTGTTGGAGAACCATGTATAGCTGTAACAAGCATTGGTCTCGTTACACGAGTGAGTTATATTCAAGAATCAGTAATAGTTCGGCATATTGCTTTTGAAAACCAGTTTTATAAATCAGATTTATCAAGCCTAACATTTCGGGGGAGAAAAGGTCTAGCAGTTTTCAAAGTGATTGATTTTTCATGCATGGCATGTATAATCAGTGCTTCATAGTCTGACAATTTTTTTTCTAATTAATTAGTTATGAAGTGCCTCCTCAACATACAATAATATTGTTATAGATATTAATACGGAAACGAAAGGATCTTGTAAATAAGTTAATGCGATAGAACTAGAGAAATAAATGAGAAACAATAAGGACAATAGAGATTTTTATAATTCAATCTGAGTATTAGTACTTACATCAATGAGAAAAAAAACCAACAATAAATAATCCACTATAATCGAAGAATTAGAGTTTATAATCTCTCACACGTCCGAGTGTTTTCTACACATAGATTTAAGCTCAATGATTAGTGGAGCGGCTATGTTTATCTTATGGAGTTTCATCTTTTTGTGGACAAATTACATAAGTATCATTTAAAATAATTACCCAAAAATGTTATTATATAATATAATATAATATAATATAATATAAATGGGCTAGAAACGGGCTATCCATCTAAGCCTACAATCTATGTGAGTTCATCTATATAAAATCGAAACTTGATCGTGGACTATTTTATGTGAGCCATTGATTATCTTCTTTGCAAAAAAGATTGTCGATGTTCAATTTGTTCAATCTAATCCTTAGTAATACAGCAATTAAAAATTCTATTGGAGGTTGAAGGTCAAATATATGGCTCAATCACTGACGGTCGATTGTCGTTTTTAAGCGAATAACCAAAGCCTAATATTGACAAAGTCTTCTAAACCCTTTGGCCCAAAAAAAGAAAAAATAAGGGGGTTCGGTAGACCTAACCTTTGGTAATTGTTGTTCTAGTACGATCTGAACTAGTATTTTTCTTTGCATCATATCGTATTACCATTACAAAGCAATTAATATGTTTAACACAAGATATAATCAATGACCTCACTTGCTATTAGATCAGTGCTTATTAAAACTAATTTACTAAATTGGTATATACGTTACGCTTTGGACCGATAGCTCTTTACACAAGTGAGTTATAATAAAGTATCAATAACAGCTTCACGCATCGTTCTTGTAAACCAATTTTATAGAATCCGGCATTTTTATGTAATTAGAGACTATCCTCTTGGGCACATGTTTAATGACTAATGAGGATGTTTTTTTTTTTTTTTTTTTTTGACTAATGAGGATGTTGAATCGTTGAAAATTATCCAAAAAAACTCAAATTTTATTATATGGATACTAATTCAATGATAAATTTTCCATTTTGACCCATGTAGTTCTAATTCTTTTGACAAATTTTCAAAATAATTCTTTCAGCCAATTGATAACGACGTCAACTATTTTACATGATAAGGTTGGCAATACGAGACATGCGGCTTCTCAAAATGACATCGTTTTAAGAAATTCTATAAGCTGTTTGATTTTACTGTTAATGGTCTCAATCTTTATTCTTTTTTTACAAACTTTTATTGTTTTGATTTTTTTATTTATTTTCCTTACTGTTCATCTCCTTCCGCCATGAGAGAACCTGAAACAGGGCAAAAGAACTCATCGGGCATGGCTTATCGAGTATGATGGTCGGTTTTCGGATAGCCAGGTTTCGGCGACTTGCGAAAGGAGATGATAGTGCCACCTTTTCTTTCGTTGGGCCTGTGGGTGGTCGGCTTCATCATAGCTTCTTCGAACTACATTTTTGGAGAGCGTTTCTTGTCACTGAGGAGTGAGGAAGTGGGAAGGGGTCATCTCTCTCTTCAGCTTCACTAACGTATCCGAATCACGACGATTGAATTGAAGGAGTGTGAGCGAAGCTGCAATGATTCGAGGGTTGGGAGAAGAATCGGGCTGTTTTGCAGATTGTTGCGGCGCTGTTACTGAACACTGAAACGGAGAAGAAGACCTGAGTGTCGATGGAGAGAGAGAGAGATGGTGATGGTGAGAGGAGGCGATTTGATGATGTGAGACGATTGAGATTTCATTACTTTCCTTGCGGAAAAAAAAAAAAAGGAACCAATTAGAGGGGAGATCCAGATGTTGCAGATACGGGCGGAGGCGGCCACGTAAGAAGAAGATGAACAGTCTTCTTGGCAATGAAGTGGAAGTAGATGAGACATGACGAAGAGGATCAATAGTGGTGTGGAAAAGAAAAGAAAAAGCCGAAAAGAAAAGGATAAATTAAAGAAAACAAGGTCAGACAATTATTATAAAAAAGAATTGCAAAATCACGCCATTTCACTTCATTTAGGACCTATTTGTTTTTACTCTAAATAGTGTTTGACTTTTTTTTTGTTCGCGGAATAAAATAAAAATCTGTTTGATAAATTTTTATTCTCGAGAATAAAAATTTTTTTTTTTCGAGAGTAAATTTGGAAGAGAATCAATAAGTAGAAAAAGTTACGTCTTGTTATCTGGAACAATTCTTATAATCAAGTATAATTTTTCTTCTTTTCTCTTTTCATTTTTTCTTTCCTCCTTCTTTTTTTCTTCACTAGCCACTGCCGGCCACCACCACGTGGTCGGCGACCGGTTGGGCAAGGTCTAGCAAGCTCGCTTGGCAGCTGCAAGGCTTGGCCTCGTCATATTTGGGTGAGGCCCAACCAACGCAAGGTTGGGCCTTGAGGCCGACCTCGCACCACTGCGCGAGGTTGAGCCTTGCAATGGCGAGCAAGGTCCGGCGAGTCTAACGAACTCGCCGGACCTCGCCTAGCTAGTCATCGGCCATTACCTTGGCTAGCCACTGGCCACAAATGAGGAAGAAGAAGAAAAATGAAAAAGAAAAATAAGAAATATATAATAAAAGTATTAAAAATTTCTTACTAAACATATTTCTATCTCCGGAATAGAAATTTTGGATAGTTATCAAGTGTCTTCAAATACTTAGAAATTGTTCGGGGAACATAATTAAAAAAAAATTCATTTTTTAGCAAAAATTGTTCTCGAGAATAAAATGGTTACCAAACGATCTCTTACTTAGCTCTTGTGATTGCACACCTTTGCGGTGTCGTAGCCGTTTCTTCCTTCACAAGTTCATGGGTGGTTGATTCGCAAATAGATGATGTCATATTATATGTATATTTAAAATAAATCATGTAATTGATTTTATCTACATGATGAAAATATACTAATTCAATGTAAATGACTTAGCAATTGAATTAATATTTATTACTATTAGATGTAGGAAATATTAAGATATAATAAATCTCTATAAAAGTGAAATAATGTGAAAGTTTTTTTTTTTTTTTTTTGGTTAGTGGAAAGTAGATACGTTTATCTTGTGGAGTCTCATCTTCTTCTTTTTCTTTAATATACCAAAAGTTAACAATTACATAAGTGTTTCACTAAAAAAAAAAAAAAAAAAAAAAAAACCACAAAAAAAGGAAAAAGAAATAGAAAAGACAACGTGATGCCTTCGTCATTCAGGCGTTGTCAAGCCGAAGGTTCCAACCAGTACAGTCATTTCCAACCCTTTGGCGTGGTGGACTAACCAGGCCAAGTCAAAGTCCTCTAATTTCGCATAGAAACCCGAATCAAGCACAATGTTGTTAGGATTTTATGTCCTTATGAACAACGCAGCATTCGCATTCTTCGTCGATACATAGCAATGTCGAGGACATTCGTTGTTTGATTCAGTACCTCTATTCCCCATCTCGAATAGCTTGATCTATCCTTGAACGGATGAAAGTTTGAGCTACTGGAGATGAACTCTTAGAGATAAGGGAGGAGTTCCCTTTTTCTAGATGCGATAATTAGAAAGAGAACGATCTCCAGCAACCTTTTAGTTTCCTGGATTTTTCCTTTCCTCAAGTATAAAAGTTATTTTTTTTTATGATGGAAAACAAAAACAAGTTGCTTTCTTCCCTAAATTTAGGAACTTTCGAAAAGAAGGGAACTGAACGGGAACGAGAAGGATTATTCTTTTATTAGTTTGAAACAAAAAGTCTAAAGTTGAACAAGCTGTAAATCACCTCTTTTCAAAAGAGAGACACATGACATTACAAATGCGGCAACATTTGAACATGGTTGTGAATGTTTCAACCATCATGTGCTATGATGCGACGTGGGTTTGAGGAACGACAGCAATTGAGGATTAACATCGCTCGTGCAAATTTACCGGAGGGGAATCGTAGGCAACTGCGGAGCTGTGGAGATTTTGTATTCGCTTAGTTAGTTGAATTTCCTTAATGGGAGGATTTAAAATTACCAGCCTTTGGCATAACTAATCGTTAAAAAATGAAAATTAATATGGTTATGTTTTAGAAATGTAGAATGCAATAGGAAAAATTAAATATAGGTAATCAACTCTTAATGGGCTGCATGAATTAAAGAAATGGGGGAAAATCAGTGTCATACAAGAAAGCAGCAAGGGAAAATGATCGATTGATACTTAATTCGTTCAATCTAATCTCCTAATTAGTTTATTACATGATGTTGTAAACTTTGGTTGGCTCTTTACACAAGTTATATTCAATCATCAATAATAGGTTTGCTCTTGTAAACTGTTTTATAAATCGGATTTTATAAAATTCCAGCATTTTTATGTAATTAGAGATTATCCTTTAGAGCACATGTTTAATGACAAATGGAGGAAGTCTAATGGGATTGGTTTTGTCTGGAAAAAATATTCAAAATGTCCTAAATTTAATATAAGGAGGTCACAATGTAGTTCTAAATCTTTTGACAATTTTTCAATATGGTTCATGCGACTAATTTAAATCAACAATCCTTAATTCACAATCTAATTAGTACCAACCATTCTACAAGATAAGCCTCGCAAGTTTATGTCTATGACTCCAAACAAAGTTATTTTAAGAAATTTTATAAGCTTTTTTTTTTTTTCTTTTTACCGTCAATGGTCTCAATCTTCGGTTTTTTTTTTTTTTTTTTAAAGCGTTTTACTGTTTTGATTTTTTTCTTTTATTCTTTTCCTTACTGTTCATCTTCTTCTTATTCTGTCCCACCATCACCGCACACTATTGGCAAGAATTCACCGGGACCATGGCTGGCGACCCTTGCGTAGATCCGGGCTGGCCATGAAAAACCCTGAAACAGGGCATAGGAACTCATCGGGCATGGCTTCTCGACTAGGATGGTCGGTTTTATTCATTGGGTAGTTGGGTTCGGGCGACCATGCGAACGGAGATGATGGTCCCACCTGTTGAGCTAAGGGCCACCTTTTCTTTCGTTGCGCCTCTGGGTGGTCAGCTTCGTTATGGCTTCTTCGAAATCCATTTTTGGAGACTGTTTCTTGTCACCGAGGAGTGAGGAAGTAAGAAGGGGTCATCTCTCTCTTCAGCTTCACTAACGTATGTGAAGCTGCACGAGTCGTGGGATGGAAGAAGAATCGGAATGTTTTGCAGATTGTTGCGGCAATGTTACTGAACGCTGAAACGCAGAAGAAGACAAGAGCCTTAATGGAGAGGGAGAGATGGTGAAGGTGACAGGAGGCGGTTTGATGGTGTGAGGCGAGTGGGATTTCATTACTTCGCTTGCGGAAAAACGGAACCAATTAGAGAGGAGAGATTAAAATTGCAGATATGGGCGAGGGCCGCGACCCGCCATTTCCGACGATGGTGCGGGCCACATAAAAAGAAGATTAACAGTGATGTCTTCTTGGCAATGAAGTGGTGTGAAAAGATAAGAAAAGAAAAGGAGAAATAAAAGAAAAAGTTCAAAAAAAAAAAAATGCTAAATCTGGCCATTTCAGTTCATTTCTTCTACGTCAGTTGTCGGCAATGCCAAGCTGGAGGAATTAATTTCAATCGTGTTCCTTTTTTTTCCTTTTTTTCAAATCAAGAGACTACTCATATTTTCAAATCAAGAGGTTAGTTGTCGTGGAAGCACGTGTAGACTTTGTCAATTTTGTGTGCATAGAACCGTCCAACGGTCGATAGCAAGTTCCTCAACAAAGAAAAGTGCTTGGAACATGCCACGGACGCCTTTATGTGCCGGTAACGACATCAAGGAACCAAAAAGCTGTGTTAACTCCTCAGTCTTTCCTTCAACGAGAATGGAACTTCACAGCTCAGATATCATTAATTTCAAGACCAGGGAGCTTCAATCACTCTTAATCTTGGTTCTCTCTCTAGCCTTTGCCTTCACTGCTTCAGCATCGTCACAGGGCATCAATTTCTGCTTCCAGACTTTCAACAATAGTATCATAAAACTCGAAGGCGATTCAAGTTATGATGGGAGCTTCATCCAACTTACGATGTCCAGCACTGAACGCATGGGGTGGGCCACGTACCGCAAGCCTACGCGCCTTTGGGATAAGGCGACCGGGAACGTGGCGGATTTCACCACCCATTTCACCTTTGTCATCAATTCGAACAACAGCACGGTTTTTGCTGATGGATTGACCTTCTTTCTTGTGCCCAGACAACTCGACGGGAGAACGACTTGGTCTTGAAGGTCTGACTCGCGGTCCTTCCAGAACTTTTTTTTTTCCTTTGTAGCCGTTGAGTTCGACACTGCGCCCAATGACGGTATGGACCCTAATTGTTCACATGTTGGTATAGACTTGAATAATCTCAATTCCAAGAATTCAAGCTGCGTCGACGGTATGGACCCTAATTGTTCACATGTTGGTATAGACTTGAATAATCTCAATTCCAAGAATTCAAGCTGCGTCGATTGGCTCAATGATAAAATCATGAATGGTGGGCGGATTAATGCTACGATAGCATACAATTCTAGCACGCAGAACTTGACCGTTCTCGTGATAGACGCTGATTCCACGAGTACCAACATAAAAACCTCCGCCATCTATGATATAGTCAACATGAAAGAGTATATGCCGAAGGAGTGGGTAAATTTCGGTTTCTCGGCTAGCACAGGTTCATATTTCGAGTTGCACACTATTGAGGCATGGGAATTCAGCTCTAACGTGCACGGGGCTGGAAAAAAAGAGCAAGTCATGGCTGTCGTCTATCTGAGGCTCAGGTTCTTTCCTATTGCTCATTCTTGTTGGAGCCTTTATTTGGTTTCGTCACCGTTCGAAGAGCACGAGAACTGACATGAGTGGAGAAGAAGATCATCTAGCGATTGACGAAGAATTCAACCAAGTGTCAGGCCCCAAGAAATTCACCTACAAGGAATTGGTCGCGGCGACCGGTAATTTTGCAGTCGAACAATTGCTTGGAGAAGGGGGCTTTGGTAGAGTATACGGAGGGTTATGTGACCAGCATGAATACTAATGTTGCAATCAAGAAGATTAATCCAGGGTCAAGACAAGGGATAAAGGAGTATGCTGCCGAAGTGATGACCATAAGCCAGCTACGACACATAAACTTAGTCCAACTCATTGGATGGTGTTATGAGAAAAAGGAACTCCTCCTTATCTATGAGTTCATGTCTAATGGTAGTCTTGATTCTCATCTATTCAAAGAACAATCTTTCTTGCCATGGGAGAATCGATACAAAATCGTGCAAGACATAGCCTTGGCATTGCTCTACCTCCATGAAGAATGGGAACAATGCGTTATACACCGGGATATAAAGTCCAGCAATATCATGCTCGATACTAATTTTAATGCCAAAATAGGAGACTTTGGTTTGGCTAGGCTAGTTGACCATGCCAAAGGGTTACAAACGATGGTGCTAGCTGGAACCATGGGCTATATGGCTCCTAAATGTGTTGACAAAGGTAAGGCTAGTAAAGAATCGGATGTCTATAGTTTTGGAGTTGTTCTATTAGAAATAACTTATGGAAGAGAAGTCATCAAGCCAAGGGCTAAGGAAGGCTGAGTCAGGCTTGTGGACTGGGTTTGGGAGCTATATGGAACAGAGAGGCTAATTGATGCGGCAGATTTGAAACTTGGTATCGATTTCGATTGGAAACAACTAGAGTGCTTGATGGTTGTAGGGTTGTGGTGTGCTCATCCAGACTACACTAGCCATCCTTCCATAAGAGAAGCATTAAATGTTCTCAACTTTAACGCTTCGACACCCATTCTCCCATCAAAATTGCCAGTCCCTACATACCTGGGGCCTCTATCCACATTCTCTACGGTATCGATTGCTTCGTCTCATGCCACCTCGACTAGCGGCATTGAATGCTCCACATTTACTACGTCTTCTATATAATCCTCTTATTTAGCTTCCTCTGCATTGCTCCAAAATACAGTATGAGTTCCTACTTGCGGTATATGTTTTCCTCGATATTTTATTTCAAATAGTATTTGCTTCATATAAATTTCTCCATCCCTTCATGTTTAAACTTCCAATTGATCTCCGGGATTAAGTAAGGTAGTATGTATCTTCTTTGATGGTTTTATTATCTGTTATCAATATAATTATTGCTAAGTTATCAAAGAGTTGTTGGAAAAACTGGTGACTGGTGATTTTTTTTTTTTTGCCATTAATTATTAGAGAAACATCTAATTATATGGCTTAGCTCAAGATAAACATCCTTTAAGTAGTACCCACTAGTGGGTAGCTGTGTTGGTTGAGTCTCTCCTTTATTGCCGAGGTCGAGAGTTCGAAACTCGTAGTTGCTAGCGTTGTAAATGGGGGGCCATGATGATGGGGTACCATACTAGTCTCCCTCAAGGTATAGTCGCTGTTAAAGTTCAAAGATGCCACCGGATACTGGAGGACCTTGTGACCCCGGATAGCGTAAGCGAAAGGGAACTCAGGCGGATTCTCAATTACTAAAAAATAAAAAAAAAATCCTTTAAGTAGTGATTAGGGCAATAAAAATTTATTGAAGGTTGAACATAGGTCATGTTTAGATGCTCAACTGACAAATAGCTCGTCACAACTGATGGCGGTAATCGCAGACGTGGAAACTTTGCTTAAGGAGCGAGATAAAGGAATTACACTACTTTAGTCTCGAGGTTTAGGATACTAAAACTTAACATAAACTATCATAAACCATATTCTGTGCATGCAAAGAGATTCGCATTGATGACCAGCGGATAGATTCATGGCGGCTCCTGCCAGCCTCCCGATGGGTCCGTCATTGGGCGGCTGAGAACAACGGGTGTAAAGATGGCTTCCAGATGGTTGTGAGGGTTAGGGTCCTTCTCGCATCGCGATTGTAATAGGAGACTGTAACTGGTAGCCCACTGTGTACTCTCGCAATTGGCCGTTGTTTTCGACCAAACAAGAAAAGCCTAATATAAATAAAGAAGGGGGTCCGGTAAACCCAACCTTTTGGGAACATGTGTTTTGCTTTGCATCGTATAATATTACTAATAATAACCAATAATCGGTCGTACTGTTCAAAATTGGCAGTCATATTCCGTTCAGCACCGTGCGTAAGCAATGATTCGGTTTGATATTAGACCAATGCTAAACTTCTTAAAGTCTTTACCAAAAAAAAAAAAAAAAAAAAACTTCTTAAACATGATTTGCAAAATTGACACATGAGCGGTGCCCTGGACTATGGATAGCTCTTTACACATTTACCATTCGTTAAAGTTTTGTCAATAAGAACCATTTAAAAATCTACCCATATGGACGCCATAAAGCATACGGTATTAATGGGGCACTCATATAGCTTAAGTGCAATAAAAACAACATTTTGACTGATAAATGTTTAATGAAACTTTGATGAATCGTAAACGCGTCACATAAGTACAAGTTTTGAGTTTTTTTTTTTTTTTTTTTTATGTCATAGGAAAAATTTTAAAGTAAATGTGTCATGATAAATATAGTTTAGGATTTTTATATCGCACATAATTTGTAGTTTTTTACGACTTTTTTCCTTTTATACGACCGTGTTCTCTCGCTTTCTTTCCTAGACTAAAGTCTAGTCATCAGGGAGCCTCTGTGGACCATCTCATTTTCGTGTACATTGAACCGAACCGTCCTGAAATTGATCGCAAGTTGCTCAGTTATCAAAAGCCTAGGTCATTAGGACCCACCACGTTCACCTATATGAGCATGGTCCACTGTTGATCATGCTGGAATTAGGAGGATAGTATGATAAAATCTTAGTTTATCCAAAGGAGATGGTGCCTATCAGTAGGTCTTTGAAGACAAAAACCGAATAAGTCGAACTGCTCGGTCATAATTAGTAGTCCAGCGGGGGATGACGCATTTGTTCTATATCGGAACATGTAGGAATATCGTGGAGGCCTCTACAGCACGTTGCTATCCAACCTAACCGAAGGAGACGGGCATGATAATTCTAGAGCAAGTTGTAATTTTGATGAGCTTTCCGAGTCACCTGAATCTTCAACCCTATCAAAGGAGTCGCGTATCTGATATTCAGAGCTTCTCTTTTCATGGCCTGTTCGTGACCTATCCGGCGGTCCAACAATTAGGAAATTTCTCTGTTCTAGTTCTTTTGTATTTCGAATTTGTTCGTGTGAACGAACTAAATCTCTCGTTGTTTTGTTGGAATCTAGTTTCTGAGAGCGTTTATGGAATTCCTTGGACGCATGACGTGATTTGTGGTTGGGTAAAGTCTAGGTTTTTCCCTTGTTTGGATTTCACACTCAAAATTGTTTTGCTGATATATCCTTTGTCTTGAACAATTTCCATTTTGCGCATCGAAGCCCTAGTATCACAGTCCATTTCAGCATCGATTTATGGCCCAAAAGTGGGCTGAATACACATTGTACAAACTGCTCCATGGTTCGGACAACGGGCATTCAGCCCACTGTTGGTCTTTTTAGAGTTTTCCTACGTCAATTTTCAATATTCCTTCGCCCCAAATCTCATTCTAACATGCAATGACATAACATTCATTCATTTAGACCCCATTTATTCCGCAAAAATATTTTTTGAGAAAACATTTTACTCATTATCCGGCAATTGAATACTAAGGAAAATGTTTTTTAGGTCAACGGAAAATCTATACTTAATTTAGGAAAATGATTTTCTTTTTAAAAAATTGGAAACCATTTTTCAAAATATGACTAGATATTGGTTCTTAGATTGGAAACTTTACGCTTTGGTATGGGAACCCTAATGCTCATTCCTAGGGCCTCGGCATCCAACATCGAGTACCGGGGCTTGGGTCCATTAAGGCTAGGTTCATGACCCTAGTGCCCATGCTTGGGTACCTACGCGGTCCATCAAGGTCAGACTTCCCGATGCTAGTACCTTGGTCTCTAGCGGTCCATCGAGGCTAAGCCCCTAGGATTTGGCACCAGGGCTAGGTCCACAAAGGCTGAGCACAAGACCCTATTACCCGTGCTTAGCTCCCCCATGTTGGAGCTCAAGTCCATCAAGGCCAACCCTAGAAACTTGATGCTCATGCTTGGGAACCTTGGCACCCGTGCCCAGGTCCATCAAGGCCATGCTTAGGACCCTAGTGGCTAGCCTTGAGTCCATCAAGGTTGAGCCTAGACCTTGGACCTCAGTGCTCGTGCCTAGATCCCCCACGTTTGAGCTTTGGGTCCAACAAGATTGAGGCCTAAGATTTCCGTGTCCATGCTGAGATCCATTAAAGCCATCACACTCATGTATAATGGAGGAAATTGGTCGCAATGCTCGCTCTGACCTTCGCGTTTTTTGATTGACCATCCTGAAAACTTGGGGGAGGTCATCACACTTGTCTATAACGGCAAGCGTACTCACCTTCCTCCCACGCATCACTTTAGGGAGGACTTCCATGAGTTTCGCCTCTTTTCTATGAGGCGTTGGACTCGTTCATTAAGAACTAGGGTACCACCTATTCTTACCATAAAGTAGAAGATCATCTCATGACAGGTGTTGACTACAATCAACATCTTCACGATGGTGTTAGGGAAATCCCTTATGATGTTTTGAAGATGACAAAATAAATCAAAGGCTACTAACATGTTTGATGGTTGAGTAATAGACCATGCAGATAATAGAACATGTAGAGGATATTATCAAAGTCAGAAGACGGCCAGAAGACTGAACGTAACATATGTCCAGAGTATATTTTGAAGATTTCCAGACTTCTATGTCAAAGTCTGAAGACTGCCAGACTCAAGACTCAAAGTCTGAAGATTGTTCAGACTCAGATTGTAAAATCTATTGCTCTCGACTTTACATCCAGAATTCGACGAACGTAATACAAGCCCAATCATACAACGGCTAGTGATCTGGTTTGGATTCCACATCAAGATTGATTTGATTGATTCAATCTAATTGATTGGCAATTGGATCTTGAAGACAAGATCTTTCTATACGAAGAAGCTTTACTTATGGAAACCAAGATTCCGTTTGTATGGGCGATCGGAATCAATTTGGGATTCTACCTTTGTCACTCAACGGCTACCAAATCTTCTAGATACGAGCTGTCCAATGGGTATATTGGAAGACGATTCTCCGGGATACTGTCCAACGGGTAGTTTGGAAGTGGAAGAGTATTTAAGGAGATCATGGACCGATGAGCAAGTAAGAGACGGAGCGTAGAATTTATAATTCCAAAGTCCGAGCAATCTTTGTTTATACACTTGTCTTTGGAGAGCTTAAACGTTTGTGATCGTGAGAGAAATACCAAAAGAGTGACTTAGTGAGATAGTGTGATCTACTACTAAGTGTTTGCACTCAAAGTTGTAATCTCTTGTTGATTGCATAGTGGAATCCAGCCAAGAAGGCTGTTAGCGTGGGAGAGTGGACGTATGCTTAGATTAAGCCGACCCACTATAAATCTTGTGTTTTTAGTCTCTTCCTTAACTCCTTTGTTTTACTCGAAGTTTATTTTATTCCGCATATATTTGCCAAGGTTTATTTTATACACCTATTCACCCCCCTCTAGGTGTTCATACTAGCACTATCAATTGGTATCAGAGCTAAGTGCTCGGTTTATAAAAGTGTTTTTACTTTTGAGCTAAAGATCTTTTATGGCTAGTATCTTGGCACCAGGACTTATGGAGGGACAAAGCAACACAAGGCCACCATATTTTGATGGAAAGGAATGCGACGTGTGGAAGAACAAAATGAAAGCATTCCTAAGATCCAGAGATCTCTTACAATGGGATGTTGTGGAAAGAGGAATCAACCCCATTGCCGCGTCTACATCAAATAAGAATGGCAAAGACAAAGAAACCAAACCCCCCGCTCCTATGTCTCGGACGGAGATGTCCAAAAGAGAAGCGCTTGATGCGAAAGCAATTTATTGTTTATATTGCGCTTTGTCTCTTGCTGAATATAACAGAATCTCTTCATGTGAAACAGCAAAAGAAGTTTGGGATAAACTTCATGTTACATATGAAGGGACCGATTGTGTAAAAGAGACAAAAGTAAACTTCCTGCTCGGCCAATATGAATCCTTCAAGATGAAGCAAGGAGAGTCAATTGGAGATATGTTCAGCCGTTTTACAGAAATTGTAAATGGTTTAGCATATCAAGGTCAGCAAGTTTCTGCCCCAATGAAGGTCAACAAACTCTTGCGAGGTCTCTCAAAAGATTGGAACCATGTCAAGACCTCAATCCGTGAAACTCAGAGGATTATGCCGCTTTCCGTTGATGAATTGATTGGCACTCTTCAATCTTATGAAGTGGAACAACTCAACGACGAAGATCCCGAAGGTAAAAAGTCCATTGCTTTAATATCTAATGCTGTTTTTGATGAAACAGACTCAGAAAATAACATGGACGACAAAGAACTTGCCTTTATGGTCAAGAAATTCGAAAAGCTGAGTAGAAAAGGAAGCAACTTCGATGGAAGAAGTCAATACAAGCATAATGGCCAGAAAAGAATCATGAAAGAAGATGATGAGCAAGAAAATATATGCTTGACGGCACATTCAGAATCTGAGTCTGACTCAGACACAGACTCAGAATCAGAGTCTGACTCAGGCACAGACTCAGAATCCGATGAGGAATTCGAGGTAAGTCATTCAAAAATTCCTCTCAAAGTTTTAAAGTATATAAATGAGCTTGCTCAAATCTCAAATCTTCTCTTAAAAGGATCTCCAAACTTAAAAAGGAGAATTCTTGGCTTAGACAACAAGATATTTCTCAAAAAGAAAATTTTGAAATTTTGCAAAAAGATTTTCTACAAACAAAAGAAAGTCGAGATTTACTTGTCAAAGAAAATGATTCTTTGAAGAAAGAATTTTCAAATATTTCGACAAGATTTTCAAATGGATCAAAAACATTCTTTCTAAACAAGTTCCTTACTATAATAAGTCGGGACTTGGTTTCAATAAGGAAAATGATTCTCTAATTGATTTTCCTAAAGTCTGGAGACCTATTAAGAAAAATTGGATAAAAACAGCATACTCTTCTAACTCTCATGGACCCAAGAAAAAATGGGTACCAAAGAAAAAATGAGTTATTTTTGCAGGATATGAAGAAGAAAGAAGAAAGAGGATTTGGTAAGGAATTTTTTATTCTCAATTTGATTTGGGCAATAATTCTCATTATACTTGATATTCGATATATCCTTGGTTGATTGAGATTTTATAATAATCATATTTTGCTTTATTAAAGAAAGAATCGTATGATTTGTTTTTGTGATTTGTGAGTTAAGATTTTATTTAGTACGTGTGATTATTTGAGATAATCCAAATTATTTTGTCTAATTTTATGCTCTCAAATTGTCATATTTTGCAAAGTAAAAATCTAATTCTACGTGATACTAATTTTGCAAAATATTTTTTCTGAGATACTCAGGGATTTTATTCTCTCTGTTTTTATCGTACTATGACTAAGTGAGAATTTAATTTTCAAAATATCATTATGCATAATATTCTTTCTTTGAGTACTCTGTTATGATGAATTAAGAAAGAATATTTGGAGATTATATATTTTGCTCTAACGTCAAGGAAGGATCCAAATTGATGGATACCAAAAAGGGAAATGAGTCTATTGCAGGAAATTCTTTAAGGGATGAATGGTCGCAAATCTATGCAAATCATGATGCAATCATAAATGTATCTCATGCGAAGATTGGTAATGATTTTTTTTTAATGGTATATTTCAAACATATACCTGGGTAAGAGAATATTTTTATCATCCCACCTTACAAATTTGTACGTGCATTTATCATGATTTTGGATGATTGTTTATTATATTGCGAATATCTTTTATCATAAATATAAGGTATTGCAATTTTGGCACGTGACAGAAATATCTATTTTCCTTTTGTAAAATGCATATTTGAAATTTCTGCTCAAGAAAATCTCTTTGACCTCGAAAGATATTACTGCATATTCATGGATATTCTTGCTATATTCTTAGAAGATATATTATATCTAGCAAGTTTGATCCGCAAATCAAAGGATGATATTACGTGACATTTTTGCAAATATTATTATCTGTTATATAAGAATTTGCAGGTCACAAAAGAATCTTCCATATGGATTTTGAAAAACTCAATCAGAAAATCATGGAGATTCTATACTGTCTTTTGGAAATTCAAAGATTCCATTCCTTATGCAAAATTTTTGCAAATTGATGAGGAAATCCCTTATGTATCCGTACGGAAGGGGGAGAAACCGAATCCAAAAGAAAAGGAAAAGAATCGTGATCATCTCAAAAAGGCAACAAATTGAGGGGGAGCATCGATCAATTATGGAAAAATCTTTTTGAATTGATCGTGATCTTATTATAGATGGAAGGAAAGGTAAATGTGTCAGAATTTGTTCTAAAAAATCCGGTTAGTGCATCTTTTATTACTTTTTGTCATTGATAAATCTTGTATTGATATTATCATTTTATTATGACAAAAAATGGTACGTGAATTTCATGATGCATCTGTAATTTTTATTGAATATTTGCTGATATATATAATCGAAGTGAGCTATATTGCATATTTTTAATATTCGATTTATTTTATAAAAGCTGATTTTGGAAATTATGCAAGACACATTTGTTATCATTTTATATTCTCTACGTGAATCCATTATTATCGCTTTTTGATTATGACAAAAAGGGGGAGAATATATGAATATGCATATGTGTTAATTGGTTGATATTATTGCATAATATTGAGCTGCGATTATTTTCTATATATTGTTATGCTCAATCTATTTGTTATCTTCTGATATCCTTTGATTTAAATTAATATTTTTAAAAGCATGTTTACAAGTCTGTATATTCAGAGATTGTTTTGTCATCATCAAAAAGGGGGAGATTGTTAGGGAAATCCCTTATGATGTTTTGAAGATGACAAAATAAATCAAAGGCTACTAACATGTTTGATGGTTGAGTAATAGACCATGCAGATAATAGAACATGTAGATGATATTATCAAAGTCAGAAGACGGCCAGAAGACTGAACGTAACATATGTCCAGAGTATATTTTGAAGATTTCCAGACTTCTGTGTCAAAGTCTGAAGATTGCCAGACTCAAGACTCAAAGTCTGAAGATTGTTCAGACTCAGATTGTAAAGTCTATTGCTCTCAGACTTTACATCCAGAATTCGACAGAACGTAATACAAGCCCAATCATACAACGGCTAGTGATCTGGTTTGGATTCCACATCAAGATTGATTTGATTGATTCAATCTAATTGATTGGCAATTGGATCTTGAAGACAAGATCTTTCTATACGAAGAAGCTTTACTTATGGAAACCAAGATTCCGTTTGTATGGGCGATCGGAATCAATTTGAGATTCTACCTTTGTCACTCAACGGCTACCAAATCTTCTAGATACAGAGCTGTCCAATGGGTATATTGGAAGACGATTCTCCGGGATACTGTCCAACGGGTAGTTTGGAAGTGGAGGAGTATTTAAGGAGATCATGGACCGATGAGCAAGTAAGAGACGGAGCGTAGAATTTATAATTCCAAAGTCCGAGCAATCTTTGTTTATACACTTGTCTTTGGAGAGCTTAAACGTTTGTGATCGTGAGAGAAATACCAAAAGAGTGACTTAGTGAGATAGTGTGATCTACTACTAAGTGTTTGCACGCAAAGTTGTAATCTCTTGTTGATTGCATAGTGGAATCCAGCCAAGAAGGCTATTAGCGTGGGAGAGTGGACGTAGGCTTGGATTAAGCCGAACCACTATAAATCTTGTGTTCTTAGTCTCTTCCTTAACTCCTTTGTTTTACTCGAAGTTTATTTTATTCCGCATATATTTGCCAAGGTTTATTTTATACACCTATTCACCCCCCTCTAGGTGTTCATACTAGCACTATCAGATGGATGGCGCCAGATTAGGGAAGACACCTAGAAAATGATGAAGCGGATCATAGCTTACAGAGACGATGTGGTTAGGGAGCGGAAAAGCATCCAAGCATGGAGTCCCAACCATGGTTTCCTCATGTGGTACCCAGTTTGCTGATCATTCCTGAAGAGGAGATCATCATTAGCCAACAAGTGAGGAAGGCTTGGAAAGAGGGTCGAGGCATGTCATGATGCCCTCATGGACTTGGATGAAATCAACGCCAGGATAGAGTCAATCCTGGAGGGGAAACACCTCACCTATCACGAAGCTATCGAGGAGAATAGGGACATAGAACGACACCAAGCCGATTTGGTTCAAGGTTCAGGTGCCATTTAGGCTTAGATGGATAGACCTATGTCTGTACTACTCTCTTGTAAATATGACGGAAAGTGAATAGCAATTTGGTCTTTGCATACTTTGGATTGCTTAGAGATAAACTTTTATGCCTAAAAAGCTCATTCAAACGGGCAAACGCTAATGTTCACGCCTTTTGCATAACCCCAACAATATCAATCCATATCAATGCCCATTATCTGCTACAGTTTAAAACCTGTCGATTTATCAATAAGCATCGTTTCTTCCCAAGAAATCTATTATGATGAAAAATTTTAATATCGTGTCCTTTCAAATCCTCACTAACCATCTTTATATATAGAGGACTACACAAAAGACAAAACTGTTCACACATATGCACAAGTCTTCTCCCCTTTCTATTTTTATCCCTCTCTCTAAATCTATGGCTAGTCGATCCTTTTCCTCTACTTCATCTTCCTTGAGTGATAAGTTCGTCACCCTAGGGAGGGACTTACTCTCGAAACTGTTGTTGACTTTTGCTATAATCTCTAAAGAGTCAAAGATTATTGAAGCCATTTGTTGTGACCTAGCCTCGCCACTGCCCGCAAAGAAAATGTGGGGAAGAGATCGATTTAGAGGTACTTGATCATGATCCCGTATGGTTCTCATCCACGAAGGCGTCATCACCTTGCCTTCCAGGCAAACCTCTTATGAGTTCACTTAATCGTAGTCATGAGCTCTTGCAAGCTTGTACCCTGCGTGACAGTGGAAGGTGTTGTGACTCTATCCTAACGCCGCAGCATGTCTTGATCGACAGTTTTAAGATTGAAAGGAAACCAGACATAAAGGTGAATTTGAGGGTATTTTATGATCATGATAGCCTCCCAAGATGTACATCCACCAAAGATGGCATTACTTCATCTTTATTGGCTTTATTATCTTAAGTATGCTAAATCACAACCGTGAACCTTTTCCAAAGGTCCATACCCTTCACGATGAGTTTGATTATATGATATAGTTGTTTAAGACAACCTAGAGATAGGATGGAAGTCTCTACTAACCTCTTTTATAGGGGTCGGCTAGAAAACCCAATCGAGGGTTGGGAGTGGTCCCTCGATTCATATGCAACCAGAATCTAGATTCAAGAACTTAGGTTACGCTAATATTTCTATTAGCGTTGTTCGATACTTAACAGTATGTTGTGTTACCCAAAGGTATCAATGCATTTCTCTTTACTTTTTTTGGGATCGTTTTATCTTAAGTTAGGTGATCATGCGTGGATGGTCATTTTCGTGTCATTTTATTTCTAAGAAAAATGGAAATAATGCAATCACTTGAATTGAAAGTGCGAAATAGTAAGTAAACAACCAAGGACAATGGTAAATCTATCATACAATCCTGATAAAGGTCAAAATTCGAAAGAAATAAACGAAAAGGAGATACCCGCAACTCGTCGAGTGTTTATACAAACAAAAGGAACCTGAGACATATGTTGGGTAAAATGAATACAAAAGAGTGGTTGGAATGGACATCGACCTTCTGCCATCTTCATACCTTCTCCATCTTTGGGATCCTAATCTAAGCTAGTCTAAAAAATTGTAACTACGTACATACAATGGAAAGAAATTGTCACGTCTCGATCCTCGAGCGCGCTCCCATCCCTCACTTGGTCGATTAAATAGCGACGTCTCAAGACGCATCGCCGACCCATTCATTTTAATACGCATGCGGAAGTATAATAAAATCCTCAAACAATAAAACAATGGGATAGGAAAGCAGGATTCCAAATTTCAAACTTTAAAAACAACCACACTTATATACATTGCAAACCATAGTGCAAATATATACAAGGTTAACTACTAAGCTAAGTCCTAAACAACAAGTTCACAAAGCAAATTCTACAGACAAGGGTGGGGTTTCAATCCTCTCCTGGATCCTCCTCTGGGTCCTCCTTCGGGTCCTCCTCCTCCTCAACGATCTCTCCTTCTTCCATGCTCCAACTAGAGTCCACTGCTGAGTGCTCCAGAGAATCAGGATCATCACCAAGCTTGGGATCCTTCGTATCTACCACCAATCCACCCTTAGGATCTGCTGTACCATTCCCGAACACAACCTCCAAAACGTACAAAGGTACATTAGAGTCCGGTACAGGGCCCATCCTTTGGCCATCATCGTAATGGTGATACCATGACCTGTATATATGGGGCACCTTTTGGGGTTCACCCACATCAACCTAGATAGTGGATTTCACCATTACATATTCCAATCCTACATTTACTAATGCCGAGATGCCTCTTTTACCTACCTTAACTAATCACTAGATCAGACGACCAAGGAGTTTGCAAACAGAAAGCTTCTATTCTCCACCACGCTTTTAAGCGAAAGGAAATAAGATTCTAATTGGAAAATTTTCCATAAGGGCATCTTCCCCTCGTTGTCTAAACCAAACCACAAGTGTCGAATCTACCCTCTTGTGTCTGCGTTGCATTTGGTCTTAACAGCAGAATGGGTTTTAAGAAGGAAAAAGAAAATGCAAATAAACAAACTATTTGATTATTGCTCGAAGTTTCCCGTTGAATTTGATATAGGCACAAGTTTATGATTATTGTGATGTTATAAGTGTTTGTGGAGACTTGAAGGCAGAGACAGACTCTCGGAGAATACAAGAAGATGGCCTGCTTAGCGCTTGGGCAAACCAAGCGATTCGTAAGCACTTATTAACAAGTGCCGGACACTGAGTGCCAAAATTTGGCACGGATGGACACTTAAGTGCCAAAAGTTAGGAAAATGATACTTAAGTGTCAAAATCGAAGCAAAATGGAACACTTAAGTGCCACTCCGGCGAAAATCCTGCCAAAATATTGACGTGGCGATTTTCCGATGAAATAAATGCAAAACGACATCATTTTTGATGCTTGACGTGGTAAAAAATTAATATAAAAATTAATAAAATTAAATTTAAAACTATATTTATTTAAAACATTTAAAAATACAAATACAAATATTAAAAATTTAAATAAATAATAAATAAATATATATATATATTTTTTTTTTTTTACAAAAAAGGGAAGGGGTGATTGAGGGCTAAGCCCTTGCCGCTGCCACCTCCCCA
This sequence comes from Eucalyptus virginea, assembly GCA_014182375.1. Lineage (NCBI taxonomy): Eukaryota > Viridiplantae > Streptophyta > Magnoliopsida > Myrtales > Myrtaceae > Eucalyptus > Eucalyptus virginea. The sequence goes on along the minus strand of CM024517.1, from coordinate 7,966,768 downwards.
CTGCTAGTGGGAAGGTAGGGCCCGGCGATGGAGGGAGGAGGGTTGGCCGAGGTCGCAGGCCCTACCTTCTTGGTAGCGGTGGGGAGGCGACGACGGCGAGGGCTCACCCTTAGCCGCCCCCTTTTTATTTTTTTAATATTTGTATTTGTATTTTAAAATTTTTAAAGAAACTTAGTTTTAAATTTAATTTATTTAATTTTTATATTATTTTTTACCACGTCGGCACCAAAACGGCGTTGTTTTCGTATTATCTAGCCACATTAGGATGTAAAACAATGCCATTTTGCAATTATTTCGCTGGTAAATCGCAACGTCAGCATTTTGGTTGGATTTTCGCTGAGAGGCACTTAAGTAATACATTTTACTCCCATTTTGGCACTTAAGTGTCACTTTCCTAACTTTAGGCATTTAAGTGTCCCTCCGTACCAAGTTTTGGCACTTGGGCTGTACTTCTCTCACTTATTAACAATCAATTTTGAAGACTACTTTGTACCGAACTTGTCAGAATCCTAGAGAGTTTTTTGGAGCCATGTTGAAAGCATAAGAAGTGGGTGTCATAGAGAACCATCTAAGCCTTGTTTGGTATTCTGAACTGTGACCGGATTTCGATGGAAAAAGAATGCTAGATTTATTAAAAATATGTTATTAAATAAATTTATTAAAGAGTGTGTAGGATTATAAGCGACCCTTTAAACAAGTGGGCCTCAAACAACAAACAAATAGTGTGACATATTATTTAACAAATCAATTTTCAGCTATAGTAAATCTAGTTTTTTCTAATGAGAATAAAGTCGTATTCCTTTAATTTATCGTGTTTGGTAGCATGGAATGAAGAGGAAAGATATCAAAGTTCGAAATAAAACTGTCATGGTATATTTTCTTTTCATGAGGGGTTAGGTGAAAATGAAAGATGTAATGAAAATGGTTGAGTAGACATTACACGTGATAACCTAATAAACAGACAAACAATCGAGATTTTATTCAGAGAAGAAAATTTGATACGATGGGATATGAATTTCTTATATATGTAATTTGGCAAGTCTTATAATAATTTACACATTCAAAACTGTGAATCATATTTTCAGCCTCAAAGTGATACTAAATGCTAGAATTAGAGAATCATTACTATTTCCTTTCCTTACTTTTTTTTTTAATTCAGTTTTTTTATTCTTATTTTTTCATTCCCAAATTGCAAGGGTTCTATATCGTTTCATGAGTAATACATCAATCCCTTTCTATATTTAATTTAGTTTGACATTTGGGTGCTCGTTATTTATCATATTGATGTCATGTGTTATTTTTACCAGGTCAATTCGCACATCATATTCAAAATTTCAAAGTCTTTACTAATTGCGGATTGCTTTATATGTCTATTGAAGTGGGAACAAAACAGGCCTACAAGGAGTCCTCGACTGGTAGTCTGATTGATTCGTTGTAGTCCTGATTAACGTTTCGAGCTCTTTTCGCCTAGGTTTTTTGACCATTTCCTCATATGATCAAGCTGATGATGGATTGAGGAGAATTCAATATACTATACTTCTATTACACCTGTAGTTTACACATACATTAACTAAATTGCGGCAGTAATAATTTATTTATTTTATTAAATTATGTCTTGAATTTGAACTGTTTATTTAACTTGACCCGGTTAGGTAACTGTCAAGTTTGACAGCACAATAAAATTCAAGAGTTGGACTCGCCTGGGGGTGGAAAATGTCTTATGAAAGAAGACAAAAACAAAGTGAAACATACCTACCTAGGTCATGTTTTCGCCTGATACTCCTGCTCGTCCCTTTCTCCTTGAAGTCCAGCCGCAAGTGGGCTCCCCACATTAACAAGGGATTTGATGGCCACAGATTAAAGTTCCTTGAGAGACGCGCCGCCAACAAATGGCCGCGCGGAGATAGCACGTACGTGGCCGTGGCAGAGCCAGAACATCCGATGGAATTGTGACTTGAGTATTATATCCATTTGAATTATTTAATTATGAATATTTTGGATTTGGATTTAATGTATGTGTAAAAAATACTCGAATTTGCAGGGGATTGTAACTTGAATTTTTCCATTTTTATTAAATTATTTACAGTCCCTAAATGCAGGCATCGACACCCGGTACTAAACCGTAAATTCTTGACATCCGTTATTATTCTTTATTTATTATTCTTTGGCTTTTCTTATTAACGTAAATTGCACCATCATGAATGACTTGTGCACCAATATACTATAACACTTTTCGACGTGGACAGAGATTAATCGTCAAAGACTCAAGCAGATATGGCTGTTAATAAATATCTAGAACGGTAGACCGGTATGAATTATCAGTAACAAATAGAAGAGAGTGTGGCTAGTTACGTAAGTCTTGTCGTTATCCTGCATGTCATGTCAGAAAGCTTCATTAAGAAGTTGACCTGACATGGAAAAAACAATAGGTGTTGAAAAAAAGGTATGCTTTCACATTTTAGATGGTGATAGTGTTACAATAAAAGAATCTTCCAACAATAAAAAAAAAAACATAATATAAAATTAATGAATATAACGTAACAAAATCAAATGTAGCCATTATTAATCTAACGAATGAGAAGATGTCTTTTCGTGAGTGTAATTCTTCATCACTCTCCCTGTGATATATGTGATGGATATGTTTTTTTTTCTCTCTTCAATTTTGTGGAAATAGCAAATGTGTGAAATGGAATTCATTCATTCTCCCTAGAACTACCAAATATCAACCTTTAATCAAGATTTAATATATGGATTCTACATGCCTAGTTGTCAAAAATATATTGCCCATAATATATTTTACTAAATTGGGCATGTATCAAATATTAGATTATTGACTTAATAAGCCACATTAATGGGTTAAATCTCGTCAAGTCCAACAAATATAGAAATATATTCTACATGCCTAGTTGTCAAAAATATATCCCGTGAAACAAAAATTAGAAAATCCATAAAACATTTTTCTAGAAATTGTTTTTCAAAAAACGAACAAAGTCTTAGGGTATATTTGATTCGTTTGAATCAATAATTTGAAAAACACATTCCTAATAATAATTGATGGTATCGCTTACAAAGTAAATTAACGAAAAAATATTTTCATCATTAAGCGAAAATACCCAGATATATATTGTTGTTGATAATAAACATATTTTCCAATTGAATAATTTCTCTAAGTGATACGATGGTAGTGCTATTTCCAAAACGTTTTTAGCTAAAACACACCCATTCTATGTTAATTGAACAAATTAGCCTTCAACTTCTTAAGCAAGTATTGATGCTTAATAACACATTTTTTGGGGAAAGATAATTTATGAGTTGCTACTTTCCTATCTCGATTTAAATGGGGATGGAGATGATTTGGAATTCAATACAGAGGTCGCAACTATGGTCGAGACGAAGATGAGTATTGTGATGAAACCCTCGATCGGAATGTGTACGGTGCACGGCGAGGGAGAGGCTGTCATGGTGGGGAATCGCGAATGGGAAGATGGAGTACTTATGACATTTGGTGGCCAAGTAATCCCCTTCAGCTGCCCATAAGAATTTCTTCTCAAATCTTCACAAACCACTTCATTTTGATGGCCAAAAATGCCATGGCAGCAGCCCACACGAATTTCCCTCCAATCCTTCACATAACATATCAAATTGGTAGCCAAAAATCCAATTAAGGGTGGCAATCCGAATTTTCAAAAATTATTTTTGTCCAATTTGATTTTTCCGCAAAATTCTGGGCTTAACGGAATTTTCCCAAAAGATAAGACGAGGTCCTAAAAATAAATTGTGACACGCTCAAACGTTCGATTCCCAAAATCGAAGTCAAATTCGTGATTAAAATCAACTGGACGTGATTTTAGTACTAACCTACCGGGTAGCTTTTAGGGATTTTATCGCGATCATATCCCTTAATGGTTTCACCTAATAGGTTAGTTAACTCGTGAGTGATCAGCTCAGAGAAAAATGACTATAAGCACGTCGACGAAAAGCCCATTTTATTTTATCGAGACGGGGTCGAAATTCAGGATGTCATATGCAAAGTTTAGCAGATTCATCTTGAGTACAAGAGCACCTACGAATTTATTTCCAAAATGTTGGAACAAAAAAAAAATGGATTACTCAAAATTGTTTCCAAAAAGAGGGATTACTGATGTAGCTTTGGCCATGGGGCAAGGATTAGGAACCGACACCCGGACCCCTAGAGTGCAAAAAGTTGGCACAAATGGACACTTAAGTGCTAAAATTTACGAAAGTGACATTTAAGTGCCAAAATCGGAGCAAAATGAATCACTTAAGTGCTACTGGCGATAAAATCTCGCCAAAAAGCGAACGTGGCAATTTTCCAACAAGCTACACGCAAAACGATGTCATTTTGCATGCTGATGTGGTTAAAACGGTGTCAAAACAACAGCGTTTTTATGTGTGGTTTGCTGAGTCAGCCTTCCAGCAAGCCACATAAGTGAAAAAATTAATTAAAAAATGCCACGTAGGATTTCCGGTGAGGTTCGTCGGATGTGGCACTCAAGTATCCCATTTTTTCATAAAAAGTGGCATTTAAGTGCCATTTTCATAAGTTTTGGCACTTAAGTGTCCATTTATGCCAACTTTTGACACTTGAAGAGCCCCTGAAGTAAACTATTTTAGCTATGCAATCACAACCACCAATTAATTTTAGTGTAATTATAGAATACATCGGTGGTCTGAACTTTTTTTTTCTACACATTGTTTCATCCATCCTTGATTTGATAAAAGTAAGAGAATGAGAAATTAAATCTCTTAGATTAAGGATTGTTGAGACCCCTTGTTTAAATTTATGTTTTCATTGACAATATATGCCCTAATTTTGCTTAATTTTAAAGCACCTACACAAAATTTGGGATTAGTTGTTGTGATAATTCTTGAAAAACCAAGAAAGAATAGGTCATATTTTTCTTGTCCTCAAACCAAACCTTTGACTAATAAGTTATATTAACATGGACATCGTCATATGCAAACTTAACTAAAAAAAAAAAAAATGTAACAGAGACCCATATTTATAACTCAACATTCAAAGGTTTAGTGATAGAGAAAACACGGCCCAAAATGATTTACTTCCGAAGTGAATACCTTGAAAAAATTTTCGTTTATTTTATTGTACGTACAAATGGAGCTATCAAAATAAAAAAGAAAGTTTGGATTAAAAAAAGTAAAAATAAAGAGAAAAATAACTTACTCTCTAAACTTAATCAATATCTTCAGTTTCTTTTTTGCCTAATCGAATTCTTGAACTACATATTTTTTTTTTCTTTCATATTGATCCTGCCATTAGAAAAATAAACGGCCATCAATATGATGTTAAGTGCCATGCTAGCATCCTACGTCGATGTGACGGTTACATCTTATGCCTCATTTATCTAACTTACCACTAGATTAGACGATGGAGGAGTTTGCAAAAAGGGAGCTTCTATCCTCCAACTCTCTTTAAGCGAAAGGAAAAAAGATTCTTTTTAGACAATTTCTAAACCAAACAATGAGTGTTTAAATTAGCTCTTGTCTGCCTTAACTTTAGTCTTCATAGCAAAATGGCTTTTGAGAAGAGGGAGAAAAAGAAAAGAAAATAACCAAAGTGATAAAATCTACCTATCTTGGTCGGGGTCCACCCCGATGTGGCCTTAATTTTGCACTTACAAGTTATTATAACCCTATGTTGATGTTTATTTTGTACAGTTCCTCCTTTCCAAATTCAAGTGCTTTTCATATCCAATTGTAAAGTGAGCCCTAAATTCTCAAGTTGGTGTCGAACTTAAAGGAACACTCCGATATTGTATATGATAAATACTAGCATCTCAAATGAAGTTCCCTATTAGCTACCTAAAATTTTATTCAACATTGAATGATTGGATCTTTCAGGTAATATGCTTGCAACATATCCTAAATTATTGGAAAAAGGATGCCACTATGTGGGTTAGGATCTCGCTTGAATCCCTGCGTGGTGCTCAGCGCTCAGTGCTCATGTAGTCTGCTATTGACTTGTATTTCTTCTCCGTCACAAAATTGCTTACCAACATTAAAGTCGTGCTCTTTTGTCACATTCACAAGTAGAATGATGGAAAGAAACACTGTGCACAAGTGTTGACTATGACTGGGTCACGTATGAAGCAATCATCCAACTTGTCAACATTTAGCAGCGGAGTCATTAAATGACTTCTGCCGCCGGATAAGCCGCCCACACGGGGAAATGCGAACCACAGAAAGGAGCGCTTTGGATAAGGCCAAGTGTGTACGCAATGATAGCGGGTGAAAGGGCACCAGCCCTGATTGCAACCAATGCTAATGCAAGATTGCCACAGCGTCGCCTGAACAACCCGAAGACCCCAAGAAAGACTAACATTGATGCAGTGATGGCTAGCAAAGCCTAAATTCTTAGCAATAGGGTCCATCGACTTTCGAACTTATCCACGTGGTTGTAGCGCTTCCTCTGCTCGTCCGACTATCTGGAGCCAAAGAACATGGATTCGTCCATGATCATCGACTCTCTCTCTCTCTCTCTCTCTCTCAAGAGAGCCGAGAAAATGGTGCACCGATGCCAGTGATGACGAAGGATCTTTTATACTTATTATAGTATGAAGGGGGAATGAATGTGCGGTGACTACCATATAGGTGATGCTCTGAGGTTCCCTTTTACTGATGCAACTTTGGCCGAGTGTCGAGAATTAGGAACTCCTGAAGTAAATTGCTTTAGCAAAGCAATTAGAATCATTACTTAATTTTAGAGTAGTTATATAATGCATAACCAATATACTTTTTTTTCTAAAAATAGTATTATCCATTCTTGATTTGATAATATGAGAAGTTAAAACTCTCAATCAAGGATGGTTGAAATCGCTTATTTAAAGTTACCTTTACATTAGCAACATATCCGAATTTTTGCTTAATTTTAGAAGCACCTACACAACAATTGGGATGGATTGTTATGGTCATTCTTGAAATACCAACATAAAATGGGTTGTTATTTCCTTGTCCTCGAACCAAACATCAAATTGGTAGATTATATTAACATGAACATCACCTACATGCAAATTTAATAAAAACATAATGTAAGAGATTGCCATTTGTATAACTCATCAGCAAGAGGTTTAGTGATGGAGAAAAAATAAACTAATTTACTTTCCAAGTGAATACCTTGAAAATTTTTATGTTTAATAGATTGCACCGGCAAAGCTATTGAAGCAATAAAAAGTGGTGGAGGCACCGGTAGGGGTGAGCATAGTCTGGGTTGGGCCGATCCACCCCCTAACCCTAGTTGGGCCGATCCACCCCTTAACCCTAGGATCAACCCGTACAGTGCCGGTCCTCAATTTTTAGGACCGATGACTGACCCTATTGAGCTTAAGACCGAGGACTGAACCGACCTAATGGATTCGGTCCGGTTCCGAGGTCAACCTAGACCAATCGATAATTTTTTATATCATTTTTTGTACTCCTTAAAAAAACGATTGAGGATCGGACTGACCCAATGGGTTCGGTCCGGTTTCAAGGTCAATACAGGACTAACCAATAATTTTTTATTTCATTTTTTCTACTTTTTGAAAGGGCAACCGAGGATCGTACCGACCCAATGGGTTCAATGATAAGCAAGGTTAGCTAAGAAATGCAAGCGGTGAGGGTCAAGTGGGGTGAGTGTCGAACAAAATGAGCATCGAATGTCAAGCGGGGAGCAACAATCCAAGCGAGCATTGAGCGACGAGCAACACGAGTGACCCAAAGCAAGCGAGGCGAGTGTTGGGTGGCGAGCGGAGAAGTTGTTTCTTTCGATTTTGGCAAATTGAAGACTAAGAGGACAAATAAGATAGAAGAGAACGAATACTAAAGGAGGATGCCATAGTGAGTTGTTTATACCTTTTTGGATGCCATGAAGACTCCTCATAAAAACATTTTCCTCCTTCATAAATAATGACTATTGACGCCGTAAAATACATTAAAAATATAAATTATTAAAGAATAATGTAAAATTACTTTAATTTTTTTTTTTGTGACCCAAGGGAACCCCGTACGCGCTTCGTGGTGGAGTAAACCCTAGGGCGACATGTGCTAGCCACCACACACGTGCCCCGGGTAAGTCACCCTGCAACGCCCGGGATTCGAACGCTCGACCTTTTGCAAGAGGAAGAGCGCCCGCTCCAGCGACGCCACCCAGGTGGGTGGTTGTAAAATTATTTTAATTCATCTCTAAAGAAATGTTTAATGTTGTTGACGCCGTTTATTTTAAGGTTTTCTTTATATAAAAAAATTATAGATAATATATATATATATATATATATATATATATATATATATATATATATATTCGGGGTTGATTCGGATTAGACCGATTTGGAACTCTCATAACCGATGACCGACCGCACATTGATCTTGGTCAGAAATTCTAGGACCGAGAACCAACCTAGTCTGGGAACTTTGGGAACCCAGGGATTGGCGAGTTGGGCCAGTCCAAGGTTGGTTCAGGGTTGATTCTGGACTGATGCTCACCCCTAGGCACCAGTACTCCTCAAACTTTTGCAAAAGTAATCACCTTTTGGAAATTCTATTTTGTCCCATTGTAATATATACTTTTGCACCAGTACTCCTCAAACTGTGCACTAGTACTCCTCATACTTTTGCAAAAGTAATCCGCTTTTGGAATTTCATTTTTTTTTCAATTGGATTTCTGGACTATATACCTTTTTGTTTAAATTGATCTTGCAATTAAAAAAAAAAAAATCAACGGACAAGCCAAAATGGCTATTGATTTGCTATTAAAATGCCGAGATGCCTCATTTACCTATGTTAACTAATCACTAGATCAGATGATCAAGGAGTTTACAAACAAAAAGCTTCTATCCTCCACCACGCTTTTAAGTGAAAGGAAGTAAGATTCTAATTGGAAAATTTTCCATAAAGGCATCTTCCCCTCGTTGTCTAAACCAAACCACAAGTGTCGAATCTACCCTCTCGTGTCTGCTTTGCATCTGGTCTTAACAGCAGAATGGGTTTTGAGAAGGAAAAAAAAAATGCAAATAAACAACCTATTTGATTATTGCTCGAAGTTTCCCGTTGAATTTGATATAGGCACAAGTCTATGATTATTGTGATGTTCTAAGTGTTTGTGGAGACTTGAAGGTAGAGACGGACTCTTGAAGAATGCAAGAAGATGGCCTGCTTAATGCTTGGGCAAACCAAGCAACTCATTAAGCACTTATTAATGAGTGCCGGACACCTGGAATGCTAAAATTTGGCATGGATGGACACTTAAGTGCCAAAAGTTAGGAAAATGATACTTAAGTACCAAAATCAGAGCAAAATGGATCACTTAAGTGCCACTCAGCGAAAATCTTGCCAAAATGCTGATGTGGCGATTTTCCGGCGAAATAAATGCAAAATGGAGTCGTTTTGATGCGACATAGTAAAAAATTAATAAAATTTAATTTAAAACTATTTTTATTTAAAAAATTTAAAAATAAAAATACAAATATTAAAAAATTTAAAAAAAAATATATATATATATATATATATATTTTTTTTTTTAAAAAAAAAGGGAATGGGCAACTAAGGGCTGAGCCCTCCTAGCCGTCGGCGAGAAGGCAGGGCCTGGCAATGAAGGGAGGAGGGTCGGTCGGGATCGCCGGGCCCGCCTTCCTGCCAATGGCAGGGAGCTAGCAGCACCAAGGGCTTAGCCCTTAGCCACCCCCTTATTTTATTTTATTTTATTTTTTAAAATTTTTTAATATTTTTTTTTATTTCTAAATGTTTTATAAATTTTAGTTTTAAATTAAATTTAATTATTTTTATATTATTTTTTACTACATTAGCACCAAAACGAAGTCGTTTTCGTATTGTCTAGCCACGTTAGTATGCAAAATGATGTCATTTTGCACTTATTTTGCTGGTAAATCGAAACGTCAGCATTTTGGCCGGATTTTCACCGGAGTGGCACTTAAGTAATTTATTTTGCTCCAATTTTGGTACTTAAGTGTCACTTTCCTAACTTTTAAGACTTAAGTGCCCCCGTACCAAGTTTTGGCACTTGGGCTGTACTTCTCCCACTTATTAACAATCAATTTTGAAGACTATTTTGTACCTAACTTGTCGGAATCCTAGAGAGTTTTTGGAGCCATGTTGAAAGCATAAGAAGTGGGTGTCATAGAGAACCATCTAAGCCTTGTTTGGTATTCCGAACTGTGACCGGATTTCGATGGAAAAAGAATGCTAGATTTATTTAAAATATGTTATAAAATAAATTTATTAAAGAATGTGTAGGATTATAAGCGACCCTTTAAACAAGTGGGCCTCAAACAACAAACAGATAGTGTGACATATTATTTAACAAATCAATTTCAGCTATAGTAAATCTAGTTTTTTCTAGTGAGAATAAAGTCGTATTCCTTTAATTTATTGTGTTTGGTAGCATGGAATGAAGAAGAAAGATATCAAAGTTCGAAATAAAACTGTCATAGTATATTTTCTTTTCATGAGGGGTTAGGTGAAAATGAAAGATGGTTAATGGAAATGGTTGAGTAGACATTACACGTGATAACCTAATAAACAGACAAACAATCGAGATTTTATTCAGAGAAGAAAATTTGATATGATGGATATGCATTTCTTATATATGTAATTTGGCAAGTCTTATAATAATTACACATTCAAAACTGTGAATCGTATTTTCGGCCTCAAAGTGATACTAAATGCTAGAATTAGAGATTCGTTACTATTTCCTTTCCTTACTTTTTTTTTAATTCAGTTTTTTTTTTATTCTTATTTTGTCATTCCCAAATCGCGAGGGTTCTATATCGTTTCATGAGTAATACATCAATCCCTTTCTATATTTAATTTAGTTTGACATTTGGGTGCTCGTTATTTATCATATTGATGTTATGTGTTATTTTTACCAGGTCAATTTGCGCATCATATTCAAAATTTCAAAGTCTTTACTAATTGCGGATTGCTTTATATGTTTATTGAAGTGGCAACAAAACGGGCCTACAAGGAGTCCTTGACTGGTAGTCTGATTGATTCGTTTTGACATTTCGAGCTCTTTTCGCCCAGGTTTTTTGACCAATTCATCATATGATCAAGCCGATGATGGACTGAGGAGAATTCAATATACTATGCTTATACTAAGCTATAGTTTACACATACATTAACTAAATTGCAGCAGTAATAATTTATTTTTCTATTAAATCATGTGTTGAATTTGAACTGTTTATTTAACTTGACCCGGTTAGGTATATGTCAAGTTTGACAGCACAATAAAATTCAAGAGTTGGACTCGCCTGGGGTGAAAAAGGTCTTTATGAAAGAAGACAAAAACAAAGTGAAACAGACATAAGCGAAAGGAAAAAAGATTCTTTTTAGACAATTTCTAAACCAAACAATGAGTGTTTAAATTACCTCTTGTCTGCCTTAACTTTAGTCTTCATGGCGAAATGGCTTTTGAGAAGGGGAAGAAAAAGAAAGAAAATAACCAAACTGATAAAATCTACCTATCTTGGTCGGGGCCCACCCCGATGTGGCCTTAATTTTGCACTTACTAGTTATTATAACCCTATGTTGATGTTTATTCTGTATAGTTCCTCCTTTCCAAATTCAAGTGCTTTTCACATCCAATTGTAAAGTGAGACCTAAATTCCCAAGTTGGTGTCGAACTTAAAGGAACATTTTGATATTGTATATGATAAATACTAGCATCTCAAATGAAGTTCCCTATTAGCTACCTAAAATTTTATCCAACATTGAATGATTGGATCTTTCAAGCAATATGCTCGCAACATATCCTAAATTATTCAAAAAAATATGCCACTATGTGGGTTAGGATCTCGCTTGAATCCCTGCGTGGTGCTCAGCGCTCAGTGCTCACGTAGTCTGCTAATGACTTGTATTTCTTCTCCATCACAGAATTGCTTACCGACATTAAAGTTCGTGCTCTTTTGTCACATTCACGAGTAGAATGATGGAAAGAAACACTGTGCATAATGTTGACTATGACTGGGTGAGCAATCATCCAACTTGTCAACATTTAGCAGTGGAGTCATTAAATGACCCCTTCCCACTTCCTCACTCCTCGGTGACAAGAAACGAAAGAAAAAGGTAGGACTATCATCTCCTTTCGCAGATCGCCCAAACCCAACTAGCCGACAACCGACTATCATAGTCGAGAAGCCATGCCCAATGAGTTCCTGTGCCCTGTTTTCAGGGTCTCCCATGGCCAGAGGAGATGAACAGTAAGGAAAATGAATAAAAGAAAAAAAAAGAAAACAATGAAAGATTGAAAAAAAGGAATGAAAGAAGATTGAGAACATTAATAGTAAAAATAGAAAAATCAACAACTTATAAAATCTCTTAAAACCACGTCATTTTGAGAAGCCATGCGCCTGATGTTGCCAACCTTATCACATAAAATAACTAGCATCATCATCAATTGCCCGCGTCAATTGGTCGAATGAACTATAATGAAAAATTATCAAAAAAATTAGGACTACATGGGTCAAAATAGAAAATTTATAATTGAATTGGTATCCATACAATAAATTTTGGATTTTTTGGGTAATTTTCAATGTACCAACTTTCTTCATTGGTCATTAAATATGTGCCCTAGAGGATAGTCTCTAATTACATAAAAATGCTGGATTTCATAAAATTGGTTCACAAAAGCGATATGTCGAAGCTGTTATTGATGCTTTAAAATAACTCACTTGTATAAAGAGCTATCAGTCCGAAGCGTCACATTTATAACAATTTAGTAAATTAGTTTTAATAAGTCAAGCACTGATCTAATAGCAGACGGGGTCATTGACTTTGTCTTGTGTTAAACGTATCCATTATTGCTTTGTTATAGTAATACTATATGATGCAATAAAAATACTAGTTCAAATCTCACTAGAGCAACGATTACCAAAGGTTAGGTCTACCGGACGCCCTTCCTCTTTTTTTTTCCCCCTTTTTTTGGTCCGAAGGGTTTAGGAGACTTTGTCAATATTAGGCTTTGGTTATTCGCTTAAGAACGACAATTGACCGTCAGTGACTAAGCCATATATTTGACCTTCAACCTTAAATAGATTTTTTAATTGCTGTGTTATTAGGAAATAGATTGAACAAATTGAATACCGATCGATAAGAAGAAAATTGTCCACAACGGCTGACAGAAAATAGTCCATGATCTAGTTTCAATTTTATATAGATGAACACATATAGATATTTTTTTGTTCCCCGGAATTAAAAAAAAATAGAAATCCATTTGGTAAATTTTTGTTCTCAAGAATAAATTCTTTTTTTTTTCAAGTAAATTTGGAACATAATCAATAAGTAAAAAAAGTTGCTTCTTATTACCTAGAACAATTCATATAATCAAGTATAATTTTTCTTCTTTTCTCTTTTCATTTTTTCTTTTCTCCTTCTCTCTTTTTCTTCACTAGCCACTACCAGCCACCACCACTATAGTTGGCAACCGGCTAGGTGAGGTCTGGCAAGCTTGCTTGGCTGCCGAGAGGCTTGGCCTTGTCATATTTGGGCGAGGCCCAACCAATGCAAGGTTGGGCCTTGAGGTTGACCTTTCGCCGCCTGGGCAAAGCTGAGCCTTGCAGTGGCCGGGTGAGGTCCGACAAGTCCGACAAACTCATTGGCCATTACCTTGGCTGGCCACCGGCCACAAAGGTAGGAAGAAGAAGAGAAAAGGAAAAGGAAAAATAAGAAATATATAATAAAAGTATTAAAAATTAAAAGAAACAAAAAAAAAAATCATTTTTTAGCAAAAATTGTTCTTGAGAATAAAATGGTTACTAAACGATCCCTTACTTAACTCTTGTGATTGCTCACCTTTGCAGTGTTGTAGCAGTTTCTTCCTTCACAAGTTCATGGGTGATTGATTCGCAAATAGATGATGTGATATAATATGTATATTTAAAATAAATCATGTAATCGATTTTATCTACATGACGAATATATACTAATTCAATGTAAATGACTTAGCAATTGAATTAATATTTATTACTATTAGATGTAGGAAACATTAAGACATAATAAATCACTATAAAAGTGAAATAATGTGAAAGTGTTTTTTTCTTTGGTTAGTTGAAAGTAGATACGTTTATCTTGTGGAGTCTCATCTTCTTCTTCTTCTTCTTCTTCTTCTTCTTCTTCTTTTTTTTTTTTTTTTTTTTTTTTTTTTTTTTAGATATACCAAAAGTTAACAATTACTTTAGTGTTTCACTATAAAAAAAACCACAAAAAAGGATAAAGAAATATAAAAGACAATGTGATCCCTTTGTCATTCAGTTGTTGTCTAGCCGAAGGTTCCAACCAGTACAGTCATTTCCAACCCTTTGGCGTGGTGGACTAACCAGGCCAAGTCAAAGTCCTCTAATTTCGCATTGAAACCCGAATCAAGCACAATGTTGATAGGATTTTATGTCCTTATGAACAACGCAGCGTTCGCATTCTTCGTTGATACATAGCAATGTCGAGGATATTCGTTGTTCGATTCAGTGCCTCTTTTCCCCATCTCGAAAAGCTTGATCTATCCTTGAACGGATGATACTGGAGATGAGCTCTTAGAGATAAGGGAGGAGTTCCCTTTTTCTAGACGCGATAATTAGAAAGAGAACGATCTCTAGCAACCTTTCAGTTTCTTGGATTTTTGCTTTTCTCAAGTATAAGCAAAATGTCAAAAGTTATTTTTTTATGATGGAAAACAAAAACAAGTTGCTTTTTTATTGGTTTGAAACAAAAAGTCTAAAGTTGAACAAGCTGTAAATCACCTCTTTTCAAAAGAGAGACACATGACATTACAAATGCGGCAACATTTGAACATGGTTGTGAATGTTTCAACCATCATGTGCTATGATGCGACGTGGGTTTGAGGAACGACAGCGATTGAGGATTAACATCGCTCGTGCAAATTTACTAGAGGGGAATCGTAGGCAACTGCGGAGCTATGGAGATTTTCCATTCGCTTAGTTAGTTGAATTTCCTTAATGTGAGAATTTAAAATTACCAGCCTTTGGCATAACTAATTGTAAGAAAAATGAAAACTAATATGGTTATGTTTTAGAAATGTAGAATGCAATAGGAAAAATTAAATATAGGTATTCAACTCTTAATGGACTGCATGAAATAAAGACATGGGGGAAAATCAGTGTCATACAAGAAAGCAGCAAGGGAAAATGATCGATTGATACTTAATTCGTTCAATCTAATCTCCTAATTAGTTTATTACATGATGTTTTAAACTTTGGTTGGCTCTTTACACAAGTTATATTCAATCATCAATAATAGCTTCACACGTTGCTCTTGTAAACTGTTTTATAAATCGGATTTTATAAAATTCCAGCATTTTTATATAATTAGTGAAGAAGGCCGGGAGTCTCCTCCCGGCCTTCTTCACCTCCCGCGCTGCGCGCCCCTGTGTTTCAAGGGGGAAGCCCGCTTGGATCCAAAGGGGCTAGGTTACCTCTTGGCAGAGGTGTGGCAGTCTGGCCAGTGGGGAGATCTTATTTATCGAGCCCTCTCCCAGGCTCTAGCCAAGGGCTGAAGGGACTCCCACCCTAGGGAGGTTATTCCTCCATTAGCCTGGCCCCGTCTTGCCGGGCCGTCAAGGCCTTTTAAGGTCCTACCTAGGACCAAAACTGTTTTATAAATCAGATTTTATAAAATTCCAGCATTTTTATATAATTAGAGATTATCCTTTAGAGCACATGTTTAATGACAAATGGAGGAAGTCTAATGGGATTGGTTTTGTCTGGAAAAATTGTTCAAAATGTCCTAAATTTAATATAAGGAGGTCACAATGTAGTTCTAAATCTTTTGGTAATTTTTCAATATGATTCATTCGGCTAATTTAAAGCAACAATCCTTAATTCGCAATCTAATTAGTACCAACCATTCCACATTATAAGACTAGGAAGTTGATGTCTATGACTCCAAACAAAGTTATTTTAAGAAACTTTATATAAGCTTTTTTTTTTCTTTTTACCGTCAATGGTCTCAATCTTCGATTTTTTTTTTTTTTTTAAAGCGTTTTACTGTTTTGATTTTTTTCTTTTATTCTTTTCCTTACTGTTCATCTTCTTCTTATTCTGTCCCACCATCACCGCACACTATTGGCAAGGCTTCACCGGGACCTCGGTGATGGCTGGCGACCCTTGCGTAGATCTGGGCTGGCCATGAAAAACCCCGAAACAGGGCATAGGAACTCATCGGGCATGGCTTCTCCAATAGGATGGTCGGTTTTATTCATTGGGTAGTTGGGTTCGGACGACCCTGCGAACGGAGATGATGGTCCCACCTGTTGAGCTAAGGGCCACCTTTTCTTTCGTTGCGCCTCTGGGTGGTCAGCTTCGTTATGGCTTCTTCGAAATCCATTTTTGGAGACTGTTTCTTGTCACCGAGGAGTGAGGAAGTAAGAAGGGGTCATCTCTCTCTTCAGCTTCACTAACGTATACATTCATCATGATTACTGGAATTGAAGGAGTATTAGTGAAGCTGCACGAGTCGTGGGATGGAAGAAGAATCGGATTGTTTTGCAGATTGTTGCGGCAATGGTACTGAACGCTGAAACGCAGAAGAAGACAAGAGTCTTAATGGAGTGGGAGAGATGGTGATGGTGACAGGAGGCGATTTGATGGTGTGAGGCGAGTGGGATTTCATTACTTCGCTTGCGGAAAAATGGAACCAATTAGAGAGCAGAGGATAAAATTGCAGATATGGGCAAGGGCCGCGACCCGCCATTTCCGACGATGGTGTGGGCCACATAAAAAGAAGATCAACAGTGATGTCTTCTTGGCAATGAAGTGGTGTGGAAAAGATAGGAAAAGAAAAGGAGAAATAAAAGAAAATGTTCAGAAACTTTAAAAAAAAAAAATGCTAAACCTGGCCATTTCAGTTCATTTCTTCTACGTCAGTCGTCGGCAATGCCAAGCCGGAGGAATTAATTTCAATCGTGTTCCTTTTTTTTCCTTTTTTTCAAATCAAGAGACTACTCATATTTTCAAATCAAGAGGTTAGTTGTCGTGGAAGCACGTGTGGACTTTGTCAATTTTGTCTGCATAGAACCATTCCACGGTCGGTAGCAAGTTCTTCAACAAAGAAAAGTGCTTGGAACATGCCATGGACGCCTATATGTGCAGGTAACGACATCAAGGCCCCAAAAAGCTGTGTTAACTCCTCAGTCTTTCCTCAACGAGAATGGAACTTCACAGCTCAGATATCATTAATTTCAAGACCAGAGAGCTTCAATCACTCTTAGTCTTGGTTCTCTCTCTAGCCTTTGCCTTCACTGCTTCGGCATCGTCACAGGGCATCAATTTCAGCTTCCAGACTTTCAACGATAGTATCATAAAACTCCAAGGCGATTCAAGTTATGAGGGGAGCTTCATCCAACTTACGAAGTCCAGCACTGAACGCGTGGGGTGGGCCACGTACCACAAGCCTATGCGCCTTTGGGATAAGGCGACCGGGAACGTGGCGGATTTCACCACCCATTTCACCTTTGTCATCAATTCGAGCCACAGCACGGATTTTGCTGAAGGATTGACCTTCTTTCTTGTGCCCGAAGGGTCTCGAATTCCAGCCAAATCGAAGGGACTACTACTTGGTCTTGAAGGTCTGCAACGCGGTCTGCCCAGCTCTTATGTTCCATTTGTAGCCATTGAGTTCGACACTCGCTACAGTGGCGGTTTCGCCCCGAATTGTTCACATGTTGGTATAGACTTGAATGATATCACTTCCAAAACTTCAACCTGCGTCGATTGGTTCAATGATAAAATCATGAATGGTGGGCAGATTAATGCTACGATAGCATACAATTCTAGCACGCGGAACTTGACCGTTCTCATGATAGACGCTGATGCCTCGAGTACCAACAGAAATTCCTCCACCATCTATTATATAGTCAACATGACAGAGTATTTGCCGGAGTGGGTAAATTTCGGTTTCTCGGCTAGCACAGGTTCATATGTCGAGTTGCACACTATTGAGGCATGGGAATTCAGCTCTAACGTGCACGTGGCTGGAAAAAAGAGCAAGTCATGGCTGTGGTTTATCTTCGGCTCAGGTTCTTTCCTATTGTTCATTCTTGTTGGAGCCTTTATTTGGTTTCGTCACCGTTCGAAGAGCACGAGAACAGACATGAGTGGAGAAGAAGATCATCTAGCGATTGACGAAGAATTCAACCGAGTGTCAGGCCCCAAGAAATTCACCTACAAGGAATTGGTCGCGTCGACTGGTAATTTTGCAGTCGAACGGTTGCTTGGAGAAGGGGGCTTTGGTAGAGTATACAAGGGTTACTTGACCAGCATGAATGTTAATGTTGCAATCAAGAAGATTAACCAAGGGTCAAGACAAGGGATAAAGGAGTTTGCTACCGAAGTGATGACCATAAGCCGGCTACGACACAGAAACTTAGTCCAACTCATTGGATGGTGTCATGAGAAAAAGGAACTCCTTCTTATCTATGAGTTCATGTCTAATGGTAGCCTTGATTCTCATCTATTCAAAGAACGATCTTTCTTGCCATGGGAGAACCGATACAAAATCGTGCAAGGCATAGCCTCGGCATTACTCTACCTCCATGAAGAATGGGAACAATGCGTTATACATCGGGATATAAAGTCCAGCAATATCATGCTTGATTCTGATTTTAATGCCAAAATAGGAGACTTCGGTTTGGCTAGGCTAGTTGACCATACCAAAGGGTTACAAACAACGGTTTTGGCTGGAACCATGGGTTATATGGCTCCTGAATGTGTTTACACGGGTAAGGCTAGCAAGGAATCAGATGTCTATAGCTTTGGAGTTGTTCTATTAGAAATAACTTGTGGAAGAGAAGTCATCAATCCAAGGGCCGAGGAAGGCCAAGTCAAGCTTGTGGACTGGGTTTGGGAGCTCTATGGAACCGAGAGGCTACTTGATGCGGCAGATCCAAAACTTGGTATTGATTTCGATGGGAGGCAACTGGAGTGCTTGATGGTTGTAGGGCTGTGGTGTGCTCATCCGAACTACACTGCCCGTCCTTCCATAAGAGAAGCATCAAATGTTCTCAACTTTAACACTTCAGCACCTGTTCTCCCATCAAAATTGCCAGTCCCTACATATCCGGGGCCTTTATCCAAATTCTCTACAGTATCGATTCCTTTGTCTCATGCCGCCTCGACTAGCGGCATTGAATGCTCCACATTTACTACCTCTTCTATATCTTATTCAGCTTCCCCTGCATTGCTCTGAAATACAGTATGAGTTCCTACTTTCGGTATATGTTTTCCTCGAAATTTTATTTTGGATATTATTTGCTCCACATTTACTACCTCTTATGTATCTTATTAAGTAAGGTAGTATGTATCTTCTTTGATGGTTTTATTATCTGTTATCAATATAATTATTGGTAAGTTATCAAAGAGTTGTTGGAAAAACTAGTGACTAGTGATTTTTTTTTTTTTTTGCCATTAATTATCAGAGAAACATCTAATTATATGGCTTAGCTCGAGATAAACATCCTTTAAGTAGTGATTAGGGCAATAAAAATTTATTGAAGGTCAAACATAGGTCATGTTTAGATGCTCAACTGACAAATAGCCCGTCACAACTTATGGCGGTAATTGCGGACGTGGAAACTTAGCTTAGGGAGCGAGATAAAGGAATTACATTACTCTAGACTTGAGATTCAGGATACTAAAACTTAACATGAACTATCATAAACCATATTCTGCGCATGCAAAGAGATTCGCATTGATGACCAGCGGATAGATTCACGACAGCTCCTGCCAGCCTCCTGGTGGGTCCGTCGTTGGGCGGCTGAGAACAACAGGTGTAAAGATGGCTTCCAGATGGTTGCGAGGGTCAGGGTCCTTTGCGCGTCACGATTGTAATAAGAGACTCAACTGGCAGCCCACTGTGTACTCTGGCAAGTGGCCCTTGTTTTTGACCAAACAAGAAAAGCCTAATATATAGAAAGAAGGGGGTCCGATAAACCCAACCTTTTGGGAACACGTGTTTTCCTTTGCATCGTATAATATTGCTAATAATAACCAATAATCGGTCGTACTTTTCAAAATTGGCAGTCATCTTCCGTTTAGCACCGTGCATAAGCAGTGACTCGCTTTGGTATTAGACCAATGCTAAACCTTTTAAACATGATTTAAGAAATTGACACATGAGCGGTGCCCTGGACTATGGATAGCTCTTTACACATTTACCATTCATTGAATTTTGTCAATAAGAACCGTTAAAAATCTACCTATATGGACGACAGAAAGCAAACGGTGTTGACGTGGCACTCATATAGCTTAAGTTAAATAAAAATAACGTTTTGGCTGATAAATGTTTAACGAAACTTTGATGAATTGTAAACGTGTCACAAAAGTACCAAGTTTTGAATTTTTTTATGTCACAAAAAAAAGTTTAAGGTAAATGTGTCATGATAAATATAATTAAGGTTTTTGATATTGTAAGAAAATTTCAGGATAAATGCATCACGTATAATTTGTAGTTTTTTATGACTTTTTTCCTTTTATACAACTGTGTACTATCTCTTTTTTTCCTAGTCTAAAGTCTAGTCGTCAGGGAACCTCTGTGGACCATCTCAATTTCGTGTACATTGAATCGTCCCGAAATTGATCGCAAGTTGCTCAGGAACCAAAAGCCTAGGTCATTAGGACCCACCGCGTTTACCTATATGAGCATGGTTCACAGTTGAACCATGCTTGGATTAGGAGGATAGTATGATAAAATGTTAGTTTGTCCAAAGGAGATGGTGCCTATTAGTAGGTCTTTGAAGACTAAAACCGAATAAGTCAGACTACTCAGTCAGAATTAGTAGTACAGCGGGGGGATAACGCATTTGTTCTATATCGAAACATGTAGGAATAACGTGGAGGCCCTACAGCACGTTGCTATCCAACCAAACTGAAGGAGACGGGCATGATAATTCTAGAACAAGTTGTAATTTTGATGAGCTTTCCGAGTCACCTGAATCTTCAACCCTATCAAAGGGGTCATGTATCTGATATTCAGAGCTTCTCTTTTCATGGCTAGTTCGTAACCTATCCGACGGTCCAACAATCAAGAAATTTCTCCGTTCTAGTTCTTTTGTATTTCGAATTTGTTCGTGTGAATGGAATTAATCTCTCGTTGTTTTGTCGGAATCTAGTTTCTAAGAGCGTTTATGGAATTCCTTGGAAGAGTGATGTGATTTGCATTTGGGTAAAGTCTAGGTTTTTCCCCTGTTTGGATTTCACACTCGAAATTGTATTGCTTATATATCCTTTGTCTTGAACAATTTCCATTTTGCGCATTGAAACCCTGGTATCACAATCCGTTTCAGCATCGATTTGGGGCCCAAAAGTGGGTATACACACTGTACAAACCGCTCCATGGTCTGGACAACGGGCATTCAGCCCACTGTTGGTCTTTTAAGAGTTTTCCTGCGTCAATTTTCAATATTACTTCGCCCCAAAGCTCATTCTAATATCCAATAACATATCATTCATTCATTTAGACCCTATTTATTTCATGGAAAATATTTTTTGAGAAACCATTTTACTCATTATCTGGCGTTTGAATACTTAGGAAAATGAGTTAAAGGAAAATGTTTTTTTGGGTCAACGGAAAATCTATACTTAATTTAGGAAAATGATTTTTCTCTTTAAAAAATTGGAAACTATTTTTCCAAATATGACTAGATATTGGTTCTTAGATCAAAAAATTTACGCTTGGGTATGGGAACCGTAATGCTCATTCCTAGGGCCTCGGCATCCAACATCAAGTGCCAGGGCTTGGGTCCATTAAGGCTAGGTTCACGACCCTAATGCCCATGCTTGGGTACCCGCGCCTACGCTCGGTCCATCAAGGCCAAACTTCCCAGTGCTAGTACCTTGGTGTTTGGCGGTCCATCAAGGCTAATCCCCCATGTCCAAGCTTTGGGTCCAACAAAATTAAGGCCTGAGACTTCGGTGTCCATACCAAGATCCATTATGGCCTTCACACTTGTCTATAATGGAGGAAATTGGTTGTAAAGCTCGCTCTTACCTTCAGGTTTCTGATTGACCATCCTGAAAACTTGGGGGAGGTCATCACACTCGTCTATAATGGTGAGCCTACTCAGCTTCCTCCCACGCATCACTTTAGGGAGGACTTCCATGAGTTCTGCCTCTTTTTCTATGAGGCGCTGGACTTGTTCAATAAGAACTAGGGTACCACCCCTTCTTACCATAATTTAGAAGAAGAGCTCATGAAAGGTGTCGACTACAATCGACATCTTCAATAGCTTCACGACAGATGGCGCTAGATCAGGGATGACACCTAAAAAATGATGGAGCGGATCATAGCTTATAGAGACGACATGGTTAGGGAGTGGAAAAGCATCCAAGCATGGAGTCCCGACCATGGTTTTCCTCATGCGGTACCCAGTTTGTTGACCATTCTTGAAGAGGAGATTGTCATCAGCCAACAAGTGAGGACGAGTCTTGGAAAGAGGGTCAAGGCATGTCAGGATGCCTTCATGGACTTGGATGAAATCAACACTAGGATAGAGTCGATCCTGGAGGGGAAACACCTCACCTATCACCAAACTGTCAAGGAGAATAGGGACATAGAATGACGCCTAGCCGACTTTGTTTCAAGGTTCAAGTGCCATTTAGGCTTAGATGGATTGACCTTTGTCTATACTACTCTCTTGTAAATATGACGAAAAATGAATGGCAATTTAGTCTTTTCATACTTTGGACTGCTTAGAGATAAACTTTTATGCCTAAAAAGCTCATTCCAATGGGCAAACGCTAATGTTTGTGGACTTCTTAGAGATAAACTTTTATGCCTAAAAGGTCATTCAAATGGGCAAACGCTAATGTTTTGGCCTTTTGCATAACCCCAACAATATCAATCCGTATCAATGCCCATTATCCGCAATGCTTCAAATCCCGTTGATTTGTCAATAAGCATCATTTCTTCCCAAGAAATATGTTATGATGACAAATTTTAAAATCGCATCCTTTCAAATCCTCAGTACCCATCTTTATATATAGAGGACTACACAAAGGACGAAACCGTTCACATATACGCGCAAGTCTTCTCCCTTTTTCTATTTTTATCCCTCGCTTTGAATCTATGGCTAGTCGATCATCTTCCTCTACTTCATCTTCCTTGAGTGATAAGTTCGTCACCCTATGGAGGGACTTACTCTCGAAACTGTTGTTGACTTTTGCTGTAATCTCTAAAGAGCCAAAGATTATTGAAGCCATCTGTCGCAAAGAAAATGGGTAGAAGAGATCGATTTAGAGGTACTTGACCATGAAAGGTCTCATACGATTCTCATGCATGAAGGCATCATCACCTCGCCTTTCGGGTGAACCTATTGTGAGTTCACTTAATCTTAGTCGTGAGCTCTCCCAAGCTAGTAATCTGTGTGACAACGGAAGGTGTCGTGACCCTACCCTAACATTGTGGCACGTCTTGATCGATGGTTTTAAGATCGAAAGGAAACTCGACATAAAGGTGAACTTGAGGGTATTTTACGATCACAGAAGGTGTCGTGACCCTACTCTTTTTTGGGTGTCTGCTAGAAAACCCAATCAAGGGTCATGAGTGGTCCCTCGATTCCTATGCAACCAAATATCTAGATTCAAGGACTTGGGTTACGCATATGTTTCTATTAGTGCCTTTCGATACCTAATAGTATGTTGTGTTACCTATGATGTCAATGCATTTCTCTTTACTTTTTTTTTTGGGATCATTTTATCTTAAGTTAGGTGATCATGCGTGGATGGTCATTTTCGTGTCATTTTATTTCTAAGCAAAATGGAAAGAATGCAATCAATTGAATTGAAAGTGCGAAACAGTAAGTAAACAATCAAGGAAAATGGTAAATCTATTATACAATCTTAATAAAGGTCAAAATTCGAAAGGAATAAATGAAAAGGAAATACCCGCAACTCGTCTAGTGTTTATACAAACAAGAGAAACCCGAGACATATGTCAGGTAAAATGAATACAAAAGAGTGGTCAGAATGGACATCGACCTTCCACCATCTTCATACCTTCTCCATCTTCAGGATCCTAATCTAAATCTAGTCTAAAAGATTGTAACTACGTACATACAATGGAAAGAAATGACCATGCAAGTCAAAACAATCAAAAACATGATACAAAGGCAATATCACACAATCAAACAAAACAAGGTTTATCAACCAAGCTTGGGCCTCGAGGCAGCCTTTGGAACTCATGCGTAGGTCCCTTTAGACACCTATTCGGTTCGCTTTGTGACTTAAAGCTATTATTGACCAATTATATTCTCGCATGGCTTATAATGCTTATAAGTCCCTAATTAAAGAGTTCTATTTGATTCTCGGGATTTCCATCAGTATCATGCATCGTCCCTAACATTCATCTAGAATTCACATACGAGCAAGAATTAAACATGCATGCAGGCTTTGTGAGCCTTGTTTCCTAAACAATCAAACAAGCGAGTGAGACGTCGATGGGTCACTTACTATGAAGACATGCGTCAATCACGTACACAAGCATTTCTAATAACTGGTGTGATTATATGCATGAGAGGTACATGTCACGTCTCAAAAATGGATTCAAAATTATTGATGAGATTTTTGAGACAAGGTGATGTCTCAGTTATGGAACGCATTCAATTGCCAAGACTAGCTCGGGGTTCACAGAAAAGCATTCACAAGTGTCGCATGCATTTTGAATACAATTCAAACCGTGACTTTCACAATATCATATCAAAGTTTGAAAATATTTAAAAACATTTTGGACTAAGGAATATATAGGCTATGGAACATATTTAATTGCGAAGGCTAGCCCGGGACTTGCATAAATACACTCACAAGTGTTGCAAGAATTTTGAATATAATCCAAACCATGACTTTTCCTAAGTCAAATCAAGGATTGAAAGAATTTCAAAAAGGTTGCTTTTTGGAAACGTCACATATACCAAAGCGATTTCAAGATATAATTTGAGAAATTCATTCATTGGAAATCATTTGATAATGAATATTAAAATATTTGAAGCACATTTCATGAAGGTGATATGCCCTAATATCATGCACAAGCTATCCTAAAAGATTTAATTAAACAATCACAATAACAAGTTCATATCAGAAAATTTCAGACCAAGCAACATGTCAGTAAAATTGGGTAGTACCCATTAATGATCTAACTATGAGAAAATTCTCTAACATGCATAACATGATATAAAACAACTTTCATGGAGAAAGTTTTCTTAAATGAGCTAAACATGATTTTATAAAAATCAAACAACAAGTACTAATGCCTCAGGAAATTGTCAAAATAGCAGAACACTCAGTCATTACTACTGAAATTTAACCTACCAAATGGAGTCTAAAAATCACAAAATTTTGTCACAACATAGCCAACATGATGGAAAATAAACTTCATTAGAGATTAAGTCAAGAATTCTTACAGAAAGATAGTACTAAAATGGCAAACATCTGTCTAAACATGGGTAAAAATAGGGGTCTGAATTTGATCCCAAGTCCAAGTTTTAGTCTAGATTGGGAAAAATGGAAAATGGCACTAACAATGAGCAATTGTCATGAAATTAATGGCATTTGAAAGCTCTAAGTGTGTTTTACAATTTCCTAGAAGGGTCTGAGTCCAACTAAGGTCAACTTGATGTTCTAAGACTGGGGTTTCTAAAAGTGTGCATATTAGCAATCAAAAACCAGAAACTAAGCATGCATTATTAAGCCTCAAAATCACTCAAGTAATGCCCAAAAGGCATGAATATAGCACACACGACCTAGAATTGGATGTGATAAGTGGATAGGGAAATCATCTTACTCTAAGTCAATATGCAAAAATGTCATGCGATTCGATGTCAATACAAGATGATTAAGCACTTATAATGACATACTTGAATATTTCTAAGTGCAATAAGCATTATTGTGGCACTAGTTTAAGATGCAAAATGACATTCACATATGATGAACTACACATGCACACAAAGCTTATAACATGTAGTTCAAATATCAAGAAGGCACTAACGTGAAATTTGGTCACTAAAAGACCCAAACATTCATGTAAATACATGCACATGATGAGGTTTTAATCCTATACCGAGAGCTAAGAACATGTCAAGTTTTGATCACTTAAGGATATGTATAAATCCTATCAAAAATATGTCATATAGAATGAATGATAATAATCATTTTTTGTTGAGGACTCAAAACCTAATTGTGATCACACGAGTAGTGATGAAAATGGCAAAACGAATGCACATCTTTAATCTTTTTAATTGCAGCCACACCCGTGCCCATTTAAACATGCAATTGCCACATTGAATGACTCCGAATTCATGCAAATCGTACATCAATAGGAAGCATATAATTATATTTCATTCTTAATGAAGGCCTTTAAGTCAAACAAGTTCAATTTCATGCTTAAATTCACCTAAGTTCATCTTGGACCAGAACAGGGCAAACAAACTAATGCTTAGATCTAAGAGGTTTTGACTTAGCTAAACATGTCCAAAAATTCAAAAAAAAAATAAAAAATTATAGAACATTCTCAAGACAACGAGGAACAATTTTCATGAGACAAGTTCATCAAAAAATCATTTCAGAAGGCAGCACAAAAATAGAAAAATCAGAAGTCGGAATCAAAAATAGAACCTAAAATGGACCTAGAATACTACAAAATTGAGCAATTTTGGAGGTATTTTTTGAGAGTCAAACATCATTCGATTGGGCTGTGTGACCTATCGATTCAAAGCTTGTGATGCATATTTCAAAGTGCAGAAGGACTTGAGTCAAAATAAGATCATCTAGGATCTCATTTTGACCAAAACAGTAAGTCAGTTCTAGAAACATGAAAATCACAGAATAAGGCCAAAATCATTCCATCAACCATGAACTTTCAATCAATCAAACTCAAACCTCAGCAAATCATTGATTATCACATAACCTTCAAATCTAAAGCTATTTCATGGACCTAATAACGAATCCTAGTCCTGGCTGGATGATCCAACCTCGCTTCACAAGATTCGAGTTCTAGGGGTAACCTTTTGTGTTTTCATTGATTTTAATCCATAATCAGATGAATCGGACTACATCGGAACTTGATCGAAGGAGTGAGGAGCAGATTGAACCACTTATGGACCTCCGAAGGAAGGATCAGACTGTTAGTTCAACTTTGGAATGAAACCAAACCGATCGGACTAGTTTACGGCCGTCGGGGAAAGGAACGATCACCGGAGCTTTTCCGGTGATCAGGAGGCTGGCTTCTAGCCACAACCTAGTCGGAGACAATGCGGAGGATGGATATCAGATTTGGTAGTTGCAGAACCAAGCTGGTTGTTCGATTGAGCAGCCAATCAACCAGTCCAAGTTGGACTAGTTTGAGAGTGAACCGGGACAGGTTAAGGACCTTGGAGATGGCCACTGAACACCAATTAGGGAAAGTGAACCGATTGGAACCAAAGACTGATTCCAACATTGAATCTGCACTTTGCGACTGAGGAAGTCAGACCAGAGGGAGGTTAGATTGTCATGCCCTGATCCTTCGAGCACATGCCCATCTCTCTATGGTCAATTAAATAGCGACATTCTAAGATGCATTGCCGGCCCATTCATTTTAATACACATGCGGAAGCAAATAAGTAATCCCCAGACAATAACCAGATGGGATAGGAAAGTATGGCCATAAATTTTGAAAACTAACAACACACTTATATATATATATGCATATCAACCAAGTCTTACATAAAGCAAGCCAATATATACATACATAAGTCAGGTCTACAAAATAGGGGGGGTTGCAAACAACTACTAATCTTCCTCCTACTCCACATCCTCGTCCTCATTGGAACCTTCAACTGAATGCACCGGAGTCCCTGGATCTGACAAGTCTGGATCTACATCTACCACTGAACCTTCTGAAGGATCTGCAGTGCCTTTCCCAAAAGCGACATCCAGGACATAAAAAGGAACCTCAGACTCCGGTATGGGCCCTTCTCTCTGGCCATTCTGCTCCTGGCAATACCATGATCTGTATTGATGGGGTACCTTTTTGGGTAAATCCGTATCGACCAAGACTATGGATTTCACCAACTCATAGACCCATCCCCTTGGGTCTCCATGAAGCTGGATGAAGCACTTTTGTTCGGTCACCTTCTTAGGCTGACCAAAATGCTCGGGAGGAGCTGCCATCTAGGGACCTGAAATGGTATCCCATAACAATGTGAGACAACGTCTCAGTGGGTTCACTCCCTAAGATCCAACTAGGAAGAAACTACGCCCCAAGGGCTGTCTAAGCACAATACGAGTTAAAGGACTTACCTTGGCATCAGTCCCTTCCTACAAGTCAATATAATATGCTATTCATCGAATCACATCAACAAATCAATTCATTAAATCAAATCGACTCATCGATCAATCGACCCAGTTGATTCCATGTCATCAAGATCATCACACGGTCATTCCAATTATTAATTACGGCCACACTCGGACACGGCCTACTAAATGTTCAGCAGTGAATTACAGCCTGATGGGCACACCCTGTTCCAAGTTCAGTGGTAAATTACGACCCAATAGGCACAGCCATACTTCGAGGTTAATTATGGCCCAACAGGCACAGCCATACTTCGGTGGTTTTCTTGATCTAACTCAAAACATCATGCATAACCTGCATCATCTCAGCTTTTGATAGTCATCTTCCTACGACTATAAACCATCACACGATTATTCACCCACGGCCAAGAATGTGGTATTCCACCCTTAAATTCCTCAATTAATATAATAACTTGACCTATTGCTAGAAAATTTTTTGGTGCTATAAACCAACGCTTAGTGATTTTCTAATTAAATACTGAAATTAAATAAATTTTGGGATAAATACCCAAAATCACAAATCACACTCAATTTACACAAAATGACAGTCAATTAAATAAACAGATCACACCACTAAAATCAGCATAAAATTCCGGCCACTGACAATTCCGGTCTAATTTCTGAAAATTAATTAATTAATTAATTACGAAAATTAATTAGTAAATGCAAATAATGCACACTTAGGCCCATAATGCCTAATTAAATGCCGAAACGGGCCCGGAAAAATTCCTAGACTTGTTAAATAAATAATAGAACTTTTTTTTTATCCTAAATAAATAATAGAACTTATCTAGTTGCTAATTGCACTAAACTAACTACCTAACGTGCAATAATGATTAATTAAATCACTAATCTATTCTAACTATCCACCTAATCCATACTTAGTCTAAATTAATCAACCCTTAAACGTCATTAACATACTAAGTAGGGATTACTGAGTTAAACTCACTTGATTAATGATCTGCTCAGATCAAAACGATGGGGATGCGACGGGGATCGACAAACTCCAAAGCGGGCTGCCAAACGGGGTCGGGAAAGCTACAAAAACGGGCCAAACAGTGGCTAAGAGACCCACTGTTGGTTGGTTCTATGGCTGGGCTAAGAAGGGAGAATCGGCAACTGGTTGAGGCTGAAATCGGCAGGCGAAGGTTGCAGCGGTCCCGGTGGGGCTTCATGGCAATAGGCGGGCGACCATGCAACTCCAGCGATGGTAAGACAAGCTCGAGCATCCTTGGGGGTGTCCTGGGGTCACGGTGGAGGTGGAACGGCAGCCAGAGGCATGCGGGTCTGGCGAGCGGGGTGTGACGGCGTCGCAGTGGAGCTCGGGCAATCGGATAGGCATGCGACGGCTTAGGGCTGGTTGTTGGTTCTCTCTGCAAGTTTTTGAAGTTTTTGGTCTTCAATGGAGGGTGGTCGACCGGCTAGGAGGAGGAAGAGAGGGAGGGGGAGACCAACAAGGCTTTGAGGGTCCCATGTGCTCCCTTCCTATCCCTTTGTCTCCTTGGGAGGGTCATACCATGTGTGGCTGGCATCCTCAGCCAAAAACAGCCACCAAACTTGTCTTAGAAGCCAAATGAAAGGGTCCAAAGGTTGTGGGCAAGGGGGCATACGAATTTTGCAACATTTTTTCTCAAATTGGACCAATATCCTACTTGAATCAATTCAATTCGGCCTCTATAAATTCAACCATCATATCCTCGATCAAATTGGCATTTTTCTCACCAATAAAACCTACTTGTATCCCAATTTCTCGATCAAAATTGATCCTCTGAATTTTCCAAGTAAAAAAACGGCCCTATATCAACCTTTTCCGCAAAACCTTAGTTTGCAGAAAAATCTTCGAAGACTGAGTCGACGTTCCTAAAATGACTCATGACGTGATGGAACTTTTAATTTCTGAAATCAGATTCAATTTCACGGTTAATTTCAATTTGGCGCGATTTTAACGTGACCTAGGCTATCGGGTAGCTTTCAGAAATTTTTAGTGCAAATGACTGTAGTCGATTTTCTTCGAGCCACAATGAATTTCGTCGACACATTGGCAATTCTCAATTATCGTGAAAATCTCGAGGATTCAAATATGGACACAGGACGCCAAAACGTCAGAAAAATCAGTATAGTACCGGTCGACGAGAATTTTACAATTTAATGGAATCGTCCACATTTAGCCACACATCTCAATCGAACTGACCTATCTCTGATCCCTGATTGATTTTTAATTATGCCATAATGACCTCTGCAGATGAGCACGATCGAGTAGCCGATTCTTGGTTGAATTCTCAAGTCTATTGCATTAAAATTCGTTAATGACTTCCCCAGGTAATCTAGTTATCTTGAGAGTGATTAGCTATGAAAACAACACTATAGGCGCGTCGATGAAAAGCCTGATTAATTTAATTGAAAGCAGAATTGAAAATTTCAAGATGTCGCATAGATGCCACTTGACCTTGCTGCTGCTCCTCTCTAGACGAGAAGGATGCCGAGACCGCGGTAGGGGTTGGCGGAGGCCGGCAACTCACTATCACGAGGCCAATCGGATGGCAAGGAATGAACCGGTGAAGAGGAAGAAGAATCGGTTAGAAAGAGCGGGAGCGAGAGAGAAAGAGAGAGAGAGAGAGAGAGAGAGAGAGAGAGAAAATTGAATTATGAGAAATAGAGTTTCTACACAAATGAGGCCCTCCTTTCAAAATTGGAGGGAAAAGTCTATTTATACCATCCCAAATTAGCTAATATCGACCGTCAGTTTGATTTGACGGTCGAAATCCTAATCCAATAGACAAAACTTGATTTCGAAAGTTTAATTATAATCTAAAGGTATTAGGTAATCGATCTAATGGGTTCGATTCGTGAAAACCCGAGCCAAAATCAAGAATTGCACTAAAAGGTGTAATTATGGGTTAAATTGCAATTTTGCAAAAATATGATGGCCAATCTGCAAAATCCTGAGAAATTAAGGGTGCAATAGCAAAATTAGTGCGGTAAGGATCGCGAAACCAGTTGCTGAAGGTCCAAAACCAGCCGACAAGGGGCCGAATCAACCAGTCTCGCTAGTGGCCATTGGATTAGTCAGACCGATTCGTACCGATTTGACCAGTTCTTGACCGGTTCAAACCGATTCTGGCTGGTTCACGCACTTGTGGCCCTTGTGGGTTCAAAATGTATGCAATTTGATCCATCAAGGACTACATCAAAAAGAAAACTTACTCGGTTTGAGAGGGAAATTGCCCAATTTCAATTCAATTAAGCCAATTAACCTTCATATATGTGTTATATGGGTCTTCTATTTACTTAATTGAGTGATTCTCATGAAAAACAATGGACCAAACCATGAGTACTTAAGATTGAGCTTAAAAGGGCTAAAATGAACAATTTTGCAATTTATTAGGTAAAATTGTAAATTGAATGAAATTGGATCCAATTAATGTTGCGATTACCCTATCCAACTATCCACAAATATGTAAGATCACCTGTTGTATTCAAATTAGCCTTGGATTAAAGTGTCCAAGCTTCGATAAAAAATGAACCTAGACCCAATATTAAAATTGGACCTAGATCTACGAAATCGAATCATAACCTTGAATGGGTCAACTTGAATTTCTTCGATTGAAGCATGATGTCTCGGTTTTCTTACCTTCAAGAGAATGAAATCCCACAATTCGAGAAG
This sequence comes from Eucalyptus virginea, assembly GCA_014182375.1. Classification (NCBI taxonomy): domain Eukaryota; kingdom Viridiplantae; phylum Streptophyta; class Magnoliopsida; order Myrtales; family Myrtaceae; genus Eucalyptus; species Eucalyptus virginea. The sequence continues at coordinate 7,934,749 of CM024517.1, read as the reverse complement.
TTCTAATGTGAATTTCTCAAAATCAATTTTAGATTTGGACTCATCTTAAGAAAACAAATGGAAGATGATCATCTGTTCATAGATCATGAAGAATTGATTATGATCCTTTAATTAGGGCTCAAAACGGCAATCTTGTCTTTTGACATGGCAATTCACGAAATTGAATGCACAAGCAGATTTAGAATAGTCCCTAAACCAAATGTCATAAAAAGAACTGCACCTAATTATGGCTAGCACAAACGTAATTTTGTTTTTGGTCGATCTAGAACTTAAAATTAAAAAATTTGAAAAACAAGGTTCTTAATCGATTTTTGTGAAATTTTCAACACTAAAGTAAAATTAAAGCTAAATGGCATCTTTTTGGATGAAAAGCCACTTTTTGACCTAGAGTTGATTTTTGGTTAAAGGGTTGACCAAAAAGTCAACCCGAAAGTCAACCGTTTGACTTCTCAAGTTTTCCTTAAAACAAGTAACAAAATTTTAAAAACAGCAGTGTAAAAGAAAGAAATGAAAAACAACAATTTTTGCCTAGAAATGGGCCCTGTGGCAACCAGAATCCTGAATCTCGATTTCTTACTTTTTTGACATGTCGCCTAAAAATCATGTGTCAACAGCATTCGAAAGTTAGCCTGAGAATGTCAACCTATGAATGTTTATAGTGATCATCCCTTCTTGCAGAGGTTTGAGGAATTCATGATCACTTTTGATCATGATCTCGCAACTTACCAAGCCAATCAATCAACCATTGACTCTCATACTATGACATCCTAATTTTCGATCTTGTTTCGATTAAATGAAATGGGCTTTTCATCGACGTGCCTATAACCTTTTTCTTTGAGTTGGCTACTCACGAGATAACTAATCCATTCGGTGAAGCCGTTAAGGAATATAAATGCGACAGACTTAAGAATTCGGTCAGAAATCGACTACTCGACCGTGCTAATCTACGAGGATCAATATGGCCCCGCTAAAATCTATTAGAAACCGGAGATAGGTCGATTTTCGACAGAGGCATGTAATTAAATTGTGGGTGATTCCACCTAATTGCAAAATTCGCGTTGAACGGTACTAAACCGATTTTTCTGTCAATTTTGTACCATGTGCCCATAATTGAAACTTTGAGATTTTTATGACAACCGAGAGTTGCTTATGAGTGGGAGATGCACAATGTAAGCCTGTCGCGACCCAATCTCGCCGCCCCTCGAAAAGTATCCAAGGTGGGAAAGGTCAGGTTTAGGGGTATTTGATCTCAAGATCGCGAGCTCTCCCAAGCTCATACCTCTCGTGACAGCGGATTTATTTATACGAGTTAGGTATTTAACAACCTAAAAAAAATATACAGTAGTCGCCATTAGCCTCATTTTGGGGGTCGGCTAGAAACCCAATCGAGAGTTGGGAGTGTTCCCTCGATTCCTACGTAACCAGATATCTAGGTTCGGGGACTTGGGTTACGCTAATATTGCTATTAGCGCCCTTTCGCAGTTACCTAAATAGTATGTTGTGTTTTTCCTAACATGTCCATGCATTTCTTTTTATATTTTCAGGATCGTCAATTCTATACTAAATGATCATGCGTGATGGATTACTTTCATTCTATTCTATTTCTAAGAAATGAAAGGAAAACAAACAATGAAATGAAAATTAAATTGCAAGACATGAAGTAAACAATCAAGATAAAACAGTAAACCTAATCATGCAATTCTAAAGAATATAAAAGAGAAAACAATCGAGAAAGAAAGTAAACCCGCAACTCGTCGGGTTTTATACAATGCATGTAACCCGAGACATATGTCGGGAAAACGAATATTACATGACAATGGTCGGAATGGACATCGACCTTCACCATCTTCACGCTTTATCCATGTTCAGGATCCTATTCTAAACCTAGTCTAAGAAATAAGAATCCCTTGCTTCATCTTATATGACTAAGACAACGCATATAAATCATTATTACAACGAACATACATAGGCATCAGACATGAACATAAATCCAGCAAAATCAAATCACAAACAGGACAAAATACAAGGCATGTTTAAAGGTTCGTAAGACCACCTAGACGATGTACAAAAATGTGAAACTTGCACATGACATAAGGTTGAATGCGAAAAAGGTTTGGGTAAACATTTAACCCTAAATCAGAATGCAAAGAAGTCACACAAGTCATTAACATTGCAAAGTGACTTAGGACTGAGAATGTCATGCTTGACAAATTCCAATTGCAATTAGCCAAATGGGTGCATGATATTCACATCAAACGAGATTCAACTATGATATGCCATGCATTAATGCGAAACTTGTAACACGTGTTTCAAATGTCAAGAAGACAATGAGGCACAAGTTCCATGCATACAACTTCGTCAAAAATGCAGCAAACTATCAAGATGTCATGACACATTAATAGTGATTTGATCTAAAAAGAAAAATCTGAAGAATATGAAATTTTACCACAGCACGAACAAAAGAAAGGCGAACAACTTTTGTTAAAGACCCAATCTTAGAATCCTTCACAATAAAATCATAGAAGAATGACAAGAGGTCAGCTTCGACAAGGGAACAACAGGGGTTCTGAATTTCATTTTATGACAGATTTCTATCATGCGCATCACAAGAGAAGTTGAGTCCAATTGATGTGCAAATCATGCAAAATCAGCATCATAAGAAAGTGACAGACAATCAGGCCCACAATAACAGTATATGCATTTCTGACCAAGGCAAATTCCAGATTTCAGAATGGATTAGAAAAAAAATGTTAAACATAGCAAACGATGATCGATTCAGGCATGCAATATATCATTTTAAAGCTTGAGATGTCTATTACAAATCTCTAGAAGACATTAAGTCCTAATAACATCATTTACCAGCTCGTTCCAAGGACCGAAGCATATCAGTCAAAACAGGCATACGAATTTCCACATCAGAGCATAACACAACAATTTTCCAGAATTACTTCCTAACTTTTAAAGAAAATTTCATGTGGCTAATGATATCGGATCAGGGTGTATTATATCTCTTTGGAAAGCTAGTCGAACCATCTTCAGCTCTCATGAAGGCATCAAACACAGAAAACCACAGCAACCAGCTCGTATCAGGTCATTTACACAAAATGTCATCCGAAACAGAGAATCAATCAGAACAGCAAAAATTTCAAACAAGGTCAGGGATATTCTAGACATACTCGACCTGGGTAAATGATCTTCAATTATCACGAAATTTTTATTTGATATAGATTGGAACCTAATGAACAACTTTCATTTAGGCATCAACTTTAGAATCTAATCACAAAAAATCATGTGAAAATGGCAAACAGCACAGGTCATTAAAGGCATGAAAACAGAACACTTAATCATTTACAAATTGTAGCTCTGTTTTTAACAATTGTTGAATCTAGTAAATGCTGGCCAAATCCAAGAGCTCTCGGCATCCATTACAAAATATCAAGAAAGAAGCAAAATCTATCCAGACATGCCCGCATGTTGACACAATCACAATGTCTAGAGATTGAAATTAGCAGAACTTCATCAAAAGAACACATTACAAAGTGCACATTCTTGTATCACATGAGGAGGTAGACAAAAGGACTAACAACAACCTAACCCATATAGAACAGAGCAGCAAAACAGCAAAACAGAACCAAACTAAGACAGAATTCATCTAATCTATACTTAATCCACAACTTCCAGCATGCAATTGGAATGGTAATAGAGCATACGAGACTGCAAATTGTGATTGTTTGATGACAAATTGCCATGAAATTAAAGCCATATTTTCTCACAAGCATGAATGAGTCTACTTGATCAAAATGGCATCAATCCATAACCAAACTAGCCTCAAGTTGAAATCAAATGCACACCCAATCATGGGATATCAAAACATGGTCAGCATACATGGATCGATTTTCAGTAAAATTTGACTTATCCTTGACATAATATCTTTTCCACATGCTTCAATCATAAGCAGCAATTATAGCATACTAGTATTCATATATGGCGTGTGTCATGGAAAGTCAATTTTACATTTGCAATGAACAGCAAACATCAAATGCACGTGACCCGCATTTGACCCACTAAAAGCGCACATGATAACAACAAATCACAGCAGCATAACAGTCAAGAACACTGCCATCACTCTTAAGTAGTAAACAACTTCACTGATGGCTAATGCCCTCTTTAATACTACTCATAGACAAACTAAGAGTAAAACTCATTTTCTTACTTCCCAAACTCAACATGAAAAGATTGTTTGAAAGAACTCTAAACCTCGGATGTTGTACAGTCTCACCTTCATGTACACAGGGCCTTGAAACAGTTCAATAACAAAGATGTGAATGGCGGACAGAAAAGAAGAAACACAAGTAATGAAAACAACTAAATGCAGAGAGTCCATAGTCAATGATTGTAGCCTTGTCAACCACTGTCAGTGAACTTCTATTTGAAGGGGCAAGCTCTCACTCGATCGTCGGCCACATCACATACACAGCATCACTCGATCGTCGGCCACACCACATACACAGCGATGACACATCAGAGTGATATGGACAGGGGAAAATGAAATATAATAGAGAAATCTAAGCATACAAGCAACGATTCCAACACCAATTTCCATCCCTGTACGATACAGCGATCGTTTGTCTTGATTACACAACACGGAGCACGGCTTAATCATATCTACTCAGCTCAAGATCAAATACGAACCAGAGCCTAAACAGATCCTCTAAATCCATCAATCAATAACAACGACGACGACAACAGTAGCACCTAAACAAACGACATTTACCGGGAGAAACTCAATAAACTTGTTCTTCCCCAACTGGTCGAACCAGAGATAGAGCGATTGAGAGAGAGAGAGGTAGATAACCTTGAATGAACGGCGAACGATCGAAGCTGTAACTGCCAACGACGCTGTCACCGCTGCTGCAGGGGAGTTACCTAATCTGCAATCCGAGCAGGCTGCGTGAATCTGAGCCTTGAACTCCCAGATCCGACGCCCAACCCCTGTTCACTCGGCTCTTGGTCCTTTGGTGCAGAGGCTTGTCGGTGATCTCTCTCTAGGGTGGCCGGATCGGCGACAACTGTGGCGACGACGACGCTTAACCGAGTTTCTCTCTGGATCGAACTCACCAGAGCGGTGAGTTCTCTTTCCCTCTTTCTCGATCCGTTAGGTTTTTGGCCCCTGATTTTCCTCTCTTGTTCGATCTCCGTGACCTCGCACATTTTCTCTCGCACCGGATCTGATCTGCCTGAGCGCCGGAGGGAGAGAGTGTGAGGTCCCAGCTCGAGAGAGAGCCTCTGAGAGGAGAGAGAGAGCGAGCGGGAACAGAGAGCCCCTCCAATGGAGAATCCGCTCGCCCCAAATTTTCGAGAGAGAGAGTGAGCGGGCGCAAAGAGACTCCGAGAGAGAATTCGCGCGCCCAAAATTTTCGAGGGGCGGCGAGATCGGGTCGCGACAGGCTTGGCGACTCCACTGGGGATCGAACCCAGAATCTCTGGTTTTTGCTCGATCGCGGCGCCATCGGCGAAGACGGTGGCGACGATAGCAATGACGATGACGGCAACGGACGCTCTCTCTACAACGGTTCCTCCACTTCGAGATCCGATCGTCTCCAAAATCCTATCTTAGCTCGATTCCGTCGTGGATTCGACCTCTTCTATTCATCATCAACCACCTAAGCTCTTGTCGAAGGCTAGGGTTTTCTCTCGTTAGCGGAGACCAAGGATCGAAGGCCGACGGTTGGGGGTCGGAGGATCGGATTCTTGCTCGGGGATCAGAGACGAGTTCTTTCTGTCTTCTCTCCCTCGGTTCTCTCCCTAGGAAGTTCGCTCGGCCGCAGGGAGCTCAGATCTGGGGCGGACCGGCGGTGACAGCAGTTCCTGATCTGTGGCTTGATTCGGCTCTCCACCAGATCCGACGCCCAACCCCTGTTCACTCGGCTCTCAGTCCTTTGGTGCAGAGGCTCGCCGGTGATCTCTCTCTAGGGTGGCCGGATCGGCGACAACTGTGGCGACGGCGACGCTTAACCGAGTTTGTCTCTAGATCGAACTCACCAGAGCGGTGAGTTCTCTTTCCCTCTTTCTCGATCCGTTAGGTTTTTGGCCCCTGATTTTCCTCTCCTGTTCGATCTCCCTGACCTCGCACATTTTCTCTCGCACCGGATCTGATCCGCCGGAATGGCCGATCGAGGATGTGGCACCCCTCGAACGGCCCCCAATCCGCTAAGGTCGCCACAGTTCGCTTACCATTCACTTTTTTTTTTTTCATTGTAACATATCACTCTGATACCATTTCTATTGCAGCGGGTCCATACAACCATGGGGGTTTACATCTTTTATTAACGGTCCCTTGCGCAATTTTCATAACGGAAGCATATCCAACAATTCCCTTCCCTACATTCAGAAATCGATGCACACCTACTAAACATCTTATATAAGTTAAAACCGAACACGTTTATTTACATAGAGCAGATGGACATCTTTAGTCGGTACATCAAAATGCCGTAGCTTTCTATACTCGGCTACACTTCAAAAGATGACCGACATCTCCTCCCACAATCGTATGCTTAAGGTCCATCGACCAGTGTCGGCGTCCAAAGGTTCCCTCCTTTGCTATCCTCCTTCTTACGGTCATATCCAACCGCTCAATCCATCTACTAATCTGAAATGTTGGTCCCCAAAAAGGAGTGAAAGACAACCACTCGCAGTAAAGGAATCCAATAACAACTCAATGCATCATACAAATCATACATGCATTGCAGGCGTAACTTACCTTGCAGCCATGCGCAATACTATCATGCATCATTATGCCTTATCATCATGCATATCATATCATCATATGTCATCATCATAATCATCATCATGGCATCATTCTATCATACATGTCATCCTTATCATGACATCATCACATCACATATCATCACCATCATCATGCATATCATCATGCATATCATACCATGGGTGATCATCATATCACATCACATATCATCATCATCATCATGCATATCATCATGCATATCATACCATGGGTGATCATCATATCACATCACATATCATCATCATCATCATGCATATCATCATGCATATCATACCATGGGTGATCATCATATCACATCACATATCATCATCATCATCATGCATATCATCATGCATATCATGCCATGAGTTAATTTTCATCTTTATCTTTAAATTTGATCACCACATCACCCTTCCTCGATTCATCAATTTTATCTCATATTTTACACTCGCATCCCATGCGAGAAAAACCTCCGGGCATGTATCCAAGATACAACCGCATCCGGCCCCCCACATTCCCGGCATCTCGCATCCCAACTAGCATCACAAGGAACCTCCGGGCATGTATCCAAGATACAATCGGACATCCGGCCTTTACCCTTCTAGCTGGGCATCTCGCACCCAAATCCTGGCATCGCGAGGCATTCCCTTCGGGCAAAGACCTCCGACAGGGCTTCCGGAATTATGTACCGACATACCACCAGGCCTCCCCGGAATTACGTACCGTATACCACCGGGCATCCCGACACTCCCGGGAAATCTGGCAATGTATCTCTATACATTCCAGCCATCATCCTCCACCACAACCATTTCCTCATTTCCCATCATCCACATTTGCCAATATTTTAATCTCAATTTAACATGGCATATGGCGTGACATCACACAAGTCATACTTGACATAGATTCACACATGCATCTCAATTCAATGTCATATACATACCAAAACTTTATCACACATGCATCATAAATTCATTAAATGGAATCTATGGCCAATAAAATAATCTCTTTTATTTATTTATTTATTTATTTATTTATTTTATTATTTAATATCAATAAATTCCCAAAATTATCAAAATTCAAGAAATTATTAAACAAACCCATAGGATGATAATTACTTGCAAAATTCATGGCCAAATTGAATTTTTACTAAATCTCACAATTTTCCCCAAAACATCCTATGATTCTCGGATTAAACCAGAATGCACGGTTTCCGAATAAATTCGACTAAAATATCCATATGGCCTCCAAAAATTATGAAATTTTACTGGGTTATAGCCAAGAAATTTTCGTACAACTTTCATGAAGAACTCCAAGCCAGAATATTTTTATATTATTTTATACAATCTCACGAATCTTCTGGATCCACTACCGCGTCGTCCAGTGTACACAGCTCCGAAATATTGAGATTTAACCTACCCATTCTCTTTCGTTTTCTCTGAAATTTGGATATGTTATGCATCAGGATATCCTATACAGGTTTCATGAATAGATCTAGGTCAAATAACCAGAGTATGGTCATCATTTAGGTCCTTGAAGTCTCGGGTGTCTCGGAACACATCACCAGAATCATCGTCTCCAAGATCTAGCCGATTTACTATGCTATACTTGTTCATTTCTCTTCAAATTTGATTATGTTGTAGTTTAAGTTGTCCCCTACAAATTTCATGAAGACATCGAAGTGAGATCTTCAACAAAAACCAACATGCAATCAAGAATCCAGCAAGAGGTCAGTAAAAACTTTACAGATCTGGGGTCTCCGTAGGATAAGAGTTTAACCCCTCAAATCTCCATCATTTTCCACGAAATTTTATTATGTTGTAGTTCACGATGTTAGCTACAACTTTAATCAAGAGATCAAAGCCAAAAGCGAACTCTAAACATGCATGCAAGCTCTCACAACATTCTGACTCGAGCGGATTCTTGCGAAAACATTCCAGATCTGACACCTCCATAAGATGAGAGTTTGACCCCGCAAATCTCCATCATTTTCCATCAAATTTTATTATGTTGTAGTTTAAGATGTTAGCTACAACTTTAATGAAGAAATCGAAGCCAAAATCGGACTCCAAACATGCATGCAAGCTCACACAACATTCTGACTCAAACTGTTCGAACGAAAACAGCATGCATCTCAAGAACAAAACACATTAGCTTCACTCCCATGCCTCCAAACGTCCTAAAATTCGACCATACATGCAAAACATTGATGCAAGAGTAGGAAGTGGATTCCCAACTTGCCTCCAAACCGAACTAGCGACGAGCACACGGCGGCGAATCGGGCGGCACACGGGCGGACGGACGGCGAGCGGCGGCGACTCCTTCCTCTCGGCTCCTCCTCCCTCTCGGCCTCACTCTCCCTCTCTCGCACAACCTCTCTCTCTCTTGGCTGAATGGCTAACCGGCCATTCTCTCTTCTTTGGATGCTTTTATACTTGCATGCATTCTTCTCTTGCATGGGGGACACTTGTCCTTAAGAAGGAGACAAGTGTCTCCTTGGCCGAAGACACTTGGAAGCCATGCGGCTACCCCTCCATGCGACAATGGGCCGGGCTTATGGCCCACTTTAGGCCCATCTCACTTGGGCCTAAGGTCCAAGCTCAATTGGCCCAAAATTTTCTTAAATAAGTCCATTTTACTTTTAATAATTTACCTTAAATCCCCACTTATATAAATACTAAATTACAATTTCATATGGCCATAAATCTTGAAATCATAATTCCCTAAATTCCAATTTATAAAACACATGGCCAATGATAGGATTTTCTTTCCTATCAAATAATTATCCCTTAAAAGCTTGGCCATATATCTTATTGCAAATTATGGATTAAATGGCCATAAAATAACTTGATGGTACTTCCATCACCTATTCATAGACTTTAATGTAACTAGAGGTCATTATGAATTTTGGGATGCCACAGAGGACCTCGGAGTTCAAGGCTCAGATTCACGCAGCCCGCTCGGATTGCAGATTAGGTAACTCCCCTGCAGCAGCGGTGACAGCGTCGTTGGCAGCTACAGCTTCGATCCTTCGCCGTTCATTCAAGGTTATCTACCTCTCTCTCTCTCAATCGCTCTATCTCTGGTTCGACCAGTTGGGGAAGAACAAGTTTATTGAGTTTCTCCTGGTAAATGTTGTTTGTTTAGGTGCTGCTGTTGTCGTCTTTGTTATTGATTGATGGATTTAGAGGATCTGTTTAGGCTCTGGTTCGTATTTGATCTTGAGCTGAGTAGATATCTGATTAAGCCGTGCTCCGTGTTGTGTAATCAAGACAAACGATCGCTGTATCGTACAGGGATGGAAATTGGTGTTGGAATCGTTGCTTGTATGCTTAGATTTCTCTATTATATTTCATTTTCCCCTGTCCATATCACTCTTGATGTGTCATCGCTGTGTATGTGGTGTGGCCGACGATCGAGTGATGCTGTGTATGTGATGTGGCCGACGATCGAGTGAGAGCTTGCCCCTTCAAATAGAAGTTCACTGATAGTGGTTGACAAGGCTACTATCATTGACTATGGACTCTCTGCATTTAGTTGTTTTCATTACTTGTGTTTCTTCTTTTCTGTCCGCCATTCACATCTTTGTTATTGAGCTGTTTCAAGGCCCTGTGTACATGAAGGTGAGACTGTACAGCATCCGAGGTTTAGAATTCTTACAAACAATCTTTTCATGTTGAGTTGGGGAAGTAAGAAAATGAGTTTTACTCTTAGTTTGTCTATGAGTAGTATTAAAGAGGGCATTAGCCATCAGTGAAGTTGTTTACTACTTAAGAGTGATGGTAGTATTCTTGACTGTTATGCTGCTGTGATTTGTTGTTATCATGTGCGCTTTTAGTGGGTCAAATGTGGGTCACGTGCATTTGATGTTTGCTATTCATTGCAAATGCAAATTTGACTTTCCATGACACACGCCATATATGAATATCAGTATGCTATAATTGCTGCTTATGATTGAAGCATGTGGAAAAGATATTATGTCAAGGATAAGTCAAATTTTACTGAAAATCGATCCATGTATGCTGACCATGTTTTGATATCCCATGATTGGGTGTGCATTTGATTTCAACTTGAGGCTAGTTTGGTTATGGATTGATGCCATTTTGATCAAGTAGACTCATTCATGCTTGTGAGAAAATATGGCTTCAATTTCATGGCAATTTGTCATCAAACAATCACAATTTGCAGTCTCGTATGCTCTATTACCATTCCAATTGCATGCTGGAAGTTGTGGATTAAGTATAGATAAGATGAATTCTGTCTTAGTTTGGTTCTGTTTTGCTGTTTTGCTGCTCTGTTCTATATGGGTTAGGTTGTTGTTAGTCCTTTTGTCTACCTCCTCATGTGATACAAGAATGTGCACTTTGTAATGTGTTCTTTTGATGAAGTTCTGCTAATTTCAATCTCTAGACATTGTGATTGTGTCAACATGCGGGCATGTCTGGATAGATTTTGCTTCTTTCTTGATATTTTGTAATGGATGCCGAGAGCTCTTGGATTTGGCCAGCATTTACTAGATTCAACAATTGTTAAAAACAGAGCTACAATTTGTAAATGATTAAGTGTTCTGTTTTCATGCCTTTAATGACCTGTGCTGTTTGCCAATTTCACATGATTTTTGTGATTAGATTCTAAAGTTGATGCCTAAATGAAAGTTGTTCATTAGGTTCCAATCTATATCAAATAAAAATTTCGTGATAATTGAAGATCATTTACCCAGGTCGAGTATGTCTAGAATATCCCTGACCTTGTTTGAAATTTTTGCTGTTCTGATTGATTCTCTGTTTCGGATGACATTTTGTGTAAATGACCTGATACGAGCTGGTTGCTGTGGTTTTCTGTGTTTGATGCCTTCATGAGAGCTGAAGATGGTTCGACTAGCTTTCCAAAGAGATATAATACACCCTGATCCGATATCATTAGCCACATGAAATTTTCTTTAAAAGTTAGGAAGTAATTCTGGAAAATTGTTGTGTTATGCTCTGATGTGGAATTCGTATGCCTGTTTTGACTGATATGCTTCGGTCCTTGGAACGAGCTGGTAAATGATGTTATTAGGACTTAATGTCTTCTAGAGATTTGTAATAGACATCTCAAGCTTTAAAATGATATATTGCATGCCTGAATCGATCATCGTTTGCTATGTTTAACATTTTTTTTCTAATCCATTCTGAAATCTGGAATTTGCCTTGGTCAGAAATGCATATACTGTTATTGTGGGCCTGATTGTCTGTCACTTTCTTATGATGCTGATTTTGCATGATTTGCACATCAATTGGACTCAACTTCTCTTGTGATGCGCATGATAGAAATCTGTCATAAAATGAAATTCAGAACCCCTGTTGTTCCCTTGTCGAAGCTGACCTCTTGTCATTCTTCTATGATTTTATTGTGAAGGATTCTAAGATTGGGTCTTTAACAAAAGTTGTTCGCCTTTCTTTTGTTCGTGCTGTGGTAAAATTTCATATTCTTCAGATTTTTCTTTTTAGATCAAATCACTATTAATGTGTCATGACATCTTGATAGTTTGCTGCATTTTTGACGAAGTTGTATGCATGAAACTTGTGCCTCATTGTCTTCTTGACATTTGAAACACGTGTTACAAGTTTCGCATTAATGCATGGCATATCATAGTTGAATCTCGTTTGATGTGAATATCATGCACCCATTTGGCTAATTGCAATTGGAATTTGTCAAGCATGACATTCTCAGTCCTAAGTCACTTTGCAATGTTAATGACTTGTGTGACTTCTTTGCATTCTGATTTAGGGTTAAATGTTTACCCAAACCTTTTTCGCATTCAACCTTATGTCATGTGCAAGTTTCACATTTTTGTACATCGTCTAGGTGGTCTTACGAACCTTTAAACATGCCTTGTATTTTGTCCTGTTTGTGATTTGATTTTGCTGGATTCATGTTCATGTCTGATGCCTATGTCTGTTCATTGTAATAATGATTTCTATGCGTTGTCTTAGTCATATAAGATGAGGCAAGGGATTCTTATTTCTTAGACTAGGTTTAGAATAGGATCCTGAACATGGATAAAGCGTGAAGATGGTGAAGGTCGATGTCCATTCCGACCATTGTCATGTAATATTCGTTTTCCCGACATATGTCTCGGGTTACATGCATTGTATAAAGCCCGACGAGTTGCGGGTTTACTTTCTTTCTCGATTGTTTTCTCTTTTATATTCTTTAGAATTGCATGATTAGGTTTACTGTTTTATCTTGATTGTTTACTTCATGTCTTGCAATTTAATTTTCATTTCATTGTTTGTTTTCCTTTCATTTCTTAGAAATAGAATAGAATGAAAGTAATCCATCACGCATGATCATTTAGTATAGAATTGACGACCCTGAAAATATAAAAAGAAATGCATGGACATGTTAGGAAAAACACAACATACTATTTAGGTACCGAAAGGGCGCTAATAGCAATATTAGCGTAACCCAAGTCCCCGAACCTAGATATCTGGTTACGTAGGAATCGAGGGAACACTCCCAACTCTCGATTGGGTTTCTAGCCGACCCCCAAAATGAGGCTAGTGGCGACTCCTATATATTTTTTTTAGGTTGTTAAATACCTAGATCGTATAAATAAATCCGCTGTCACGCGAGGTATGAGCTTGGGAGAGCTCGCGATCTTGAGATGAAATACCCCTAAACCCGACCTTTCCCACCTTGGATACTTTTCGAGGGGCGGCGAGATCGGGTCGCGACAGGCTTGGCGACTCCACTGGGGAGTGGTTATTAGATTAAGAGGACTTAAAGCCGTTTAAAAATGGTTGCTGTGTTTTAACTAACATGTCTTATGTAGGATCGCCTGCATGTCAAAGTCGCGTGGAAAATCAGGTTAGTCGCTAATCTCGTGTTAAATGGTCTTGTAGGTGGGAGTTATAAGGGGAGGCGTGCTTGTAAACCCTTTGTTTTGCAGGTGGTGTAAGGATGTATGAATGTATGAGGGTTTATATTGAAGTGCTGGATGTTTAAATCTAAATGCATGTTTACAAGCTTTAGCACGACACTGCACACACAACCGCGGTCTAAAACCCCAATCGCCTAATCTAGGACCTTAGGAGGGTTTATGGGTGGAACCCGCGAGTGAATGCTCGTGGTAATCCATTACTTACATAAACCTGCTCATCCCAACTGATAAAGATAGCACTGACCGACGATAGTAGCGGTGGGTAAACTATTTTTATCTTTTGGGATGAGGACCTTGAGCCTTTAGCACCCTCACCTTAGGTGTCGAAACCTCACAGTTTCATGCGACATGTGATTTGTGCTTGCCATGTGTCTGGTGGGTAAGATATCGCTCCTTCTTCATCGTGCTTATCTTTTACTTCCGATATTTCAATTATGCGTATTATATTTCAACGACGATATATTTTAATCATGTATGCCCCTTTAGGTTTAGGATTAGATGGGTAGATCTGAAGTGGACGTGATCCTTGTGCCTAGGAATCTCAAGACTCTACGAGATAATCTCGACCCAAAACATCAAGACTACGTGGAGAAAATGCATAGGCATTTTTGGCGAGCTCATATTAAGGAACAAGAAGACGATGCCTTGATCAATGAGGAACGCTTGGCCCATGATAACAAGCGTCTCCGCGCGATCCCACCTAGTCCTTAGGTTTTCATTTCATACACTTTTCTTGTAAAGGGATTTCCTTTGTGTTTCCCTCTTTTCTATCAAGGTTTCCCTGTATTCATTTTCATATACCTTGTAAAATCGAACTACTTTGTAAGCTTCAAGAAAGCAAGATTATATTTCCCTTGTAATTGTTCGATGAAATGAATAACATTCTTGAACATTTTCATGTAATTTTTAGAAAAGGGGCATTCTGATTAAATATTTGTCGTCGTTCCTTTTCAATTGTATAATTTCTTTTGAAGAAATTTTGATAAGAGGAGGTTATATGATCTTTGGGATCATATACACTTCTTATCATTATTTCATCTCAAGAAAATATAAAATTGACTAGGATTTGTACTTTAATGGTTTCTTTTGATCGGTACTAATTCGAGTCATTTTCTTTTACAGGAGGTTTTGAAAAAACGGCTAGAGAAAGATTTGTTATACGAACTCGCCGCCAAACAAAGATGGAAAACGAAGATACCCGGGCCCGTGTCATTAATATGGAGAATCAAATGGCACAAATGATGACGTTATTGGCTGATCTCTCTAGCTAAGTCAAAAACTTGACATCTACTTCTTCTACCATGAATATTCCTACCGCGCCCCCTGAAGTGCCGGTAGTAGAGCCCGTGGCAAAAGGGCCTGCGGAAGAGATTCCCACTGCAATCCCGATAGTTATCGGTCCAGGGCCTCCATCTAAAGAGATTCCAACTTCGCACTTCGATGAAGAAAATGCAAGGCGCCTAACAAAGATTGAAGAACGCCTTTGCATGCTGCTAGGCTACCAGTTGCAGGGGCTTGATAAACTGTCACCCTTTGCCAAAGTTACGGTCCCCGAATTCTATAAGGAGCCGGAGTTCACAAGAAAATACGACGGCATTGGATGTCCTAAGACACATTTGAAGTACTACCTGGGCAAGATGGCCCGTTATTCAGATAATCCCCCACTCTTGATGAATTCATTTTAGGACAGCCTGGTTGGTCCTGCGTTAACCTGGTTTATAGAGTTGGACATGGAGAAAATCCATACTTGGGAAGATCTCGTTGATGAATTCCTCCAGCAATACAAATTCAATACTGAAATCGCTCCGACTCGAGAAGAATTAGTCCGAGTCGAGAAAAGGAGAACTGAATCATTTAGAGCCTACGCTCAAAGATGGAGGGTCACTGCGTCTCAAGTAAAACCGCCATTATCTGAGAAAGAGACCATGAAATTGCTACTTCAAGCTATGCCCCGTGATCTTTTTGAGAAGATGTACAACCATACTTGTATGAACTTTGCTACATTTGTCGAGTTGGGAGAACGCATCGAGGGGATCATGCGGAAAGGAATGTTGATGGAGAACACAAACCGTCGATATACCCCGAAGAGAGATAAGGAATCGGCTGTGGAGATCGCCTACATACAAAATTCCTCTTCTCAGAAGCCGTACAACCTTCAAGCTCATAAACCTGCCATGGAGGTAAGGGGTTCTTCCAGAAACTTTGAGCACAAAGGAAAAGCCCCTCAAAGGCAATTTACTCCATTGCCTAGGCCCATGTCCCAACTACTTCCAATGTTGATCGAAAATCAACTTGTGGCGAAAGAGATCCCGAGGGATAATCCGCCAAAGTATGCCGGGTACGACCCTAATAAGATGTGTGAATATCATATGGGAGAGAAAGGTCATCATGTGGATAACTGTGTTGTGCTCCGTTCTAAGATCCAGAATTTGATGGATAAAAAGCTGCTCACCTTTAAGGACTCAACACCGAATGTCCAACAAAACCCCCTTCCAAAGCATTCTGAAGATGTCAACATGGTTGGCGTTGTTGATGGAAATGAAGAACCTACAGTTCCCACTGTGTAAGGGATGTTTCTAGTTCTTGCATTCAATTTTTAGTTGTATTTCATTCATTTCTCCCCTGCAAGGGAATTCTATTCATTTCTCCCCTGCGAGGGAATTTCATTCATTTCTCCCCTGCGAGGGAATTCCATTCATTTCATTTGTAATAATCTGGATCATAAACTTTCTAGATCCAAGATGATATACATTGTAATGCAATTTTCGCATATTAATACAACTCATGTTTTGTTAATAGATGTGTGAGGCCTAAATCAGTCCTATGATGATGCTTTGAGGCCTGAGCCTCCACACGATCTATAGTTTCAAAATGTTTTAGTGGAATGAAGATGTCCGATGACATGAGGGCTAGTTCCCGATAATTTTTTCAAAAGAAAAAAAAACAATTTGAATTTGAAAACAAGTTTTTCATGACATTTACATTCATTGTATTCATTTAGATGTACATATACTAACCATTTTTTTCAATTGCATCTCAAGCATGGCATTTCACATCATGATAGTCATTTGCATGGCTTGGATTCGCATTCAAAAGACTTTGGTTATTCTGACTCAGAGAATGAAGATGATCCTCGAGGTATTGAAAAAGAATGACTCAGACATGAAGAGTCCAAACCTCCTATCACCAAACAGCCAGTCACTCTAAATTTAGGAGATTCAGATAACCCTAAAGAAACCAAGATTGGGGCAGGTCTCTCTCAAGCGGATGCCAATGGATTAATTGGGCTCTTGAAAGAAATATATGAAGGAGAGTGTGGTCCTCATATGAATGGTCATCTCTTGGCTAGAAAAATCATGAGGCTCGGTTACTATTGGTTGACCATGGAAGTCGATTGTATTCAACATGTGAGGTGTTGTCATCAATGCCAAGTCTATGGAGACAAAATCAATGCTCCTCCTAATGAGTTACATCAAATGTCCAAGTCCTGGCCTTTTTCAATTTGGGGCATCGACATCATCGGACCAATTAATCCTCAAGCGTCGAATGGACATCGTTTTATCTTGGCAGCCATTGATTACTTCACCAAGTTGATTGAAGCCAATTCTTATGCCCATGTTACTGCAAAAAGCGTAGCAAAGTTCATCCGTCGTGATATCATCGCCCGATATGGAGTTCCTAAAGCGATCATCACAGATAATGGATCAAACTTGAACAATAAAGTGGTGGATGATTTACTTGGAGAATTATACATTCGCCATTTGAATTCTTCTCCTTACCGCCCACAAATGAATGGAGCTGTGGAAGCGGCAAATAAGAACATCAAGAAGATTTTGGCCAAAATGGCGGAAAATTATCGTGATTGGCATGATCGGTTGCCATATGCTTTGTTTGCATATCGAACTTCAATTTGTACTTCGATTGGGGCAACACCATTCTCATTGGTTTATGGAATGGAAGCTGTATTACCCGTGGAAGTGGAAATTCCTTCACTGAGGGTACTTTCTCAAATCAAACTCTCTGAAGCTGAATGGGTTCAACAAATATTTGAACAACTCAATATGATTGATGAAAAGAGGGTAAAAGCCTTATGCCATGGACAAAGCTATCAGAAGAGAGTAGCTAGGTCATTCAACCGCAAGGTTAGACCAAGGCATTTCGAGATTAACGATCTTGTCTTGAGGAAGGTTTTACCTATCATTCCAGATCCTCATGGGAAATTTACTCCAAATTATGAAGGTCCATATATTATAAAGAAAGTGCTACTTGGTGGAGCACTAATCCTTGTAGAAATGGATGGTCATGAATTGCCAAGACCTGTAAATGCGATCTTTGTCAAGAAGTATTATCCATGAATAAAGTGAAAGGCCTTTGAGCCATTTTTGGATTGAATCGAGCCATTTTAGGATGTTTGCATCATGCATTTTCATGCATACATATTGCATCTGCATGTTTGTTCATTTTGCAGGATCTCTGATGAAGATTCTACCTATCTGCAAGTGGTTCATCACAAGAGTGAAAAACTTTCAAAAGTGTCAATTCTTCTTTAGAACTTAGAAGTGACCTTATCCTTTAGAATGCTAGAGGAGTCGGTTAGAATTCTAAAAGTACAATTAGAACTCTAGAAATGAACCCATGTGCTAAGCAAAGCCTGTTCTGTCTACAAATGTTGTCCAATCTTACTTCCAAAGAAATCTCCCCAGTAGGGTCAAGGAAACATGTCCTTTCAGACAAAATTTCATTATATTTTCATTTCCCCAAGGAGCTGAATTTAACCAAAGTGTACTTTGGAAAACCTGAAAAGAATTATTAAATATGCCAGGTGGTAGTGCCTAAAATGATGAGAGGCAACCCCTTTACCAAACACGTCCTCATACACTCTTTGAGAGAATTGAGTGGAAAGAACCATGTCTTAGGGCATAGGATCCATTCACAGTGAATACATGATTTGAAATGATAAAGGCATTTTCATTTCTCAATCCCCAAACACTATTGATATCCCTTGCAAGCCACTTTGAGCCAAATAGGGAGCATTTCCAAAATAACCCTGTCAAGAACAACCCCGCATTGGGGCAAAATAGGGGGTCTTGGTTGAAAATCATGGAGCAAAAGATTAAGAAAGATTTTATTGCTTTCACTTGCATCAATCTTCTTGTGTTAGCTTCAGGTGATTTCTTATCGAAACTCGAAGCATCCCAAAGTGACGAAGAGCATTCCGTTCACTACCACAAATACAATTATCCATTGCTTAGCCACTTTGAGCCTTATACAATTCTTTCATAACCCTGTGTGATGATTATCTCCCCACATCAAGGGCAAGGCACATGATTTACCAACAAAATTGAGAATATTGGTAATGTTGGTAAATGCCACTCGAGAGTCCTAGATACTCAAAAGAGAATGAAAACTAGGGGGCATGAAAAGCAAAGTGTGCCTGGTAAAAGCAAGGCCAATGCCCATGAAAAAAATGCAAAGAAAAGCAAGAATGCAAAAAAGAGCGAAATCCATGATCATGCAAAAGATCATTCGTTGAAAAACAAAAGAAATGTCTTGCAAGAGAAAAACATGTATTTCAAGCAATATCATTAGAACAAAGAGCGAAGCTCTCATGTCTCAAGACAAATTACCCAAAGGACTCTCGAGATAGGTTAAATCTCAAGAGTTGAATTTTTGAGAAGTCGTGTGATGGTAATGATGCCAAGATAATCATTCACTTTTTAACCCTTTGATATCTGAAAGTTTTTCAAGCCTTTCTAAGCCTCACCCGAACCAACACTACAACCCTTATACGAAGTCTCTTCTGATTAGGATGGTTCGAGTTGAAATGAGAATATCACATAGGAGCTACCGCTAGAAGGAGTGGAAGCAATCCTATCTTATCTTATCTTCAAGGTTCTTGACTTGTAAACCCGGTGAAGATATTGATTGAATTTTCATTTCTTGGCCTCAAAGTACATACCCTTTGTGTAAGCCCATGACCAAGCCATCATTACGGTCCCTTCAAAAGACCTTTTGATCAATGGATTGTATTCACTGTGAACGTTTCCAAAAACCTTAGACATAGGTTGAGTGAGATTTCTCCAGTGAGATTTAAACAATTTTCCCATATCAATGGTTGGGAACAAAAGCCCTTTTTGAGAGCTAGTGTGAAAGACCTATTTTGATTAGGATATTTCCACCTGGCATATTTGATTTAACCCTTAGATGGTTAATCAGATCCCATTTTGTTAAAATCTTCTCTGAAAGGATTTGACAATCAATATTATTTTGCAAGATTGTTTCTCCAGCAATTGAGAAAATCATAACCGGTCGAAACCCGTTCGTATACGGTGAGACCTTTCTCTCAGTCGAAACTCGTTAGTATACGGTGAGACTATCATACCCAGTCGAAACCCATTTGTATACGGTGAGACTATCATACCCAGTCGAAACCCATTTGTATATGGTGAGACCTTCCTCTCAATCGAAACCCGTTTGTATATGGTGAGACTATCATACCCGGTCAAAACCCGTTCATATACGGTGAGACCTTCCTCTCAATCGAAATCTGTTTGTATACGGTGAGACTATCATACTCGGTCGAAACCCGTTCGTATACGGTGAGACCTTTTTCTCGGTCAAAGCCCGTTATTACATGGTAAGACCCTTTTTCCT
Source organism: Eucalyptus virginea (assembly GCA_014182375.1). NCBI lineage: Eukaryota > Viridiplantae > Streptophyta > Magnoliopsida > Myrtales > Myrtaceae > Eucalyptus > Eucalyptus virginea. Next base: position 7,914,389 of record CM024517.1, on the reverse strand, counting down.
GGTCAAAGCCCGTTATTACACGGTAAGACCCTTTTCCGGGTCAAAGCCCGTTATTACACGGTAAGACCCTTTTTCCAGTCAAAGCTTGTTATTACACGGTAAGACCCTTTTTCCTGGTCAAAGCCCGTTATTACACAGTAAGACCCTTTTCCTAATCAAAGCCCGTTATTATACGGTAAGACCCATTTTCCCGGTCAAAGCCCGTTATTACACGGTAAGACCCTTTTTCTCAGTCAAAGCCCGTTATTACACGGTAATACTCTTTTTCCCGGTCAAAGCCCGTTATTACACGGTAAGACCCTTCTCCCGGTTTAAAACACACAGTTCTAGGTCAACTTAAAACCTTGTCCCCAAGTTCTAGGTTATCTTTAAACCTTGTCTTTAGGTTCGTGGGTCCATCCTTAAACCACTAGGTTCGTGGGTCCATCCTTTAACCACTAGGTTCCAGGTCATCCTTAAATCTTGTCTCTTAGGTTCGTGGGTCTATCCTTAAACCACATTAGGTTCGTGGGTCTATCCTTAAACCACTAGGTTCGTGGGTCCATCCTTAAACCACTAGGTTCATGGGTCCATCCTTAAACTACTAGGTTCCATGTCATCCTTAAACCTTGTCTCTTAGGTTCATGGGTCCATCCTTAAACCACACGGTTCCATGTCATCCTTAAACCTTGTCTCTTAGGTTCGTGGGTCCATCCTTAAACCACACATTTTCAGATCATCCTTAAACCTTGTCTTCCAAATCCGAGTGATTTCATTGCCTTCATTCCATTACACGAATTCAGGGACAAAGACAGAGTGAATAAACCCCAACAAGAGTTTAGATACCCTCATGAGCAAAGGTAAGTATCAGGTACATCCCTAACCAAATATCTTTGCTTTTGTCTTTCCTCTATTTCCAAAGTTGGGTCGAATAAAAATTTCAGGTATCAATTTTATCTTTGAGTGGAACCTCTTCGAGCTCCCACCCAAAGAGGGGCAGCTGTTGACACCCGAAATTTTCGTCGACATTTTAAACAATAATTTGCAAAAATAAAAAAAAAAAATTGTTTGAAATGAAAAGATAAAAAAAATTAGAAATGAGGAAAAACGAAAAAAAAAAAGAAAGAAAACAAAAAAAAAAAAAAAGAAAAATGCTAAAAAATATATAAAAGCTCGCTGATTTTTTGGCACGCGGGGGCTCTGATTTTTTTCGCGCGCGAATTCTCTCTCGCGTATTCTCTCTCTCACGGGGACTTTCTCTCTCTGACCTCACACTCTCTCCCTCCGGCGCTCACTAAAAAAAAAAAACTCTCTCGGCTCTCTCTGCAAAAAGGAGACCGAACGAAGGCTCTCTCGACTCTCGAGGAACTCTCTCTCTCTCGGACGAGCTCTCGGGTTCACGGGGGGGCTGACTCTCGTTCTCTGAATCTTGACTTCCTCCTCGGCACTTCCCAAAAAGAACCGGAGAAAACAGGGTAACCGCTAGCGCAGGAGCGGGAGGTGAGGGGCTCAGATCTGAATCCGATCAGCGACGGCGACAAGGACGATGACAACGGCAGCGGATCCGGTTCTTTCTTGGAGATCAGATGCTCGCTCGCTCGATCGGGGATTCTCTCTCTCGGTTCTCTGATTCGGCGGATCGCTCTTGGAGATCGGGGACTGGAGGTCGGGGATCGTAAGGGAGGCTCTCGATCGCTCTCGGTTCTTTGGTTCAGACGCTCGCTCGATCGTGATCTCGCTCTTGGCTGGATCTGATATTCTCGTCGTAGACCGCGTCCTTCCATATCTCGAGGTGCAAAGTTTCAGATCCGCGCCAAGTTTGGGGGTCTCGGCTCAGCTCCAAGGGTAGAGCTCCGAGACCGATCGGTGGCGTTGGCAGCGGCTTCAGATTGTTTCCTTATTCTGCTTTTTCGGTGATTTCATGCGCAAGAAGGCTCGGCGACGATTTCTCTCTTAATCAAGTCATTTCTGAGGGTTTTCCCTCACAAATCTCGGCAAGTCTCATTCAGATTACAGATTTGTTTCTTTTGATAAAGTTTTTTTAGAAGTCATCTCTGTACCTCCATCCCCTAAAGTTTTCCTTTGCTCCCTTCGAACATGTGCTTCTTCACGCTGACGGACGATGGAGGATTCTCCTCGTCGATTTAGCCATTGAACCGACCGAACCTGGCATCTTCCTGAAACGAGACTGAAAAACATTGAAATCGCCACGCCTGCCAGTGGAGCATGAGTTTGTTCTACGGCGTCAGGAGGAACGCTCTCTTTTACAGGTCGTGGTTCCCAGTGACCGGTGAAGTCAGGTGAGGTGTTTATTTTGCTTCTTTTAGATTTTGATTAGCTCTGTAGAGGAAAGGAAGAACCTGGTTCCGCATCGCTGAATTTTGACCTTTTATGAGAGCTAAGGGAAAGTTTAGTTGGTAGTTGTTTTCTTATTTGTTGTGATGCAAGAGCAAGCTGGGCAGGAATAGAATAGAACCGCCCCTCACAGCGATCCTCTTGTTTCTTTTTAGCTTCAAAGCCTTCAGCCTTTTTAGTTGTTCCTCCTCCTGATTAAGACTCGGAAGAGCAAAAAAAAAATGGTAATCAATCTTAGTAAAACACACCTGAAATGATGGTTGTCAGGTCATGCTTCTATTAAACAGACATTAGATGCTTCGTTCTTGTATAGATTGTTTTGGTTGATTGATATATCTCTGCTCTTGAATTTTTTAGAAAAATATGCATGCTGAATCTGATAATGTTGTTTTCTTTGAAATTGATTGTGGCATATGTTGTATACTTTCTGATGGACCAAGTGAATATAAAAGAGGCATAGGGGTTCACAGGGTTTACAAGCTTCAGATTTTGTAGTCCTTTTTGGTTTTCTGCTGAAGTATTGTGTTAAGATTCCCCTGCTTGTCCTTCTCTTGGATTGTGCTTTCGTATGGTGAGAATTCAAGTAACACAGAAAGCTGGTTGTCTTGATATGATGTTGCTGGTGTAAACAATAGGTTAATCATGCTTGGTGAGGAACTGACTTCTGGTGGAGTAGAGTCTAGATCATAGATTGGTGCTTTATGAAATGCCTTTGGTTACAACAATAGAATTCTTTGGAGTTGATTTGATTAGTGATATACTGTCTTTTCTTTGGCTAATTGCAATTGGAATTTGTCAAGCATGACATTCTCAGTCCCAAGTCACTTTGCAATGTTAATGACTTGTGTGACTTCTTTGGAGTTGATTTGATTAGGGTTAAATGTTTACCCAAACCTTTTTCGCATTCAACCTTATGTCATGTGCAAGTTTCACATTTTTGTTCATTGTCTAGGTGGTCTTACAAACCTTTAAACATGCCTTGTATTTTGTCCTGTTTGTGATTTGATTTTGCTGGATTCATGTTCATGTCTGATGCCTATGTCTGTTCGTTGTAATAATGATTTCTATGCGTTGTCTTAGTCATATAAGATGAGGCAATGGATTCTTATTTCTTAGACTAGGTTTAGAATAGGATCCTGAACTTGGATAAAGCGTGAAGATGGAGAAGGCGGGAAGATGGTGGAGGTCGATGTCCATTCCGACCATTTTCATGTAATACCCATTTTTCCTGAGATATGTCTCGGGCTCCATTTGTTGTATAAAACCCGACGAGTTGCGAGTTTTCCCTTTTTCCTTCACTTTTCTTAATTGTGTTTTCTCTTTTATATTTTTAGAATTGCAAGATTAGGTTTAACTGCTTTTCTTGATTGTTTACTTCATGTCTTGCAATTTCATTTTCATTGTTTGTTTTCCTTTCATTTCTTAGGAATAGAATAGAATGAAAGTAATCCATCACGCATGATCATTTAGTATAGAATTGACGATCCTGAAAATATAAAAAGAAATGCATGAATATGTTAGGAAAAACACAACACACTTTGTTTAGGTACCGAAAGGGCGCTAATAGCAATATTAGCGTAACCCAAGTCCCCGAACCTAGATATCTGGTTGCGTAGGAATCGAGGGAACACTCCCGACCCTCGATTAGGTTTCTAGCCGACCCCCAAAAATGAGGCTAGTGGCGACTCCTGTCTATTTTTTGTAGGTTGTTAAATACCTAGATCGTATAAATAAATCCTACTGTCACGCGGGGTACGAGCTTGGGAGAGCTCGCGATCTTGAGATCAAGTACCCTTAAATCCGACTTTTCCCACCTTGGATACTTTTCGAGGGGCGGCGAGATCGAGTCGCGACCGGTTTGGCGACTCCGCTGGGGAAATGAAAATATGATGAAATTTTGTTTGAAATGACATGTTTCCTTGACCTTACCGGGGAGATTTTTGGAAGTAAAATTTGATAAAATTTGTAGACAAAACAGGCTTTGCTTAGCACATGGGTTCATTTTTAGAGTTCTAACTGTACTTCTAGAGTTCTAACCGACTCTAAAGTTTAAACTGACTCTTTTGGCATTCTAAGGAACATGGTCACTTCCAAGTTCTAAAGAAGAATGGACACTTTTGAAAGTTTTGCACTCTTGAGATGAACCTCTTGCGGATAGGTAGAATCTTCATCAGAGATCCTGCAAAATGAACAAACATATAAATGCAATATGTATGCATGAAAATGCATAATGCAAATATCCTAAAATGGCTCAGATTCAATCCAAAAATGGCTCAAAGCCTTTCACTTTATTCATGGATAATACTTCTTGACAGCATCAGCATTTACAGGTCTTGGCAATTCATGACCATCCATTTCTACAAGGATTAGTGCTCCACCAGGTAGCACTTTCTTTACGATATATGGACCTTCATAGTTTGGAGTAAACTTCCCACGAGGATCTGGAATGATAGGTAAGACTTTTCTCAAAACAAGATCATTGATCTCGAAATGCCTTGGTCTAACCTTGCGGTTAAATGACCTAGCTACTCTCTTTTGATAGCTTTGTCCATGGCATAAGGCTTTTACTCTCTTTTCATCAATCATATTAAGTTGTTCAAATCTTTGTTAAACCCATTCAGCTTCAGAGAGTTTGATTTGAGAAAGTACCCTTAATGAAGGAATTTCCACTTCCACGGGTAATACAGCTTCCATCCCATAAACCAATGAGAACGGTGTTGCCCCAATTGAAGTACGAATTGAAGTTCGATAAGCAAACAAAGCATATGGCAACCGATCATGCCAATCACGATAATTTTCCGCCGTTTTGGCTAAAATCTTCTTGATGTTCTTATTCGCTGCTTCCACAGCTCCATTCATTTGTGGGCGGTAAGGAGAAGAATTCAAATGGCGAATGTGGAATTCTCCAAGTAAATCATCCACCACTTTATTGTTCAAGTTTGATCTATTATTTGTGATGATCGCTTCAGGAACTCCATATCGGGCGACGATATCACGATGGATGAATTTTGCCACACTCTTTGCAGTAACATGGGCATAAGAATTGGCTTCAATCCATTTGGTGAAATAATCAATGGCTACCAAGATAAAACGATGTCCATTCGATGCTTGAGGATTAATTGGTCCGATGATGTCGATGCCCCACATTGAAAAAGGCCAGGACTCAGACATTTGATGTAGCTCATTAGGAGGAGCATTGATTTTGTCCCCATAGACTTGGCATTGATGACAGCACCTCACATGCTGAATACAATCGGCTTCCACGGTCAACCAATAGTAACCGAGCCTCATAATTTTTCTAGCCAAGAGATGACCGTTCATATGTGGACCACACTCTCCTTCATGTATTTCTTTCATTAGGAGTTTAGCTTCTTGTGCATCCACGCATTTCAAATGGCGAATCGAAAGACCTTTTATAGAGGGCTCCTCCACTGAGGAAGAATTTGGATGCCAACTTTATCAAGTATTTTTGATCATTGGCTTGACTCCCTTGGGGGAATTTGCCTTCTCGAAGGTAATTCATGATGTCATAATACCAGGGTTGACCATCAAGTTCTTCTTCTATCATCAGGCAATAAGCAGGCTTTTTCAAAACATCGATTTGCAAAGGATCAACGCTCAAACCATCAGTTACTTGCAACATCAAAGATAAAGTTGCCAAGGCATCAGCAAACTGATTTTGTGATCTCGGCAGATAATCAAAAGAAATCTCGTCAAATTCCTTGACCAAGTCTTCGAGATATTCATGGTAAGGGATTAATTTTACATCCCTTGTTTGCCATTCACCTTCCGTCTGGAGAATGATGAGTGCAGAATCACCATAAACTTGAAGCTTTCTGACTTTCATATCAATGGCTAATTGCAAGCCAAGGATGCACGCTTCATATTCAGAAATATTGTTGGTACAAGGGAATACCAACTTTGCAGCTACTGGATAATGTTCACCTTCTGGGGATATTAAAACTGCCCCAGTGCCAGAACCAGAAAGGTTAACAGCACCATCAAAATACATGGTCCACTTGTCAGGCGAGACCAAATAAATCCGTTCATCGATTTCATCCCAATCATTAGATTTCCCGGGATTTTCTGCGAACATATCAGCTATAGCTCGTCCTTTGACGGACTTTTGTGCCATGCTTTGAATATCAAACTCAGAGAGTAATATTTGCCATTTAGCGAGCCTTCCAACCAATGCAGGCTTTTCCAAAAGATATTTGATCGGATCATTTTCAGTCACCAGAAGGATGTGGTGATGTAGAGTATATTGTCTCAGTCGGTGTAAAACCCAAATCAAGGCTACACAGGTCTTTTCAACCTTATGATATCGAATCTCGGAAGTAGTAAACTTCTTACTGAGGTAATATATGGCACGTTCTATTCCATCCCTTGGTCCTTTTGTGCTAACATGACTCCTAAAGACTCCTCATGAATGGTGAGATACAAGATCAGAGGTACGCCTTGGATCGGTGGTACAAGTACAGGAGACTGCGAAAGATATTGCTTCAATTCTTCAAATGATTTTTCACATTCTTCATCCCAGTTGACCTTAGCGTTCTTCTTTAATAGCTTGAAGAATGGCTTAGCAGTTTCTGACAATTGAGAGATAAATCTTGCAACATAATTCAATCTTCCCAATAAGCTTCGAGACTTCTTTAACAAAAGTAGAAGGAGGTTTCAAATCGCATATGGCCTTCACCTTAGAGGGATCTATCTCAATACCCTTGTTACTAACCATAAATCCAAGAAGCTTCCCAGACTTTGCCCCAAATATGCATTTTACGGGGTTAAGTCTCAGCTTGAATTTCCTCAATCGGTCAAATAATCTTCTTAATATTTCAACATGATCTTCACCTTGTCTTGACTTTGCAATCATGTCATCAACATAAACTTCAATCTCCTTATGCATCATGTCATGGAATAGTGTCACCATGGCCCTTTGATATGTTGCCCCCGCGTTCTTTAAACCAAAGGGCATAACTTTGTAGCAAAATGTTCCCCACTGGGTGATGAATGAAGCTTTAGTCTTATCATCCTCTTTCATCCGGATTTGGTTATAACCAGAAAATCCATCCATGAAGGAGAACAATTCAAATCCAGCAGTACTGTCAACTAAAACATCAATGTGCGGCAGAGGAAAATCATCCTTAGGGCTTGCCTTATTTAGATCGCGGTAATCAACACATACTCGGACTCGTCCATCCTTTTTCATAACCGGGACTATATTAGCAATCCAATCCGCATACTGGGTGACTTCAATGAAACCAACATTTAAGAGCTTCATGACTTCTTCTTCAATCTTTTTCGACAATTCAGGTTTCGTCCTTCTGAGCTTTTGCTTCTTCGGCAGAATATTAGGATCAAGTGGTAACGCATGTTCCACGATATCAGGATCTAAACCCGGCATATCGGCATACGACCAAGCAAAAATATCTCGATATTCTTTCAAAAGCCCAATTAGTCTATTGGCATCTGCTTGAGAGAGACCTGCCCCAATTTTGGTTTCTTTAGGGTTGTCTGAATCTCCCAAATTTACAGTGACCGGCTGTTCGGTGGTAGGGGGTTTGGACTCTTCATGTCTGAGCCATTCTTTTTCAATACCTCGAGGATCATCTTCATTCTCTGAGTTGGAATAATCGGGTTCATCAAAATCTTTTAAATGCGAATCCGAGCCATGTAAATGACTATCGTGATGTGAAATGTCATGCCTGAGATGCAATTAAAAAAAAATGGTTAGTATATGTACATCTAAATGAATGCAATGTATGTAAATGTCATGAAAAACTTGTTTTCAAATTCAAGTTTTTTTTTTTTTTTTGGAAGAAATTTATTGGGAACTAGCCCTCATGTCATTGGACGTCTTCGTTCCACCAAAACATTTTGAAACTATAGATCGTGTGGAGGCTCAGGCCTCAAAGCATCATCATAGGACTGATTTGGGCCTCACACGTCTATTAACAAAACATGAATTTTATTGATATGCGAAAATTGCATTACAACGTATATCATCTTGGATCTGGAAAGTTTATGATCCAGATTATTACAAGCACAAACGAATGAATGGAATTCCCTCGCAGGGGAGAAATGAATGAAATTCCCTCACATGGGAGAAATGAATAGAATTCCCTCGCAGGGGAGAAATGAATGGAATGCAACTAAAAATTAAGTGCAAGAACTAGAAACATCCCTTACACAGTGGGAATTGTAGGCTCTTCATCTTCACTAATAGTGCCAACTAGACCATCTTCGAACAAATCGGCGAAGTGATAGATATTGGCTTCTTCTTCTTGTAAGAGCTTCGGTGGTCTAGGAAAGAAATCTTTCAAAGGTAGAGGCAAGAGACGTTGATAGCTTTTACCTTTGATGTTTGGACCTTTGCAATTACCTTGACCCTTACGATCGCCTTGATAACCCAGGCCTTCACGCTTGTTGATTTTGACCACCTTAATAGGATCTGGCATGCCTTGGGTGAACTTGCCCAAACCTTTCCCCATAGCAAAACCATTCTTGAGCAGTTCTCTACTTGCCATCAAGGAGGCCTCTGAGAAACGAGGCTTTCTGATAGTCGACCCAACAGGCACATGAGTGACAGACACCATCTCAAACGAGTGATAGCTCGAAATCTGGAATTTGCCTTGGTCGAAATGCATATACTGTTATTGTGGGCCCGATTGTCTGTCACTTTCTTATGATGCTTATTTTGCATGATTTGCACATCAATTGGACTCAACTTCTCTTGTGATCCGCACGATAGAAATCTGTCATAAAATGAAATTCAGAACCCCTATTGTTCCCTTGTCGAAGCTGACCTCTTGTCATTCTTCTATGATTTTATTGTTAAGGATTCTAAGATTGGGAGCCGTTGACATCTCGAAATTTTTTATCGACATTTTAATCATTCATTTTACAAGAAAAATATAAAAATAAAGAGCCAAAAAAAAAAAAAAAAAAAAGAATGAAAACAAAAAAAAAAAAGAAACAAAAAGGAAACAAAAAGAAAAAAGGGAAAAAACGCTCAAAAATATATATAAAGGCTCGCTCATTTTTTGGTGGAGGAGGCCATTTTGACGATTTTTTTTTCTCTCTCTAAAAAACCGTTCGCGCGCGAATTCTCTCGGGGACTCTCTATGAAAGGGGTCTCTCCCTCCCGCTCTCTCTTGGGGGCGAAAATTTTTTGGGGCGCGCGGTTTCTCTCTCTCGGGGGGACTCTCTCGCACGCTCTCTCTCTCTCAAACGACTTCTCTCTCTGGGGGGATCGAGGGGTTTGGCGGGCTGAAGCGTTCTCTCGCTGGCGGACTCTTTCTGGATCGAACAGGCTCTCTCAATCCCGACTTCCTCCGGACCCTCTCGAACCCTAGAAGACGGAGCAACTGACGATCGAAGAGCTCGAAGCTTGGGGCTCGGATTCGCGCCGAATTTCGGAGGTATCGACTTGGCTCCGAAGATAGAGATCCGAAGCCGATCGACGAAACCATCAACAGCGGCGTCGGCGGTAGCTTCCGATCGTTTCCTTATTCTGCTTTTCTGGTGATTTTGCGCGCAAGAAGGCTAGGCAACGATTTCTCTTTGGATCGGATAATTTCCGAGGGTTTTCCCTCTCAGATCTCGGTAAATCTCACTGAGATTATTTTTTTTTGGTAAAGGTAAGAATAGTATCTCACTGAGATTATTGATTCATTCTTTCTAGCAAAGTTTTTTTTTAGGATCATCTCTGTACTTCCATACTTCCATCCCCTGAAGTTTCGTTTTCTCTTTCTGGCTTTGATTTCGCCGAGTATGTGCTTCTTCTCGCCGACGGACAATGGAGGATGTTCCTCCTGTCGATTTCAGCCTTTGAAGTCACCGCTCGTCTGTTGAAGTTGCGAATTTAGCCATTAAATCAACCGAATCTGGTGATTCACGAAACAAGACTGAAGAATAGATCCGCTGGTGTTCACGAAGGTCGGATCACTCGATCAAGCGTCAAAGTGTCACATACAAGGTATCATTCCGAATCCGTTTGGCGGACTTTGTTAGATGTGATTGTCGAGCATTATGGATTGGAAGTTGGTCAGGTTGCTATTACTATTTTTATATGCCTGATTCCAGTTGTCATTGATGCTTGTGTGAAGCCTGTGTTAATGAAGTCCTGGCGTGATTGATCAGTGGGTGCTTTATATTGGTTAGGTTTTACCATTGATGATCCTTATGTCCTGATCAGTTAATTCATTGTCTTCATGCTTGCTTGTTTAAAACTTCGTGCCGATCACAGGTCTAGCTTTTCAGGGTCATATACTTACAGAGAAGTAATATCCCAGCGTAAAAACACATTTGTATGGAGAGACCTCTCATTTGAAACTAAAAGCATGTGGACAGTTCTTGACTACCTGAGGGTATATTGTTGTTGCCATCTGTTGGATCTCATGCTTGCTTTAGTTTTAATTACTGGGACCTTGTAGTACGATATATTGCATCTTGGATATCTTGCCTTTCCTCTGGTTTTCTTTCGAATGACTCACTATATTGAAGAAGAGAAATAGGATTTTTAAATTCTTGCAGATGTACAACTTTGCAGTTATTGTTCTATCTCTTGCCCATCAATCTCTTTTTGTTAGGGATTTTTGTGCCAAAAAATGCAAGACAGCAAATTATATACTTGAGGTAATTGGTTTTCAGTTGACCTTGCTTCTCTTATGGGTGCTCCATTCGGTCGATTGCCTTTATACAGTGTTGTTGGTGATCATCATAGTGTCTGATGAGGCGAAAACCTTTTATGTCGAAGTACATTCTCGACATTGAAAGTTCGGGGCCAGGATGCATTGCAAATCTAGTTAAAATCAATGCTTATATGATCTGGAACAGATTATAGTTAGATGCTGTGATTTTTGAGTATGGATGAGCATGTTCCTGTTAGTTCTATTTTGAACTCTTAAATGCCGTTGTCTTGTGAAGTGATGAGCTAGAAGTTCAACGTGCACATCTTAAGCTTTGATTTGGTGTATTAAAGCCCCCAAATGAAAGTTGTTTGTCAGCTCAAATCCATCTCAAAAATATACACACTGTCCTGAAATTCTGACTTGAAGTACTGCTGCTGTGATTGTTGGACACGCTTGCTATTTGCTGAGTTTCTATTGAATTTTGTTCTTGGATTCTGTGGGCTAGCTGCTGTGGTTTTTTGTGTTCAATGTCTTCACGAGAGTTGAAGACGACTCAAAGACCTTTCTAACGACCCATAGAACGTTCCGATCCAATGTCGTTTACTACCTGAAAATAGCTCAGCATTTAGCACCAGTTTTCTGGAAAATTTTGGTGTTCTGACTTGCTCTCTGTTCTGAATGACCTTCTGTGCAAATGACTTGATATGAGCTGGTTGTTGTGGTTTTCTGTGTTCGAAGTCTTCATGGAGGTCAAAGACGGTTCGATTATCTTTCCAATGAGCTATAGAATGCCCTAATTGGACTTCATTTAATATGGTTTTTGCCTGTCCAAAGTTAGGTCCAGAATCTGCCAAATATTTGTTCTTCTGTTTCGGATGACCTTCTGTGTAAACCGCTTGATATGAACTGGTAGATGATGTTATTAGGACTTAATGTCTTCTAGAGATTTGTAATAGACTTCTCAAGCTTTCCATAGACATAACATATGTGCGATTTGGCCATCATTTGCCCTGCCTGATGCTTCTTGCAAAGAGCACTAATCTGCTGATGTGTTCTGCTTGTTATGATCTGATCTGACCACTTATACTAATGGCTTTGCTTGAGCTAGAAAAAGACCTAAATTGCAATTGTCACCTAATAGGAATTCGTAAAGGACACCTTGAGCTTTCTAACGATGCCTAGTTTGTCCAATTTGCCCATCATTTGCCCTGCTTTTCTTTTTTTTAGATCAAGTTTTGAAGTCTGAATTTGTCTTGACCTGCAGTGCTGTCTTGTCTCTATGAATCTGACTGTCTACCAATTTTGTGTGATCTTATACATAATGATCCTGAGGATAAATTCTCAATGAAAGCTGTCCATAATATCCATATCCATCCCATGCTAAAATTTGAGAATTTTTAAGGTCAAGTAACCTTAGAATTCAAGTTGACATGTAGCAATTCAAATTGTTATGCATTTTGCTCCTAATGACAAGTCACATATCAATGTTAATGGATTTGTGTGGCCTTTTGCACATGGATTTAGGGTTAAATGTCTAAATCAAACTTTTTCTTCACATTTAACCCTACGTCATGTTCAAATTTCATGATTTTCATGCATTGATTAGGTGGCTTAACAAATCAGTTATCATGCATCATTCTCTGATTTGCTTATGATTGATTTGCATGCTTTAGGGATTGTTGCTTTTCGGCCATGAATTTGACTTTACTTGAACTTGATACGCCTCAGGAAATTCCATTCATGAAAGTTGCTCTTTATAAAGTGCTTGATTTCTGTGCTTTTTTCTCAGAGCCAATCATACATGGCTTCTACCCCAATTGTTTTGATCTTAGTTGTGATGATTGTTTCTTTCACTTGTATGCACCTAGTCATAAATTTCTTAGATTAGGTTTAGATTAGGTTTAGATTAGGACCTTGAAGATAGAGAAGGCGTGAAGATGGTGGAGGTCGATGTCCATTCCGACTATTTTCATGTAATACACATTTTCCCGACATATGTCTCGGGCTCCATTTGTTGTATAAAATCCGACGAGTTGCGGGTTTTCCCTTTTTCCCTCTTTTTTCTTAATTATGTTTTCTCTTTTATATTTTTTAGAATTGCATGATTAGGTTTAACTGCTTTTCTTGATTGTTTACTTCATGTCTTGCAATTTCATTTTCATTGTTTGTTTTCCTTTCATTTCTTAGGAATAGAATAGAATTAAAGTAATCTACCACGCATGATCATTTAGTATAGAATTGACGATCCTAAAAATATAAAAAAGAAATGCATGGACATGTTAGGAAAAACACAACATACTGTTTAGGTACCGAAAGGGCGCTAATAGCAATATTAGCGTAACTAAAGTCCCCGAACCTAAATATCTGGTTGCGTAGGAATTGAGGGAACACTCCTGACCCTGATTGGGTTTCTAGCCGACCCCCAAAATGAGGCTAGTGGCGACTCCTGTATATTATTAGGTTGTTATAAACAACTAGATCGCATAATAAACCTACTGTCACGCGGGGTACGAGTTTGGGAGAGCTCGCGATCTTGAGATCAAGTATCCCTAAACCCGACCTTTTCCCACCTTGGATACATTTCGAGGGGCGGTGAGATCAGATCGCGACAGGATCAAAAATAATCGATCACGAGTCAAACGCGCTAAAAATTCCTATAAACTACCCGATAGTTTAAGTTACGCTAAAATCACATCTGATTGAATTTAACCACGAAATTGAATTTGGTTTCGGAAATCAAACATTTGAGCGTGTCACAATTTATTTATAGGACGTCGTCTCGTCTTTCGAAGAAATTTAATCGAGTTCGGGATTTTTCGGAAAAATCGAATTTCGACCAATTTGGAAAAAGAAAAGAAATTCGGATGGGAGAGGAATTTGGTTATTTTGCTATCCAAGATTAGTTATTTGTGGGATTTAAGATGCAAGAGAGTAATAGGGGACCGAGGGGATTAGCATGAGGACTTTGAGGACCAAGAAATGATGATTTGAGATATTTTTCATTGACTTTCAAGGCTTTGTCCCCTCCTCTCTCTCTCTGTCGTCTACCTTATTCCCCCTCCCCTTCTTCTTCGTGTGAGCTCCCTCCTTACCCTTCTCTGCCATTCTTTCTTTCATCTTTCCCCATCATCCCTCCTCACGTAACTCTCTCCCACTTACTTTCTTTTATTCATTTTCTTCTTCTGCACACCACCGCCAACACATGCCCGCCCATCATTTCCTTTCCCCTCCTCACGCCTACGACGCCAGCCCGCCATCTACGTTAACCGCATCATCCCTTCTCCTCGTCAATTTCCTTGCCGCATCCATTCCAGCATCTCTGCAACTCGTCATCACCACTTCATCCCCTCTTCCAGCAGCTCCATTTAGCCGCATACAACCCACAACTCAGCCCCAAACCGAGCCAAGGTCAGCCCACTCGAACCGATCAGCAGCCCTCCACAGCAACAAGGTCGAAGCTCAGCCTTAGCTGAGCCGTGTTGGGCCATTTTTAGCCCGATCCGAGCCTCCTTTGGTCTCACCGTAGACCCGAGTTGTGGTCGTCATCGCGCCATCGTCGCCGTGAATCGATTTTCGCGTTAAGCCGGTGAGTTTATCTCCTAAACTCTAATTAGGATGCTAATTATACTTAAGGTGGATTAGTGGGCTAATTAGTGGGTTAGTTAAGTTAATTAGGATTAGTAGACTTAGTTTATGTAATTAGAATGGTTAGGTTTAGTTAGTTAGTTTAATTAATTAGTTAGGTGGATTAGTTAGGATTTTTAATTAGCTTTAGTTCGATTAATTTAGCCCGGTTAGCTTAGGTTAATTTAATTAAGTGCTTTAATTTAATTATTTTGCAATTTATTTAATTATTTATAAATTAACGGAAATTATACCGGGATAGCCGGTCGTCAGAATTTCATGCTAATCATCATGGTTGTATTGGTTTGTGCAATTGATCATTAATTTATGCAATTGGATGCTGATTGATGATTTTTGAATTATTATTTCAAAAATATGAAATTTTGGTATTTAATTAGAAAAAATATCAGGTGTCGGGTTTTGACGTCAAAAATGTTTTTAAGTACTATATAAAATTGTGGGATTTTTAAAAGAGAGGATATCACGCTTTATGGTTCAATTTGATCATGTGACCATGCACACTTATTTTATCGGATGTTTTTTAATATGAAGAATATAGGCCAAGTTCATTATTTGAAATGGAAGTATTTGAGTGCAAAGCACGATATTCTTGGCCGGACATGGATGTGCATGTGATCGTTATGAGAACCCGTCGCTCGATGAAAATCGAGGGCGATGCTCCTATATGGAATGCCCCTTGTCAACGGATGTCAATTGCAGTGGAGGCTGGATCGATGCTCATTCGAGAATGCCGTCTCGGTGTAGACGTTGCCGTGCCCGACGAGGCGGGACAACACCCGGTTATGTCGGATGACTATTGACTGTTGAGTTGGACATGACCGATGGGTCATATTAACTGGGACACGTGTGAATGATTGAGATAACTGCACCTGGTTATGGGACGAAATTGTGTGGCACGGAATGAGACGTGTCATAACGATTTGGCCTTATAATCGGGACTCATGTAATTGATTGATATATGAGTAAAGTGGTCCAATTACTGAGTGCATTTATCGTATGCATATGTTATATGAGTTGTACTGACACATAGGGAGATGCCGAGGTGAGGTAAGTCTTATATGATGAATGTTTAGGCTGCCTCTAGGTGAATTATCTTCCTAATTGGGGTTTAAGGTGTAGAATCGCTGAGACATCGTCTCACCCCGTTGTGGTTTACAATTTTCAGGTATGTCATGTACAATATGGGGTCCCGCATGTGATGGATTTTCAGCACACCTATTTCCCAATTCCCGAGACTAACTTGATCCGTGAGTTGGTTGAGTCCATGAATTGGGTCGAGGAGGGCTGACCTCAGTTGGTACCTCATCGATACATATCATGGTTCATTAGCTTTCCTCAAGTGGGTTGGGAGGGTCCCCTATAGGGTTTTGACGGGTCTCCCATTGGGACCAAGGAGTGGGAAGTAGGACATCCCATGGATATCGACACCCCTGATGGTGTCGTGGTGGACCTAGAGTTTAGATGGCTCAATAGTCCTTTTTGAGTTAGACTCTTGTGTATAGACTAGTAAGACTGACTAGTTTTGTATATAAACCCAGTTTGTTTATAAAATATGTTTTGTTTAAATTGATTGTCCTGCTTTTCTATTCCATGTTTGTTTGTTTCCGGATATTGTTTATTTCACTTCCGCATGTGCAATAAAACAAATGGGTCGGCGACACGTCTTGGGAACATTGCAATTTGATCGAGCACCGAGGGATGTGTGCGCCCTCGAAATTCGAGGCATGACACATACAGTCGCGAAGCATGCACACCAAAGCAAGCAAGAGGAAATAGGGTGTGTAGAGGCGATATATGATAAACTGGTGAATACCTGAAGTTCACTCGACATCTTGCACCTCCTTCATTCCTACGTAACCCTCAGGATAATAGATTTAGATGGGGAGTGGAAAAAGGACCTGAGTCAATTGGAGAGGGAGAAAGTCACACAGGACAAGTTGGTACAGAAAAACACTTAGAATGTGATCGACCTGCAGGTTAAGGACACAAGGGCTCTTGTGAGCTAGATCAATGATCTTGTTAAATCCCAAATTATCATCCTTGACCGCTTGGAGAAAGAGTCGCAAACCATTTTTGAAGTCATGCACGATTTGGAAAAGGCAAGTGCCTCGGTAATTGAAGGGAATCAACATCTCGAGTCTCACCTCTCCCATCTCATCCTTGACTTTAAAAGAGATCTAGGATTTAAATAGATAATCTTGTTAGGGTTGTAAATATAATGTTTATTTAATAATAGCACTGTCTTTTTCTTGTTGTGTTGTTCACTTCGTTGCATTTCCTACATAATAGGGTAATATCTCTTCAAGAATTTTCCATTATTCGTTTGTAGTAATTCTCTGCCATCGACCTCTATCAAATGATAAGCATTTCCACTAAAAACTTTGGAAACCACATATGGTCCCTCCCAAGTTGGTGACCATTTGCCAAACTTTTCATTATTCATACTCATTGGCAAAATAGTCTTTCAAACTATGTCACCAATATCAAACTGTTTCTCTTTTATATGCTTATTATAAATTTTTGCAACTCTATTCTTTTTTAGGACCAACTTTTCCAAAGTAGTAACTCTACTTTCCCTTAATTCATTAATATTGTTATAAATGAGTTCATCATATTCTTCTTTGGCCAATTCCCTTAGGAGCCTTACCCTTAATTATTGGACAGTAATCTCAAATGTTAATATGGCCTCCTAGCCATATATTAACATATATGGACTAACCCTAGTTGCAGACCTCTTAGATGTTCGGTAGGCTCATAAAACTGTTGACAAGAAAGAATCCCATTTCCTCGGGTTATCTTCAAGCTATTTCTTAATTAAATTAATAATTACCTTATTAGAAGTTTCAACTTGACCATTAGCTTGAGCATGATAAGGCATCGATTGGAATATCTTAATCCCTCTAGACTTAGTAAAATTCCTATACCTCATAACCAGTATATATTGTCTCTTGATCTGTAGTTATTGACTTTGGAATGCCAAACCTATGAATAATATGCTCCTCGATGAGCTCTTTCACTGTCTTTTGTGATGTTTATATATGATGCAGCCTCAACCCATTTCGTAAAATAGTCCGTGGCTACTGATATAAAACTATGCTTTTTAAATGAGGGAGGATATATTTTCCTAACGATATCCATTGCCCATCCCATAAACGGCCAAGGTTTAATATGGGCTTCATTACCGAAATTGGCACATGCTGAATAGGGCCATACTTTTGGCATGTTTTACATCCCTGAGCATAGTCGATACAATCTTGAGTAATAGTGTGACATCCCAGATTTTCAACCCAATTTCTACTGAATTAATCGAGCATTTCATTGATGTGCCTACAGGGTTGTTCTCAGGGCTAATCATTCTTGAGATAACTAGACGATCTAGGGAAGCTATTAAGGACTTTAAAGCAAATATACTTGAGAATTCGATCAGGAATCGGCTTTTCGACCGTGCTCATCTTTAGAGGCCATTACGGCATAGTGAAAAATTGATTTGAGATCAGAGATAGGTCAGTTCGACTGAGATGTGTGGCCGATCATGGGTGACTCCATTAAATTGGAAAATTCTCGTCGACCGACACTAATTTGATTTTACTATCGTTTTGGTACCTTGTGTCCGTAATTGAGTCCTCGAGACTTTCACGACAATCGAGAGTCGCCAATGAGTCGAGTGGATTCATGGTGGCTCGAAGAAAATCGATCATGGGTCATTTGCCCTAAAAAGTTTTGAAAACTACCCGGTAGCCTAGGTCACGCTAAGAACGCGTCAAGAGGAAATTAATCGCAAATTCAAGTCCGATTTCGGAAATTGAAGTTTCTATCATGTTACAATAAATTATAGGAGTATCGACTTAGTCTCAAAAGATTTTTTTGAAACCCGACACTTTTTGGGAAAAAGTCGGCTCGTGATCGTTTTCGTGTGGACCATTTGGAAGGTTGAATGGAGTGTGGGTGTGGCCTAATGGAAGCCAAGCAAATATACATGGCCTAGGATGAATTTAGAAGATATTCTTGTGGAAAAACAAGCCAAGATGGCCCACCTCCCTTTTATCCCTTCATTCTCTCTCTCTCTCTCTTACCTCAACCGGCCATCTCTCTCTCCTCTCCCTCTTGTTTCGCACGCCACCAGCAGGAAGGAAGAGAGCAGCTCGCCGTCCACGCCAAGCTGCCCGTAGCCACGCCAGACCGCCGCCCTCGCCCCCTCGCGCGCGCCCACTTGGCCGCACCTTGCCGCACACCATCCGCCCCTTTGGCTATCTCTCTCTCTCACTCAGCTGCTGTCTAGCTGCTGTTGGGTTCGGTAGAAGCTCAACCGGAGGTGCTTTGAGCCCGTTTGAACCTCGAAAGTCAACCTCTAGGCCCGGTTTGGCCTATTCTTGCATTCCCGATCTATCTCCGCTTGATACCAAGCTGTTTTCTTCAATATCCGGCCAAGGACAACAGGTTTTGGGAGTGGGTTTCCAGCCACATCTAGGTCCGCTTTCGGAGTGTTCTGGGCCTCGGTTCCTAGGCCTGCTTTGGAGTTAATCGCTCCCCGCGCCATTCCCATCGGATTGATTCGACTTGCGTGTTATTCTGGTGAGTTTTGCTCACTAATCCTTGCTTAATTTGCTAATTATGCTTAAGGGTTGATTAGTGTTAATTAAGTAGGATTATGTGGTTAGATTAGAATGGATTAGCGATTATTAGATCATTGTGATGCATGTTAGGTAATTGAATTGTGCAATTAGCAAATAGAGACGTCCTATTATTTATTGAATGCATCTCGGGATTTTTCTCAACCCGTTTCGGTCTACAATTAGGTATTATGGGCATAAATTGGATTTTTAGTATTTATTTATTAATTTTTGAAATTAATTTAGTTATTTATTTATTTTCAGAAATTAGGGCCGACGACCAAAATTTTATGCTGATTGTCGTGGTGCAGTCTGTTTATTTATTTGAGCTCTACGTTGGGTTGAATTGAATTGTTTGTGATATTTCAAGAATTTATTCTAAATTGAATGGAAATTGAGTGATTGATTGGTAAATGGCCGAGTATGAGTATATAGCGCCGGTAATGCTTTGATGGGCTATAAAGTGGAGAAAGTCATGAGAATGAATTAAATATACTCTTGGCCAAGACCAATCAAGTACGATATTATCGGTTATTATCAAGTTGGGAAAGAATTATGTAGCACGTAGCTCTATGATTAATATAACACCTTGGCGAAATCGATGCCCAGAAGCATAGTAAAGTGTTTATAGTGGCTTTGTGATCAATATATCACCTTGGCGAAATCGACGCCTGAGAGCATACACATAAAGTGTTTATTGTACGTCACCTTGGCGAATCGACGCCCAAGAGCATTACTGTAGCTCTATGACTGAGTGTACAATTGAAGGTTATATAGTGAGGCGTGAAATGATTTAGAAATGATCCAATTGACATGTAATCAACTAGGTCGATTGATCAATGATTTGATCTGATGCCGTGAATTGGTTGATTGATTGATGTTATATGTGAGACATCTATGTATAACCTTGAATTGCAGGTTGGGACTGAGGCCAAGGTAAGTCCTCTGACTCATGCTGTGCTTAGGCAACCATGTGACATATTGGTTTATTAATCGAGTCTTAGGGGGTAGAACTTACTGAGACATGGTCTCAATGGTTATTGTATAACCATTTCAGGTCCCTAAATGGCAGCACCTCCACCTCCTCATCCTCCTAGACATTTTGGCATCCCTCAAGAAGTTACCGAAGAAGCATACTACTTCCCGATAGACCACCACCCAGAGGGACTAGAGTATGTGCTAATAGAGTCCAAGGTGTGGGTTGATGTAGGTAAGGATGCCCTAGTACCCCATGAGTACAGATTGTGGTATCGTCACTACCACGATGGGCGACAAGAGGGTCCTATCCTGGAAGGCAATGTGCCTTTATACATCCTTGAGGCAGCATTTGGGCTGGGGACAACAGACCTTAAGGATGGGTCGGTAGTGGATGCTAAGGATCCCAAGCTTGAAGGTGATCCTAAGTCTCCGGTTTACTTAGCTGAGGGTGCCAACTGGAGTGTAGAAGAAGGAGAGATCATTGAGCATGAGGAGGGGCAAGAGGAGGACCAGGAGTGGGAAGAACCTGAGGAAGAGGAGCCAGAGGAGGAGGGACCGGAGGAGAATTACCTATTGGACAGCCCTATTGATGAGCCAACAGGAGATGAAGAACTTAAAGACGATGAGATTGATTCTGAGGAGACTGAGGATGATCGGGATGATGACCTCGAGTATGACCCGGATGAGGATTGAGATCCCATCCTGTCTTGTCAGACCTTGTCTGTATGTGAATAGATGTTAGATCAGACTTATGTATATAGTATTGTAGAATACTATGAAGTGTTTGTATAAAAGTGTGGTTGTGAATTTTCAGTATGAAAAATATGGTCCTGCTTTTATATTCCATTGTTTTATTGTCTTGGGATTTATAATTGCTTCCGCATGTGCTTATTCAAAATGAAAGGGTCGGCGATACTTGGTCTTGGGATATCGCATTTAAAATCGACCAAGCTGAAAGATGGGTGCGTCTCCGAGGATGGGTGCATCTCCGAGGATCGGGGCATGACATCCCCTTTTTGTGGTATCAGAGCGAAGTTTAGAGGTTGGAATGATAAGGAGCATTGACCATGAGATAGATGGTGGAAAAGGCCTTTAAATTCACAACTGGTGCGTGTCTGTGGTAGCTGAGTGCTAGAATTGCTTGTTGTTTCGATCGCTCTGTTTCTAATTCGTTGTGGAATTGGAAGCAGGTATTAGTCTATAAAGCTGAGCCATGAGTGACCAAGAGCTGAGAACTTTTGCAAAGAGGACCAGTAGGGCCATAGTTATGGGTAGAGCTCCGACCCAAGTCGGTACCCGAGGAGGCCGTGTTTGAGTGCTAGCATAGGCTAGCGTGAGTGGAATGGTTCCACTTGTTTTAGATGCCGAAGTAGCAGCACCTCCTATTGGTGCTGGGATAGAAGCCCCGGGTGATCCTAGGATAGATGGGATCATGTGTATTTTGGAAGTAATGGAGAATCGTATGGATCAGCAAGTGCAGAACCAAGCCACTGCTCAAGCTGCTGCTGCTGCAACACCTGCCGCTGCACTTGCCGTCGCCCCTGCTGAAGTTCTGCCAGGAGTTATGGCTATTGGGAGGACAATCCACCAGTTAGTGGAACAGTTTCTGAAGCTAAACCGCAGAGGTTCATGGGTACTGGAGACCCTGAAGCAGCGTTTCTGTGGATACAAGATCTGGAAAAGGCATTTGCACTTCTGGTGTGCAATGAAGAGGAGAAGGTGGTACTGGCTGTGTACCAACTTCAAGGTAATGCTAATATTTGGTGGAGAGCCGCCGAGGACACAATGTTCCCGGAAGGCGTGGCCCAAGTGTGGAACACCTTCCTTGGAGCTTTTAATGAGCAATACTTCTCAAGTACTACTCGGGAACAAAAGATAGAGGAGTTTCATCATCTTCACCAAGGGAGCATGACAGTTGACCAATATGGGGTCAAGTTTGCAAAACTGTCACAATATGCTCCTAGATTGATAGAAGACCCTAAAGAGAAAGCCTGGAAATTCAGAAGTGGTCTTTGTAGTGAATTGAAACAACCTCTACTACCATTTGACTTGAAGGATTTCAGAGAAGTCTATCGTCGAGCTCAGATGATAGAGCGAGGATTGATTGAACAAGCTGCCTCATCTAGATTGAGATTTAGCTCCCATCGAGAAGGGATTCGCCTGGGAAAAAGACCTATGCCTAGAGGTAAATCTCATACTCCACCTTTCAAGAAGAGTGGATTCAGTAGGCCGACACCCAGTAGTGTTGGTGCATGTCGCTTGTGTAGAAGGCGACATGGGTCAGCTCCGTGCCCTGCCAGGACAAGAGCATGTTTCAAATGTGGCCAATAGGGCCACATCGTCAGGAATTGTCCAAGGAAGTAAAGAGGACAACCTCAGTTGCCGCCGCCACCGCCAATGAGACAGATAAGAGGGTATGCCCCTCAGAATGCTCCACAGGGAGGATAGCAGAGGCCTCTAGTTCAGGGCACCATGTATGCAATCACACAGCATGAGGCAAAAGCTGTGCCTAACGTAATCACAAGTATGGTTTCGCTCAACGACCAACCTGCATATGCTTTGTTTGATTCGGGAGTAACCCATTTCTTTATTGCCGAGCAATATGTTAAGTTGTTGGGGTTGAGTCATGTATTGCTGGAGTCGACAATTTGCATATCTACACCATTAAAGGATAAAGTTATTGCTGCTTTGGGATGTTTGGGGTGCAAGTTAGAGATTAGTGAGCGAGTGGGGATAATTGATCTGTTAGTTCTAGCCATGTATGATTTCAATTTAATAATTGGTATGGACCGGCTCACCAAACAACGAGCTAAAATGGACTGCTATCATAAAGCGATTCTGTTTGACCTGTTAAGGGGTAAGAGCTTCGAGTTTGTCAGGAATCGAGGAAGACCCTCGATTATCTTGATCTCATCGCCAAAGGCAACTCGTTTATTAGACGAGAGTTGTCAAGGTTACCTAGCAACTGTTGTGGATACTGTTAGGGAAATCCCTTATGATGTTTTGAAGATGACAAAATAAATCAAAGGCTACTAACATGTTTAATGGTTAAGTAATAGACCATGCAGATAATAGAACATGTAAAGGATATTGTCAAAGTCGAAGACGGCGAAGATTGAACGTAACATATGTCCAAAGTATATTATGAAGATTTCCGGACTTCGTGTCAAAGTCGAAGACCGCGACTTTAGTGTCAAAGTCTGTTTCTACATCATAAATCTGTTAACTCGACTAATTCCGCATCGAACGTGAATGATGAACCGAAGACAAACTCTATCGTCGAAGCCGAACCGAAAAGATAGACTCTATGCTTTGAAGCTGAACTGGGTACAGACCTTAAAGTTAAATCTATTCAGAAGCAGATATGTTCAGACCCAGATTGCAAAGTCTAGCGCACTCAGACTCAGATTGTAAAGTCTAAAGACTCTCAGACTTTACATCCAGAATTCGACAGAACGTAATACAAGCCCAATCATACAACGGCTAGTGATCTGGTTTGGATTCCACATCAAGATTGATTTGATTGATTCAATCTAATTGATTGACGATTGGATCTTGAAGACAAGAACTTTCTATACGAAGAAGCTTTACTTATGGAAACCAAGATTTCGTTTGTATGGGCGATCGGAATCAATTTGGGATTTTACCTTTGTCACTCAACGGCTACCAAATCTTCTAGATACGAGCTGTCCAATGGGTATATTGGAAGACGATTCTCCGGGATACTTGTCCAACGGGTAGTTTGGAAGTGGAGGAGTATTTAAGGAGATCATGGACCGATGAGCAAGTAAGAGATAGAGCGTAGAATTTATAATTCCAAAGTCTGAGCGATCTTCGATCATACACTTGTCTCTTGAGAGCTTAAACGGTTGTAATCGTGAGAGAAATACCAAAAGAGTGACTTAGTGAGATAGTGTGATCTACTACTAAGTGTTTGCACTCGAAGTTGTATTCTCTTGTTGATTGCATAGTGGAATCACCAAGAAGGCTGTTAGCGTGGGAGAGTGGACGTAGGCTTGGATTAAGCCGAACCACTATAAATCTTGTGTTCTTATTCTCTTCCTTAACTCCTTTATATTAATTGAAGTTTATTTTATTCCGCATATATTTGCCAAGGTTTATTTTAAAACACCTATTCACCCCCTCTAGGTGTTCATTCTAGCACTCTCAGATACGACAGTTGTGGAAATGAAAGTGGAGGACATTTCAGTGGTACAGGAGTTCCCAGATGTCTTTTCAAAAGAACTGCCAGGGTTACCGCCAGAAAGAGAGATAGAATTTATAATTGAGTTAGTCCTCGGAACAGAACCAATCTCTAAAGCTCCTTACCAAATGGTGTTAACTGAGTTGAAAGAACTAAAGGCTAAAGGTGCAGATGTAAGAGTTATTGGATAAAAGATTTATTCGTCCTAGTGCATCACCTTGGGGAGCACCGGTTCTGTTTGTTAAAAAGAAAGATGGTTGGTTGCGTCTGTGCATCGACTATCAACAACTCAATCAAGTAACGATCAAGAATAAATACCCACTCCCGAGGATCGATGATTTGTTCGATCAATTGCAAGGAGCGTCAACATTCTCGAAGATTGATTTAAGGACGGGATATCATCAGCTAAGGATTAGAAAGGAGGATATTCCTAAGTTAGCATTTTGTACTTAGTATGGTCACTATGAGTTCACAGTGATGCCATTCGGGTTGACGAATGCTCTAGCTGCCTTCATGGATTTAATGAATAGGGCGTTCCAGGAATACCTGGATCAATTTGTGATCGTGTTCATTGATGATATCTTGGTCTATTCAAGAAGTGATGAAGAGCACGAAAATCATCTAAGATTAGTGCTCCAGACTTTAAGGATACATCAGTTATATGCTAAGTTTAGCAAATGCAAGTTTTGGTTGACTCGTGTTGCATTCTTAGGTCATGTGATTTCTGGAGAAGGAATCTCCGTCGACCCGAGCAAGATTGAAGCCGTGATCAACTGGCCAAGATTGACTATAGTGACAGAGATCATAAGTTTTATGGGTTTGGCAGGTTATTACAGACGGTTTGTGGAAGGTTTCTCATCATTAGCATCGCCTCTAACAAAGCTTACAAAGAAAGAAGAGAAGTTTTATGGACAGATAAGTGCGAGCATAGTTTCCAAGAGTTTAAAGAAAAGCTGACTATCACACATGTACCGACGATTCCATCTGGTCCTGGAAGATTCGAGATCTATAGTGATGCGTCACTCAGAGGGTTGGGTTGCATGTTGATGCAACATGGTAGAGTTGTTGCATATACCTCCCGTCAGTTGAGATCTCATGAGCAGAACTATCCGATGCATGACTTAGAACTCACAGCGATTATCTTTGCGCTAAAGATTTGGAGACAGTGTTTGTGTGGTGAAAGATTCCAGATCTTCATGGATCACCAAAGTCTCAAGTATCTGTTCTCTCAGAAGGAGTTGAACATGAGACAACGCAAATGGATGGAATTGCTTAAGGACTACAACTGTGATATTTTATATCACTCAGGAAAGGCGAATAAGGTCGTCGAAGTTTTGAGTCGAAAGTCTTTAGTGGCTCACTTCTGATAAAGGAGTGGAACCTAATCGAAAGAGCGTGAGTTTCGGTATTCAAATTTGAGGTAGGCCACCTCTCAAGTCTTATGGCCACCCTCAGAATTGAACCGGATGTTCAGGTCAGAATCAAGTTACTCCAACCAACAAATCCAGATGTGTAGAAAATTCTTCAAGAGGACACTAATAAGAGAAAGGCTAATTTTTAGATTTCTGATGATGGAACACTAAGGTTCTGAGGACGTTTGGTTGTACCTGACAATGTGGAGCTTAGAGAAGATATTTTATTTGAAGCGCATCGCAGCAGTTACAGCGTTCATCCTGGAAGCACTAAGATATATCAGAATCTGCATCAACACTATTGGTGATCAGGTATGAAGGCGGACATCGCCAAGCATGTTGCCAAGTGTTTGACTTGTTAGATAGTAAAAGCTCAGCATTGTAAGCTGGGAGGACTGCTGCAACATCTCGCGACCCCAGAATGGAAATGGGAATATATCACGATGGACTTCGTGACTGGACTACCGAGGAGTCAAAGGGGAAATGATTCAATTTGGGTGGTAGTCGACAGACTGACAAAGTCGGCTCACTTCATTGCAATTCGAAAGGACCTGAGTTTGGATAGACACGCAGACCTGTACGTGCGTCCAGGTGGTTTGTATGCATAGAGTGCCGATCATGATAACCTCAGATAGAGACCCGAGGTTTACTGACGCTTTTTGGAAAAGCTTGCAAAGTGCTCTAGGTACTAAGCTTCAGTACAGTACAGCATATCATCCTCAGACGGATAGCCAGTCTGAGAGGACAATTCAGACCCTCGAAGACATGTTGAGAGCTTGTGTAATAGACTTCAAAGGAAGTTGGGAAGATCAACTTCACCTGGTAGAGTTCGCCTACAACAACAGTTATCAGCAAAGCATCAAGATGGCTCTATTTGAAGCATTGTATGGCAGAGTGTGCAGAACGCTCGTTTGTTGGGATGAAGTTGGAGAAAGGAATATAACAGGCCCAGAGTTGGTCCAGCAGTAAGTGGAAGCCATTGCAGCAATCAGAAACAGATTAAAGACCGCTCAGAGTAGGCAGAAAAGTTACACAGACAAGCGTCGTAGATCGTTGGAATTCCAAGTTGGTGATCACGTTTTTTTGAAAGTGTTACCAATGAGGGGAACTTCGCGCTTTGGAAAGAAAGGCAAACTGAGCCCAAGGTACATAGGTCCATTTGAGATTCTTGAGAGAATCGGGACCTTAGCGTATCGTCTTGCATTACTGCCGTGATTGGTGCAAGTGTATGACGTCTTTTACGTATCAATGTTAAGGAAGTATGAGCTTGACCCGACCCACGTGCTCAATTTTGAAGAATTGGACGTAGATAACCGTGCGTCATATGTTGAAAGCCCGGTTTAGATTGTCGATCGTAAAGAAAAAGTTCTGCGTACAAAGACCATTCCGTTGGTCAAAGTGGTTTGGCAACACCACGGTACTGAGGGAGCGACATGAGAGACTGAAGAGTAGATGAGGAATTTTACCCTCATCTTTTTGAGCAAGTTCTGTAATGGTTTAAATTTCGAAGACGAAATTTTTATAAGAGGAGAAAGTTGTGACATCCCAGATTTTCAACCCTATTTTCTACTAAATTAATCAGGCATTTCATTGACGCGTCTATAGGGCTGTTCTCAGAGTTGATCACTCTTGAGATAACTAGACAATCTGGGGAAACTATTAAGGACTTTAAAGTAAATAGACTTGAGAATTCGACCAAGAATCGGCTTTTCGACCGTGCTCATCTTTAGAGGCTATTACGGCATAGTGAAAAATCGATTTGAGATGAGAGATAAGTCAATTCGACTGAGATGTGTGGCCGATCATGGGTGACTCTACTAAATTGGGAAATTCTCGTCGATCGACATTAATTTTATTTTACTATCGTTTTGGTATTCTGTGTCCGTAATTGAGTCCTCGAGACTTTCACGACAATCGAGAGTCGTCAATGAGTCGAGTGGATTCATAATGGCTCGAAGAAAATCGACCACGAGTCATTTTCCCTAAAAAGCTCTGAAAACTACCCGTAGCCTAGGTCACGCTAAGAACACGTCAAGAGGAAATTAACTGCCAATTCAAGTCTAATTTCAGAAATTAAAGTTTCTATCATGTCACAATAAATTATAGGAGTATCGACTCAGTCTTAGAAGATTTTTCTGACACCCGACACTTTTTGGAAAAAAAGTCGGCTCGAGATCATTTTCGTGCAATTGAAGCCAGGGATTTATTTTGGCTGCGGAATTGAGAAGCATGAGGGATTCTTGGATGAGGAAAATTATCTTGATAAATGAGACATCAATTGATTTTATGAGAGCCGATTGAGAGAGAATCAAAAGAGAATTGACTCCAATTGAGAGAGTTGTGTTCCAAAATTCGTATGCCCCTCCCCCTTAGCACTTTTTGGACCATTTGGAAGTTTGAATGGAGTGTGGGTGTGGCCTAATGGAGGCCAAGCAAATATACTTGGCTTAGGATGAATTTAAAAGATATTCTTGTGGAAAAACAAGCCAAGATGGCCCACCTCCCTCTTATCCCTTCATTCTCCTTACCTCAACCGGCCATCTCTCTCTCCTCTCCCTCTTGTTTCGCATGCCACCAACAACAAGGAAGAGAGCAACTTGCCGTCCACGCCAAGCCGCCTGTCGGCGCGCCGGACCACCGCCCTCACCCCCTCACGCACGCCCGCTTGGCTGCGCCTTGCCGCACGCCATCCGCCCCTTTGGCCGTCTCTCTCTCTCGCCCAGCTGCTGTCCAGTAGCTGTTGGGTTCGGTGGAAGCTCAACCAGAGGTGCTTTAAGCCCGTTTGAACCCCATAAGTCCACCTCTAGGCCCGGTTTGGCCTATTCTTGCATTCCCAATCGATCTCCGCTTGATACCGAGCTATTTTCTTCAATTTCCAGCCAAGGACAGCAGGTTTTGGGAGTGGATTTCCAGCCACTTCTAGGCCCGCTTTTGGAGTTAATCGCTCCCCGCACCGTTCCTGTCGGATTGATTCGACTTGCGCGTTATTCCAGTGAGTTTTGCTCACTAATCCTTGCTTGGTTTGCTAATTATGCTTAAGCATTAATTAGTGTTAATTAAGTAGGATTAGGTTGTTAGATTAGAATCGATTAGTGATTATTAGATAATTGTGATGCATGTTAGATAATTGAATTGTGCAATTACAAGTAGAGACGTCCTAATATTTATTGAATGCATCTCGGGATTTTTCCCGACCCGTTTCAAGCTCCAATTAGGCATTACGGGCCTAAATTGGATTTTTAGTATTTATTTATTAATTTTCGAAATTAATATAATTATTTATTTATTTTCGGAAATTAGGCTGGGTTAGCCGACGACCGAAATTTTATGTTGATTGTCGTGGTGTAGTCTGTTTATTTATTTGAGCTCTATGTTGGGCTGAATTGAATTGTTTGTCATATTTCAAGAATTTATTCTAAATTGAATGGAAATTGAGTGATTAATTGGTAAATGGCCAAGTATGAGTATATAGCGTCGATAATGCTTTGATGGGCTATAAAGTGGAGAAAGTCGTGAGAATGAATTAAATATACTCTTGGCCAAGACCAATCAGATACGATAATATTGGTTATTATCAAGTTGGGAAAGAATTATGTAGCACGTGGCTCTGTGATTAATATAACACCTTGGCGAAATCGACACCCGAGAGCATAGTAAAGTGTTTATAGTGGCTCTGTGATCAATATATCACCTTGGCGAAATCAACGCCCGAGAGCATAGTAAATTGTTTATAGTGGCTATGTGATCAATATATCACCTTGGCGAAAATGACGCCCAAGAGCATACACATAAAGTGTTTATTGTACGTCACCTTGGCGAATCGACGCCCGAGAGCATTACTGTAGCTCTGTGACTGAGTGTACAATTGAAGGTTATATAGTGAGGCGTGAAATGATCTAGAAATGATCTGATTGACATGTAATCGACTAGGTCGATTGATCAATGATTTGATCTGATGTCGTGAATTGGTTGATTGATTGATGTTATATGTGAGACATCTATATATAACCTTGAATTGCAGGTTAGGACTGAGGCCAAGGTAAGTCCATGTGGCGTATTGGTTTGCTAATTGAGTCTTAGGGGGTAGAACTTGCTGAAACGTGGTCTCAAATGGTTATTGTATAACCATTTCAGGTCCCTAGATGGTAGCACCTTCACCTCCTCGTCCTCCTAGACATTTTGGCATCCCTCAAGAAGTTACCGAAGAAGCATACTACTTCCCAATAGACCACCACCCAGAGGGACTAGAGTATGTGCTAATAGAGTCCAAGGTGTGGGTTGATGTAGGTAAGGATGCCCTAGTACCCCATGAGTACCGATCGTGGTATCGTCACTACCATGATGGGCGACAAGAGGGTCCTATCCTGGAAGGCGATGTGCCTTTATACATCCTTGAGGCAACATTTGGGCTGGGGACAGTAGACCTTAAGAATGGGTCGGTAGTGGATGCTAAGGATCCCAAGCTTGAAGGTGATCCTGAGTCTTCGGTTTACTCAGCTGAGGGTGCCAACTGAAGTGAAGAAGAAGGAGAGATCATTGAGCATGAGGAGGGGCAAGAGGAGGACCAGGAGTGGGAAGAACCTGAGGAAGAGGAGCCAGAGGAGGAGGGACCGGAGGAGAATTACCTGTCGGACAGCCCTGTTGATGAGCCAGCAGGAGATGAAGAACTTGAAGACGATGAGATTGATTATGAGGAGACTGAGGATGATCGAGATGATGATCCCGAGTATGAGCCGGATGAGGATTGAGATCCCATCCTATCTTGTCAGACCTTGTCTGTATGTGAATAGATATTAGATCAGACTTATGTATATAGTATTGTAGAATACTATGAAGTGTTTGTATAAAAGTGTGGTCGTGAATTTTCAATATGAAAAATATGGCCCTACTTTCCTATCCCATTGTTTTATTATTTGGGAATTTATAATTGCTTCCGCATGTGCTTATTGAAAATGAAAGAGATGGCGATACTTAGTCTTGGGATATTGCATTTAAAATCGACCAAGTTAAAGGATGGGTGCATCTCCAAGGATCGGGGCGTGACAAATAGTTAGCTAGAAATAACCGTGTTGACACAATAGCCATTTCATTTTGACCTCGGCCTTATGTACACCACAGATGCCTTCATGCACTTTAGCCATTACAAGCATAGACTCGTGTTTCCACAAACACTTCAATAACTGACCATCCACGGTTTTCTAGTATAGATCATCACCAACCAACAAATATTTAATTGCTTTTCTTTTGAAATTTTTGTCATTGGCAACTTGATTTTTCATATACTTAATAAACGGGTTCTCAAATCTTGGCCAATTGTTTCCTTGTGTGGAACCAGTATATCTTGAATCAATATGATCCTATTATCAATCAAAGGTAACTTCTTTACCTGATTGATAATATGATCCCCCAATTCCTTAGATATTTTGTAACCGGATGCCATTTGAGCTAATA
The DNA here is from genome assembly GCA_014182375.1 of Eucalyptus virginea. NCBI lineage: Eukaryota > Viridiplantae > Streptophyta > Magnoliopsida > Myrtales > Myrtaceae > Eucalyptus > Eucalyptus virginea. The sequence goes on along the minus strand of CM024517.1, from coordinate 7,883,122 downwards.
TATTGGCTTCTGCATTTTGATTTCTTTTGACATGAACCAACTCGTAATCATCCAAATGGTACAAGAGTCGTTTGGCTAACACATGGTGCGGCATAATATTTTTATTAAGGCAGTAATATTCTTCGGACAACTATTTTATAACCAATTGGGAGTCACCTTACCTTGATGAATCGTGCTTTCATGTTAGCCAAAATGTTTAAGCCAACAATTAATGCCTCATATTCAGCTTGGTTATTCGAGCAATTGAAATCCAGCTTAAACATCATTTTAGACCTATGTTTGTGGGGAGAAACTATCAAAACTCCAGCTCCTACTGACCCAATTACATTCGACCCATCAAAGAACAATGTCCAAGGAACTACCTAGACACACCCTTCTAAATCATTTTCAACTTGAATGACTAGATACTCCGTAATAAAATTTGTTACTACTTACCCTTTAATTTCCTTAAGTAGGACATAAACTAGGTTAATTTTGGAGTGTAAATGCTGTGACACCCCGAACCCCCTTAGGTCGCCACAGGCACCTAACGTTACACCTAATTACATCTCTTAGAAGAAGCGTCGTAAATCATAGACTTTTTTTTTTTTGAAAATGGTCCCAGCGCGACTCATTTAGCGGAAGCAAAATATAACATCGCCATCTCTCCCTCCATCAACCATGATACAATTGCACACCACTAAACATCATCATAAAGACAAAGCCATGACACTTTATTTACATATTTTCAAGATGGGTTTCCTTGGGTTGGTACATCAAAAGAAAGCCAGGACATGTAGCCACACTCGGCCATAAACCCAAAAAGAAACACTCGACCCACTACGTCTAATGTGCAAGATCCCCCATCACTAGTGTCGGCTAATCATCCCAAAAGGTTTAAGCTCCTACTTCTCACGCACGAGCCCTCACACCCATCCCGGTGCATCAGGGGGTGGCGGCGGCAACATCCCACGCATTACTCTGTCTCGGCGAACATGGACGGATATAAACTCCTGAATGATAGGGCCCCCGGCCAGGCCCACATCGTACATCACTAAGGCGCGCACTCGAATATACGTAAGACCAGGGACGGTGGGACAGTTAATCTCCACGCACTCGACCTCTACATCCGAAGGAAGGCCGTAAAATACGCCCTGCGTGACAGCAAAGAGCGGCATCCTGCTAATTTGAAATGTTGGTCCCCGAAGGGGTGAGTACAACCACTCAGCAGGTAAAGGACCAATAAACCACTCAGTACATCATACCATGCAACCATCACCATCATAGCATCACATGTCATACAAGCATCCATCCACAACTTACCTTGGTATCATGCACATGTCATCATACCTCATGTACCATCATCATATAGTCATCACCATCATATCATACACTTACCATCATCATGTCACATATAGCATCGTCTTTACCATGCATCCATGCATGTAACATCATCATCATATATCACATGTACCATCATCATGTCATGCATCCACGCATGTAACATCATCATCATGTCACATGTACCATCATCATGTCATGTATCCATGCATGTAACATCATCATCATATCACATGTACCATCATCATGTCATGCATCCATGCATGTAACATCATCATCATGTCACATGTACCATCATCATGTCATGCATCCATGCATGTAACATCATCATCATGCATAATTTGATTTCAATTTCATCTTGGACTGCCACATTTCTCTTTCTCGGGACCAATGTTTGCATCCCACATGTATCCAAGATACAATCAGACCATCCGGCTCCCCCACTCTCTGGGCATCTCGTACCCCAATTGGCATCACGAGGACCCTCCGGCATTCAGCCATTCAAGGCCACCGGGCAACCGGCCGTACCCTTCTAGCCAGGCATCTCGCACCCAAACCAGCATTCGCGAGGTATCCCTCGGCACAATACCTGCCAAGCTTCCGGCTCCCCCACTCTCCGGGCATCTCGACACCTCTCGGTACTCCCGAGGCCCTCCGGTATCCGGCCATTCATGACCACCGGGCAACCGGCCGTACCCTTCTAGCCAGGCATCCCGACACTCCCGGGGCATCGTCGGCTCACACCTCCGACGGCCTTCTCATTTATCTCAATTTTCATCTTCAATTATAGTTCAATTTTAACATGGCATGTGATGTGATGGCAATCAAGATCATATTCATCATTGAATTCATACATGCATCTCAATTCCTTATCATACATGCATCAAGACACCATCAATCCATAACAATACAATTCATGGAGTCCATGCAATTTAAATGGTCCATATTTCATGCCTTTTTCAAAATTCCAGCATGTACCATTTTTAGAAAATATTTAAATTAAATATTCATATGCTTCTCAAAAATCATGAAATCAAGGCACGTGATAGACAAGACAATAAGATAGCAATTTCATGAAAAACACATGCCCAATAGAGTTCCACACAAGAAGATACAATCCACACGATTTCAGCATGCAAATTCGGATAGAAACAGAATGTGGAGTTTTCGAAATAATTCGATTAAAATACCCGAACGACCTCCGAAAATTATGAAATTTTACCAGGTTATATTTAAGACACTAAAGTGGATTTTTCATGGAGAATTCTAGGCCAAATTCGTTTTAGATAATTTTCTATAGTCATCCGAAACTTCTGGTTCTCGCACCGAAACGTCCAGTGTAGGTATCTCCGAAATATCGAGTTTTCACCCCTTTATTCTTCTTCGTTTCCTCTGAAATTTGGATATGTTTTACCTCAAGAGGTCCCCTACAACTTTCATTAAGAGATCTAAGTCAAATTTCTGAAGAATAGTCACCATATGGGTCCATGAAGTCTCGGGTGTCCTGTACCGCGTCTCCAGATTTACCGTCTTCAAGAGTAAGTCGATTCACTAGGCTACACTTTCTCATTTTAATTCAAATTTGAGTATGTTATTTTTTAGGATGTTCTATACAAGTTTCATGAAGAATTTGAAGAGAGATTCTTAGTAAAAATCGACAAGCAACCACAAATCTACCAAAAGGTCAGCAAAACTGTTCTGGATCTAGTGTCTTCGTAGGATGAGGGTTTGACCCCTTAAATCTCCACCATTTTATCCCAAATTTTATTATGTTGTATTTTAAGATGTTGGCTACAACTTTCATGAAGGAATCAAGGTCAAAATCCAACTAGAAACATGCATGCAAGCCTTTACAAGATTCTGGTCCAGGCGGTTCACACGAAATCAGCAAGCATACTCAAGAACAAGTCACATTCTAGCTTCGGTTTTACCTACCCTAACATCCGAAACCTACCACCAACAAATCACACATGCAAGGCACACATGCAAGAGTGGAAATCAGTTCCAACTTGCCTCTAGGACCGAACAGATGACAGCAAAAGGGACGGCACACCGGCGACGGACGGACGGCGTGCGGGCGGCGACGGGCGAGCTCCTTCTCCCTCTCGGTTCCTCCCTCTCTCTCTCGGCGATTCTCTCTCTCTCTCTCTCACTTGGCTTGGCCGAATGTCACTAACCGGCCACCCTCTCTCTCTCCTTCCCCTTTTATTTCCCCAAATCTCCATCATTGGCAATGATTAGTTGCCTCTCCACAAGCCAATGCATGCAATCTTCCTTTTTGCCACTTGGCCAAGCTCATGCAAGATGGGCTTGGGCTTGGGCTTGGATTGGAAGAAGTGGGCCGGCCACTCCTCCCCCCTCTCATGGTCGACGGTCACTCTTCATGGGCCTCAATTGGGCCGGCCATTCGGCCCACCAAAGGCTCAAACCAATGGGCCTAAGGCCCAACCTAATTAAACCCACAATTTCATTTTCAATTATTCATCTTTAATTATTTCTTTTATAGATTTCAAATTTTAAATTTCACATGGCCAAGAATAAATTATTCTCATTAATTTATCCTATATTACTAATTTAAAAACTCATGAACACAAGCACATATCACTTAGTCTTAAGAGGAGACTAATGGCTAAAGCATAAACCATAGGTAATTTCATTACCTAATTATGGGCTTTAACACACCTTAGAGCTTGTCTTGAATTTTTGGGATGCCACAAATGCCCACTTAGTAATTCAACCCTTTATTATTGGTCGAGTTAACATATATTTGATCATGTCTATTTTACATATTGCATGGACCGTGGTCAGTAACATATAATGATGTAATTTTGTAACAACACCATAGTTTCTCAATAGCTGTGTATCTTGTCTCTGCATCATTCATCGTTCGACTCAAATAATAAATTGCGTGCTCTTTCCCCTCATCATTTTCTTGTGCCAGCATACATCTAATTGTAGTATCGATGACCGACAAATATAGTTTCAATGGCCTACCCGCCTTGAATGGCATCAAAACTAGAGGGTTGTATATATATGCTTTTATCTGGTCGAATGCCTCTTGATGCTTCATTCTTAAGCTTCAATAATGGGGAAAATATTTCGACCTTTCTTGACAGGTTCGCAATAAATCGACGCAGGAAATTTATTTTTCCTAGTATCATTTGAAGTTGTTTTTTGGTAGTCAGTGGTGTCAACTCTAATAGTGCCTTAGCCTTATTTTTATCTATTTCGATACCTCTTTGATTAACTAAGAATCCTAGGAATTACTAACTTTAGATCTAAAAGCATATTTCAAAGGATTAATCTTTAATTTATACTTCTATATCCCAATAAAAGCCTGCTCTAAATAAAGCAAGTGACTTACCCGGTTTGATTTAATGATGATATCAATATAAACTTTCATGAAGTCACCAATCATGTCAGGGAAAATGAAATTCATGGCCCTCTAGTATGTGGCACCTATATTCTTTAATCCAAAAGGCATGACTAACCACTAGAATGTGTCAATTGCTCTTGGACATCTAAATGCGGTCTTATGAACATCCTCTTCCACTCTAAATATCTAATTATAGCTTGAATGACCATCCATAAGTGACATAATCTCATTACCAGAAGTTGAGTCAACTAGCGCATTAGACATTGGCATTTGATATTCATCTTTGGGTGTAGCCGCATTCAAATCACGAAAATCTATGCACACTTGAGCTTTCCATTCTTCTTTTTCATTGGGACAATGTTTGACAACCACTCAACATACCATGTCATTCTTATAAAGCCAGTTGCAACCAATCTTTCAATTTCTTCTTTGACTTTTTGCATAACTTTTGGCTTAAATTGTCTTGGGGGCTATTTATATGGTCTAAAACCCTTTTTAATTGGTAGTCGATGCTCAACGACATCTCTACCCAATCCGGGAAATTCATGATAGTCCTAAGCAAAGCAGTTTTTGTATTTTCTTAACAAGTCTACTAATCGAACTTTGAATTCATCATCCAATAAGGCACTTACATAAATTGGGCGTCAATCGATTTTAGTGCCACAATTAACTTCTTCTAGTGGGTCTTGAGCTTCGATCACCTTATCATCATAATTGATAGGCGAATCTTCAAACTCTAAATTTCCTTCAATAGCTTTGGCATTCTACTTTGTTAGTTCGGCCCTATAGGTCAAGTACCTCATAATGAGGTCTCTTGATAATGTAAGGTTCTCCATGGATAACTTTATCAAACTACTTTGCCAGCTGATTCCTTGGAACCCATTCAACCATCTCTTTATCAAAACGGCATAATGCAATATTGTTAGGATCTACCAATGGGGGCTTGCTTACACAGATATTATCCTCCATTGCCCCTCGGCATCCCATTGTTGTTTGTGACTAGGCCACTTGCGGCTTAGTATTTGCTCTAACATATTCTACCTTATCACAATTCCAAAATGTTAGCATTTGATAAAAAGTCGATGGTACGCATCGGTTGCCATGAATCTAATCCCTCCCAAGTAATAATTGTATGATCCATCAACGTCAACCACACATGAGGAAGTCCTAGAAGTCTTGGATCCCACTGTTGAATTAGTCACGTTTATCCCCTTAGCGTTTGAGACATCCCATGTAAAGTCTAACAACTGAATATTCGATAGGATAATCTCATTGTCTTTTCTTCCCTTTTTCTTGTAGAAACAATATGGGATGAGATTCAAGGTGGACCTACAAGACCACCAATAGTGTTGACGCAGATTCTGATACATTTTTGTGCTACCAGGATGAATGTTGTAACTGCTACGATGAGCTTCTGACAAGATCTCTTCCTGAAGCGCTGCATCGTCAGGTACACAATCGTCCTCGGAACCTCACTGTTTCATCTTCAGAAATCTGAAAGTCAGCTTTTCTCTTATCGGTATGCTCTTGTAGGATTTTCTGAACATCCGGATCTATAAGCTAAAGCGTCTTGATTCTGATCTGCACTTCCGGCTCAATTATGAGGGTAGCCATAAGATTTGAAAAATGGCCTAACTCAAATTTGAAAATCGAATCTCAAGCTCTCTTGAGTAAATTCCACTCCTTAACCAACATATACGTAACTGAAGACTTCCAACTCAGCGCATCTGCGACCTTGTTCGCCTTTCCTAAGTGATACAAAATATCACAATCATAGTCCTTCAGGAGTTCCATCCAGCGACGCTGTCTTATATTCAATTCCTTATAAGAGAATAGATACTTGAGACTTTGATGGTCTGTGACGATCTGGAATCTTTCTCCGCACAAATAATGTCTTCTAATTTTCAGAGTGAAAATGATTGCTGCGAGTTCCAAGTCATGCATTGGGTAATTCAACTTGTGAGATCTCAACTGACGGGACGTGTATGCAATAACCCTACCATGTTGCATCAACACGCAACCCAGTCCTTTAAATGACGCATCATTATAGATCTCATATCCTCTAGGACCAGATGGTATAGTCAGCACTAGTGCGGTAATCAACTTCTGCTTAAGTTCTTGGAAACTACACTCACACTTATTTGTCCACACGAATTTCTTTTCCTTCTTCAATAGTCGAGTCAATGGCGACGCCAACGCTAAAAACCCTTCCACGAACCTTCTGTAATACCCTGTTAAACCCAGAAAACTTCTGATCTTTGTCACTGTAGTCGGTCTTGGCCAGTTAATTACTGCTTCAATCTTGATCAGGTCTATGGAGATTCCTTCTCCTAAAATCACGTGACTTAGGAAAGCAACATGAGTCAACCAAAACTCGCACTTGTTGAACTTGGCATACAACTCATGAGTCCTTAGAGTCTGAAGCACCAACCTCAAATGATTTTCATGCTCCTTAGCACTTCTCAAGTAGACCAGGATATCGTCGATGAACATGATCATGAACTGATCCAAATACTCTTTAAACACTCGGTTCATTAGATCCATAAAAGCAACTGGGCGTTCGTCAATCCAAACGGTATTACAGTGAACTCATAATGGCCGTATCGAGTACGAAACACTGACTTCGGTATATCCTCCTTCTTGATCCTCAGTTGATGATATCTCGTCCTCGGGTCGATCTTAGAAAATATCGACGCTCCTTGCAACTGGTCAAACAAGTCATCGATCCTCGGGAGTAGATACTTATTCTTGATCGTCACCTGATTGAGTTGACGATAGTCAATGCACAAGCGCAACGAACCATCTTTCTTCTTTATGAACAGAACTGGTGCTCCCCAAGGTGATGCACCGGGACATATGAATCCCTTATCCAATAATTCTTGCATTTGTACCTTCAGTTCTTTTAACTCTGACAAAGCTATCCGGTAAGGAGTCTTAGAGATTGGCTCTGTCCCGGGGTTAGCTCAATCACGAACTCTATTTTCTTTTTTGGCGATAGACTTGGCAATTCTTTCGGGAATACATCTAGAAACTCTTGGACTACTACAATGTCCTCCATCTTCAGCTCCTCAACTGTCTTATTCATGACAATCGCCAAGTAACATTGGCAACCCCCGTTTAACAAACGGGTTGTCTTAAGTGATGAGATTAAGGAAATCGAGGGTCCTCCTCGACTTTCGATAAATTCGAAGCTTTCACCTGCTAAAGGTTTAAACTGGATCACCCTTTTTATACATGACGTTAATGTTATACATATGCAAACCAGTCAAGTACAACTCTAGCTAGGTTCTTTTTTCTACAACTTTATTACAACAACTGAGGTTCTACAAACCTAACCACAACTCCGCTACACTACTTTGATAACATCATCCCGAAAACATTCTTCTTCTGATCCATGCACGGTCAGTTCTTTCCTATTCCTTCTGCCAAACTAGTGGCGTCCTATTTGCGGTAGCGATGCTTGTGCTTTCTTGGACCTATGCGGGCAATCCTTGTACTGGTGGCCATAACAAGCTCTCATCGTTCTAAAACACGGGGCAGACCCATGCCTTTTTCTACAAATTCGACACATGTCTGGTGGGTCTTCTACCTCCCATCGGGTGACAGCACGCACCCTTTCTTGCACCGGAGGCCTGTCCCAATTATCCCAATAGGTGTTCTGTGGCACACTCTCTCTGCTCTGACTCATCGGCGGCAATGGTGGTAGCTGTTGTGATCCCATTTGCCTCCTGGGAAAGTTCCTGGCCATGTGACCCTGCTAGCCACACATAAAACAGGCACCCATTCTAGCAGGACATGGGGCTGATCCATGTCATCTTTAGCAGGAACGCCACACTCTAAACTGGCTAGGTGCTGGCTTTCCCATTATACTCCTTCGAGTGGGACGACAGAAGTGCTTTCCTTATGTCGTTGGTTTCTTCCCGAATCGGTTGCCATCTCTATTGGAACCGAATCTTAACCCATACGCGACAGCTTGCTCCCTTGACACATCCCCATGCTGGACCTTAGCAGGTGCGGCAGTAACGGTGGCTATGGCATTAGCAGTAGAAGCGGCAGCGGCAGCTTGATTTTGTGCTTGCTGACTCAAAATGCTTCCCAAATTCTCTAGCGCTTGAACGATCCCGTCGAACCTAGGATCACTCGGTGTTGCTACACTCTCAGTATCAGCCTGCGGTGGTACTCTTACACTCACGCTAGCCTGAGCCTGCGCTCTGCCTCGGGTACCGATCATTGTCGGTGTCCTACCCCGAGTTACAGGTCCTACTAACCTCCTTCAAGGAGTTCTCCACTCCTGGACACCCATCATGCAGATTCTTTATAGAAACCTACTTTCCAATTCCAATAACAAATTAGAATTTCAGTGACCCCACAAACAAGTAACCAATCAGCTATCACTAACATGCATCCGCATAAATTAAAAGTCATTCCTATTAACTATCCCAAGAACCCATTGCACCTTATCACTCCAAACACAGACCTTGCTCCGATACCACTAAACGAGGATGTCACGCCCCAATCCTCGAGCGCATGCGCATCCCTCTCTGGTCGATAAAATTTTACAACTTCTCAGGACAAGTTGCCGACCCTTTCATTTTATTGCACATGCGAAAGCGAATAATAAATCCCTTAACGGTAATCATCTCGGGATAGAAAAGCATGACAACAGATTCACAAACAAAACGTGCTTTTATAAACATACTGAGTCATGTACAAAAGGTCAACAATCAAAAGACTTCCAAAGATGGTCCTCCAAAAAAAAAAAAAAAAAACTGACCTAACTGACCTACACTTCTGATCACCTCAATTCGGCTTCAGGTCCTCCACTCTACGGCCCTGAAAATTTTGCCCACGATGGGGTGAGATATAAACATCAGGGAGTTCACCCTCTAAAGCCCGATTAGGAGAGAAATACGCCTAGAAGCGTCCTAACCACACAATCACAAAGACTTACTTTGTCTCAGATCTACCTTGCAGATCAGTATAATTTATATCATAGACAGCTATAAAGATATGAGCAGCAATTAAGTACATCAATAGGAATGTCATACAATTATAATAAAGCACAAGGGTCCTGATTATAGGGCTAAATCGTTATGACATGTCCCATACCGTGCCACACAATTTTGTCCCATAATCCGGCTTGTTCAACTCAATTAATCATGCCTTCCTAGCTTTGATCTCGGCATATAGCACGTTCTACTCTCTGTTCGGCGGTCTTCTGGCATTGCCAGGCTAAGTCTCACACCATTAAGTACGGCTACGTATTTCCTAGACGTCTTTTCCGAAGGAGCACGTGTTCAGAATCTACTGCGAACGGCTTCCCGTTGTCTAGGGGCGTCCCATATAAGGGTTATCGTCCAGCTTAATAGTCCAAGACAGGCTCTCTTAACCAACACACGATCACTCAATTATGACTCAGGGCACCGTGCATTGCATAGAAATATCTCCATTAAAATGGTGAACCTAGCATAATTTCTTCATATTAGAAATACATGGTAAAAATAGTCGTGTGTAGGTATACGATCAGATTGAACCAGAAAATTTGATATCTTCAAATTTAAAATCCGACTTTTTATATAGTATATAAAACCATTTTCGGTGTTAAAATCCGACACCCAGAATTTTCTGAATAAATATTAAAAATTCATAAATTTTGGAATTAAATACTCAAATTTTTAATCAGCACTCAATTTATACAATTCAACACTCAATTGCAGAAATTAACCACACTATTGCAATCGGCAAAGAAATTCTAGTTATTGGCTAACCCAGTCTAGTTTCTAGAAAAAATTAATAATTAAATAATTCCTAAAATTAATTAAATAATTCAATTTAAATACCAAAATACTCACCTAGGCCGTAATTGCTAAACTAAATACCGAAACGGGCCGGGAAAATTCTCGAACCCTGTCTAGATAAATAGCAGATTCTATCTAGGCCTTGATTAATTTAATCTAACTACCTAACATGCATAATTAACTAATTAAATCACTAATCTAATCTAATTAACCACATAATCCCTAATTAATTTAATCTAAACACCCCCTTAAACGTCATTAGCCTACTAAGAAGAGTTTAGTGCATAAACTCACCGGTTTAACGCGAAAACCGGTTCACCGCAATGGCAGCACAACAGCGGACAAAACCTGAACTTTCGGCGTCACCAACGGACACTTGCCGGGCCAAAAAGGCCTTGTAACTCTTTGCTCGAGCTGGTCGCAGGCTTGGGCTCAGAATTGGGCTGAAATGTGGCTGGACTTGACTGAACTTGCGTAGGCTGAACTGCAGGCTTCACTGGGCTTCAAGTGGGGTGGACCAAGGAAATTGCGTGGGCTAAAGACGCTGGATTGGCCGCTAGGGTTGCGGCTTCAAATGGACTGAACAAAGAAGCAGCAAGGAGGGAAACGCTGGGTCAAATCTGAGCTTGTGGGCTCGCGGGCATGAAGACTGCTAGGTTGATGGGCTGAGTCGGGAACTTGGGCTGCTCGATAGGTTGCAGCGGCTGAACGAGAAGGAGCTGCGACGTCAACGCTAGGGAAAATAGAAGCAGCGAAATGGGGTTGTCTCGGTTGTGTTGGCAGCAAGAGAGAGGAACGACTGGGCCGACGATGGACTCGAACGTGGCACTGCAGGTTGGTGTGAGGGACGGTGAAGATGCAAGGGCTGTTCGATGGGTTGAGCTACAGGGAAACGTGGCATGAAGCGGAGAATACAGTGGAGATGGAACGGTGGGCCGTGAGTCAATGTTGGGAGCTTCGGGGGAGGTGTGTTGACTTGGACGTGGAAGTGAAATGGAGGGGAAATGGGCATGTGGCAAGGGCAAAGCAGAAGCTGTTTCGGTGGAGGGGATGGCAGACGGAGGGAGAGAGAACGTGGAGCTTCGAAGGAATCAACTGAGGGAAAAATGAAAGTAAAGTAGAAACCGAAGGGGACGCTTGAGCAAGAGGGAAAAGAGGCGGCTGATCTTGCAAGCTGGAGAAGCTGAGGATGGGGGCAAAAAGTCAAGAAGGTATCTCTACTAATCAATGCTTGGTCCCCCTTTAGTCTTCAATCTTATCCCTCAAGCCTTCAATTACTTTCTTGCCTAAAATTCCATAAATAGTCCAATTTAAATGTAAAAAATTCAGCCCCCAAGCGTAGGTCCGAATTTCACTCAACTTTGGCTTCAATTTTCTTCTCTGATTTCTCTAATTTGAAGTCTAATTTCGTTGAAGAAAAAGCCCATACAATTTCCACACTTTCCTATCACCAAGTAGCTTGGCTTGAAAGTCAAAATTCCATTCAATTTGGCCCATCCGAATTTTCGTTCCTTTTTTGAATCGCCCGCATCAATTTTTCGTAAAATTCTTGGAATCTCCGAAAATTCTTCAGAGGATGAGTCGACGTTCTTAAAATGAATCATGACATGACAGAACTTTCAATTTTTGAAATCAAGCTCAATTTCGCGATTAATTTCAATCTGACATGATTTTAGCGCGTCCTAATCTACTGGTAGCTTTTAGGAATTTTTAATACAATTGACCCGTGGTCGATTATTTTTGTGCCACAACATACATCTTCGATACATTGGCAACTCTCGATTGTCGTGAAAATCTCGAGATTTCAAATACGGACACAGGGTACGAAAATGATAGAAAAATCGGTATAGTGTCGTTCGACAGAAATATTGCAATTAGGTGGAATCACCCATGCACTAATCACATGCCTCTATCGAATCGACCTATCTCCGGTCTCTAATCGATTTTGATGGTGCCGTAATGACCTTTGTAGATTAGCACGGCCGAGCAGTCGATTCCTGGTCGAATTCTCAAGTCTATTGCATTTAGATTCCTTAACGACTTCACCTAATAGGCTAGTTAACTCGTGAGTAGCCAACTCAGAGAAAAATGCTATAGGCACGTCGATGAAAAGCCCATTTCATCTCATCGAAATTAGACTCGAAAATCAGGATGTCACAAAATTCACTAGGAAGTTTTGCCTGCACCATGCACGAGCTTAATAATGATATTGATCTTGATAATGGACTCCCCTTTTGCTCTAACTACTGAGCGACTAACTGTGTAGCCAATCCTTCATCTCGGTTGGAAGTTGTAATATTGTTGTCTGGCTTTCTCCTCCATACCAGATTCTTTGCCTTGACTCTCTTTAGTTTATAGGTTGGCATCACAGTAGGCTTGACTGAAGTGATATGCACCTAGTCAAGTTGTTTTTGGAGCAAATACATCATTTTCTTCCTTTGTATCCTCATTTTCTGTGTTCATGTTGATAGGGCTAGTAAAAGCACCTAGAGAGAGGTGAATAGGTGTAAAAAACAGTATTGCAAGACTTAACAAATTAATTCGTTTTTTAAGGATAATAGACTGAAGATATAAAAAACTATAAATAGGTATATAAAGCTACGAATTAAAGTAAAGAGTTTAGGGAAAGAGAATTGAAACACAAGGTTTATAGTGGTTCGGCTTAGACCAAGCCTACATCCACTCTCCCGCACTGACAGCCCACTGGCTGGATTTCACTAAGAGTCAAAAGAGATTTTACAATATCACGTCCTTGATTCCATAGTGTAGAAACTCTACCACACTTTCCTCAAGGTCTCACAAGTATTTAATCTCTCTTTTGAGTACAACTTCAGCCCAACTGTTGAAATAGCAAAGAACTAGGAGCTTCAGACATTGGAATTTTTCTTTCACGCACACACTCGATTAACTTGAGCGTCTTCCTTATATACTCCTCCATGCCTTTATAACCGTTGGCACTTTCCAAAAGAGTTCTTTTAATCTACCCATTGGACAGAATCAATTAAGGAAATCTTCTAGTCATTTAAGGAATGTGATGATAGCCCACCAATCATGTTCGCCCATACAATCAGGATCTAGGTTTCCATAAGTAGAACCTTCCAAATATACTTCGCCAATCAACAGATCTAATTATCCAAATTGATTTTAATAAGAGTAATTGATCACGGGATGCTATCTCTAGCCGTGAGATCTTCTTCAACCGTACGAATCAAACCTTGAAGATAAACTCGCATCTGGATAAGTCTTCTCTTCGTCGGTCTGGAAACTATCAGTGAGGGTAGACTTTAAATCTTGAGTCTAGAAGTCTTCAGACTTTGATGATCGAGTCTGCAAGCCGTCAGACTAGACTGATAGAAATATTTTGTCAACTTCAAAACAATAAGGAAGTTTTCTCCAACAATCTCCCCATTTTTTATGGTGACAAAACTTTCCTGCAAATTTGAACACTTTTATCCTGCAAAACAACACTTAAGCAAAACAAGATATCTCATAAAAGATAAGTAGATTAGGTTATGGATAGTAACGATTCTGCAAAACATATTAGTTTTGCAAAACAGCTATCCTTCGATAATCATTACCAAGGCCTAAGTTACTGCAAGCATCAAAAGATCAAATCAACCAGTCCAAAGTCAAAAAGTCCATCCAAACAAACGATAAGTCCAAAAGTAAAAGGTCCAAACCAAAGTTAAGCCAAGTTAAGCCAAGCCAAATCTGCACAAACTTTCTCCCCCTTTTTGTCAACAGCAAAAAATGGAGAACATAAAAAGAATTGGATAAAAGCAAGGTTGCTTGGGGATGCGAATGAGCTGGAAATCCCCCATAGACTGGACAATCTCCTCCAGCTTCCTCAGATCCTCCTTCAGTTGCTCTATATCCTCACCCTTTGCAATTGCTTGAACTTGAAGATTAAAGGCTTGTACTTGGTCGTGCAAAGAAAATGAAGTGGCTTTATGAGCATTCTGCATGGTCTAAAATTCGCATTCCAACCCATAAACCTAAGCTTTGATCTCCAGAAGAAGCTCAATTAGCCTTTTAAAGTCTGCTCAGTTGTCAGTTTGAGTACTTGCTTCAGCATGATCAGTTTGTGGAGTATTGGCTAATGATGGAACTTCAGCACGAACTTCCAGACTTGGAGATGAAGCCTCATTACCATCTTTAGGAAATTGAGAAGCATATACATCTTCTGGATCAGCAGGAGAACGATTAACATCATCACTAGCAAAAGCAAGTGAAGAAATACCTCTTTTATCAGTAGCTCCCAATGTTTCAGTGCCTTCAGGTGGAGAAAAGTACTCTTCTTACTCTTGCTCTTCTTCAGCATCATGATGATCTTGTCCTTCCTCCTCTGCATAAGAATTACCATGACCTTCTTCTTTATCTTTTTTTCCCTCTTCTTCTTATGTTCTTCCTTCTTCTTCTTCTTTCCTCATCGCTTCTCTCTCTTCATCTCTTTGCTCTGTCTCTTCTACCATGTCTTGGTTCTCTCGATCCTCTATCTCTCGAACAAAACTCTATAAGTTTTTCAAGGCAAGTGCGAAGATAGTAATGTCATCCTCATCTTCTTCATCCTGCAAGATGAGTGCTCTCCTCTTCTTAGATGGTGCTGATAAGGGCTCATTGCCTTTCCTTTTTCCTCCCACAGAGTCTTGACATGCCTTGACAAAGGTCTTCACCTTAAATCTTTCCAAAGCCTTATTTAGCTCCTTCAAACGCATCTTGAAAACCATCTTCAGTCCCACTACCATTGGATCAATGGTTCGAACACACAGAATTTTAGGAGGCTGAATGTTAAGGTGTTTGAACAAACGAGTGACAAGAGCAGAATAAGGGAGTTGTCCCTTGTCCTTTACCACTATCCTATACATGTGCATAAGGATAATGTGAGGCAGAGAGAACTTATAACCAATGTTAATGGCATACATTAACTTTGCTTCAGAGTTTGAGACATCAGTCTTTGATGTGGATTTGGGTCTGAGACAGTTGATGACAATCTTGTGGAGCAAGATATTGAAGGCATTCATCCTTGAGTAAGAAATCCGGCCGTCAACAATCCTATCTCGAACAAGCTCCATGGTAGCATGAGTAATAGACACACTGATTGGTTAGAAATGCCCTCTTTCCACCCCCAATCACATCAGCCAGAGTGTCCATATTGACCAAGAAATCCTAGTTTCTCACACTAAAGGAAAAACTATTCGCATCTAAAAAGGGTAGATTGGAATAGAAATAAGTTGCAAGTTCTGGATGAGCAACAGTTGTCTTAGAGCAAAAGCGTTCTTGTTGAAGTAATGTAAACTTCTCCCGCAAATTCACGTTCAACGAATCAAGAAAGTCAAAATCAACACTCCTCGGATTCATTACCCCTCACTTCAGCAATTCAGAATAAACTTTCATGTGCTCCTTAGAACGAAAAAGATCCATTCTTTCACAACAAATGTTCGCAGCAACACCCATCCTAGGCTTAAAGTGAGTGAACATCCTCTCATCGTCATCTTTTCCTTTAGGTTGATTAAATGATCCAAACCGTGGATCACTTGGGAAATTTGCAAAAGCCCTTTCCTACTAAACCAGCAGGAGCAATGCCCAAACTCTCCATCGTCTTTAAAAAATGAGTTTCATTTCTGTATCCTTTCTCACTCAAAAACTCATCAGTAAGGGTCATTGCAAAACCACCTTCCTTCAAAGCGGTGTAGAGTTTGAAAAGAAATGCGAGCTTAAGAGACCTTACAGGTTCCACGTTCTCGATGATTTCTTCCTCTACTTGTTGTTGCAAAGGCACTTGAGTTCTAGCCTGAGAAGAATGGCACAGTTGAGAATGTTGTTGACTTCGCTACTGCCTTGGAGAGTCTTCTTCCTCGGTCATATCATAGTGCCTAGGACCCTCACGCATATGCTGTGGTCCTTTGCTTGCGATCCTCGAGGACTTTCTTTGGGAAGACATTGTCACAGTCTTTGAGAGATTTCTCAAGCTCAATTTACAAAAAAGATAAGAACTTTATTGATTAAACTAGAGAGAAAAAGTAAGAAAGTGAAGTTCTATGATCTAGGGTTTGTAAGTGAAAACGGAGAAGAAAACAACAGTATATAAGGCAAATGAAAAGAGGTATATGAATCATCATAAAACTGTCTTTTTGAAAATGAATAGCTGCATTTTTTAAAATGAAAAAATGCCATAAATTCAAAAAACACAGAAAAAATAATTTCTAAAATTATAACAATCAATTAGCAATTAAAAAGTAACCGTACCTTAAAAATTTAAAATACTGGAATCGAAATAACTTACAGTCGTAACTTTTAGTTATTCTGAATCTGAATAACTTCAGACTTTACCTCTGAGTTTTAAGCACTTCCAGACTTTACTTGATAAAAGATATGATGTTTAGTCTAGTGCAAATAGACTCAAATAGACTTTTCTCCGGTGACTTTGTAAATATGTCTGCCAACTGATTTTTTGAGTCAATGAACTATATCATAACTTCTCCATTCTGAACATGATCTCTAATAAAATTATGTTGAATCTCTATGTGTTTTGCTCTTGAATGAAGAATTGGATTCTTTGTAAGATTGATTGCGCTAATGTTGTCACATTTGATCTCGGTGCATGAATCTTTGATTCCAAAGTCTCTCAGTTGTTGCTTTATCCACAAGATTTGAGAATAGCAACTTCCAAGAGCCACATACTCTACTTTTGCTGTTGAAAGAGCTATAGTACTCTGCTTTCTTGAGAACCATGATATTGTCTTGTTTCCCAGCAATTAACAAGTACCAGAAGTACTCTTTCTATCAACTCTGCAACCTGCTAAATCTGCATTTGAATCTCCAAGGAGAGTAAAGTCTCCCTTTTTGGGATACCACATACCTAGCTTTAAAATAGTTGCAACGTATTTGATGATGCGTTTTGCAGCACTTAAATGAGATTCTTTGGGATCAAATTGAAATCTAGCACAAATGCAAACACTAAACAAAATATCAGGTCTAGAAGTAATAAGATAAAGAAGTGAACCAATAATACTCATATAGAGCTTTTGGTCAAATTTCTTTCCTCCTTCATCTTTGTCTAGCTTCGAAGAACTTGACATTGGTATTTCAGTCTTTTTGCAATTCTTCAATTTGAACTTTTTAACGAGATCTTTTACATATTTCTCTTGGTGAATGAAAATTCATTCCTTCAATTGTTTCACTTGTAATCCGAGAAAGAAAGATAGTTTACACATCATGTTCATCTCAAATTCATCCTGCATAGACTTAGAGAACTTCTTGCACAGGTTTTCGTTAGGTTCCAAATATAATATCATAAACATAGATTTGAACAAGTAGAAAGTTTTTACCTTCTCTTTTAATAAACAAGATAGTATCCACTTTTCCTTTGACAAAACCACTTTGAATTAGAAACTTACTTAACCTGTCGTACCAAGCTCGAGGCGCTTGCTTTGATCCATATAAAGCCTTTTTCAGTCTG
Source organism: Eucalyptus virginea (assembly GCA_014182375.1). NCBI lineage: Eukaryota > Viridiplantae > Streptophyta > Magnoliopsida > Myrtales > Myrtaceae > Eucalyptus > Eucalyptus virginea. The sequence continues at coordinate 7,865,169 of CM024517.1, read as the reverse complement.
AAAACTGAGTCTCGTCTTTTTGGATCTTCAAATCCAGGTGGTTGTTCCATATAGACTTCTTCTTGGCTAAATCCATTTTAAAATGCGCTTTTAATGTCTATTTGGAATAACCTGAAATTTTTATAGCAAGCAAAAGCGAGTAATAATCTAATTGCTTCTAACATTGCTAATAGTGCGTAGATCTCATCATAGTCTATCCCTTCTTCTTGTGTATGTTCTTCGACCACGAGTCTTGCTTTGTTTATGACCACTCTTCATTTTTCGTCCATCTTGTTCCTGAAAACCCATTTAGCTCCAATAATGGATTTACCTTTTGGTTTAGAAGTTAATTCCCAGACATCGTTAATGCTAAATTGTTTGAGTTATTCTTGCATAGCTTCAATCCAGCTTTCGTCAGCTAAAATTTCTTCTATGCTTTTGGGTTCCATTTCAGAAATAAGTGCCATGGCGCTAGACTCTTCTTGTTTTTTAGATCTGGTATGAATCCCTTCATCAATGTTACCGATGATGAGTTCTTTGGGATGACTAGACTTGTGCTTCCAGTTACTAGTCGATCTGACAGTTTGCTAATCTTCTACTTCAGTTGATTCTTCAACTTCCGTTGCTTGTTGATCTTCAGAAGTCTGAGTCACTTCAGGGAAGATAGACTTTATAAGGTTTGGAGCAAATTCAGATTCTTCAGGTTGAGTCTGAATTAGTTGATTCTGCATAGAGTCTTGGAATTTGACGTTCATAGATTCTTTCACAGATTAAGTCTTCTTGTTGAATATTCTGTAAGCTTTGCTTGAAGTTGAATAGTCAAGGAAAATTCCTTCGTATGATTTTTCTTCAAACTTACCAATTCGATCATTTGCATTTTTCAAGACAAAACATTTGTAACCAAATATATGAAAATAAGAAACAATTGGCTTCTTTCCTTTGAATAACTCATAGGGAGTTTTCTCAAGAATAAGCCTTAAAAATACTCTGTTAATAATATAACAAGCTGTAGAAACTGCTTCAGCCCAAAAACAAGGAGAAATATTACTTTCTATTAAAAGAGTTATTGTCATTTCTTGCAAAGATCTATTCTTTCTTTCCACAACTCCATTCTGTTCTGGAGTGTATGGAGATGACAAAACATGCTGAAAACCAGATTCATCACAGAATTTGGGAAAGTCTTGATTTTCAAACTCACCTCCATGGTCTGTCCGTATGCTTAAGATAGCATATCCTTTCTCATTCTGAACTTTTTTGGCAAATTTTGAAAAGTGAGAAAAGGTTTCAGACTTACTTGCCAAAAAGTAAACCCAAGTAAATCGGGAATAATCATCCATAATTATTAGGCAATATCTCTTTTCACCAATGCTTTGAGTTCTGGTTGGTTCAAAGAAATCCATATGCAGGAGCTGCAAAACACAATTAATAGAAACCTGATTTATTGGTTTAAAAGAACTTCTAACATGTTTTCCCAACACACATGATGTGCATAATTCAGATTTTTCATACTTCAGGTTGGGCAATCCACGAACAAGTTTCTTGGATGAGATTTTGGCAATTTGCTTCATGTTGACATGGCCAAGTTTTCGATGCCAAAGATTTGCTTCATCTTAAATTGATATTAGACATTGAGATCTTTCTGGTTTTATATCCATAAAATAAATATTCCCATGTCTTCGTCCAGTAAAAGATTGAGAAAGATCTTTACTAGTTCCCGAACATATTCCTTCTTGGAAATTGATTTTGAATCCGGTGTCGCACAGTTGGCTAATGTTGAGTAGATTGTAATTTAGTCCTTCCACCAAGGAGACATTGTTGATTGTGAGACTTCCAAATTTACAGTTCCACACACAACAATTCTTCATTTGCCGTTTCCACTAAAAGAGACTTTTCCACCATTTGTTTGAACAAATTTTATAAAACAACTTGAATCTCCAGTCATGTGTCTTGAACAGCCATTATCCAAATACCATTTAACATTTTTCTTGATAGTGACCTGCAATTAAAAAAACAAACTCAAGCTTTCTTTGGAACCCACATTTTCTTGGGTCCAAGGGAGTTAGTGCAATATACAGTCTTTGTTCATTCCTTCTTAACTGTGTCTCCAAACCATAGGACATTATTTCTCAAAGTGTTTTGAGCTGTTGCACTTTGAACATTTGAGAACACTTCGGCCAACAGGTTTTACAAAGATTTTTTTGAAAATGATTTATGTAAAAAGTTTTTGTAGGTCTTTTGTTTGATTCTTTCCTTTACTTTTGGAAAATCAATTAGAGGAATAGTTTCAAGTCATTACCAAACCCGATTTGTTGTAATAAGGTCTTTGAACTGAAAAAAAAATTTCCAACTTCTTAGATTCCATTGAAAACCTTTTTGAGATATTTGAAAAATATTCTTTTGAAAGAGAGTCTGTATTTTTTTTTTTAAATAACAAAACTTTTGTCTAGATTTTCAAACTTTTCTTTCCAAGAATTTTCCTATTGCTTAAGTGTAGAATTCTCCATTTTTAGTTCGGAAATCCTTTTAAGAAAGGTTTTGAGACTAAGATAAAGTTCATCGATGTATTTTGAGACTTTAGTAGGAATTTTTAAATTACTTATCTCGATTTCGCTGTCTAAGTCTGAGTCTGAATCTATCTTAAAGTCTGAGTCTGATCTTGATTTTGCCATTAGACATATATTGGCATAATCTTCATCACTTTCTTCACATTCATTATCATTCAATGTCTCTGCTTTGAGAGCTTTTCTGTATTTCTCAGTTTTTCCCTTCTTTTTCTTCAACAGAGAACAGTTGGGTCTAATGTGTCTCTTTCTCTTACATTCCAAATAGATCACATCTTTGTTGGCTTCATCATCCTCAGTTGATTTGTTTTGAAATTTTTAAGTGCTTTGTTTCTTCCAATTGAATCTTCTTCCCTTTTTGTTCAGTTTCCTGAACCTCCTTATCATAAATGCTAGCTCTTCATTGTCCATATCATCTTCAGAGTCTATAATATCATAATCATGGTTAGATTTTAAAACAATTGACTTCTTACCTTTGGAATCTTCCTCCTCGTTGATTTGCTCCACTTCATAAGACTGAAGTGTACCAACCAGTTCGTCTAAAAAAAGTGGCATGATCCTTTGAGTTTCCCTTATTGAAGTCCTCACATGATTCCAGTCTTTGGAGAGTCCACGCAGCAGTTTGTTAACTTTCATTGGTCCTGAGATTGGCTGTCCCTGATACTCTAGACCGTTTACAATTTCTGTAAAACGACTAAACATGTCAGTGATAGATTCTCCCGGTTTTATCTTAAAGGCTTCATACTGTCCGAGTAGAATATCGATCTTTGTTTCTTTCACTCGATCAGTTCCTTCATAGGTAATGTGTAGCCTATCCCAAACTTCTGTGGCTGTTTCACAAGAAGAAATTCTATTATACACAGTAGGAGATAAAGCACAATATAAAGAGTAAATTGCTTAGAGCTTGTCCCTTGGTTATTTCTTCTTGTGTTATCTCGCTAGTGTCTGCAACTTCTTTTCCTCTTTCTAAAACTTATGCAGCTTTAGGAACAATTCATTTTTCTACCACATCCTATTCCAGATGATCTTTTGATCTTAGGAATGCCTTCATCTTATTTTTTTTCATACGCTATATTACTTTCCATCAAAATAAGAAGGTCTGGTGTTGCTCTGGCCTTCAACCAAATCTGGAGCCAACATACTAGCCATAAATCTTTAACTCTGAAGTAAAAACACTTCAATTAAATGAGCACACAGGCTCTGATACCAATTGATAAGACTAGTAAAAGCACCTAGAGGGGGTGAAAATGTGTAAAAAGAAGTATTGCAAGAGTGATCCAAACTCTGGAAGATATAGGAATAGCTCCATATGAAGCATGATATGGAAGAAGGTGCAGGACCCCTGTTTGTTGGAATGAAGTAGGTGAAAGGAGATTGACAGGACCTAAACTTTTACAAATTACTACTGAGGCTGTTGAAATTATCAGGAAAAGACTTAAAACAGCCCAGAGTAGGCAGAAAGACTATGCAGATAAGCGTAGAAGGCCTTTAGAGTTTGATGTGAGGGATCATGTATTCCTTAAAGTGTCCCCTCTGAAAGGAATATCTCGATTTGGAATAAAAGGAAAGTTAAGTTCCAGATTTGTTGGACCCTTTGAAATACTTTAAAGAATAGGAGATGTAACTTATCGTTTGGCGATGCCTCCTAAATTGGGAAATTTACATGATGTGTTCCATGTGTCGATGCTAAGGAGATATTGGCCGGATCCTGGTTAAATACTCGATCATAAAGCCATCAAAGTGGATGAGGGAGTGAGATACATTGAGGAGCCTGTGCAAGTACTGGATCGAAAGGAGCAAATTCTTAGGACCAAGAAAATTCCATTGGTTAAGATATTATGGCGACATCATGATGTGGAGGAAGCCACATGGGAAAGTGAAAATGAAATGAGGGAAAGGTACCCTCACTTGTTTAAAGAGACATGAGTGATGTCTAATTTTGAGGACGAAATTCTCTAAGGAGGAGAGAATTGTGGCATCCTAAAATTTCATAACGATCCTTAGATACACTACGGCCCATGACTAGGTGATGGAAGCACCATCGGATTATATTATAGTCATTAGACCAATGGATTACAATCAAGCAAGGGCCGAGCATTGAATGGACTAGTGTTTTGTTGGAAATGTATCATATGCTCATGTGAGACCGAGGTTGTACTATAAGATGGGTTGATAAGTAATTTTTGGCCATGAACCCTATGAATTGAACTATCCTTGTGTATGGTTGTAATAATTATGGCCATGCGGATATTGGTGATTATGTAATTATAAGTGGAAATTAAAGTGAGATATTAGGAGTGGATGTGGGCTGAATACTTAAGGCCCAAAACCGCCCAAACCAGCCAACATTTCCTCTTCAATTGGTCGACCAAGGCCTGGCCGAATGAGGCCACATCCATGCAAGAAAATCGACAAGTGGCAAGAGGGACTGCATGAGGTGTCGCTGCCCCTTGCTTCACCGGAGGTTTCCCATGCAAAACCTCATGATTACTAGCTAATTAAGAAAACAAAAAGAAAAGAGAAGGGGGCGGAGTGAATGATGAAGCAACCGAGGGAGAGAGTGACCGAGAGAAAGAGAGAGTTTGTGAGGGTGTATCGGCAAGGGGAAGAAGGAGACCAGCCCTGCCATGAGCATGCCTGCTGCCACCATCGACGTCACCTAGCTTCGCCGTCGATCAAGCCGCGCCCGAAGTCCTCAAGTCGCTGTTTTGCTTGCTGTGGTTGCGTTGGACTTAAGGCAAGTGAGAGTCCATTGATCTACATTTTGTTGTGCTGTGGTTGTTTAGTGAAGTGTAATAGATTTTGGAGATGCTTGAATTTTGATGCTGGATGCTGGAATTCGAAAGAATAGAAGTAGTTCCTTAGGACTAGTAAACTGTTTCATGGAAAAACAGCTTGACCTTTCGCGACTCCGTGAATTTTATGCAATTATCTAGTTGAAATTTGACTTTGTGTCCTTGATGAAAGTTGTATATGACATCTTAAGGAGTAACATACTACAATTTGAGAATAAACGGACAAGTATTGGTCGGTGAAATGATTTTTCTTTGTAAATGTTAATCCTGGAAACTGTTACAGAGGGTTAGGGAGAGTTATAGCGATTATAGCTCTTGATCTACAATGCATTTGACTTAAAGTTCTCCATGAAAATTTTACCTCTAGGTCTTATCTATAAGATATCCAAAATTCATAATTTTCTGAGTTCATTTAGGGGTTATTCCGAAATTTTCATTAAAACTGCACATTCTGGTTTTTAAGCTGTTTTACTCCGACTTTGCTCAACTGATTTCAATTAGTGAAGTGCATTCTGTTTTGTTCGAAAATTGTTTTATTTCAAGAACAATTGAACTGCTCTATGAGTTGTGATGTCTTGAGTTGTTGTTTATACAATGGATGCGGTGACATTTAACATATTGTATGGCATCAAATGTTATTTTCAAAGTAAGACATATACGTGTATATATATCATGTTGTTGAAGATACCGTCGGACGACTAAGTCGACGATGCCCCGGGAGTGTCGGGATGCCCATAGGTTCGAGTGAGTCGATGCCGATTGGATGCCCGGAGGTGTGTGCCGGATGTCCTCAGGAGTTTCGAGATGCCTGGATGTGTGTGCCGGAGGCCCTGTGATGCCAATTGGGGTACGAGATGCCCGAAGGTGTGTGCCAGATGCCCGAAGGTGTGTGCCGGAAGTCTCGCGATGCCAGGATTAGATGCGAAAGCCTGGAGGGATGCAAACACTGGTCCCCGGGGAAAATGAGTTCTTTTTTAATATCAAAATGGGAAATGAATCGTGTACATGTGTGTGCATATGGCATGGTACATGAGTTGTCTATGAATTTTGAGTTGGTATTATTTGGCATTGAAAATGTGGTTATTAAGGTATGGGATGAACCTTATGGATTTATATGCATGGTTGCATAGATGTTATATGCACGAAATCTTGGTTGTCTTGCTTGTTGCATTGTGTAGTTTGGTGGATCTTTTACTACTGAGTGGTTGTACTCTTCCCGTTTGGGGACTAACATTTCAGACTAGGAGATATGTCTCTGTTGCCAGTCACCCCCGGTACTTTCTATGGCATACCGACTGATGTCGAGTGCGGATGTACGGAGCATCATCACCCCAAGATATGAGGGCTAGTTTTTGTTCGTGTGCGGGTTTTGGTTTTGTACAATGTTGGATCACCCGATGGCCTTGTTATTCAGGAGTTTTTGTATGTACATATGTACGCCGTGGTGGGGTTATAATGGGGATGCTGCCGCTGTGACTTGCTAACGGACCGGGTTGGGTGTGACTGAGTGCGATGGACGGAAGATTAAGCTTCTTTTTGGACCGCCAACACTAAATGATGGACCGATGTACATGATTATTGTAGAGTCGGGTACTTTTGGTTATAGCCGAGCTTAGAAAAGCCTTGGCCTTTTGATGTACCAACTCATGATGTCCATCAAAGTTATGTAAATAAAAGTGTTCAGCTCTAACTTATATAAGATGTGTAGTTGGTGTGCATTGCATTATTTTGTTGGAGTATGGGATAAGGAGATTTGAATATGCTTCCACTATATGAACTACGCTGGGACCGATCTAAATAATATAAACCCCTAGAACTTATGGACCCATTACAATTCTATGGTATCAGAGTGAAATATTATAAGTTCAAGCGAAAGGTAAGCTAACTATGGTGACCATAACGGATCAGGGGCCATTGCGGGGGTGCCACACTATCGGTGAGGGTAACTTTAAATCTTAAGTCTGGAAGTCTTCAGACCTTGACGATAGAGTCTGCAAGCCTTCAAACTAGACTGATGGAAATGTTTTGTCAACTAAAACAATAAATAAGTTTTCTCCAACACATGTCAAGCGGTTCTTTACGAGTTAAACCCTATCAACCTTATACCACTTGCCATCAGGCAGATCAAGGGGTATTTTCAAGGTTCAATGACGGTGATAATTAGCTATCAATTCCATGTTCTCATCACCAAATTCTAACCCTCATCCTGATGGACTAGGAGAAAAGAACACTACAAGTGCCATAACTTGGCACAAAGGGATACTGAAGTGCCATAACTTATGAAAGGTACACTTAAGTGCCACATTTTAAGAAAAATTGGACACCTGAGTGCCACCTCCAGCAAAGCCGGCCGGAAATCATATATGGCAATTAAATATTAATATTTCTCGATGAGGTGGCTTGCCAAAGAGCTGAGTCAACTCTAATTCACCCCCAAACAACGTCGTTTTGGGTGTTGGCCAAAATTAAGCTCTTAAATCAATCAAAACAACGTCATTTTGGCATAATTTGAATTGTAAATTAATATAAAAATTAATTAAATTTAATTAAAAACAAAATAATAATATAATTTATATTTATTAAAAAAAAAAAAGAGGAGGAAAACAGCCAACGGCCGAAGGCCGAAACCCTCGCCACCACCGCCTCCCCGTCGTCGCCGGAAGATGGGGAGGGTCGGCCGGGCCGCCAAGCCGGGCCTGGGGCGAGGGCACGTAGGCCCTCGCCACCGGTCGGCCGGAGCCGCTAGCCCTCAATCAAGGCTCGGCGGCCCCGCCCCTCGCCACCAGCCCGCCTCCCTCCTCCTCCTTCCCCCACCCCCTCTTTTTCCTTCCTCCTCCCGAGTCACCAACCGCTTCCCCTCCTCCTTCCCCCCTCATCGGATCCGGGCGAGGGCCACAAGCCCTCGCCGAGCCGGGCCAAGGGTCGTTGACCCTCACCATATTTGGGCGAGGGCCGCGACCCTCGCCCCGAGATCGGGCATGGGCTCGCGAGCCCTCGCCGCCAATCGACCGAGGTCATCGACCCTTGGTTAGGGCCCAATGACCCCGGCCAACCCTCCCCATTCCGTCACCGGCCTTTGCCGGCGGCGACGAGGAGGTGGCGGTGGCTGAGGACTTAGCCCTCAGCTGCCACCCTTTTTTTTTTTTAATTCTTTTTATTTTTTTAATATTTTAAATTTTTAAAATATTTGTATTTTTTATAAATGTTTTAAATAAATTTAATTTAATTAATTTTTATATTATTTTTTTACCACGTCAGCCCAAAACAACGCCGTTTTTGCATTATTTGACCACGTCGGTGTGCAAAACGACGCCGTTTTGCACTCGTTTCGCTGGAAAAATGCCACGTATGCAATTTGGCAGGATTTTGGCCAAATTAGCACTCAAGTGATCCATTTTGCTCCAATTTTGGCACTTAAGTATACCTTTCGTAAATTATGGCACTTAAATGTCCCCTTCTGCCAAGTTATGGCAATCCAGGGGTCCGCATCTCGATGGACTAGCTACTTGAGGGTAGACAAGTGATACATTGTAACTGATGTAATAGTCATATTTTTCACTATGTTCTCCTAAAATTCCAATGGTATGATCTCCTTCCTCATATCTCCATTTGAATGATTTATCAGTCACTCAACGGGCACGAAATGTCACGCCTTGAACCTTGAGCGCGCACACATCCCTCGGTGGTCCATAGAATTTGTGACATCCCAGAACGCGTCGCCGACCCATTCGTATTAATGCACATGCGAAAGCGTATAATAAATCCCTAGACAACACAAAAATGGGAAAGAAAAGTAGGATACAGATTTCACAAAACACTGTTTCATAGACAAACTAGTTTATAGACAATACTAGTCTATAAACAGAAGTCTACTCCAAAAAGAAGAGCCACCAAGCCATCTAAGCATAAGATTCCTCAACCGAGACCTTTAAGACCTCTGAGGGTGCTGGGTCTTCCTCGACACCATCAGGGGGATCAGTTACCCTCTCACCCGCCGCAGCGTTGATCGCAACGGCGAGGATGTCGAAACCCTAAAGAGGAACTTCCCGGATTCCATTGATCCCATGGCGAAACCATGCCCTAAATCAATGAGGTACCAACAGAGGTCAGCCCTCATCAACCATGATAATGGTCACAATGAGCTCATGGAGCCAAGGACTCCTAAGAACAAGGACGTCAGTATTCTACTTTGTATACCCCCTCAGCTGACCAAAACGTACTAGAGGAACCGCCATCTACGGACCTAAAAATTTAAGCCCACGACGGGGTTAGACAATGTCTCAACAAGTTCACCCCCCAAACCCAGACTAGGAAGGAAATACACCTAGAGGTAGTCTAACCACATATCACAGAAGACTCGCCTCGCCTTAGTTCCTTCCTACACGTCAATACAATTTATATCACATATGCATATAATAAATGCGCACACCGATTGAAACGTCTCACTCAATCTCAATCAATCACAAGGGTCCCGATTATAGGGTCAAATCGTTATGACATGTTGCATTCCGTGCCACACAATTTTGTCTCATAATCTAGCTTGTCAATTTCAATCATCCACATGTTCCAATTGATTACGGCCCTCAGGGCACGGCCTACTCGACGTTCAGCGGTCTTCTGGTGTAACCAGGCATTGTCTTACCCCCATTGAGCACAGCATCGTTTACACTAGACAACAATCCCGAAGGAGCATCAGTCCGGAATCTACTGCGACTAGCATCCGTTGTCCAGGGGCATCCCATATAAGGGCAACGTCCAGCCGACGCATATCGAGGACGGGTTCTCTTAACCACCACACCATCATTCAATTCCAGCCAAGGACACCACGCATTGTACTCAAATGCCTCAATTAAGATGATGTGCTTGGCCTATTTTCTTCGTATTAAAAACACTCGGTAAAATAATCGTGTGTGGGTACACAGTCAAATCAAACCTTAAAAATTGATATCCTTCCTTTTAAAATCCTACTATTTGATATAGTATTTAAAATCATTTTCAGTGTCAAAACCCAACACCCGGTATTTTCTAATTAAATACCAAAATTTCACAATTTTGAAATAAATGCTCAAAATTAACAATCATTACTCAATTGCATAAACTAAGCACACCACCGCAATCGCATAAAATTCCGAACATCGGCTATCCCGGTATAATTTCTGGAAAATATTAAATAATTAAATAAATTGAAAATTAATTAAATAAATGCAATTTAATCCAATAAATACAAACCTAGGCTGGAAACGCTAATTTAACCACCTAAACGGACCTAGAAAATTAATGCACCTATCCATATAAATAGTACAGTCTATCTAGCCCTTAATCAATCTATTCTAACCACCTAACAATCATAATTAACTAACTAAATCACTAATTAAACTAAACTAACTACTTAAGCCATACTTAGCCTAATCTTATTACCTACTAAGCATAATTAACCTTCTAAGCAAGATTTAGCAAGTAAACTCACTGGTTTTGCGGGCCGATGAGTTCATGGCGATGACAATGCCAAAGCGGGCGACAAACAAGTCTGTGGCGACACCAAACGAGGCGTGGAAGAGACCTAAAATGGGTCATGAAGCTTTCAACCCTTGTTGAACTTCAGCCTCTGTCCAAGGCCAAAAGGAGTTGCTCTACTTGGCTACGGTGGTTGAAAGCGACAAGGCGGGACCAGGCGGCTTGGACGGGCGGCAGTGGAGCTCAACAGCGACGGATGGTGGCTGGAATAGCTCCGGCAAACAGTGACAGCAGCTAAGGCATGGGACGCAAGCAGGAGGCGGAACCGTCGGCCTGGACGCACGGGCTCGAGCGCTTACGGGCGTGCAGATGGCGATGGTGGTGGCTCGGCTAGACGACAGCCGCTGCAGGGGGTGCCGCTGAGGAAGAAGAGAGCTCAAATGAAGGGGGACCCAAACTGCCTCTAAAGTCTCCTCAAAATATCCAAACACTCATCACTAATGCCCCACCATGCTCAACCATCATCCTCAGCCATTATCCACACCAAAGCTTCTCGAAGAAGTCTCCCAAGGTGGCTAAAATGTTGCTCCCCCCTTGGTCTACAAATTTTGTAACATTTCTCTCCAATTTTATTCAATTCCTCTCCAAATTAATCTAATTGATGCCCCAAAAATTTAGCCAAGGTTTCCACACTTAATTCCACATTTTTCCTTGCCAATTAGTCTAACATGAATGCCAAAAATGCAACAAAAAACGGTCCTCTAATTTTTCCGGTCCAAAATAGCCCAACTTTGAAATTTCGCCAAAAACTCGGGTTTGCAGAAAAATCTTCGGAGGATGAGTCGACATTCCTAAAATAAATCGTGACATGACAAAACTTTCAATTTTTGAAATCGGGTTCAATTTCGTGGTTAATTTCAATCAGGCACGATTTTAGAGTGACCTAATCTATTGGGTAGCTTTTAGGAATTTTTAGTGCATCTAACCCGTGGTCGATTATTTTCGAGCCACATTGTACATTTTCGACTCATTGGTAACTCTTAGCTGTTGTGAAAATCTCGATATTTCAAATACGAGCACAGGGTACAGAAATGACAAAAAAATCAATTTAGTGTCATTCAATGAGAATTTTGCAATTAGGTGGAATCACCCACACTTTAATCACATGCCTGTGTCAAACTGACCTATCTCCGACTTTTGATCGATTTTGACGGTGCCGTATTGACCCTTGCAGATTAGCACGGTCAAGCAATAAATTTCTGGTCGAATTCTCAAGTATATTGCATTTAGATTCCTTAACGGCTTCACCTAATGGACTAGTTATCTCGTGAGTGATCAACTCAGAGAAAAAGACTATAGGCACGTCAATGAAAAGCCCAACTTATTCAATCAAAAACAGAATCAGAAAATCAGGATGTCACACGAAATTTCTTAGATGGCCTCGTTTTATATTTATCAAGACTTGCTTGACTAAAGTTACGCAAATTTCATGCGTCATTAGCAACCATAACATCATGTTGATTATGATGCCCCCTAGAGTAGTGCCTTTATTGTTGAATCAATCACTTACATTTTGGACACAATTGAGGACCTTGAATCTCATCAGATTCTAAATCCAACAAATCAACTCTTCTTTTTTGATGAGCACAACATTCTTTAGAATAAGTTGGCTCATTTGGAATTGGTCCTTTTCGAAATGGGGTTTTCGAGTGTGAATTGTACATCCTGCTAGAGATCCTTCAACTAGATTGGTAATGCTGGCACCTGGGACTATATGCTTCTTGTCTGATCACCTGTTTGCATCTTACACAAAATTGAAGCCGGTGATGACTCAAGGTATGGCTCTCACCCTAAGTGATAGCATTCCAGTCATGACAGGGAATGGGTCCACATCAACTTCCATGGGAGCATTGTTCTTGTCATCCGCAAACTTTATTTTCCCTTGCTTAATCGCATCTTGAATGTTCCTTTTGAAAACCACGCAATCGTTGGTATTATGGCACCAAGAAAGATGCCACTTACACTAACTCTTTCCTACCAATTCTTCTTTAGCAGGCATGCTTTGCCCTTCAGTCAGTTTTATCTGGCTATTAGCCAGTAACAAATTGAATATCTCCTCAATCTTATTGGCATCAAAGGGGTAATAGACAAACTCGTTAGCTTTAGACATAAGGTTGGATTTTTCTTTTACTCTAGCCGGTTTTAATGCTTGACAAACATATGGATTGTCTATAATCATCTTAGCAACAGCCATTTCTGCTATGTCCACCTACTCTACATCTTCATCTGTTTCTACTAAATCAGCCCAATTAACATCTACTCGTCTTCCAAGCCTCTTGTCTTTTTCTTCAAGCAAATTCTCATGCTTGGTGGCTATGAAGGACAATTTAAACATATCGGAATAGGGCTAGCCTACCATTCTTTCTTGGATCTCGAACTTCAAACCGTTAAAAGCAAGATCCGCAAAAGTTTTCTTAGGTGGAACTAGGTATTTATTTCTAGCTTTCTTAAGCCTAGAAATAAATTGATCGACTGACTCATTATGTAGCTGTTTCATGGTTGATAAATCAGCTACTAATAGATTTGAGACGGCCCTTTGAATTTGGGTATGGAAAAGTCTTTACATTTGTTCTCATGAAATAACCAAGTTTGGTAGCAATGCAGTATACTAAGTAAATGCAATTTTTTTATAATGATAGAGGAAATAACCTTAACTTCCAATAATCTACACGTGCTGCATCTCCACACTGTGCCAAAAACCGGTTAACGTGCTCAAAAGTCGACTGATCATCTTCACCAGTAAATAGAGTAAACTCAAGCATTTTGAAACCTCTTGGGTATGTTATGATATCCATCCAATTTGGGTACAACTTTCTATAGATATTGGCCAAGCACGCAATGTCGTTAACGTGTCCTCTTAACAATGGCTCAACTATTAGTTGATTTTGAGTTAGAGCCATATGAGGAAATCCTAAGACCCGTTGCATAGCATAATTGGGTTGCAACGCTAGATTTGGCTAAGGAGCTTGATGATATTGTTGTTGAAGCCCATAGAACTGCAGCTGAGGTTTGATTACAGGTGCTGGATTTATTTGTGGGTTGGGAATATTCGCCTAAGCAGGAATAAGAGGTTTTTGTAACTTTTGAGGTTGAACATTTGGAGGTACCTGGGTTTGGACATTAGAGACTTATTGTTAAGTATTAGGAGCCCCTAACTGAGGTACCTAGGGTTGAAGCTTTGGTGCTCCCAATGGCGGTAACGGGGGGCTGAATGTTCACTCGTTGCAATTGATCTTGCCCCCAAGCTAGAGTCATTACAATTTCAGGGACTTCCATTGTGATAGGGAATATATTTGTCTAAGGCATCAGAACGAGGCTTGGCTGAATTAAACCTATCCTTGAAGCATTCTCAAATAACGTATTTTGTTGAGCGCTAGTGGAACGAACACTATAGGACCGCTATCAATATTTGTAATGACATTTGCATTGGTAGACCCATCTGCTTGCACGGTTATGAGAACTTCTTCCCTTTGCAGGATTCTAGAAGGGGGCCAAGTCGACGCAACTTGTCGTGCATTATTTAAGGTTACTTGAGAGGATGATGATACAAGCACGTACCTGGTTGAAATAGGGACTTGTCCCGTTTGAGGCTTGGCCTAGGTAGTTGAGACTCCATGCTATTCTTGAGTACACTCATGATAAGTGTTAATGATTCAAGGCTTGACAATATCAGTCATTCATTTTACCATATAATTAGCAAACTCATTCTAAGTCTCTTCCAGCATTTGCCTCATAGTAGCAAGCATGATTGATGTAATGTTTTATCTTCTTTCTTCTACTTGATGCCTTGAGGCATGAGCTCCTTCCTTTTGGAATTCATTTGCAGGTTCATTTTGAGGATGCTAGGCTAATGATGACTTAGCTCGCGCATTGTTCTTAGCCATCACTATTTGCTTGTTAGTGGCACTATTCAAATTGAGTCGACTTTGAGTCCATGGCATTGCACTCTCTCAACTCAACACAATTAGTCCCACTAGGCATGCTAAAAAGATATTCCCGTGAAAATCTTTCACCGGTTTTAATTCCCGTAAAAATCTTTCACCATACATTGTGTTTTGGTTTTATTATAGGAGACTATGGTTTTGTGTTGAGCTTGGATAGAGAATGTCAAATGCAAAGGGGAAATTTTATTCTCAACTTGTATATACAACCACGACAAGTGACACTTTGATGATTCAAAGACTAACTGCCTTGGAGCACAAATTACACTAGAATCTAATCAATTATGTGATGTCGGCACTCGTAGCTAGGTAGTCTATGCTTTGAACTCAAACTATGCTGGAATTTGATCTATGACACAGCTTGTTTTAGGTGTAGAGTTGGAATCTAATCAACAGAATACTCTTAGATAGGAAACACGACGTCGGAATTTAATCAATGATGCTAGGCTTGTGGAACAACACCGAAATTTAATCGACAATGCTAAGCCGGATAGAGATGCACGCTAAAATTTAATTGAGAACGGGAATCTGGAAATTACAGCTAAAAATGCGATAAAAGTAGAGATAAAGTAAAGATAGTTGTTGTGTTGTTCGGGGGGCTTCTTCGTTGGATAGACTATGGTATTTATAAGATGAACCGGTAACCATCAGCTGGTCTCCTTTCCTTGGGCGCTACTCTTAACATTTTCCACTTTTAAAAAAAAAAAAAAAATTCTCCTTAGTACCCTTATCCATAAACAATTGCTTCCTGACTTGTCGACGATGCCTGTACAACTTGTTTACCTAGTAAATAATTGCTCCCTTTTTTTATGCGCATTTCTTGTAGCAGTTGTTCTCGCTTGAGTTCTAGTGCTAATTTCACTTAACTGTCAAATCTAGTAATCTATCCCCACAGCCTAACATGTGGCAATCGGTTACCTAGCCATTGACCCTTGAATCTACTTCTAAAATTATGTCGAGGCTTAGCTTAAATAGCCTTCACGAAAGCCGTTTGCCCTTGGCTTTACGAACAAAACGGGGTGTTTCATCTATTATTCCCTCATGGCCAGCACGTGACACCATGAGTAATTTTGGGTGTCAACAATGTCTGTCATCAATTGCTTCTAAGGAAATTCTAACAACCTTAGGCTGTCCTTTCATTCTCCATCGAATTTAAAACTTAATACAATTAATAAATGGACTCCAAACAACTTCAGGGTTGAAAACACATTGTGCGTGGTCATTGCCTGAACTCATATCGTGACTCTCTTAAGTTGAACCCTGAGAAGTTTAACATATTGTTAGACTAACATTTATAATCCTCTTGCAAGGTAATGCTAACGCTTCGCACAAGCCCTCTTGAGCCCTAACAACTGCAACTTAATTTATTGTTTAGTATTAATCCAATGAGACTAGAGTAGCCACTTGCTTATTCTAGTCCGGTCAAGAGCTGAGTTAGTTAGGGGAAGTTGCCTTACTTCTATGAACAAGGGATTTACGATTCAGGGACTTAGTTATACTAATTTGTCTCGATACCTGTTATCATTTCCTTTTCTCTTTTAATAAAAGTTGTTTCATGCAATATTACGATTTTTTTTCCTAAACATGATAATCCACTTGTCCATGCATAATTACAAGTACAATAAAATGAAATAATAAATATATATAAAATGAAGACAAAGAAAATATATAATAAAAAAACTGTTGGGGCTAACAATGTAACATAGAAGGAAGTGAATAGGTTATTTTCAAATTTTAAACAAAATTTCTCACAGAAGATAATGAATAGCACTCTGACAATGATCAATGGCCAGTCAATGGTGATAGGTGCAAGCATTGCTAGCAAACATATATAGCCAATATTGAACTAATGGTAACAATAATATGGAGATAGAGATGATTGCACAAGAATTTAAGGAGATTTGGCTTTATTCCCAAGCTTACGTTCTCTCTTCAAGGTAACAACCTCGACGTTGGCTGAATTCGACTAGTAACTTTCAAGCCAAGTTACAATTAGCATGTATTGTTCCTATCAAACAATAGATCACACTACTGACACACAAATACTATTATCACTCTTGTACACTTGCTTTTAACACGATTATAAAGCAGCAAGAACTTTACATAGAGAACTCCTAGATGGAAATATGTACAATATTATTAGAGAGAAAATTATAATGAATAGCCTTAGTATTTCTCTATTTTTATTTCTACCCTATTAAGCTTCTTTGATCCTCTTTATATAGACATCCCCAATCTATCCATTGGAAACTCTTTTGTGAAGCAAGGAGCCGATGGAAGTTGATTGAAGTAGTTACTGAGGTCAGAATTGCCCATATAATTCGTTCCAGCAGCAATAGCGATGTTCTCCTAAAATGGAGTCTGCTAGCGCACTTACATCCCCTGTTTCTCTTAAAAGCTACCAATTGTTCTCCGACACATTCCTAATTCTTCTGTTGTGGCTTTCTTAGCCTTGCATAAGCCTTTGGACAAACGGTCATCTTAACATGACACATTCACCAGCATCTCCAAGACTCAATATTTGCACAATCCAAGGCTCTTTATCACTCGATATCAACACGTGCACATAATTATCATTTTGTTGATGCCGTCCATGATTAAACCGTAAGGAATGACTTGCGATCAATCATCAAATGATTTTTCTGAGTATGTCTGCTTCCAAAAATTGATGTTGATGATAGATTCACCATGGTACCTCCCAGTCCTAATAAGTTTTATTCATATCTAATCTAGTCTCCTCTTGTTGAGGTCTTTATCAATCTTCACTAAACTCTTGGAGAATGTTGACAACATCAGAGTTTTTCCTAAGGTTACCACAACCATCTGATTTATCATGAAGATATTATTACCAAGAATAATTTTGGAATGATAAATTGCATAAGAATGTCTTCCAACGAACTCAAGTCTTATATGAAAAAGTTATCATAAGACCTCGTGAGAGACCCTGCTATGTATAAACAGTAAACAAGCACTAAATTAAAAGAGAATCCTTCAACTTGCTTAACAAACTTTGTGATAAGACTAGTGAAAGCAGACTAACGTGATCCTATCATGAAATGCAAAAGATGTCCAAATGAATATGATGATTTGTTTTATTATTCATCTATAATGATGCGTCTGAACCTGAATGATGCAATGAAATTAAAGAAACCCATAAAACCGATGAAAAAAACAACTAACTAGAGCTGGCAAAAGCAGTAATGTAACTGCACAAGTTCCTATCATGAGATGCACTGATTGATTGAGCTTTTTGGTACTTTACGAATTAGCGTTTGGATAGTAAAATTCAGCTATCCTATGAAACACACTAATCAATTTGCGAAACAACAAAATCAATTAACCAAACAGCCCCTGTTTTGAGCACGAGTCGCATCGCACCCCGGTTTTCATCGCTAACGTATAGCTGCAATGGTGGTGCGTTATATCTAGATACATGCAATCAATACTTTCAAGCATCAGAATCAACTTGAGGGCGAAGGAACCATCAACAACCATCTCAGCGAGGCTCGAGGAGACACAATAAAGGACTGCCCGCCCTCTGTACAGACTCGAACGTGGTCTGCACAGTGGGCGATCAGTCCTTTAGTCGGCCGCGAGCAATGATCCCGAGTTGGCTCGTCGGCAATTACTAAATCCCTGCACCGAATATGGACAAGGAGTAGACGTATTCTAAAAGAAACACGGATTCGTATGTGGAGATTTGACGATAAATTGTTAAAAAACTCATGGCAATAAATTAACCAAATAGTAATCCGAGTTTTCATAGGCTGAACGGGGAAATTTGATCATGGTGGAGCTAAAATTTGCATGAAGTACACACTCTTAACCGATATAGGTAATTCGAGCCATGTAAAACAGAATAAATTACATGGACGATTGAAGCACGAGTCTATACATGAGATAGTCTGTGACGGGTACATACGACTTAACGAAGACCAATTGGGCCCGCACGGCATGAATCCTCATCAAGACGAGCGATGGATCACAACGTGGATCCCGAACCCTTGCACTGGTAACCAAAACTAATTGATAACCCATGGAGAAAAGCTGGTAAGCCACACAGGTGAAAGTTGGTAAATTCATATGAAAGTCAATAAATTTATGGAGAAAGAAAAATAAAATTTGGCAAACAATAATAAAAGTTGATAAACTAAACAAAAAAAAAATCAAATAAACATTGGGAAATCATTCAATGGAGAGTTGATAACTTAAACCTGTATGTGAATTACATCATAGAAAAGTTGGTAACTCACCCAAATAAAAATTGAGCAACTCTTTAAGGCTTTAACATGAGGAGCGAACAAAGGTTGGTAAAACTAAAAAAAAAAAAAAATGGTAATTTGTGAACAATATAATTATTGGTATGTTAAAAAAGTGATGATAAGTTACCAAAGAGTTGTTGGAAAAACTAGTGACTGGTGATTTTTTTTTTTAGCCATTAATTGTTAGAAAAACGCTCCATTATATGGCTTAGCTCGAGATAAACATCATTTAAGTAGTGATTAGGGCAATAAAAATCTATTGAAGGTCAAGCATAGGTCATGGTTAGATATTGACAAAGCTCGTCGTAACTGGCATCAGTAATTACGGACGCGGAAACTTAGCCTCGGGAGCGAGATAAAGGGAATTACATTACTCCATTCTCGAGGCTTGTGATACAAAAAATTAACAAAAAATTTTCGTAGGCCATATTCTGCACATGCAAAGAGATTTTGCATTGACGAGGGGCGGATAGATTCACGGCGGCTCCCGCCAGCCTACCGGTGGGTCCGTCGTTGGGCGGCTGAGAACAACGGGTGTGAGGGCGGCTTCCAGCTAGTCACAGGGGTAACAGTCCTTTCCGTGTCACGACCATAGAAAAGAGAATCAAATGGCAGCCCCACCGTGTACTATTGTAATTGGCCGTTGTTTTTGACGAAGCAAGAAAAGCCTAATATAAAGAAAGAAAGGGCGGGTCCATTTTTCCTTTACATTGTATAATTTTTTTTTTTTTTTTTTTTTTTTTTGGCGGGAAACCCCGAAGAACGCTACGCGGAGGACCCACCACCCCGACTTTACATTGTATAATATTATATAATATTGTTAATCATAACAACCAATAATCGATCCCACTTTTCAAAATTGGCAGTCATCTTCCATTTAGCACATGGGTGATCAAAGACTCCGTTTGACATAAGAACAGTGCTGAACTTCTTAAAAATGGTTACAAAATCGACAAACGAGGGGTGCCCCAACTATGGATGGCAAAGGAAATCCGCAATCTTCCATGGGATTGATTTTTCTCGCAAGTGGCATGTGGAATCAGTGCTTTGCAGCCGGTATTTCTCCTAATTAATGATCTATGAAGTGTCCTCTGGTCATTCTTTATACGACCGTGTTCTCTCTTTCCTTTTTTTTTTTTTTTTTTAACCCTGGTCTAAAGTCTTTGTCGTATCTTTCCGAAATTGATCGCAAGTTGTTCAAGAACCAAAAGCCTAGGTGATTGGGGACCACCACGTAAACATATATGTACGTGTAACAATGTCAGAGCACCAAAAAACTGTGCTAACTCCCTGGTTCCAAGAGCATCTTGAAACTTCAGAGAGAATGGAACTTCACAGCTCAAATATCATTAGTTTCAAGACCGGGGAGCTTCAATCACTCCTAGTCTTGGTTCTCTCTCTAGCCATCGCCATCACGGCTTCAGCATCGTCTCAGGGCATCGATTTCAGCTTCCGAACTTTCGACAATAATAATATTCGATTCCAAGGCGATGCGTCTGTTTCGAGCGGCCTCATCCAACTTACAAAGGCCTCTCATGAGCAATGGGTGGGCTACGTACCACAAGCCGATGCGCCTTTGGGACAAGGCAACCTGGAACGTGGCGGATTTCACCACCAACTTCACCTTCATCATCAATTCGCAGGAAAAGTCCAATTTCGGCGATGGATTCACCTTCTTTCTTGTCCCCGAAGGGTCTCAAATGCCATTCGACTCCTTGGGACGCTACCTCGGTCTTGTAAGTCCAAGCCGCAACTCTTCGATCTCTTCTACTTCCTTTGTAGCTGTCGAGTTCGACACTTATCGCAACAATTATAGTGGTGTTGTGGACCCGAATTGTTCACAAGTTGCACATGTTGGTATAGACTTGAGTAATCTCACTTCCGCGGCCTCTAGCTGCATCGATTGGTTCAAGGATAAAATCATGAGCGGTGGACGGATCAATGCTACGATTACGTACAATTCTAGCACGCAGAACTTGAGCATTGTCATGATCGATGTGGATGCCACGGGCACCAACATAAATTCCTCTGCTATCTACAATATAGTCAACATGACCAAGTATTTGCCGGAGTGGGTGAATTTTGGTTTCTCGGCTGCAACGGGTTCGGATTATGAGCTGCACACTCTTGAGGCATGGGAATTCCGCTCTAATGTGCTAGTGGCTGGAAAAAAGAGAAAGTTATGGCTATGGGCTACCTTAGGCTCAGGTTCTTTCATTTTGCTGGTTCTTGTTCTAGCCTTTGTTTGGTTTCGTCACTGTTCGAAGAGAAAAGGAACTTACAAGAGCGGAGAAGAAGATGCATTGGCAATCGATGAAGAATTCGAGCAAGTGCCAGGGCCCAAGAAATTCTCCCACAAGGACTTGGTGGTGGCAACCGATAATTTTGCAATTGAACGGTTGCTTGGAGAAGGGGGCTTTGGGAGAGTGTACGAAGGATACTTGACTACCATGAATGCCAAAGTCGCAATCAAGAAGATTAATCCGGGGTCAAGACAAGGGATAAAGGAGTATGCCACCAAAGTGAAGACCATAAGCCAACTCCGGCATAGAAATTTAGTCCAACTCATCGGGTGGTGTCATGAGAAAAAGGAACTCCTTCTTATCTATGAGTTCATGTCTAATGGTAGCTTGGATACTCATCTATTTAAAGAAAGAACCTTCTTGCCATGGGAGAAACGATACAAAATCGCGCAAGGCATAGCTTCAGCATTACTTTACCTCCATGAAGAATGGGAACAGTGCGTGTTGCATCATGATATAAAGTCCAGCAATATCATGCTCGATTCCGATTTTAGTGCTAAATTAGGGGACTTCGGTTTGGCTAGACTAGTTGACCATGCCAAAGGATTACAAACAACAATATTGGCTGGAACCATGGGCTATATGGCTCCTGATTGTGTTTACACAGGCAAGGCAAGTAAGGAATCAGACGTCTATAGCTTCGGAATTGTCCTATTAGAAATAGCTTGTGGAAGAAAAGCCGTCGAGCCAAGGGCCGAGGAAAGCCAAGTCCTATTGGTGGATTGGGTTCGGGAGCTATATGGGATTGGGAGGGTCCTTGATGCAGCAGAGTCTAAACTCGGTACCAATTTCAATGAGAAGCAACTAGAGTGCTTGATGGTTGTAGGGCTGTGGTGCTCTCATCCGGACCACACCGCCCGTCCTTCCATAAGAGAAGCATTAAACGTTCTCGACTTTAATGCTCCGCTACCTAGTCTCCCATCAAAATTGTCAGTCTCTACATATCTAGCACCTCTATCCTCATTCACCATGGCATCGATTGTTTCATCTCACACCGCCTCGACCAGCGGCACCGAAGTGTCCACATTTACTACCTCTTCCATACAATCTCCTCGTTCTGCTTCCACTACATTGCTCCCAAGTACAATATAAATTACTACTTTCGGTATATTTTTGAATAATCAGTTTGAATTGTAAATTGTACTTCGAAATTTGATGTCGGATACTATCTGCTTTCATATAAATTTCATCATGTGTGTACCTTAGTATTAACTCTTCATGTTTATACTTCGATTTGATCTTCAAGATTATCTGATGTAGTATGTAACTTCTTTGATGGCTTTGTATATATTATCAATTGCTAGTTAGAGAGTCCTAGCAAAATCTATCATTCTTCTATTATCGTTTCATGCTTCATGGAAGTTAAAACTCAATATAATTAATAGGTGAAAGCCTCAAAACAAATTCAGGTTGAAAACATATTGTGCGCTCTCATTGCCTGAACTCATAAATTGAAACTGCTTTTAAATAAAACTTTTTAGTTGCTCTTATTTTAATTTTTTTTTTTTTAATTTATATTTTCATTGCACAAATTGAAAGATCTAGTATGCCCCAATTGCATTCGTAATGCAAGTTTTTAGGATCATTACTGTACTCAAAGTCAGATGAAGCTAAATGTATTTTTTTTCTTTTGTTCGTAAAAAGGAGGTCGAAGTAGCCAAATTACCACTAATTTCCGGCAAACAACACGGGAACCAATTATTATAAAGGATAATCCAGAATTTTGAGTCAATAGATGAAGAGAGAATGAGAGAATCTAAGTAACACCGACACTAACGCGCGACGCGACACAACATGACACGCCGACACGTCGTTTCTCAAAAAATAGAAAATTTCGACGCGTTGGGATACGTTGTATATTAAATATATATTTTTATATATACATAATAAATTAACATTTTTATGATTATTTCAATCAAATTAATTTGAATCAAATTCATAAATAAATAAATAAACCTTGAATGAATTTATACTAAAAACATTAATCTACTATTTATTAATATAATTAATTATTTCTATTTAACAAATTCAATTTTATTTCAATAATTTATAAAACTTGGAGAAAAAACAAGCGATCCATATTCTGGACTCGTATGTTAGATATGTTGGAAGAGGAGAAAAAAAAAACTTAAGGGGTAAATTATGTATCACGGATAGTGAGAGTCAGAAGAGAAGAGAATACTAGGTTTTTCTTCTTTCTCAATTTATTATTTTTATTATTGTGTTTTATTTTTTCACATATATATATTTTGACATCTCATTTATTGAATTTTTAAAGTTGACTTTGATATTAGAATTACGTGTCGGAAACTCGTATGTCAGAATTCCAACTCGAGTGTCGAAGAGTATCGGGAAAGTTGACTAGGTGTCGGATTTTCCGACACGTGTTGACCGAGTGTCAGAGAGTGTCCAAGAGTGTAGGAGAGTATCGGACATGTGTTAAAGTGTCCGACACGACACGAAAGCTCTTGAAGAGTATCAGTGCTTCATAGGAGGGAATACATGTACATAAAGTCAATTGGAACTTCATTAATAAACAATGGGACACTTTAACACTAACTGAGAACAAAAATCGAAATTGAGGAATGGTAAGCAATAGACTTGAATATAGAAAATGAGCTTCCTGATAAAGTTTGATAAACCCCACACTTTTGTCTTATTGTTCCAATCCAATGAACTCATCTCTTTGTATTATTGAATGTTACTATTATTTGCAATTTATCAATCCCCACTTGCCAAATACTCCCGATGTCCAACGCCATGTTCCACTAGACAAGATGATGCTCCATGGGACATGATCCACTTGCCAAATACTCCCAAATGGGTACTGAATCCAATTGTTTGGAACCTAGAACTTATCTTCTATAGGCTATTATAATCCCTATGGATGGCACGTTGAGTAGTGAGTACACAAGTTCTCCTCCTCTACGCTCTTGTAACTTTTTGTTTTTTGAATTTATCAAGCAAAAATTGTGACAATTCTAAATTACATGGACTATCGAAGCACGAGTCTATACCTGAGATAGTTTGCGACGGGTACATACGACTCAACAAAGACCAGTTGGGGCCGCACGGCATGAATCCTCACCAAGACGAGCGATGAATCACAAAGTGGATCCCAAACCCTTGCACTGGTAACCAAAACTAATTGATAACCCATGGAGAAAAGCTGGTAAGCCACACAGGTAAATGTTGGTAAATTCATATGAGAGTTAAAAATCTATGGAGCTTGTAGGAAAGAAAAATAAAATTTGGCAAACCATAATAAAAGTTGATAAACTTTAAAAAAAAAATCAAATAAACATTAGGAAATCATTCAAATGAGTTGATAACTTAGACCTATATGTGAATTACATCAGAGAAAAGTTGGTAAGTCACCCAAATAAAAATTGAGCAACTCTTTAAGGCTTTAACATGAGGAGCGAACAAAAGTTGGTAAAACTAAAAAAAAAAAAAAAAAATGGTAATATGTGAACAATATAATTAATAGTATGTTAAAAAAAGTGATGATAAGTCACCAAAGAGTTGTTGGAAAAACTAGTGACCGGTGATTTTTTTTTTAGCCATTAATTGTTAGAAAAACGCTCTATTATGTGGCTTACCTCGAGATAAACATCATTTAAGTAGTGATTAGGGCAATAAAAATCTATTGAAGGTCAAGCATAGGTCATGGTTAGATATTGACAAAGCTCGTCGTAACTGGCGCCAGTAAGTACGGACGCGGAAACTTAGCCTTGGGAGCGAGATAAAGGGAATTACATTACTCCATTCTGGAGGCTTGTGATACAAAAAATTAACAAAAAAATTTCGTAGGCCATATTCTACACATGCAAAGAGATTTTGCATTGACGAGGGGCGGATAGATTCACGGCGGCTCCCGCCAGCCTAGGTGGGTCCGTCGTTGGGCGGCTGAGAACAACGGGTGTGAGGGCGGCTTCCAAATAGTCACAGGGTCACAGTCCTTTCCGTGTCACGACCATAGATTAGAGAATCAAGTGGCAGCCCCACCGTGTACTTTTGTAATTGGCCGTTCTTTTTGACCAAGCAAGAAAAGCCTAATATGAAGAAAGAAAGGGCGGGTCCGTTTTTCCTTTACATTGTATAATATTGTTAATCATAACAATCAATAATCGATCCCACTTTTCAAAATTGGCAGTCATCTTCCATTTAGCACATGCGTGATCAATGACTCCGTTTGACATAAGAACAGTGCTGAACTTCTTTAAAATGGTTTACAAAATCGACACACGAGGGGTGCCTCGACTATGGATGGCAAAGGAAATCGGCAATCTTCCATGGGATTGATTTTCCTCGCAAGTGGCATGTGGAATCAGTGCTTTGCAGCCGGTATTTCTCCTAATTAATGATCTATGAAGTGTCCTCTGGTCATTCTTTATACAACCGCGTTCTCTTTTTCTTTTCTTTTTTCCCCTGGTCTAAAGTCTTTGTCGTATGGGACCACGTGGGGACTGTCTCATTTTCGTTTACATCGAACCTTTCCGAAATTGATCGCAAGTTGTTCAAGAACCAAAAGCCTAGGTGATTGGGGACCACCACGTAAACATATATGTGCGTGTAACAATGTCAGAGCACCAAAAAGCTGTGCTAACTCCCTGGTTCCAAGAGCATCTTGAAACCTCAGAAAGAATGGAACTTCGCAGCTCAAATATCATTAGTTTCAAGACGAGGGAGCTTCAATCACTCCTAGTCTTGGTTCTCTCTCTAGCCATCGCCTTCACGGCTTCGGCGTCGTCTCAAGGCATCGATTTCAGCTTCCAGACTTTCGACAATGATAGCATTCGATTCCAAGGCGACGCGTCTATTTCGGGTAACCTCATCCAACTTACAAAGGTCTCCGGGAACGTGAGCGGGGGGTGGGCCATGTATCATGAGCCGATGCGCCTTTGGGACAAGGCCACCGGGAACGTGGCGGATTTCACCACCAACTTCACCTTCATCATCGATTCGCAGGAAAAGTCCAATTTCGGCGATGGATTCACCTTCTTTCTTGTTCCCGAAGGGTCTCAAATCCAGATCAACTCATTGGGACGCTACCTCGGTCTTGTAAATCCGAACAGCAACCCTTCCATCTCTTCTACTTCCTTTGTAGCGGTCGAGTTCGACACTTATAGGAACAACTATAGTGGTGTTGTGGACCCGAATTGTTCACAAGTTGCACATGTTGGTATAGACTTGAATAATCTCACTTCCGCGGTCTCTAGCTGCGTTGATTGGTTCAAGGATAAAATCATGAGCGGTGGACGGATCAATGCTACGATTACGTACAATTCTAGCACGCAGAACTTGAGCGTTGTCATGATTGATGCAGATGCCACGGGCACTGACATAAATTCCTACGCTATCTACGATATAGTCAACATGTCCAAGTATTTGCCGGAGTGGGTGAATTTCGGCTTCTCCGCTGCAACGGGTACGGATTTCGAGCTGCACACTCTTGAGGCATGGGAATTCCACTCTAACGTGCAAGTGGCTGGAAAAAAGAGCAAATTATGGTTATGGGCTACCTTAGGCTCAGGTTCTTTCATTTGGCTGGTTCTTGTTCTAGCCTTTGTTTGGTTTCGTCACTGTTTGAAGAGAAAAGGAACTTACATGAGCGGAGAAGAAGATGCTCTGGCAATCGATGAAGAATTCGAGCAAGTGCCAGGGCCCAAGAAATTCTCCTACAAGGAAGTGGTAGTGGCGACCAACAATTTTGCAATTGAACGGTTAGTTGGGGAAGGAGGCTTTGGGAGAGTGTACGAAGGATACTTGACCACTGTGAATGCCAAAGTTGCAATCAAGAAGATTAATCCGGGGTCAAGACAAGGGATAAAGGAGTATGCCACCGAAGTGAAGACCATAAGCCGGCTCCGGCATAGAAACTTAGTCCAACTTATCGGGTGGTGTCATGAGAAAAAGGAACTCCTCCTTATCTATGAGTTCATGTCTAATGGTAGCCTAGATACTCATCTATTCAAAGAAAGAACCTTCTTGCCATGGGAGAAACGATACAAAATCGCGCAAGGCATAGCCTCAGCATTACTTTACCTCCATGAAGAATGGGAACAGTGTGTGTTGCATCGTGATGTAAAGTCCAGCAATATCATGCTTGATTCCGATTTTAGTGCTAAATTAGGGGACTTCGGTTTGGCTAGACTAGTTGACCATGCCAAAGGGTTACAAACAACAATAGTGGCCGGAACCATGGGCTATCTTGCTCCTGAATGTGTTTACACGGGTAAGGCAAGTAAGGAATCAGATGTCTACAGCTTCGGAATTGTTCTATTAGAAATAGCTTGTGGAAGAAAAGTCGTTGAGCCAAGGGCCAAGGAAGGCCAAATCCGATTGGTGGACTGGGTTTGGGAGCAATATGGGATCGGGAGGGTGCTTGATGCAGCAGAGTCCAAACTTGGTATTAACTTCGATGAGAATCAACTAGAGTGCTTGATGGTTGTAGGGCTGTGGTGCTCTCATCCAGACCACATCGCCCGCCCTTCCATAAGAGAAGCATTAAATGTTCTCAACTTTAATGCTCCGCTACCCAATCTCCCATCAAAATTGCCGGTCCCTACATACCTAGCACCTTTATCCTCATTCACCATGGCATCGATTGTTTCATCTCACACCACCTCGACCAGCGGCACCGAAGTGTCCACATTTACTACCTCTTCCATACAATCTCCTCGTTCTGCTTCCACTACATTGCTCCCAAGTACAATATAAATTACTACTTTCGGTATATTTTTGAATAATCAGTTTGAATTGTAAATTGTACTTCGAAATTTGATGTCGGATACTATCTGCTTTCATATAAATTTCATCATGTGTATACCTTAGTATTAACTCTTCATGTTTATACTTCGATTTGATCTCCAAGATTATCTGATGTAGTATGTAACTTCTTTGATGGCTTTGTATATATTATCAATTGCTAGTTAGGGAGTCCTAGCAAAATCTATCATTCTTCTATTATCGTTTCATGCTTCATAGAAGTTAAAACTCAATATAATTAATAGGTGAAAGCCTCAAACAAATTCAGGTTGAAAACATATTGTGCGCTCTCATTGCCTGAACTCATAAATTGAAACTGCTTTTTAAATTTTAAAACTTTTTAGTTGCTCTTAATTTAATTTTTTTTAAATTTAAATTTTCATTGCACAAATTGAAAGATCTAGTATGCCCCAATTGCATTCGTAATGCAAGTTTTTAGGATCATTAGTATACTCAAAGTCGGATGAAGCTAAATGTATTTTTTTCTTTTGTTCGTAAAAAGGAGGTCGAAGTAGCCAAATTACCACTAATTTACGGCAAACAACACGGGAACCAATTATTATAAAGGATAATCCAGAATTTTGAGTCAATAGATGAAAAGAGAATCTAAGTAGCACCAACACTAACGTGCGGCGCGACACAACATGACACGCCGACACGTCGTTTCTCAAAAAATAGAAAATTTCGACACGTTGGGACACGTTACATATTAAATATATATTTATTAAATATATATTTTTATATATACATAATAAATTATCATTTTTATGATTATTTCAATCAAATTAATTTGAATCAAATTCATAAATAAATAAATAATTTTAAAAAAAAAACCTTGAATGAATTTATACTAAAAACATTAATCCACTATTTATTAATATAATTAATTGTTTTAATTTAACAAATTCAACTTCATTTCAATAATTCATAAAACTTGGAGAAAAAACAAGCAATCCATATTCTGAACTCGCATGTTAGATATGTTGGAAGAGGAGAAAAAAAAAAAGCTTAAGGGATAAATTGTGTATCACGGAAAGTGGGAGTCAGAAGAAAAGAGAATACTGGGTTTTTCTTCTTTCTCCATTTATTATTTTTATTATTGTTTTTTATTTTTTCACACACACACACACACACACACACACACACACACACACACACACACACACACATATATATATATTGACATCTCATTTATTGAATTTTTAAAATTGACTTCGATATTAGAATTACGTATCCGAAACTCCTATGTCAGAATTCCAACTCGAGTGTTCAAAAGTATCGGGAAAATTGACCAGGTATCGGATTTTCCAACACGTGTTGATCGAGTATCGGAGAGTGTACGAGAAGTGTAGGAGAGTATCGGACATGTGTTGAAGTGTCCGACACGACACAAAGGCTCTTGGAAAGTGTCGGTGCTTCATAGGAGGGAATACATGTACATAAATTCAATTGGAACTTCATTAATAAACAATGGGACACTTTAACACCAACTGAGAACAGTAGTCGAAATTCAGGAATGGTGAGCAATAGAGTTGAATAAATAAAATGAGCTACTTGATAAAGTTTGATTAGCCCAACACTTTTGTCTTATTGTTCCAATCCAATGAACTCATCTCTTTGTATTATTGAATGTTACTATTATTTGCAATATATCAATCCCCACTTGCCAAATACTCCCGATGTCCAACGCCGTGTTCCACTAGACAACATGATGCTCCATGGGACATATTCCACTTGCCAAATACTCCCAAATGGGTACTGAATCCAATTGTTTGGAACCTAGAACTTATCTTCTATAGGATATTATAATCCCTATGGATGGCGCGTTGAGTAGTGAGTACACAAGTTCTCCTCCTCTACGCTCTTGTAACTTTTTGTTTTTTGAAATTATCAAGCAAAAATTGTGACAATTCTAAATTACATGGACTATCGAAGCACGAGTCTATACCTGAGATAGTTTGCGACGGGTACATACGACTCAACAAATACCAGTTGGGGCCGCACGGCATGAATCCTCATCAAGACGAGCGATGAATCACAAAGTGGATCCCAAACCCTTGCACTGGTAACCAAAACTAATTGATAACCCATGGAGAAAAGCTGGTAAGCCACACAGGTAAATGTTGGTAAATTCATATGAAAGTTAATAAATCTATGGAGCTTGTAGGAAAGAAAAATAAAATTTGGCAAACCATAATAAAAGTTGATAAACTTTAAAAAAAAATCAAATAAACATTGGGAAATCATTCAAATGAGAGTTGATAACTTAAACCTATATGTGAATTACATCAGAGAAAAGTTGGTAAGTCACCCAAATAAAAATTGAGCAACTCTTTAAGGCTTTAACATGAGGAGCGAACAAAAGTTGGTAAAAAAAAATGGTAATTTGTGAACAATATAATTAATAGTATGTTAAAAAAGTGATTATAAGTTACCAAAGAGTTGTTGGAAAAACTAGTGACCGGTGATTTTTATTTAGCCATTAATCGTCAGAAAAACGCTCCATTATGTGGCTTACCTCAAGATAAACATCATTTAAGTAGTGATTAGGGCAATAAAAATCTATTGAAGGTCAAGCATAGGCCATGGTTAGATATTGACAAAGCTGGTCGTAACTGGGGCCAGTAATTACGGACGCGGAAACTTATCCTCAGGAGCGAGATAAAGGGAATTACATTACTCCATTCTCGAGGCTTGGGATATAAAAAATTTTCGTAGGCCATATTCTGCACATGCAAAGAGATTTTGCATTGACGAGGGGCGGATAGATTCACGGCGGCTCCCGCCAGCCTCCCGGTGGGTCCGTCGTTGGGCGGCTGAGAACAACGAGTGTGAGGGCGGCTTCCAGTTAGTCACAGGGGTCACAGTCCTTTCGGTGTCACGACCATAGAAAAGAGAATCAAATGGCAGCCCCACCGTGTACTTTTGTAATCGGCCGTTGTTTTTGACGA
The DNA here is from genome assembly GCA_014182375.1 of Eucalyptus virginea. NCBI lineage: Eukaryota > Viridiplantae > Streptophyta > Magnoliopsida > Myrtales > Myrtaceae > Eucalyptus > Eucalyptus virginea. Next base: position 7,834,092 of record CM024517.1, on the reverse strand, counting down.
AGCAAGAAAAGCCTAATATAAAGAAAGAAAGGACGGGTCCGTTTTTCCTTTACATTTTATAATATTGTTAATCATAACAATCAATAATCGATCCCACTTTTCAAAATTGGCAGTCATCTTCCATTTAGCACGTGCGTGATCAAAGACTCCGTTTGACATAAGAACAGTGCTGAACTTCTTAAAAATGGTTTACAAAATCGACACACATGTGGTGCCTCCGACTATGGATGGCCAAGGAAGTCGGCAATCCTCCATGGGATTGATTTTCCTCGCAAGTGGCATGTGGAATCAGTGCTTCGCAGCCGGTATTTCTCTTAATTAATGATCTATGAAGTGTCCTTTGGTCATTCTTTATACAACCGTGTTCTCTTTTCTTTTTTCTTTTTTCTTTTTTTCCTCCTGGCCTAAAGTCTTTGTCGCATGGAACGACGTGGGGACTGTCTCATTTTCGTTTACATTGATCCTTTTTGAAATTGATTGCAAGTTGTTCAAGAACCAAAAGCCTAGGTGATTGGGGACCACCACGTAAACATATATGTGCGTGTAACAACGTCAGAGCACCAGAAAGCTGTACTAACTCCCTGGTTCCAAGAGCATCTTGAAACTTCAGAGAGAATGGAATTTCACAGCTCAAATATCATTAGTTTCAAGACCAGGGAGCTTCAATCACTCCTAGTCTTGGTTCTCTCACTAGCCATCGCCTTCACGGCTTCAGCATCGTCTCAGGGCATCGATTTCAGCTTCCGAACTTTCGACAATGATAATATTCGACTCCAAGGCGATGCGTCTATTTCGAGCGACGTCATCCAAGTTACAAAGGCCACTATGAGCAATGGGTGGGCTACGTACCACAAGCCGATGCGCCTTTGGGACAAGGCAACCGGGAACGTGGCGGATTTCACCACCAACTTCACCTTCATCATCAATTCGCAGGAAAGGTCGAATTTTGGCGATGGATTCACCTTCTTTCTTGTCCCCGAAGGGTCTCAAATGCCATTCGACTCCGCGGGACGCTACCTCGCTCTTGTAAGTCCAAGCCGCAACTCTTCGATCTCTTCTACTTCCTTTGTAGCTGTCGAGTTCGACACTTATCGCAACAACTTTAGTGGTGTTATGGACCCGAATTGTTCACAAGTTGCACATGTTGGTATAGACTTGAATAATCTCACTTCCGTGGTCTCTAGCTGCGTCGATTGGTTCAAGGATAAAATCATGAGTGGTGGACGGATCAATGCTACGATTACGTACAATTCTAGCACGCAGAACTTGAGCTTTGTCATGATCGATGTGGATGCCACGGGCACCAACATGAATTCCTCTGCTATCTACAATATAGTCAACATGACCAAGTATTTGCCGGAGTGGGTGAATTTTGGTTTCTCGGCTGCAACGGGTACGGATTATGAGTTCCACACTCTTGAGGCATGGGAATTCCGCTCTAATGTGCTAGTGGCTGGAAAAAAGAGAAAGTTATGGCTATGGGCTACCTTAGGCTCAGGTTCTTTCATTTTGCTGGTTCTTGTTCTAGCCTTTGTTTGGTTTCGTCACTGTTCGAAGAGAAAAGGAACTTACAAAAGCAGAGAAGAAGATGCTTTGGCAATCGATGAAGAATTCGAGCAAGTGCCAGGGCCCAAGAAATTCTCCCACAAGGACTTGGTGGTGGCAACCAATAATTTTGCAATTGAACGGTTGCTTGGAGAAGGGGGCTTTGGGAGAGTGTACGAAGGATACTTGACCACCATGAATGCCAAAGTCGCAATCAAGAAGATTAATCCAGGGTCAAGACAAGGGATAAAGGAGTATGCCACCGAAGTGAAGACCATAAGCCAACTCCGGCATAGAAATTTAGTCCAACTCATCGGGTGGTGTCATGAGAAAAAGGAACTCCTTCTTATCTATGAGTTCATGTCTAATGGTAGCCTGGATACTCATCTATTCAAAGAAAGAACCTTCTTGCCATGGGAGAAACGATACAAAATCGCGCAAGGCATAGCCTCAGCATTACTTTACCTCCATGAAGAATGGGAACAATGCGTGTTGCATCGTGATATAAAGTCCAGCAATATCATGCTCGATTTCGATTTTAATGCTAAATTAGGGGACTTTGGTTTGGCTAGACTAGTTGACCATGCCAAAGGATTACAAACAACAATATTGGCCGGAACCATGGGCTATATGGCTCCTGATTGTGTTTACACAGGCAAGGCGAGTAAGGAATCGGACGTCTATAGCTTCGGAATTGTCCTATTAGAAATAGCTTGTGGAAGAAAAGCCGTCGAGCCAACGTCCAAGGAAAGCCAAGTCCTATTGGTGGATTGGGTTCGGGAGCTATATGGGATTGGGAGGGTACTCGATGCAGCAGAGTCTAAACTCGGTACCAATTTCGATGAGAAGCAACTAGAGTGCTTGATGGTTGTAGGGTTGTGGTGCTCTCATCCAGACCACACCGCCCGTCCTTCCATAAGAGAAGCATTAAACGCTCTCGACTTTAATGCTCCGCTACCCAGTCTCCCGTCGACATTACTAGTCCCTACATATCTGGCACCTCTATCCTCATTCACCATGGCATCGATTGTTTCATCTCACGCCACCTCGACAAGCGGCACCGAAGTGTCCACATTTACTGCCTCTTCCATACAATCTCATCGTTCTGCTTCCTCTACATTGCTCCCAAGTACAATATAAGTTACTACTTTTGGTATGTTTTTGAAAAATCAGTTTGAATTGTAAATTGTACTTCGAAATTTGATGTCGGATACTATCTGCTTTCATATAAATTTCGTCATGTGTGTACCTCAATATTAACTCTTCATGTTTATACTTCGATTTGATCTCCAAGATTATCTAATGTAGTATGGGTCTTCTTTGATGTCTTAGTATCTGTTATCAATTTGCTAGTTAGAGTCTCCTAGCAAAATCTACCATTCTTCTATTGTCCTTTCATGCTTCATGGAAGTTAAAACTCAATACAATTAATAGGTGAAAGCCTCGAACAAATTCAGGTTGAAAACATATTGTGCGCTCTCATTGCCTGAACTCATATTGAAACTACTTTTAAATCTTAAACTTTTTAGTTGCTCTTTATTGAAAAATTAGAAAAAATATATATTTTTTCTTATTGCACAAATTGAAAGATCTAGTATGCCCCAATTGCATTCGTGATGCAAGTTTTTAGGATCATTAGCGTACTCAAAGTCGGATGAAGCTACATGTATTTTTTTTCTTTTGTTTGTAAAAAGGAGGTCCAATAAGCCAAATTACCACCAATTTGAGACAAACAACACGGGAACCAACTATTAGAAAGGCTAATCCAGACTTTTGAGTCGACAAATGAAGGGAGAATGCGGGACACTTTAACACCAACTGAGAACAAAAATCGAAATTGAGGAATGATAAGCAATAGAGTTGAATATAGAAAATGAGCTACCTAATAAAGTTTGATAAACCCCACACTTTTGTCTTATTGTTCCAATCCAATGAACTCATCTGTCTTATTGAATGTTACTATTATTTGCAATATATCAATCCCCACTTGCCAAATACTCCCGATGTCCAACGCCATCTTCCACTAGACAAGATGATGCTCTATGGGACATATTCCACTTGCCAAATACTCCAAAATGGGTACTAATTCCAATTGTTTGGAACTTAAAACTTATCTTATATAGGCTATTATAATCTCTATGGATGATTCATGGTTAAAATCGACCGGGCGCGATTTTAGCGCGACCTAACCTACCGGGTAGCTTTTAGGAATTTTAGCGCGTTTGACTCATGGTCGATAATTTTCAATCCACATTTGTGCATCTTCGACTCGTCTGCAACTCTCGGTTATCATAAAAATCGCAAGGTTTTAATTACGGGTATACCAAGTATAGAATCAACAAAAATCGGGTTAGTGCCATTCGACGCAAATTTTACAATCATGCAGAATCACCGCAATTAAATTACGTCATTCCATCGAATCGACCTATATCTAATCACCAATCGATTATAACGGTGTCGTATTGACCCTTGTCATTATCATTAACAACCGATTTCTAATCAATTTCAAGTGATCGTTTATATTCTCAAGTTTATCGTTAATTTATATGACTAACTCAAAAAAAAAAAAAAAAAAAAAAAAGGGACCATAGGCGCGTCAACAAAATGTCCATTTCATTTTATTGAGACGGGGTCAAAATTCAAGATGTCACAGCCTTGGTCCCATCCCATCCAAAGTTTTCATGCACTTTGTTTCTCTTCGTTAGGATCGATCTTTGAAACATCGATCCGGTTACTATGATTCGTCCATCAGTCTCTTTCAACTGGCCATGGCATCGTTTGGAGTCCAAATTTTGGACCGTACACGAGAAAAGGCTAATTATCCCAGGTCCAAAGCTCCCAACTTTCTCCGGCATGGTTTTCAGAATCTTATAAGCTAACTTCGGTTTTTCCAACGATGAATCCTTTGTCTGATTACATAACATACTTGTTTTGATAATCCTGAGGACAAGTCCAGAGGCCCCACTATCCAGAGATGAGCAGATAGACTTCATCAAGAATAATTCATATGCAATTGATGAGATTTAAATGATATTCTCTAATATGTTGCGATTATATGACATCCAACACGATTATATCATTTTCACTAAAGTTTTCCACTAGATTTATATTGCTTAAAATTTAACATTTTCACATTACAATGTACTATTCTTCTTTTGGAACATGTTTCTCTGATTTGAACAATGGCAAGATCATCGCCTAACCTTGCCGTTTTCATCCTCAAACTATTCATCGAGAAGGTTCCGAGTCTTTTCCTGTGGATTTCCATTGAACCAATTCAAGATGGTCTCCAAAAAAACAAAAAAACAAAAACTCACAGCCTTAGTCATGACATGCAGAAGCGTTTTCTTTAGAAGAGAACATGCATAGGCTTCCAGCATTATTCTTTGTCTTTTTCGTTTCTATCTAAGCATCACATTCATTGCTTCAGTGTCATATGATGGAACGTCGTTTAATTTTCAGGCTTTCGATGGTCGAATTGTCCCCAAAGGTGACGCCTCTCAGTTGCCTTCACGCGTCCAGCTCACCATAAGTGATAGGAATCTGAACCTTAATTCCAGCGCGGGTCGAGCCACGTACCACGAACCGATGTGCCTTTGGGATAAGTCGACTAGCAATATGGCAGAACTTCACCACTCAATTCAGCTTTGTCATCGGTTCAGAACATAATGAAACATTTGCCGATGGATTGACGTTTTTTCTCGGCCCCAATGGGTCAGACTTCGCAAGCAACTCGTCTGGTGGCAATCTTGCTCTTGTAAGTGTGAACCGAAACCCTTCCGACCCTTCTGCCACATTCCATCGCTGTGGAATTCGACACTTTTTTTGACAGGTCCACCAATTTTTGGGACCCGCAGTGTGAACATGTTGGTACAGATTTGATTAACTTCTCATCTGTCAACTTTACATGAGTGGATTGGTTCGGGGACAAAATCATGAGCGGTGGATTCACAATGCTTCGATATCATACAATTCTAGAGCGCAAGATTTAAGTGTCCTCATGATCGATGCCACAGATCCAAAAAGGAACATTGCCAAGCACTCCCATTCAGTTAACCTGACAGAGTATTTGCCAGAATGGGTGACAGTCGGTTTCTCGGTGACCACGGGTTTGAGCTTTGAGTCGCACTCTGTACTCATGGGAATTTAGGTCTGATCTCCGAGTCACCGAAAATGCAAACAGAACAAGCAGTACTAATCCTGCAGACACAAACACATATGACAAGGTCAGAGCCAAGGGGAGCAAGTCATGATTGTGGTCTGCCATAGGTTTGGGCTCTTTCTTGTCCATCGCTTTTGTTCTAGGCTTTGCTTGGTTTTTTAACTGGTCAAAGAGAAAGATAAATGACAGAATTGGAGAAGAGGATGATCTCCTGTCAATTGAAGAAGAATTTAACCAAGTGACCGGACCCAAGAAGTTCTCCTACAGGGACTTGGTAAGGCGACCGATAATTTTGCAGCTGCACAATTGCTTGGGAAAGGGGGTTTCGGAAAAATTTATGAAGGCCGCTTGATTGGCATTAACTCTAATGTCACAATCAAGAAGATAACTCCAGAGTTGAGACATGGGATAAAGGAGTATGCCACATAAGAGAAGACCATCAGCCGACTCAGGCGCAGAAACTTAGTCCAATTCATCGATTGGTGTCATGAGAAAAAGGAACTCCTTATTTATGAGTTAATGTTTAATGGTAGCTTAGACTCTCACTTATTCAAGCACTAAACCTTTTTGACGTGGAAAAAGTGGTACAAAATTGCACAAGGTATAATCTTTGCATTGTTATACCTCCACGAAGAATGAGAACAATGTGTTGTCCATAGAGACATAAAGTCGAGCAACATTGTGCTTGATTCAAACTTGAATGCTAAGCTGGGGGACTTTGGATTGGCTTGGCTAGACTTGTTGGCCACACCAAAGCATCACAAACGACTAACTGTATTGGCCAAAACCATGGGATATATGGCTCATCAATGCATTTACACAGGCAAAGCCAGTAAGGAATCGGATGTGGATTCACAGGTAACAGAAGGCCAAGTTCGGCTAGTGGATTGGGTTTGGGAGCTCTATGGAATTGGAAAGTTGCTAGATGTAGTGGACTCGAAACCATGCAGTGATTTCGATGACAAACAATTGGAGCGATTGATGATCGTACAGCTTTAATGCGCTCATCTAGACTCCAAAATCCGGCCCTCTATAAGAGAAGCTCTAAATCTTCCGTATTAAGATGTCTGTGTGAGTGAGTTATGTTAAAGAAATCTCACATTAGAGAATTAATGTGGTGTAGAGCAGTTAATATATTCTAGTTGACTCATTACTCATTGGCTTAATCTTTTGAGTGAAGAAAAGTTCAACTGAATATGTGAACGGATTCAGACTTGGACTCTCTCTTGGCCATCTCCCTAAAAGAAAATATTGGACTTATGTTGTGCACTCCCCACATTCTAAACTCTGATACTTCGCCACCTGCCCTTCCATCAACAATGCCGGTCCCGACATATCTCGCACCTCCTCTGTTAAGAACAAAATACAACAACTTATTCAACAGCAAATATCAAGAACAGAAGCCAAGAGTATAAATGAGGAAGAAGCTGATTGTATGAATAATGCCGAGAAGTGTACAGAAAGAAGAAGATTGAATGATGCTGAGAAGTGCACAGAAAGAAGAAGATCTTTTGTTAAAAATAAAGAAAGGAAAGAAGAAGGATGATAATATAGATTGAGATACTTTTGCATAAAGAGAGGCTGCGAAGTCTTAAGTCGTGACTCTGCTCATGTACTGCTTTTTCCTTTACTCTGTTTTCCCTCTTTGTGACCGGTATTCGGTTAGTTCTTTTGCAGTTAGATAGTTAACTACTTCCTCAACAATTCAACTGTAAAAACTGATTCGTTGAGAGAGAACTAGAGGAGATATAAGAAGGAAATCCCTCATATTGTAATCACTCGAGAAGTTGAATAACAGAAGAAATACATTCATCGAATCTCTCTCTCTCTCTCCCTCGTTCTTCTCCATTTCTCTCCCTGTTCATGAACTTCTTCATGGTATCAGAGCCATCATCCTGAAGAAATCATCTCAATGCTGCATGAAAATGGCTGAATCTACAGCAGATTGAAGTCAAGAATCGAAGTCTCATTGATCTGTGAGTTGATATTCTTCAAACTTCATCCAAATCTCTATCATCAGAAGTCGGTTTGTTACATCAAATTGCAAAAACCAGTAGAGTTTGTATTTGAAACAAGTGGTGTTCAAAGATCTGGAAAAGTAGAATGGCAGCAAGAAGCTTGAGATATCCCTTTCCTATTCATGTCAATATCTCGAACTTTGTTACCATCAAATTAGCTGAGGATAACTTCCTCCTATGGCAAGCTCAGTTTCATAGGTTTCTAAGAAGCCAAGATCTGTTTGGGTTCGTTAATGGAGAAACTCCACCGCCTGCTAAAGTTCTGCAGGTCGAAGAAGGTGATCAAACAGTTGAGATCCCTAATCCTGACTATAACGATTGGATTAAGACAGATCAACTAGTTTCCTCTTGGATTAGTGGTGTTGTTTCCGAAGACATACTTAGCTTAGTAATTGGCTTAAACACAGCCTATGAACTTTGGCAGGCCTTGCTCAATCGGTTTACCCAAAAATCTGTGGCAAAGGAGTTTGAATTAAGAGGAAAATTGCAGGCTTGTCAGAAACGTGATAGAGCTTTATCAACATATCTTAGAGAGTACAAAACAATATGTGATCAATTAAATGCAATAGGTAAAGCAGTGGATGAAATAACAAAACTGTTTGGCGTTTTGGAAGGTTTGGGGTCCGAGTATGAGAGCTTTAAAACAACAATCTATTGTTTAAAGCCCCAACCAGAATATGATGAAGTGATCTCTCATTTAGAAAGATTTGAAACAAGGCTGCAAAGCTATTCCTCAAGTCAGTTCAGTCCAAATCTAGCCTATTATGGTCAAAGGAAGACTGAAGCTATACACAAAGAGGAGTTTAATAGAAACTTTGTACAGCAAAATAACAGTCTTGGAAGTTCGAGGGGATATAGTCGTGGAGGAAGAAGTTTTGGAAGAGGAAGGCCATTCAATAACAGATATAGAAACTTCGGATATCCTGGAAGAAGTATGAATTACAGAACTAATAACTCGAGCTATGACCAGGGGAGTCAACAGCTTAACCAGGTTAATACCCCCTCTATGTTGAGTTCTGGTCAGGGATTCAGACCATATAATGGTTCAGCTCAGAGGTATACAGAGACCAAGACCTATCCATCCTCAAATTTAACTCTCCATAAAGATGTGCAGATGGAGAAAACAACAACAAACACTCGACTGGAGTGTCAAATCTGCAGAAGACCAGGTCATGATGCATTGCACTGTTGGTACCGATTTGATAATTCCTACCAAGCAGAAGAGATACCAACAGCTTTATCAGCACTCCATATTGAAGACACGAATGGAAATGAGTGGTACCCTGATACTGGAGCAACTGCTCACATTACTGCGAATGCTGGTATTCTTCAAAACTTTTCTAAGAATGCTGGTACTGATACAGTTATGATTGGCAATGGATCATGTTTACATGTGAAATATATTGGGAATACAATGCTAACTACTGCTACTACTATCTTACCTCTAAAAGATGTGCTAATTGTTCCAGCAATTAAGAAAAACCTTCTTTCAGTTTCTAGACTAACCGATGATTATCCCTGTTCTTTTGTCTTTGACAAAACTGGGGTGTACATAAAGGACAGCATCACCAACATAACCAAGATGCTAGGAAAGAAGGAGAAAGGACTTTACAGAGTTGATCCTTGTGCTGCAGAGGTATTCTTCACTCAAAGACAAAGGATTACAGGAGAAAACGTGTGGCATCAACGGCTAGCTCATACAAATCAGAATGTCCTGAAGCATTTGAAGAACCAAAAGTTAGTCCAGTGTCATACAGAACCACAGTTTATATGTAGAAGTTGTCAGCTTGCTAAAAGTACTGCTCTACCTTTCCCTTTGTCGAGTTCTATAGCCACTAAATCTCTAGAGCAAATCCATTGCGATATCTGGGGACCTTCTCCAGTCAACTCTTGTCAGAATTTCAAATATTATGTGATCTTTGTTGACAGCTTCTCTCGGTTCAGCTGGTTGTATCCATTGAAGCTAAAATCAGACTTCTATGATATCTTTCTTATGTTTCAAAGATTAGTAGAAAACCAACACAACTGTAAAATCAAGAGGTTTCAATGTGATGGTGGAGGAGAGTTTGTCAGTAACAAGTTCAAAGCTCACCTACAGAGTTGTGGTATCCAACAACATATTTCCTGTCCATATACACCTGAACAGAATGGAATACCTGAAAGAAAACATCGACATATAGTTGAGCTTGGTCTGGCTATGCTATATCATGCAAAACTCCCATTAAAATTTTGGGTTGATGCATTTATGACAGCAAATTATATTGTCAATATACTTCCTACTCCAAAGTTAAAGATGCAATCTCCCTTTACCAAGCTATATCAGCATAAGCCAAGATATGATCATCTCAGAGTGTTCGGGTGTGCCTGCTATCCCTGCCTTCGATCTTATGCTCAACACAAGATGGATCCACGATCTCTTACCTGTGTTTTCCTTGGATACAGTACTCATCATAAAGGATATCGATGTCTTGTTCCTACCACTGGTCATGTATACATCAGTCGACATGTAATCTTTGATGAGGCATTCTTTCCTTTCTCTAAGAAGATAGCAACACACTCTTCAACTTACACACAACTATATAAACTATGGACAGAAGAAGAGAGATTCTTACAATCTTCGAGTATGGAGCCTGTTAACACTTCATCAACTCATCAAACAAGGTATGTTCAGAACCCTCCAACTGAGCAAGTTCTTACAGAACATACAGGCCCTATCCCTACAACTGTATTACCTGTGGATCAAGTCCCATCTACTACACAATATATTGCTCCACAAGTACACATATCTGGAACTACAACAGTAACAGCAACAGAACAAGCTATCGACCAAAATGTTCCAAACATCCAAACACAGTCTATCCATCCTATGCAAGGTACACAACCTACTCATCACATGCAAACCAGATCTAAATCTGGTATAATCAAAGCTAATCCTCGATATGCATGTCTTGCTCAATACCAAGTTCCTCCATAACCAAAATCAATCAAATCTGCTCTAGCAGATCCAGGATGGTATCAGGCAATGCAAGAAGAAATGAATGCCCTACATCATAATCAAACTTGGTTATTGGTTCCCCGTACTAATAACATGAATGTTATTGGCTGCAAATGGGTGTTCAAGACTAAACTTACTTCTACTGGCAGTCTAGATCGATTGAAGGCTCGTTTAGTAGCCAAGGGATTTCATCAGGAAGAAGGAATCGACTTCACAGAAACCTTTAGCCCTGTGATAAAACATGCAACTGTTAGACTCATTCTATCTGTAGCAATGGTAAAACACTGGTCTATACATCAACTTGATGTCAAGAATGCCTTCCTGCATGGCACCTTAAATGAAACTGTGTACATGGAGCAACCCCCTGGTTTTGTTCATCCACAGTACTCTCAATATGTCTGTTAGCTTCAAAAATCACTTTATGGACTGCGTCAAGCACCGCGTGCCTGGTATGATAAGTTCAGCAATTTCTTGCTTGAAGTTGGCTTTTTCTGCAGCTCAACTGACCCCTCTCTGTTCATACTTCATCAAGGCCAAGAGACAATACTTTTACTCCTATATGTTGACGATATAATTCTAACTGGTAGCTCAGCACAATTGCTACAGACTCTTATTCACTCACTCAGTGTTCAATTCCATATGAAAGATCTTGGCCATCTTCATTATTTCCTTGGAATTGAAGCCACACGAACATCTACTGAGTTGTTCTTATGTCAAACAAAGTATGCTCTTGACTTACTGTCTCGTGCAAATATGACTGATTGCAAACCTATTACTACACCTCTTCCTCTTAAACCAGTCATACTTGAGAGAGACACTATTCTTCTTCCAAATCCCATGAACTACAGAAGTCTCGTAGGTGGCTTACAATATCTTACTATCACTCGGCCTGATCTTGCGTTTGCCACAAATATCCTGTGTCAAAAACTACAGCAACCTACTGTTGGGGACTTTCTTCAACTGAAACGAGTTCTTCGCTATGTAAAAGGAACAATTCACCTCGGTATTTCACTTCACTCTCACAGCTCTCTCAACTTATATGGCTTCTCTGATGCAGATTGGGCTGGCTGTATTCAAACTAGACGTTCTACCATAGGCTTCTGTACTTATCTCGGCTCTAATCTCATCTCATGGACAGCTAAGAAACAATCAACTGTTTCTCGTTCCTCCACTGAAGCTGAATATAGAGCCCTTGCCTCAGCAACAGCTGATCTTACTTGGATTACTTTTGTTCTCAGAGATATTGGAGTTTCTCTTCACTCCCCAACCATCTTATTCTGTGACAATCAATCTGCAATATCTCTCACAGCAAATCCTATACTTCATGCTCGAACAAAACATATTGAGGTTGATTTCCACTTTGATAGAGAAAAAGTTGCTTCTGGCTCCTTGTGCGTTAGATATGTTCCCAGCCACAACCAAATTGCGGATATTTTTACCAAGCCACTATCTAAACTAACGCACTCCTCTCTTCGTCTCAAATTGGGCATTGGCTCTTCACCCCTGCCCAATTTGCGGGGGGATGTTAAGAACAAAAGACAACAGCTTATTCAACAGCAAATATCAAGAACAGAAGCCAAGAGTATAAATGAGGAAGAAGCTGATTGTATGAATAATGCCGAGAAGTGTACAGAAAGAAGAAGATTGAATGATGCTGAGAAGTGCACAGAAAGAAGAAGATCTACTGTTAAAAATAAAGAAAGGAAAGAAGAAGGATGATAATATAGATTGAGATACTGCATAAAGAGAGGCTGCGAAGTCTTAAGTCGTGACTCTGCTCATGTACTCTGTTTTTTCCTTTACTCTGTTTTTCCCTCTTTGTGACCGGTATTCGGTTAGTTCTTTGCAGTTAGATAGTTAACTACTTCCTCAACAATTCAACTGTAAAACTGATTCGTTGAGAGAGAACTAGAGGAGATATAAGAAGGGAAATCCCTCATATTGTAATCACTCGAGAAGTTGAATAACAGAAGAAATACATTCATCGAATCTCTCTCTCTCTCTCCCTCGTTCTTCTCCATTTCTCTCCCTGTTCATGAACTTCTTCACTATCTATATTGTCGACCTGGTCACACCTTTCATCTTTTAGGGTTTCATCTTTTGGCGCCTCCACTGGTGGTGAACCAGTTGGTCATAGCATCGAAATGTCCACATGTACTACCTTATCTAAGGATCCTCTTGTTCATCTTCTTCTAAAATGATTTCATATGCTGAATGAGCTCTTATTTTCAGTTGAACTTTGACAATTACTGTGAATTGTAACTCCCAAGTTTTTTTTTTTTTTTTTTGGATAGATTTCAAAGAATGTTCGTTTACCTTGCCTTCGTTTCGCAGAAAATTTTTTGTCCAAAAACAAAGATGGAGTGCATTTGCGAGGCGATCACACATGTTCAACGCAATTATCGTTCTTACTGATTCGTTGAACCATTCCAAGATGATCCCCCGACGAAGTTGGCAGCCTTAGTCCGGAGCCCCGCATGCAGACAACGTTCTTCATATGAGAGCGGAGACGCAGTTTGTGTTAGTCCTCAAGATCAATAGCAATTGAGCAAATTAAAAAGCGGTGCCTTTACACGAAAGAGCTATATTCAAAAATTAATAACAGCTTGACATCTCACTTTTGTATGTCAGTTTTATAAAACCAAACTAAATTAGGGCTTATTTGTTAACATTTCTATTTCTCAAAATTTCTATTATTCTGTTCCTCGGAATAAAAGAATAATAGAAATCCATTTAATAACTTTAGTTGAATTTTCTATTCCTTGAAATAGAAAAATGGTTAGAAATAGATTTGGAACAAAAAAAAAAGAAATAGAAAAAAGTTAATTTTTGTTTTGGGGAACAATTTCTAAAATAAGTCATTTTTTTTTTTCTTTTTCTTTTCTTCATCTTCCTCCTCTAACCGGTCATCGAGCCTAACCGGTGGCCAAGGAGGCTCCCTCGAGGCCAGTGAAGTTGTTGGCTCTTGTCTCTTGTCTCTAGTTGGTCGCCGGCCATTGCCGAGGCCTAGCGATCGGCTAAAGGAGGAAGAAGAAGAAACGGAAAAAAGAAAAATATCAGATTTTTAAAAAAATAATAAAAGAAATTCTATGTCACAAAAATAATTTAAGAATCCCATCAAATGCATTATATTATTTTTCTATCTTAGGTATAGAAATTTTGTGATTACCAAATATATTATTTTGCTTGAAAATTATTTCAAGAATAGAAATAAAAATTATTTTTAAAAAAAAATTATTCTCAAAAATAGAAATGTTATCAAATGAATCTTTAGTCAGACAAAAGGACATTGACAATTTTTTAATGAGAATGATTTTTGTTGTGGCTAGAATGTGTAATGCATTGCAGTCGGAACTACTCTTAATTAATCAATAATGGAAGGGCAACCTTGACATTTGTTAAGATGACCCCTTAGATTGTATTAATTCCTGCAATTTTCTTTTTCTTTTTTTTTCCTTTTTATATTTCAAGTCTAGAGAATTGTTGTTGTGGAAGGAAGACACTCTTATTTTTTATTACATTGTGTTAAATTAATGTCTTGAGTTTAAATTTGGATAATAAATTGTTAAATTAAATTTATTAATAAGAATTTTTTTCAAGTGAATTATATATCGGATGAAGAAGTTTTCCTCTTACTAGATTTTCTTTTGGATGTCCAAAAGAAAGCAACGACATAAGAAAAAGGTAATCTATAGCTACGAGACCAAAGTGGAAATAAAATAAAGAAAAGCAAGGGTTTCTTCTTTTACTTGCAGCAGCCGACACTTTTTGCTGCACGGTAGGCCCAGGCCAAATTGTTGACCATGGGCACACACGGACCAAAGCAAAACGAGGGTTTTCTATCTCACTAGCCGCCGAAGCCCTACGAAGTAGACAGAGCCGCACAAAAGGAACGTGAAGAAGCCGATGAGAAGCAGCAACTTGTATGTGAAAGAAGAAAATTCAATAACGCTGCACGGTCTTGATTTTCGGTCATACGAGAAGAGTATTGTTTGGGCTTGAAGACACGGTTATTTTTATGCTGTGAGTTTATATTGTTTATTTATAAATATTTTGGATTTGAGTTTAAATTTAGGTATGAGAAATAATAGAGCGTGTAAACAATTATAAACTATGATTCTCTTATTATAGTGAATTATTTGTTACTAACTCTTCTCGTTGAATATAAGTACCGATACTCATAATGAATTAAGTAAATTCTTGAGTCCTTATTATTTATCGTTTATTTATTTGGTAATTTCGCATTAACGTAATTGCAAGATCCTGTTTTTCCTCGTATTATATTCCAACACATTAAAACATTCCGAGTGTCCCCAAATTCAGAAGCAATCTAGAAACCTCAAGGAGAATGAAGCTTTACAGCTAGATATCAAAAGTTTTGAGATCTAAATGATACATTTATGATAAATTTACTCTCCGTTAGTTTTAATTAAATATGATTAATATTTTAAAAAAAAATCATAAACCGAGACACCTATGACAACCGGAAAGTAAAACTCCAAACTGGTAAACCCGTTAATCGACATGTGTCATCCAATTCAGCAATTTGACAATAAAATTTAACGAAAATTAACGGAATGTAAATTTGTCATAAATGTCTTAATTTGAAATTTTTAGTAATTAAAAAATTAATTTAGAATAAATTTATTACATATGTATTAATTTATGATTTTTCATGATATTGATCATAATCTTAAAAATACCCTTGTCTATCGCAAAGTCAACATTTAGGAACAGTGGGACTAGAGTCTAGAGCTATATTAAACAAGCCTCAAACTCCCATGCCTTCTTTCATTATTGATCTCATCTTAAGGACAAACGACCTTGGTCCCATCCCATCCAATCTACTCACATAAGCTATCTTTTGTCCTTTATATGGCCATTGTTTCGTTGACCTTTCTCTTTGTTATGATCGATCTTTACCGCTCACTGAGCCATCGATCCGGTCACTCTGATTCGTTAAACAGTCTCTTTCGCAAGAAAAGGCTAATTAGCTAGCGCAAGTCCAAAACCCACCAACTTTACCCAACAAGCTTGTTTTGGTACCTTATAAACCGGCTTTAGATTTTCCAATGACGTATATTTTCTATTGACATACTATATTTTATTGGTTATTCCAGAGCACTAGTGCAAAGGTCCCACTCTCTGCAGGCCTGTTCAACATCCTGCAAGTCTTGTGAATTAATTAAGACTTTGAAATGTGCATATGGGCCTAACCCAGAGGTATTTGGATGTAATTGATGTAATTTGAATAATGTACGCTATTATGCCATCATCGTATTACATCCAATATGATTGTATTCTTTTTACTGAAGTTTTCAACTATATTAGTATTGCTTATAATTTATCGTTTTCCCATCTCGGCATACTATTCTTCCCTTGGAACATATCCATCAGAAATTGAACAATGCCAAGATCCTTGTGTGATCTCGTATTTTCCATCCTTTAACTATCTATCGTGAAGCTTGAATGTCTTTTCCTGTGGTTTCCATTGAATCCCTTCCAAGATGGTCTCCAACAAAACTCAGCCTTAGTCATGACACCTCCAAACACACAGACATAGAAACGGTTTTATTGTTTTTTCTTCTCTAAGAGAGCATGCATAGCCTTCAAGCACTATTCTTAGTTTTTTCCATCTATCTAAGCATGATATTCATTGCTTCACTGTTATGTGAAGGATTTTCGTTTAATTTTCCAGCTTTTGATGATCGAATTGTCCCCGAAGGCAATGCGTCTCTGTCGACTTCACACGTCCAGCTCACCGTAAGCGATAGGGGTGAGAACCTTGGTTGCAGCATGGGTCGAGCCACGGACAACGACCCGCTGCACCTTTGGGACGATTCGACTGGCAATGTGGCGGACTTCACCACTCAGTTCAGCTTCGCCATCTATTCAGAACATAACGACACTTTTGCTGATGGGTTGACGTTTTTTCACGTCCCCAATGGGTACGACATCCCGAGCAACTCGTCTGGAGGCCATCTGGCTCTTGTAAGTAGGAACCGAGACCATTCCGACCCTTGTACCACATTCGTTGCTGTGGAATTTGACACGTACTACTACAAGTATTGGGATCCGCAGTGTCATCATGTCGGTATAGACTTGAATAATATCTCATCTGTCAACTATACGTGTGTCAATTGGCTCCAGAACAAAATCGAGAGGGATGGACATATCAACGCTTCAATAACATACGGTTCTAGCACGCAGATGTTGAGTGTCCTCATGATAGATGTGGAATATCCAAATCTGAACGTTGCCAAGCTCTCCCATTCAGTTGACTTGACAAATTATCTGCCAGAATGGGTGATGGTCGGTTTCTCGGCAACCACCCGGTATAGATTTGAGTTGCCCACTCTACATTCCTGGGAATTTAGCTCTAATCTACGAGTCACTGACAGTGGAAACAGAACAAACCATACTTCTCCTGCAGAGAGAAACACAGGTGACAACGTCAGGGCGAAGGGGAGCAAGTCATGGGTCTGGTCCCTCATAGGTTTAGGCTCTTTGTTGTTGGTTGCTCTTGTTCTAGGCTTTGCTTGGTTTGATTACAGGTTAAACAGAATTGGAGAAGAGAATGATGTCCCGTCAATTGATGAAGAATTTGACCGAGTGACAGGGCCCAAGATATTCTACGAGGACATGGTCACGGCTACTAATAATTTAGCAGATGCACGATTGCTTGGGAAAGGGGGGTTTGGAAGAGTTTATGAAGGCTGCTTGCTTGGTGTAAATACTATTTTCGCTATCAAAAAGATCACACCCGAGTCCAAACAGGGGATAAAGGAGTACGTGACTAAAGCGACCATAAGCTGACTCAGGCATAGAAAATTAGTCCAACTCATCGGATGGTTTCATGAGAAAAATATACTCCTCCTTATCTATGATTTCATGTCTAATGGTAGCTTAGACTCTCACTTATTCAAGCACCGAAACTTTTTGACGTGGGAAAAGCGGTGCCGAATTGCACAAGGCCTAGCCTCGGCATTGCTATACTTGCATGAAGAATGGGAACAATGTGTCATGCAAAGAGATATAAAGTCAAACAATATCATGCTTGATTCAGACTTTAATGCTAAATTGGGGGACTTTGGCTTAGCTAGGTTGGTTGACCATGCCAAAGGGTCACAAACAACTGTACTGACTGGAACCATGGGCTATATGGCTTCTAAATACATTTACACGAGCAAAGCCAGCAAGGAATCTGATGTGTTTAGTTTTGGCATTGTCCTCTTAGAATAGCATGTGGAAGACCAGTTGTAGATTCATGGGCAACAGAAAACCAAGTTTGGCTCGTGGATTGGGTTTAGAAGCTCTATGGAGTTGGAAAGCTGCTAGATGTAGTGGAAACCAAACTAGGCAGAGATTTTGATGAGAAAATATTGGAGCATTTAATGATCGTAGGGCTTTGGTGTGCTCATCCAGACTAACATTCGGCCCTCTATAAGAGAAGCACTAAATCTTTTCGACTTGGTGCTTCGCCACCAGCTCTTCCATCATCATTGCCGGTCCCAACATATCTGCACCTCCTCCATCTATAGTGTCGACATGGTTACTCCCTTCATCCTTTGGTGCCTCGACTGGTGGTGAACCAGTTGCTCACAGCATCGAAATGTTCACATCTACTACATTGTCTAAGCAATCCTCTTGTTCATCCTCTTCTGCATTGATTTCAGTTGCAGGATGAGCTCTTATTTTCAATTTAATTTCGACTATTACTGTGATCTGTAACTTCACAAGTGAGCTGTTTTCTGGAGAGTTTCCGGAAAACGTTCAGTTACCTTCCATTTGTTTCGAGGATATTATCCTAAACAATTATTCCTCATTTTTTGACATTTAAATTGCTTTAGAACAAAATAATTCAACGGAAATTTCCCTTGTAGTCAATAGCACCCGCTCCTTGAACTTGAGGTTGTGCTCGAGAGTTTTTCTTAAATTTGTAAAGCATAATTTTTCCAGAACAAATATCAAATAACGACTTCCACATTATCTGCAAGGTACAATCAAACATCTGAAGATATAATCATTTTCCTTGGAAATGAGCTCCCTTGAAACTATTTTCCAGCAAATTTTTTTTTTTTTTGGTAAAATATTTTCCAGCAAAGTTCAATTTTTGTGAAACGAAGCTTGAATCAAGTATTAATCCACAGAGTTCCCTGTTGTTTCACAATTGTAATGCTTTGAAAGTGGTTAACCTGCCAGTTTTTACATGATAGATGTGCTCACAAAGATCATGATTCTGAGGGACTGAAAACATATGCATTATTATACTTCTCATGAGTTCCTTCCATGTTATATAGGATGTTATTATCTGTGCTTCTCTGAGGAAGAAAAAGAAAACTAGTGTCTGGTAAGACAAGATTTTGAGGACACTTCTGTTACCAGGGCATAGGGAGTGCTCGTTTTTGTTTCATTTGAGCAGTGACAACATGATCTAGAAAGCTTTGAGCCCACGCATCAGTTCAACTAAGCAGGGAATGAGCCCTGTAGTTAAACTTGATGAGCAAGGTATCTACATCTTGAGCTTTGAAAGAACGAATATGTTATCTGACAAAATTTTGGGCATTATTTTTACAGGGAATCTTCTTTTTCTTTATCTTCTTCTTTTTCTGATGGTGAGCTTGGAATATCTGAAGCTTCTGCGAGTTTTTCAAGCATCAAAACAACTTCAGTTGTGTCGTCCAAATAATATTTTTCTTTACTTGGTTTCTGTCCTCTGTGCATGCAAAAATGGATGCATTCGGAGAGAGTGCCCCTGGCAATAGCACCGCCAGAAATCTCGAACTTGTCCTTACCAGATCTGTGGTCACCGATGCATAACTGAAAGTCAGCCTATCTTCTGTTCTCAGGCCATTGAAGATAATATCTTCTCTGCAACCACTTTTTTACTTACAGCACACCAAAATGTAAACATTCTACCACAGGCTGAAGAGATGCTCGACTTCAGATGCACAGCAGGTGAAAACAGCAACATCCAAAGGGTAAACTGCACTTAACTTTGTCAGCCAAAAGATAAATTTCATATAATCCTGTCTTGAAAAGTCAAGTCAACCTCTTAATGTTGACCCAGGATTTGAACAGGATGGATTGATTTTCATGAGTAGCATCCACCTATGACTATAAATCCACCTCATGCTTTGCATCCTTAAATCTTCAAATTTTAGCAGTTCCTTAGAAGAGAAGGCCTAAAAGAGCAAAACCAAGACAGCCACACATGTAGGGACATCATACAGGCCTTTCCCTACAGCTTTGGTCTGCAGTAATAAAAACTATGCTGACTTGCAAGGAAAGACGATCACTGGAATATGAATGACAAGACAACCTCCTAATGAACTTTGAACATGGTGCCCCGCAGATGAAGAGCTAACATCCCCTTCCATGGAGCAAATATATGTAACATGATCCATATTCATAACTCATTACCAGTCTTAGTACTTCCCCATCAGAAAGAACTAAGACAGGACTTCATACGATGTCAGAAACTTCAGTGTGTTGTATTCCATCCTAAGGAATGCAAAACAAATGTTCACAAGAAAATTTTACTCATCTTTTCTCCATGTCATTTCACCCTAGCCTCTATTTTTGCTCCAATCGGGATGGTTCTTGACAGGGTCAATCGGAGAAATTTCTCTGGCATTGAAGGCTCAGAAGGGCCAAAATAAGGAGATAAAGTGTCATTTTCCGAACAATTGAGAGAAGTTTAGGAACCAAAAACACCTTATTTCTTTTCAAAATCTCCTTTGTTTTTGCTCCTTTGTATCTCTTTTCTGCCGCTGTCTTGTCTCACTTTATTACTAGTGTGAAAGAAGGGAATGGTATCAAACATGAAACTGAGAAGTGTTATGATTCGAAACGAGCACTTCCTTTAGTGAACCATTTAATCCTTTTTTCCTTCTGCCCCTCGATTTGTTTGCTTTTTAAGGAAGGTGTGCTCCAAGTTAGCATAGTCCGTATTTATCAGGTTCACCTGCTTTTAAGGAAGCTCTGAGCTTAATTCTATTTTGGACTACGCCCGCGCAAGCTTGATTTCTGTTAATGAACTCGATCAGGCCTCACTTGACAAGAGATCACCATCCAGCCATTTTGGGGAAATGAGGCGGAAAGGTGACAAACTCATTCGATCAGCAGCCAAAAAAGTAAAAGAAAGAAACTGTCTTTCCAACTTCCAAACGCGCAATCTTTTCAAGAATTGGCTGCAGATTTGAATTCATAGGAAAGAAAAGGGAAATATGGGCTGGATATCCTCGGTTCTTGACAAGAAATGATAGTGGAGGCGTGATTAGCCGGCCAATTCTTTCCAATGTTAAAGATGCAGATCAGGCTTAAAGTGGCAAGTAATTCCACACATGTGGAATAAGGAAACTAGAAAGAAAACGAGAGGCAGTCATTCTCGGCCTCAGGAAGACACGAAGGAAGAAAGAATGCTTGGTATTAGAATTGAACAAAAAAAAGGAAGTGAAAAATCGACAAGATCATATTCATGTAATATTAGGCTAGTGGGCCCCAAAAGAAGAAAAAGAAAAAGAAGTTGAAAAGTCAATAAAGCAAAAAGGAGAGGAGAAAGAGCTCAGCTAAATAGAAGCTGAGAGGTCCCTCGATAGAAAGAAAATAAGAAGAAGAAAATAAGAAGAGAAAGGGGAAGAAAGGAAAAAGGGTTTGGCGCATGCATGCCGTGGATGCCTCGCCAAGCCAACTCGACTACGTAAAACAACACCCGGTAAGAGATTAGGCCCCCCGTTCGTCCAATTGAAGTAATTTTCGTGTTTAGGGCTCAAACTCGGAATTTTTGGAGTCATTGAGCTACGTATTTTTGTAGGAATGGTAGTTTAGGGTGTTGTGGAGCTGTGGGATTTTACAGATCGTGATTTGAGCTTATGGTTTGTCCGAAACAAAATTTCAAAGTTTCCCTCGCGCAATGAACAGTACGCGTCCAAAAGCTTTGGGCCCATATTTTGTCATTTTTCGGCTTGATTTTGGGACGGTCAAGTTGAGATTCTTGAAGTATGTTTGAAAGGCTTTCTAATAACTATAAGTACATTTGGATTGAGCTTCGGAGGAGAAAGTTAAGGCGCAATCAAGTTTTGCGCTTAAACTCTATGTTGCGAATGACTTGAATAATCACTTTGGTTATGTGATTTGTTAGCTCGTAAGAGTCCTTTTGTGAGAGTTAAGGCGTAGTTTAGTCATTTCGTAATTGAGATAGAGTTTTATTTTGATTTTAACATTATTTATCGGTTATTTGATAGGGCCGTGAATTTGACGATACGGGCATCATTTGTTGTTTAGTCATAGACAATGAGGTGAGTAGTATTATATCTTCTTTGGTTTTGTAAAATCATGTCTTGAAGTATATATATGTATATATATTGAATCGAGAAGAGCATTTTTATTGCATAAAAGCCAGATTGAGCAATTGCTACTCTTTGGTTGATTGTGGATGTTTGAAAAGCGTATTATACAAAGTCAGTGGAGAAATATATATGAAATTGCTTTGCAACTGATTAATGGAAAGGTTTATGATGATTTGAGAAATGGATATGAAATTGTCACACCTCGATCATCCGAGCACATGCCAATCCATTCTTGGTCGATTAATAGCGACATCCTAGGACGCATTGCCGACCCATTCATTTTAATGCGCATATAGAAACATATTAATAATCCCCAAACAATAAAATAATGGGATAGGAAAGGATGGCCAATTTTTCACAAAATACCTTTTTATAAACATACAGGTCTATACACAAAGGTTTACGGAAGGGATCGGCTCCCAACAAAAGAGAATTGTCCTACAACTAGCTAGCCAGACAAGATCGCCAATTCTTCAGGCTTCACCTCTTAAACTTCGGAGCTTCTGGTCCTTCACCAACACCACCTAATGACCTAAAAATGGTTATATAATAACCAATGAAACAATGTCTCAGCGATTTCTATCCCTAAAACTCAATTAGGAAGCCAATACACTCTAGAAGTTGCCTAAGCACAACACGAGACAGGAGACTTACCTTGGCCTCAGTTCCATCCTGCAATTCAACGTTATTTATAGATGTCTTATATCACATCAATCAATCAATTCATAACATTAGGTCAAATCACTGATCGATCGACCTAGTCGATTATATGTCATCTCGACCATTTTCTTGGTCGGCTCATCTCAATTACTCAAATTCAATGCTGAATTACGGCTCAGCAAGTATGGCCTACACGGTCATCTCAAATACTCAACCCCAATGCTGAATTACGGCTCAGCGAGCACGGCCTACTAAAACTTTGGCGATAATGCTGAATTACGGCTCAACGAGCACGGTTTACTAATTCTTCGGCGGTTAATGCTAAATTATGGCTCAACGAGCACAACCGATTTCAAATTCGGTAGTAATGTTGAATTACGGCTCAGCGTGCACAACTGATTCCAAGTTCGGTGGTGATGCTAAATTACGGCTTAGCGAGCACAACCTAGATTAGATGGTAACCTACGGTCTAATGGACATAATCGTACTTCAGCGGTTTTCTTGATCTAACCCACAATGTCATACGATTATTCACCAACAGCCAACAACATTACACTCCTCAAATAAATTTCTCAATTAACACATTATCTCGGCCTATTTTCCTTGGGTTAAAAGTACCCGTTAAAAATGATCATATGTGGGTACACGGTCGACCTTAGCCAAAATATAGTAATTTCACATTTTTAAACATCCCACCAGTTTCAACAGCCCATAACATATTTTTGGCGCTATAAACCGACGCTCGGTATTTTGGCTCCGTGTCCCCTGGTTCAAAGCCGGAATCGTGAGCGGTGGACAGATCCAACCTTCAATAACATACAATTCTAGTATGCAGAACTTGAGTGTCCACATCATTGATCCCACGGCTCCAGAAGTGTATGCTGTCGACCTCTCCCGATCAGTTAACATGACAGAGCATTTGCCAGAATGGGTGACGGTCGGTTTCCCGGCGGCCACCAAGGCGACTTCTGAGTTGCATACTCTGTACTCATGGGAATTTTAGCTCTAATCTACGTGTCAACGAAATGTAAATAGCACAATCAATACTTCTCCTGCATACACAAACAAAGGTGACAAGGTGACAAGGTTAGAGCAAAGGGGAGCAAGTCATGGGTGCGGTCTGTCATTGCTTTAGGCTCTTTCTTGCTGCTCACTTTAGTTCTAGGTTTTTGCTTGGTTTTATCACAGGTCAAAGAAAAAGATAAATGACCAAATTGGAGACGAGGATGATGTCCTATCAATTGATGAAGAATTTTACCAAGTGGCAGGACGAAAGAAGTTTTCCTTTAGGGATTTCGTCGATAATTTTGCAGATACTCGATTGCTTGGGAAATGAGGGCTCAGAAGAATTTATGAAGGCTGCTTGATTGGTGTGAATACTAATGTCACAACCAAGAAGATCACTCTAGAGTCACGATAGGGGATAAGGGAGTATGCGACAGAAGTGAAGACCATAAGCCGAGTCAAGCACATAAACTTGATCCAACTCATTGGATGGTGTCATGAGAAAAAGGAACTCCTCACTTGTTCGAGCACCGTACATTTTTGACGTGGGAGAAGCGGTACAAAATCGGGCAAGGCATAACCTTGGCCTTGCTATACCTCCACGAAGAATGTGAACAATGTGTTGTGCACCGGCATATAAAGCCAAGCAACATCATGCTTGGTTTGGGCTTCGGTGCTAAATTGGGGGACTTTGGCTTGGCTAGGCTGGCTGACCATGCTAAAGGGGCACAAATGACTATGTTGACCGGAACCATGGGTTATATGGCTCTTGACTGCTTTTACACAGGAAACCCAGCAAGGAATTGGATGTAAATAGCTTTGGTAATGTCCTTTTAGAAGTAGCGTATGGAAAACGAGTCGTGGATTCATGGGCAAGACCAAGTTGGACTCTTGGATTGGGTTTGGGAGCTCTACGAAATTCTAAAGCTGGTAGACACACTGAACCCGAAACTAGGCAGGGATTTCAATGAGAATCAATTAGAGTGCTTGATGATCAAAGGGCTTTGTATGCTCATCCAGATTCTAAAGTTCGGCCTCCATACGAGAAGCACTAAATCTTCTGAACTTTGATGCTTCGCTACCTGCCCTTCCATCAACGTTGCCAGTCCTGTCTTATCTGGCACCCTCCATCTATAGCGTCGACATGGTTACTCCATTTATCCTTCGGCACCTCCACTGGTGGTGAACCAGTTGATCAATAGCTTCAAAATGTACACATTTTTCTAAGCAATCCTCTTGTTCATCGTCCGCAGCGTTGATTTCAAATGTAGAAGAGCTCTTGATTTCAGTTTAAGTTTGATTATTACTTGAATTGAATTTCCCATACGGACTGGTTCCCAGAGAGATTGCGGAGAATGTTCAGTTAACTTTTTATTCATTTCATGTAAATTTAATCTCTTGTTTTTCCACATTTGGATTGCTTAGGAAAATGAACCCATAAAAATTCATTTCAGAGTTAAACAAATGCTTACTTTTCTTTTCTCTGCTTTTTGTTGACCGATAAAAAATTTCTTTTATTTAATAATGAAACTGAATGTTTGGAACTCAGAACTTATCTTATGCGCTCTCACAGCCGCCACGGAATTTAACGTCAATCGGACATATTCTTATCCTATACTCTTTTATATCTTTTTTGTTTAAATTATCAAATCGAAAAGCCAAAATTCTCATTATTATCATGTTCGACGCTCCCTTAAAAATGTACCAGATATATGCTCTTGTCTAAGAGTAACATCACCCTAAAACTTGATATCATCGAAAGCCGAGCAAACGGTGAAATGGGGTCGGAGGCTACCAGCCAACGAGGGCTTTCACACATCTTAGGATCCGTTCATTTCGCGGAAAATGACTTCTGGGAAAATATTTTTCGAATTTTCCGGTGTTCGTTTTACGGAAAATGAACTAGTCAAGGAAAATATTTTCCATCATTAGAAAAAACAACATTTAAAGTGAGGAAAACGTTTTCCATTTTTGAAAAGTGGAAAACGTTTTCCATAACTTCTTCCCTCTTACTTATTTTTATCAATACATTTTCATTTTCATTTTATGCTTTCTTTTTATTTTTTATTTTTTTAAATCAAGTTTTTAATTTCTTTTCTTTTCTTTTTTCTTTCCTTTTCATCTTATTCTTTGGCGGTGGCGGCGACCGGCCACGGTGGCGTCCGGTGACTGGCCGCAAGCCAGCGACCGGCGAGAGCTGCAACCGGCCGCAAGCCAGCGAACGGCAAGAGAGCTCTCGCCGGCCTAGGTGGAGCTCGCGGCTTGCCGGCGGAGCTCGGGCTCCCGATCCAAGCGAGCCCGAGCTCCGTCGCCAAATCCCGAGCTCGCGGCTCGCTAGAGCCTGGCGAAGCTCGCAGTGAGCTCAAGCGAGATCGGCCGAGCCTCGTGCGGCCGAGCCTCGTGCTCGCCGGATCTAGCCACAGTGCAGTCGGCCGCCGGCGGCCGACCATCGTCAGCGGGGAAGGAGGCGGTGGCGGCGGAAGGAGGAGGAAGGAGGAGGAGGAAGGAGGCGGCGGCGGAGGACGGAGGAGGAAGGAGGAAGGAAAAGAAAAAGAAAAAGAAAGAAAAAAAAAAAAAAAAAAATTTTCAAAATTTTAAAATTATAAATAATTAAAAATTTATTTTTTAAAAATATACAAAATAAAATTAATTTTTGGTCAATTAAAAATATTATAATTCAATTTTTAATAATCTTTTTCAAACAATTAAATGAGCTAACGAATAGTGGAAAATATTTTCCACTCAAATTTTAGGTTTTGGCTAAACACCGGAAAATAGAGTCATTTTCCTGGAAAATGACTTCCAAGAAAATATTTTTCGAAAACATGATATTTTCCGTGAAACGAACGGACCCTTAAAGTGCAAAATTTTTCAAGAAAAGAGAAAATCGTGATACCTAAGTGCATTTACATTCACTTAGAGAAGAGATCTAAAGACTAACTGGTGCCTTTTTTTAACTGGTATCATTTACCTTTCTACAAGGTACTTTGTACAGGTATAAAGTGGGTCCGCGTCTAATTTGCGACATTTACTACCCACCAGAGAAACAACCCAGCCATACCGATTCCGTAGAATCCGTGAGCCTCTTAGTTACTTTTGAGCATCTCTAAATTTAGTCAAGTACTTTCTATCGTCATTTTTCTCTATGCCAATCTCTAGAGTCACCATGTTCGATAATTTTCTGCCACTACGTAGAAATTTTCCAAGAAACGATTTGATTGCACTATTTTGAAAATTAGTATGAACTCACTCGACGCTATGGGAAAAAATTTATATTTTTATACAACACAGTTCATGTTAAAAGAATAATTTCACATCATCATTATTCTCTAGCTAAAGAATGCCTTTGTTGAAATTGTAACCTATCGAAGTTAGAGAAATGGCACGCATATAGAACTTTAACTTTGTTGGAGGGAAGTTTACTTCTGACTGTTATGTTAATTACAAATATCATCATGTAATTTAAACCAAATATAAACATAGGTGAGTCTATAGAACTCACCAATTAGAAGAATTGTCTTCGAAAACATGGTTAAGAATTAGTTTGGATGGACTTCTAGTTTTACTTTTTGCTCGGTGAAAATATTGGATTCACACACTATTACTTTTTCTTTGAAATTCAAAACACTTGAAAAAAAAAATGCAAACGTGCCCTTAACCTTGTCTTCCTTCCTCGTTTATCTCCTGCCAGGTGTCTTTGGGGCCGAACAGGGGAAAACTCCAATTATCAAAGTCCAAAACTGCCAAGCCGGCACGCCTTTTCCCGGTGTTTTCGAAGCTGGCATGTCTTTTCCCGCTGTTTTCATTAACCATTCCAAAGCGGTCTTTAATAAAACTCACAGCCTAAGCCATGACACCCCCAAACACTCAGACGTAGAAACGGGTTTCTTTTAAGAGAACATGCATAGGCTTCGAGGATTACCTGTAGTCTTTCCCTTCTATCTAAGCTCACGTCCATTGCTTCGGTGTTAAGTGATGGTTTATCGTTTAATTTTCCGCCTTTCGAGGGGCGAATTGTCCCCAGACACAACCCGTATCTGTCAAGTTCGTACATCCAGCTCACCATGAGCTATTATGATGGGAAACGTAATTATAGCGTGGGTCAAGCAGGTTACCACGAACCGGTGCACCTTTGGGATAAGTTGACCCGCAATGTGGCAGACTTCAACACTCGGTTCAGCTTCGCCTTCGATTCAGAACGTAACGAGGCATTTGGCAACGGATTGATGTTCTTTCTCTCCCCCAACGGATCCGACGTCCCGAGCTACTCGGGTGGATGCAATCTGACTGTTGTAAGTGGGATCCGAGACCCTTCTACCACATTTGGTGCCGTGGAATTCAACGCTTTCTACAACAATTCTGGGGACCCCCAGCGTGAACATGTCGGTGTAGACTTGAATAACATCATGTCTGTCGACCATGTGTGTGTTTATTGGTTCAGGGACAAAATCATGAGCGGTGGACTGATCGATGCTTTAATAGCATACAATTCTAGCATGCGCAATTTGAGTGTCCTCATGATCGATGCCGCGGATCCAAAAGGGAACGTTGCCGAGCTCTCCTATTCAGTTAACTTGACAGAGCATTTGCCAGAATGGATGACGGTCGATTTCTCGGCGGCCACTGGGTTGAGCTCTGAGTTGCCTACTCTGTACTCATGGGAATTTAGCTCTAATCTACGCGTCACCGAAAATGTAAACGGCACAATCAATTCTTCTCCTGCAGACAGAAACACAGGGGACAAGGTCAGAGCAAAGGGGAGCAAGTCATGCGTGTGGTCTGTCATAGGTTTAGCCTCCTCCTTGTTGCTCACTCTAGTTCTAGGCCTTGCCTGGTTTGGTCACAGGTCAAAGAAAAAGATAAATAACCAAATTGGAGACGAGGATGATGAGTGCGTTTGGGAAGGCCTTTGGAAAAAGCCTTTGAGAAAATGCAAACACCTTTGAGTTAAATGGGTTTTCCAAAATGCAAATGGTGTTTGGTAAATTGTACTTTGAAAGTTCATTTTGAAGTAGCTTTGGAAAAAATAAGTAGCTTTGGAAAAAATAGTGTTTGGAAAGACTACATTTACAAAGGACTTGGTGATTAATAAAAAAAATAAAAAACTATCAAAAATAAAAAATAAAAGAGTTCGCCGGCGAGGGGCAGGAGGCCGCCAGCGAGAGGCAGGCAGCCGCCGGCGAGACTCGGAGACGACCGGCGAGGGCCACCAAGGGTCGAGCGAGCTCGGCGAGGGTCGCCTAGGGTCGGACGACCCTCGGCGGCCCTTCGCCGGAGGTTGCGCGACCTCGCGACGATCAACGCGACCTAGATCTAGTCGCTGGAGGTCGCGCAACCTCGCGGCAACCAGATTTGGGTCGCACCGATCGATCGTGCGACCTCGCGGTGACCGAGATCTCGGTCGCCGGAGATCTGGTCGCCGCGAGGTCGCGCGTGGTCGCCGATCGCCGCGAGGTCGCGCGACCTTCGGCGACCCAAATCGGGTCGCGCCTGAGGTCGCACGACCCAAAGCTGGGTCGCAGCGACGCGACTTGGGGGCGGTCGCCGGGACTCGCGAGCGGTCGCCGCGACTCGCCGGGGTCGCGCGACTGGCCGGTGATGGTCGCCGCGACCTCAGCCGAGTCCATCGCCGGCCTCTCGAGCTCATCCGCACTGCTGGAGAAGAAGATGAACAGTACACATGTGAACAGTGATGAGGCATTCCGAGAATGCTAAAAGCCCAAGGCAGCCTAGGACCTGCCTTGGGCTTTCAACCTTACAAATGCCAGCATCTCCCCAATGCGCCTTGCAAAGTTGTTCCCAAACACCTCCATTTTGGCCCAAAGGCCTTTAGCCCCCCAAAGCCCCTTTCAAAGCAGTTTCCAAACGCACCCGATGTCCTGTCAATCGATGAAGAATTTGACCAAGTGACGGGACCAAAGAAGTTCTTGTTTAGGGACTTGTCGCGGCGACTGATAATTTTGCAGATGCACGATTGCTTGGGAAAGGGCGGTTCGGAAGAGTTTATGAAGGTTGCTTAATTGGTGTGAATACTAGTGTCGCAATCAAGAAGATCACTCTAGAGTCAAGACTAGGGATAAAGGAGTACATGACCGAAGTAAAAACCATAAGCCGACTTAGGCAAAGGAACTTGGTCCAACTTATTGGATGGTATCATGAGAAAAAGGAACTCCTTATCAACACTGTACATTTTTTACGTTGGAAAAGCGGTACAGAATTGTGTAAGGCATAGCCTCGGCGTTGCTATACCTCCACGAAGAATGGGACCAATGTATCGTGCACTGGGATATAAAGACGAGCAAACATCATGCTTGATTCGGACTTCAGTGCTAAATTGGGGGACTTTGACTTGGCTAGGATGGTTGACCATGCCAAAGGGGCACAAATGACTGTGTTGGCAGGAACCATGGGCTATATGGCTCTGCTTTTACACAGGGAAAGCCAGCTAGGAATCGGATGTATATAGCTTTGGTATTGTCTTCTTACAAACACAAATAGCGTGTGGAAAACGAGTTGTGGATTCCTGGGCAACTGAAGACCAAGTTGGGCTCTTGGATTGCGTTTGGGAGCTCTATCGAATTTGAAAGCTGCTAGATGCAGTGGACCCGAAACTAGGCAATGATTTCGATGAGAATCAATTGGAGCACTTGATGATCGTAAGGCTTTGGCGTGCTCATCCAGACTCAAGTTCGGCCCTCTATACGAGAAGCACTAAATCTTTTGAACTTCAATGCTTTGCCACCCGCTCTGCCATCAACATTGCCAATCCCGTCTTATCCCGCACCTCCTCCGTCTATGGTGTCGACATGGTTGCTCCGTTCATCCTTTGGTGCCTCGACTGGTGGTGAACCAGTTGGTCAATAGCTTCAAAATGACCACGTGTTTGTCTAAGCAATCCTCTTGCTCATCGTCCCCAGCATTGATTTCAATTGCAGAATGAGCTCTTGATTTCAGTTTGACTATTACATGCGTTGTAACTTCCCAAGTGGGTTGGTTCCCCGAGACATTTCGGATAATATCTGTTACTTTCCTTTTATATTGCGGGAACTTTACTGTACAAAAACATTGTCTCTCATTTTCCGGCATTTGAATTGCTTGGGAAAATGAGTCGAAGAAAATTCCTTTCATAGTTGAACCTACACTTGCCTTTCTATTTTTTAAATCGCAAATCATTTCCAAAATACAACTGCACACCGGTGTTCGGACTTGGATCCCGGAGGTTGACGCATCAGGCCTAGGTGCCTGACGAACGCTCTTCAGTCATCGACGCCCGCACTACGGTCCCCAAAGGCCAAGACTGAGTCACCAACACCCATGCCCAGCCACCCTCCTGCACGCGAGACCCCAGCGGCCAAGCCCAAATACCTGGAACCGAACCTGGGACCTGAGAATACACTCGAAACCAAATACCTGGAACCAAACCTGGGACCTGAGAATGCACTCGAAACTTCTTATTACATTTGCAATTCGTAATTTTTCTGTAACAAACATCGAACAAATGACTTCCATATTATTTGTAAAGTACGGCCAAACAGGGAAAGAAGAAAAAAGTTTTCCTTGATTATAGTTTCCCTTGAAAATAATTATCCAGCAAAGTTCATTTTCGTCTAGCAAACGGAGCTTGAATCAAATATCAACCCGCAGAGTTTTGCTTCACTATGCAATTCTTTGAAAATGGTTACGACTGACAAACACATGAATTACTATACTCCTCGTGTATTCCTTCCACTTTGGATATGATGTTATTCTCCCTGCTTTCTTCTCCGTTCGAGGAAGAACCAAAGAAAACAATGGCTCGACGCGACGATCTTTTGAGGACACTTCCAGTACCCAGGGCGTCGTGACGGATCAGTTTTGGTCCATTTGAGCAGTGACAATATGATCTAGACAGCTTCGAGCCTACGCATGAGTCCGGGAGCGCAAAAGCTGCGCATTCAGGAGCATGAAAACTGCGTGCTCACACCCTTTTGGCTACATCAATAGCTTCGTAATTGTGAGACAGGAAAAGCTGGCTAGCTTACTCTCCAAGATTAGTCGAATGTTCTAACAGTCGCAGCCCTCAAAGTCATGTGCAAAAGAATATATTGAACTCCTTCCAATCGAGTTTTCACATCCTTAGCAGCCTTCTTGCAGATGCCAAAACAATATTTGACGAACTTTGTGTGCATCCTCTCAAGAGGCTGAGAACAATGATGAAGCCAAGTCCTTCCTTAGCTTAGGGACACTCTTTCTTCCCATAAAGAAAATTGTAATTCTACAAACACTGGCACTTTCAAAAAGACTAGCCAGCCATTCTGTAACGTCAACCAAAAATAAAAAATAACATGTAACAATGTTCATTGAAATAGACAAAAGAAAACTTCCAACATCAGCTGTAACATTTACATGGCTTGTCAAAAGTTAATTTCAACAAGTTACTCGAGAGACACGGCAAAAACAAGAAAAACGGGTATGAGAATACAATTCCAACAACAGACGGTCTTTGCATATGTATCGTCTCAAGCATGTGCATAATCAACTGAATGGGTCAGCTCAGTGCTTTCCAAGTAAAATATTCAAGAAATTCCCTATCCAATTCTCCAGAAATGAAGCCGAAGGACATTGATACCTGGTCAGACGTTTGATGACATTCGACGTACTTAATCATCCTAAACAAGCCCTCCATGAGAAATCTTTCTATTCTCTGTGATTTGACAATTTGGAGCTGCTTATGTTTGTGTCAGCCTCAAGAGTAGTTCTTCACCATGCTTCTCTTCATCGAAGCAAAATGATCACCATAATAAAACTTGATGAGCGTGGTATTTATGTCTTGGGCTTTTGAAAGATTGAATTTGTCATCTGACAAAATTTTGGGCATCATTCTAGAGGGAATCTTCTTTTTCTTCTTCTTCTTCTTCTTCTTCTACTTCTTCTGATGATGGTGAGCTTGGAACATCTGAAGCTTCTGCAAGATTTTCAAGCATCAAAACAACTTCAGATGTGTCGTCCAAATAATATTTTGCTTTACTCGGCTTCTGTCCAACAGTGCATGCAAAAACGGATGCATTCGGAGATAAAGTGCCACTGGCAACAGCACCACCAAAAATCTCAAACATGTCCTCATCAGATCTATCGTCACCAATGCATAACACAAAGTCAGCCTGTCTTTTCTTCTCGGCCATCGAAGATAATATCTTCTCTGCAACCACTCCTTTGCTTACTCCCTGCAAACCAAAATTTAAATAGTTTATCACAAGCTAAAGAGATGCTCAACTTTAGAATGCACAGCAGGTGAAAACAGGGTCAGCCATATGACATCCAAAGAATATATTGCACTCACCCTTATCAGCAAAAAGATAATCCTGTCTTGAAAAGTTGTCAACCTCCTAAACTAGTTGTCCAATGATTTGAACAGGACCAGTAGAAATTCATGAGTAACATCTTTCTCACTATGACTATAAATCCACCTCATGCTTTGCCTCCTTAAATGTTTCAACTTTTATCAGTTCATTAGAGGAGAACACCCCCCCGGGCAAAAAATAAGAGCCACACAGATTGGGACATTACATGCCTTTTATTACGGCTTTTATCTGTTTGCAGGGAGAAAACTAAGCTCACTCACAAGAAAAAATGACCACTAGAATAAAAATCTCCTTTAATGAATTTTGAACACGGTGCCATGCAGATGGAAAGCTAAGATCCCCTTATGCATCATGATTTATACTTATAACACTCATTCCCACTCCCAGTACTTCCCGCGAGAAGAAATCTTCAATTCGGACCCCATATTCAGTGACCAATTCGAAGTGTTCCGTGGTTAAGAATTGCAATCGATTTAAATTGCAACAAATTAGACAGGCAAACTTGAATTGCAAATGATTTCATCGTGGCACTTTTAGCATGGAATGGCATAGAAGCCCAATCGAGACATTCCACACAGAACCACAAAAAGATAGTTTATATCCCTAATCATATTGCCTTAAATCAAACATGTATGCTGGGGAATACGGTGAGCCCATGTTATGTTTATTGTAAATTTGCCATAATGATGCAGCAAAATCAGCCTGTCAAATGGCTTTTCAGAATATGGGGGAAAAAGGCTAAGTAGCACACAACAAAACAGCCTGATCATTTTTCACAAATTAAGACAGGACTTCAGACAATGTCGGAAAGTTCACCGCTGTAGAATTTCCTAAACAACGCCGCAACACCAATGCTAGCTTGCATAAACTAAACTCCCCTACTTATATCAACCAAGAGATAACTCTCATGACTGCCGTTGAATAATCGCACATGAACAAGATGGTGCAGTCTGGGGCCACTCATAAGAATACGACAACCAACTCTTTAAGGGGAACTCACAAGCATAAAGAGAACGCTATACATACGAAGTATAATACGTTTGTACAAGAAAAGGTGCACAGTCTCCACCAAGCTCTATTCTTATCCAGATTTCAGGAGAACAATGTTAGCTTTGAAGGAGGAAAGTAACTGCTTATGGTCAGTAACTTCGACTAAATGAATTTTCTTAGATGATGTACAGAATATCAATTCCAGAACCAATCACGTTCTTGTTTTTCATAGTATATGCTTGCAAATATAAGGAGATGTTATGGTAATCTCCACTGCATATTGAAGTGAGTAAAAAGACTGGAATGAACTGCAATTAGTAATTTAGTGACTCGCCCTGAACATCTTTGACATAATTGTTGATAAATGCTCTCTAAAACAAATTAAACTCAAAAGGAATACATGTTCACGCATAATTGATAGCCAAAGATAAAATGAGTACCTGAGGCTTCACTTCAACGATGTATTGACCACTTTTCACAGCAACAGGTTCATTAGCCAACACGCTCTCTAGATGGTCCAACATCTCCTTTGCCTGGCTTGATCCAAAACCTGGGTCTGCATCCCGATGATGCCAAACCAAGGCACTCTCTTTCTTCTCAATGGAAGACCCATCAGTGGCTTCTGTGTACAGTTGCATAACAGGTTCAGCCATCTGAATCCAGCCAAAATCATTGCTCTGTCCACAAGCTTGCCAATCCTCATCTGCAGACCGCCTGATATTTCATCACAAACAGATAAGCATCAGGTGTATAAGAAAAATTGTTCCAAAGGGAGGTGTTCCAATCACCAAAGAAGGAAGTAATGTTGTTAACCTACAATTAAGAACAACATACTACCTCATAAAGTAACCATGTTCAGCAGCGATCCCGAGCTTGCTACAAGAAGAAAGCCATTCCCCCAAGGTTTTGCCTCTTCCGCTAACCACGAACACCGTGTTCTTTGGATCAGCACAAAGCGTGTTGATTATTGAAATAACTTTTTGACTTGGCCTTTTGTTCATGGATGTTTGCGGCATTACAGTGCCATCATAATCTAACAATATAGCCCTACTTTTAGACCTCAAGTAAGCAGATACTATTGCATCAATTGACAGCTTCTTGAAATTGGGGTCCAGTGCCACAACTCTAAAACCAAAACTCAAACCGATTCCCCAGCAACGTCTTCTAAAATGGTCTTTGCATGTCCTTTCCAAATCCTGGTAGAAGCTTCTTGACCAATATGCCACATCGTGCAAGCTAACATACTTATAGTGCTTCTCATGGCGCAATTGCTTTTCAGGATCAAACATTGAAATTGCCTCATTCAATGCCTCAGCAGTAGCCTCAATGTTCCATGGGTTGATGCGAATAGCACCACTTAATGAAGGAGAACATCCGATAAACTCGGACACAACAAGCATGCTTTTTCTGGGCCCAGTTGAATCTGAACAGGATCCTGAGTAAGAAACTCCTTCCCTGCATACAATGTACTCGTAAGGCGTGAGATTCATACCATCCCTCACGGCTGTGACCACAAGACACTCAGCAACAGTGTAATATGCGGCTCTCTCACTAAGAGAAACTGGCCTGTCAATAAAGACAACTGGTTCATAACCCGGTCGACCAAAAGTTTCATTAATTCTCTTGCAGCTTGCATGTATTTCAGCCTGTATTTCCTCAAGGTCGCTACCCTTTCCCCTAGCAGGATTAGCAATCTGCACTAAAACTGCCCTCCCCTGCCACTTAGGGTGCTGTTTTAGCAAGTGCTCCATTGCCAACAACTTCAGATTGACACCTTTAAAAATGTCCATATCATCAACCCCAAGTAATACAGTCTTTCCTTCAAACTGCTGCTTCAGCTCATCCACTCTCCAATCCTTATCTGCCAGTTTCAATACAGACTGAATCTGGCCCATGTGGATCCCAACAGGCATGATCTTTACCCCAATTGTTCTTCCATAATATTCCAAACCGATATAACCCCTTTTTGACTGGTACTCCACACCCAAGATTCTACTGCAACAGGATAGAAAATGCCGAGCATAATCGAATGTGTGGAAACCAATCAGGTCGGCATTAAGAAGCGCTTTGAGTATCTCCTCCCTAACTGGAAGAGTCCTATATATCTCTGATGATGGAAAAGGGCTATGGAGAAAGAACCCCATCCTCAGCTTGATGAACTTCCTTCTTAAGAAAGTAGGCAAAACCATCAAATGATAATCATGTATCCAGACATAATCATCCTCTGGATTTATGACCTCAATCACTTTTTGCGAGAAAATCTTGTTTGCCAAAACATAAGCCTCCCACAAGGACCTATCAAACCTGCCACCATGATTGGCCGCAAAAGGGAGCATGTAGTGGAAAAGCGGCCACAAGTGTTGCTTACAAAACCCGTGGTAGTACTTTGACAAAATGTCAGGAGGTAAAAATGCCGGGACACACTTGAACTTCTCTAACAAAAGCTGCGAAACATCATCCTGCTCGCTGGGGTCAACATCGACCCTCAAAGAACCAACATATAAAACCTCCATATCATCGGGCAAACCATCTTTAAGCTGTAACAACAACGAGTCGTCGTCCCAACTTAAGGCCCACCCCTTATTATCAGGCCTTCGCTTAGCTTTAACGGGGAGCTGATTAGCCACAATAATTATCCGATCCTGAATAATCGAAGATGGAACATCTGAGCTCACGCTATTGGCCTGATCATCATCGAGCTCCGATATGTCCACCGGAACAGTCATCACCCGAGGAAGCCGCTTCTTCTCCCGGCCCATTACCGGGAAATTCCCCGAAGCTAGATCTAAGAGGTTGGTATACGACTTCGACAACATTTTCGAGACAATCCCAGCTCGACGAAGAACCCCTCAGAACCAACCGACCAACCCCCTCTCGCTAAATCCCTCCCCTTCGAAATGGACCCGAAATCCGCCGCGATCTGGAACACGCACCAATCAACGCATCGCCGTCAGACCCACTAAAAGGGAACCTCTCATCTACCCAGCAGACACCAAATTGAAAACACCCAAGCAATAACACAGTGAAAAATCCGAAATTCTTGGACCTGCAGCCACTAAAGACACCACCAGACCACCAAAGAGAGGTGCAGAAAGCTCGAAACTTGACAGACCCAATCTGAACGGAAAACCCAAGTAAAAGATAACACGAAGAGAACAACTCACCTCGGCTGTCGACGAACCCAAAATACTGTCCCTCTCTTCCCCTCTCCCTCTTTCTCTCTCTATCCTTTTCTTGCAGAAATTGCTATCGATCTGAAAATCGAATAAAAGAATCTGAATTCCTCCCCTCCCCACCAAATGGATAACGAGAAATCTAGGGTTTGGTATCACCTCCACCGGGTCGATCCGAATAGCACATTCACTCTCTCTCTCCCTCCTCTGCGCGAATGAAATAAAAATCCTTGCTTTTTTGCGGGATGAAAAGTGAAATAAAGAAGAAGAGAGAGGAGAGAGAAAGAGAGGGACAAGGAGGAAAAAAAAGAAAAAGAAAATGGGAAATGGAAAATAATAAAATAAAGGAAGAGGATAAGGTCGGCCAGTAGGCTGCCCAGTAATGCCAACTGGCATTTTATTTTCTTTGTATTTTTTTCTCCTTTTCCGATTTTTTATTTTTTATTTTTATTTGGCTCTCTCGTGGGTTTCGCTCCGCCCCCACGCGGTTCTTCCGTATAAGAAAATGTGAAAAGAAAAAGGAAATATATAAAATAATGATGTATTTTTTTTATATTTATATGTATATATAAATATGATGATTCTCGAGTCATGGACCGCAATATTGTCGTAGAATCTTCCCTCTTTTCGAGTCGCGAAATTCCGACAATTTCGCCAATTTTTTCTCCTTTCTTTTTTATAAAGATTGAGTTGAATTTTAAATAATAATTGTTATTTACCTTAGTTGGAGATGAATTGGGGTCAACTTAATCTTTAAATTAATATAGGGTTATAAATCCTCCCTTGCCTACGTGAAGGCCATGACACGGGGAAATCGTACGATGCTATTTCATTATTTGATTATTTCATTATTAATTATGATCGTCGAATTGATTATGTTGAAAAATTTTGACTCTTTCGTACCTACTTAAGTCCACACATTTTCCTTTAATTAAGTCTGCTAATTTTGAATAACTCAAATTTATGAACAAAAAACTTCGATTGAAGTTCGTATTCAAATATATATATCTATTTATTTTGTTTTGACCGAAGAGTTGAGAAGCACAAACTAAAAAGGGGAAAATCGATGCGGCTAACAATTTTAATCAACGTGCTTACGCGAGTAATTTAACATCTTCTGTTTAATGTTATCCAAGTGGGCAACTTTAATTTATTTTTTTGAAAGAAAACATTGCACTTATATATAATAAGGATGGGGCATCTTGAGAAATATTTCGAATGATTTTTCATTGCAACATACATGGCAACATTGCACTTATGTATAACAAGAAAGGGGAGCATGAATAATACTAGGGCGATTTGGTTTTGTGAATTAATTTTCCAATTTTAAGAGTTGAAACGATGTCATTTTATTTTTCTTGGGAAAAATGAGTGTGCCTTTACTTTTATAGGAAAGGTTTTTTTTTTTTTTTGCTAAACTTATTTTTTGGTTCTTTTTGGCCAAACTATAAAGCATGTAAGGATGATATTGCCAAACTATAAAGCATTTTATTTTATTTTTGCCAAATAGTCTATAGCCAAACATCAATTTAGTAGACCTATATAACTCATGGAAAATAAAAACAAGGCTCATATTTAGGGGAAAAATATCATCAATGTAATCGAAATCCCAAGACCCATCTTATAAAGTGGTTTGCTATCTTTTACTTTATATCTTCCCCAACTTTCTATGCAATATGCATGCACCAAGCGCATGCTCCATTATTTTTCATATTTTCAGCATTATAGTGCATTAATAATAACATTAATAACTTTAATTGGATGCTGAAATAAAATGTTAATAATTATTTTCTTTTTAACTTATTATATGAATTCGTTTTAAGAAACCAAACATTAGCGAACCTTTTGATATTTTTTTAATAAGCAAGAACAAGCATTTATTCGAAATTTACAAAAAGGACATGACAGAAGAATGAAGGTGGTTATTACATTATAAGGCCAATTGAGGGGTTTCACCAAGTGTAGTTTTTAGGAGGAAGTGGATACTTAACTTTTTCTTCTTATATTTTTTATTATTTCTCCATTGTCAAATTTAGTTTTTTATTCTTTTTGGAGTTATTTTATATTACAATACTAAAGTATCGTGAAAGCGAGAGCGGAATAGAATATAATAAAAATCCTTATCATTGTTCTCTCATTATCATTTTTAAACATTCAAATCTAACAAATAATAACAAATAAAACTCGTTTTAAATAATAAAGTTTACATCATAAAAATGTGTAATGATATCTAAGAAAATGAAGTCCAAGTGAATAATTCAATAACATCTTTGACCATCATTTGATCATTTCTAATCGTGAGCATCGCTCTTCTTTGCACACCAAAAAAGGCACATAATTGCCACACGCCCTTATCTTTGAAAATATCAATATTCTGTTTAACCTAAATTCCACTCATTATTATCATATGCAAAACCCTCATAATATTTTTTTTGCAAAACTCCTTTGATTTTCATTATTGTAACTTCTTACTCAAGTATAATCATGCTGATGTCAAAACTTTAGCTCCATAAATCCCATACGCCAAGTAATAAAGTTTCATTTAATTAAAACTTTTTCCCGCTTCCCATTTTAATCTCTCGAAATTTCATCAACCTGTCGTCATAAATCTATTAATTCGATAATAATGTCTGCCTAAAACCCTAAAAATGGACACCGCAAAAGATCTTCCCATCCACTCGTTAGTCGTTCCCATCCCAACATCTTTTCGGGGGCAAGCGGTGCTAGGGGCCCCAGCAGAGGACGACGTGGGAGGGGGCAAATCGACACGTGTCGAGAGATGCTTCGGTGCCTCCCGAACGGTGACCGTCGGATAAGATGGGACCCGGCGCCGCGTGCGCGCGTCGCCGTCGTCGCTGGTCCCTTATCTGCTCGGGTTTGGGGGAGCTTTCCTCAGGTGCTCCGCACGCCCGCGTGCACCCTCCCGGCCCGGACCGCTCGGGCCTCGCCACATCACCTGCCCGGAGGGCCCCCACCCACTTCTCGAGCCGAGCGGCCCGGGCTCCCGCGGTCAGCGGCGCACCTGAATATCCCCCCGCCGGGCCCCTCCCCTCCACGTGGCGGATCGAAGGACGCGGAAGCTTGTGGATATGGCGGAATAACGAGGTCGGGGGGGAGGAGGACGTGGTGGCCCCCGCGGCGGGGTGACGTCACCCGATGCGTCACCGAGGGACACGCGGCGGACCCCCATTGGTCGGGGCGAGGATATGGTTAGGGTTCGGCCCCTGGTTGGTGGCATGCGAATTAATAACGTGTTTCTTCTCGTTAGCGGCCAGGGGGGGTCTAGTTCGACCGCGGCCGAAATGTCGGTTTCGCCCCCGGGCCTTCGGGGTTTTTACCCCCGGGATGGCAACGGGTTTGGGAGACGGCGAAGGGCAAAAGGGGCACGAGGGGCGTGCGTCTTTACGGAGCGGGACCGGATTGCTGGTCCGTTTTTGACCGATCTTTTTACAACGTGGATGTGCTCGTGTGCGCGTGTGCTGTCTCCACCTAATTTTTTTGCCAGGTTGGTGCGGTGTGCTGCGGTGGCCGAATTAATGGAACATCTTCTTTTCTGATTTCTTTCTTTTTTTCAATTTAGGTGGAATTATTTTTTCCTATTTAGTACCTAGCGAAAGAGATATTCTCCTCTCTGACCAAAAAAAGAAGAAGAGATATTCTCCTCATACTTCTTAAAAAAGATTAATATCATAAACAAACTCTAATGATGCCCAATATAACTTTGATATTTCAAATTTAATATTGTCACAGATACCTCAATACGAAAGATTTAGAGTTTTCTAGGTAGGAAAAGAAGTATTATTACAAGTTTGAGATTTTGGTAGTGAAAGAAACAGTTTTAGTGTTGTGCTAGGTATAGTTTAGGTTGTTGTTGTTGTTTTTTTTTTTTTTTTTTTTGTGATGTAATTTTCTTTTCAAAAAGTAAAAGTCCTTATTACCAAAAGTCAAGTGCCGAATTTAAAAATATATGGAAAAAGAAATTATAGCATTTAAAACGTGTCTATTGTTTTTTGGTAGATGGGGTGCTCCAAAGCCACCTATATCCGAAGACCTTTCACTTTCCTTTCAATGGAAGATATCCCAAGAGTACTTGCAAACACTACATTGAAATCTAGATGGGTAAGTTTGAGGGATGGATATATACTACTTTAATATTTATATTTTTACTCCACTCCGGTGGATTTCCTATGGAATGGGGATGTTGTGACTGATGACACAAATGATAAAAATGAGTATTTTATGTAGTCATCTCAAAACTCCTTTTGTTTTGGCATTGTCCTTGGCATATGCCACAGGATCTCCCCAACTACTACCTGGAACTGTTTATTTTATTTTTTTCCCCTTTTAGAAACCGAATGATTCCTTCCATTCTTTTTGTAGGGACTAATTCTATAAATATCCGTTCCTCAGGGACCAATCAGCAACATGTCACGATTATTATTTTTTTTTATGGTATTTTACTGCATTTTCTCTGATCAGGTATTTAATTGGCATTTCTTTCCTTCTTTTTCATCCTATCACTAACACGATGTCATGAGGGTGTATTCTCAGATAGCACGAGGCCAAAAGATTGCATGAATTTACATCCTAGGACAAACATGCTCACATTTTTCAAAGTGATTTGAAAGAATGCATGGGTTTCTACTCAAAAGATAAAATATTTGTCGGAAAAATAAAGTCACTGAAGTAAAAGTCATGCAATTTTGGATCGGTCGAAAAATGGGGATATTTTGGTCTTGCAAATATAAGCCGATGCATGTTTTTGTGGGCATTTGGGAATTAACGTATATATTGAAAAGAAAAGATTGAAAAGATATGTTTGAGGTTTGTGTAAATTGTGAGACAAAAATATGCAATATTGGTAGCTAAGTCCTTCTCAATGTAAATCATATTGAAAACAGGATTGGCGGAGTGAGCTTCGCCATGGAACAAGTAACAAGTGCCCTCTTAGGAAACTATCCCTTTTTTTGCTTTTTTGTTTTTACTTTTTCAATGTTAGGATGATGGAAAATGCATTGGACCCAAACATTGCAAATCTA
The DNA here is from genome assembly GCA_014182375.1 of Eucalyptus virginea. Classification (NCBI taxonomy): domain Eukaryota; kingdom Viridiplantae; phylum Streptophyta; class Magnoliopsida; order Myrtales; family Myrtaceae; genus Eucalyptus; species Eucalyptus virginea. Next base: position 7,791,813 of record CM024517.1, on the reverse strand, counting down.
GGCAAGGTAGAACAACTATAGGAAGTACATGGTACAATCATTCTATACCAGCTATAACCGTGGAAAGGAGTTACACTTCTTAGAGCCAACAATTGTAGCATTGTCGCAGCCAGAACACCTACGACACCTCGCGATCAAATTATTTTTTTACGTAGGTTTAAGGAGCTGCACGCTAGAAGACTATCTTTTAATTACATTTCTATCAAACTCGCTATTATGGACTTAATAGTCAATCAGCACCTATATTTAAATTGCCATTTTTTTTGGGCCATAATGGGGGAAGCACCGTAGCCCACTGCCTATAATGGTGCTTGTTCACAAATTAGGGCAGCTTTTGGGCCTTTTTAGCAAAAATAATTCTTTACTTTTCGAGCCCAATAAAAGTCAAGCCCAGATTTGGAGGATTTCCCGATGTGGATCGTGGCATTAGTGATTGAACAGAAAAAATAAAAAAACGATACGTCTTTCGGATCTGAATAATATTTAACATATAAAGAGAGATAACCTCCTCTATACTCTCACATAAAGTAAAGAAGGTCTCCTATTTTAAGAAGATAATAATCCTTATTTTTTTTTCCTAAAAAATCCCCTTGCTTTATGAATTTTTCGTGAATGAACAAATGCATGAATTGATAACTTCAGTTTATCTATAGCATGTTTTAATTTTGAAATTTAAATCATTTATATATTATAAACAACCTTATTGGAAAATGTTCAAATCTTGAAGTATTATTCTCTTCCCACATGAGGACAATTCTTTCATGTTGCATCAATAACTTCTTTTTATAATTAATAATGGGGAAAATTCCAAATGAAGACCTGAAGTGAATCTATTTTCTCAAATAAGGACCCAAAGTGAACTTTGTGTCAAATAAGGAGTCGAAGTGGATCCAGTGTTTCAAATAAGAACCCGAAGTGAATTTTGTGTCAAATAAGGACTCAAAGTGATCAAGTTAATCTCTATTGAGGACCTTAGCTCATCGGCAGACATTTTTCAGTGATTAAAATAGGGGCAATTTTGTCAGAAATTTGTGATTGGAAAAAAATGGAAAATTCTAAATTAATTAAGTTCAAGTTATTTTTTTAGATGTTTACATTTTCTTCTTTCTTCTCCCTCATTTGCTCCTCAACCAAATCGCTAGCCGATTATTGTCATGACTTAATTCTTGTCGCTCCTCGCCTTGCTCGACCGACGGAAAACTCGGGTCTCCGCAAACAAAGAAAGAAGGATCTGGTTTTGTTCTTGTTTTTGAATTCGTGTCTCAGCCGGCAGAGAATTTGGGTCTTCGACTTTGCGGAGGATGGTACAATGAATGAGGAGAACTTTAGTCTTTGACTTTGCAGAGGATGAGTACAAGGAACGGGGAGACCATAGAAAACCTAAGGTTTTTTTGTTTATGTTTTATGATTTGTTAATTTTCCTTATATTTTTTTTGGACAAAATTACCCAAACTCCAGTCGTCGGAAATGTCACATGCTTGATAGCTAGCAAATATTTGCTTGACCAGCAAGCTTAGATCCTTATTTGGAATTTATTCAACCACTTTGGATCCTTATTTGAGATAATGGGTCCACTTTAGGTCTCTATCTGACACAAAATTCATTTCGGATCCTTATTTGAGAAAATTGGTTCACTTCGGGTCCTTATTTGGAATTTTCCCTTAATAATGCAAATATTTTGCAATATGACAATTTTTTAGGAACTTTTAAATGTCAAATCATTTACATTCACGCAAGACGTCTATCCTTTGGCCGGTTCTATGTTATTTTCTTCGGATAGAATCAAACGTGTTGTACGAAAGGGAACATTTGGGACTGTTCTTTTGTGAGACTCAATTTAATTTAGATATAATTGTTTTCGTAAGATTTAAATGCCTTGGTCTTGTGAATAAGTTTAGTCAATGAATTTTCAAAGTGCACCTACGAATTGTCTTTAAGAAATGCTAATCGTGTTGCATGATTTGTGGGTTCATATAGAAATTATGCAATGAAAAAACTTCTTTTCTGACAAAAGGCTCGATGTTGGAAGAAGGGCTACAGCCTACAGGCAGTAGATATGACCATCTAACTTAGATTATTAGGTGAAAGTGTTGTCAAATCATTATCATTTTAATCTTCACTCTCATGTTGAAAGTGTGAAAATTGATCATACGCGGACAGTGTCTTACCAATTTCCTTGATATCTAGTTGTGTGATTATTTTCGATTTATCTTAAATAACATTAAGTTATTAGATAAAATTATTGCTTTTTACTTGAGTGTAACGATAAATGTCGATCATCATTAAAGGTGATGCTCGAACCTTTTGAGACCGAGTTAGTGGTAAAAAAAAACCAAATTTGAGTGTAAGGGTAGGGGTGCACAACACAAATTTGTTTCTCATTCCAATAAATTCATGTCTGATCTTTTACACGGTTCTAATTTACACTTGACTTTATCCATGTAGATAACTTTAACCGTTCTTACGTAAGTTTGGCTTTTGATGAAAAAATAACGTGTCTATGATTGAAATTAGATGGTAAATTTTGTATGCAAACTACAAAAAGCTTCATAAGGATTACAAGGAGTTGTGATTGAATTCCAGTGTTAAATCAATTGTTCATTTGTTTAAAACAACATTACAAAGCTTGTCCACTTTTTTTTTTCCAGACATACAAAAAGAGGAGAGGAGAGGCGACCGGCTTTAGCATTTAGGTCTGAGGGTAACCATACGCGTCTCAAACACGTGACAACACATTCTAGTTGAGCCATAGTTACTTAGCATATCCTGTCGGTATTGGAGCCCACTACCACAGCTCTGCTGGAGTGCTAGATGTCCAATGACCAATTCATCAATATAAGAATCACATACTACTATTGCAAACCGGTTCGAACTCGAGGCTTCATGGATGAGAATATAACTCCCCGTATCACTTAGACTAACATCACCAGTGGTCCTATTCTTGTTCTTCTTTTTTGTGGTCTAATCCTATTCTTGTTCTTTTACTGTCCCTAATTGTTCCACAAGATGTCCGACCAAAGAATATATAATTGGTCCACAGGATGGAAGAACTGAGTATATAAGACTGCTAACTAGTCGTGAGGCACCAAAGTTTGGACTTTAAATTGCAATAATATGTTATGCATATGATGAAAGGGAAGTGTGAAGAAAACTTCCTCTAATCAGCCTTCTCTGATTCGTGAATTATAGATTTGGGACTTTACCCACATTTGGTTGATGTTTACAACTTGTAATTCACCAAACAAGATGGCGGTTGGAGAAAAATATAGCCCATAATGAAATATATTTGGGTTTACTTTTTTTTGGTTGGTTATTTTGAGGTCTACTTAGTTGATGCTAAACTTTATATTTAGGTTCACTTAGTCTTACCCAAAGAAGAAAGAAAGAAGTTGATGCTAAACAATGAACGATGGCATAAGTAAATAATTAAACAAATTATGTGAAAAAACCATATTTTCAAGAATCCAATAAGAAACTAGTTATGGCATCACGTTAGAAACTACTCTTAATAAGAATACTGGATTTTTTGTTGACTGATGTTTCCAGAGATTCCGCTGCCATAATTAACATATTCCACCCTTGATATTATTAGTTACTACCAGTGCAAAGTTTTCGATCCACTACTTCTGGACCTGTCATAACATCCAAAGTTCAATTACCTGCAGCATCACTCTTAATATATAATAAAGACCAATCATCACATAGTGACGTTGAAGGAGAAGATCACAACTTTATTCATGTTATATATAGTAGCTACTCAACTACGCCCTTTTTAACATATAATGTTGACATATCTCAGATATTCTAATCCCCACCATAAAAAAAACCAGAAAATTATCCAAAAATTAACTAGCTGAAAATATAGATGCAGAAAAGAGCAGCTGAAATAACACTAGAGAGTGTTACGACTAATAGCCAAAACCGGGGCTGATGACGGAGCGCAAGATTCGGCTGGGCCTCATGAGGTGTCTGGCAAGCAGCTTACGGTCGACCGGTGAGGCATGACCCTTCTTGCTAGGGGCCGAGCCAGGGACGTCGCCCTTGGGAAGGGCACTTAAGATCAAGCTTGCCTCTATAAATGGCATTCCCTTCTTCTTCTGCTTCTCTTCCTTCATTTCCAAAAGCTTCCTGGCTTCAGTACTCCAAGCAAATGCAGCGAAAACGATCATCAAGGTCATGAGCAGCACTATGCTAAACCGAGCCATGAGAGAGAGAGAGAGAGAGAGATGTTGCTAGGTTTCGAGAGCCACTAAGAAGACAGGGTTGTATGGAGGGTTCTGTTGTGGCTGTGTTGGGCCATGTACAAGTATTTATATATACCACCTAATGCGATGCTTGTTTATACAATGGAGGATTATAATTAGAAACCATAATCGATGGCAAATAAAAAATACATACATGTACTTTTCACATATAGCATCACTTGGAGGACACATGTGCTTTTCAAGAAAGTCGTTATTTAAAAAATGTAGTCTTCTCTGGTTTGGTTTTGTCCCACGTCACCTTAGGTTTCGTATCACCTTCGAGCAAAAGGCAGTGAATCTTCATCGATTTCCTTCTTTACCAATTTATGTTGTTCAAAACTTCCCTTAAAAAAAGAAAGAAAGAAAAAAGAAAAAAGCTGCACAATGCTAGTTTTATGAGGACTATGTGGAAAATCATCTTGCAAAAAGAAGTTCCTTCACGATATTAAGTATATTTCTTGGATAATTTTTTTCGATTATTATTTTGTCGTTCTTGATGATTATGCCCATGCTCGTTGACCATTTTTATCATGGAGGATACGATGTGATAGAAAACCAAGATTTTAAATCCAAATCAACACCTAACTCCTCCAAGGACGTAGCGACAACTCCAACTTCAAGGTCAGATGCTGATCTTGATGATCCACGGGAACTATGACAAACCATTTTACATTTGAAGATATGATCTGCTTGCATGAATACTCGTGATTATATGCAAATGATTAAAGAAAAATTTCAGCAATTACATGATGTAAAGAGGTCTTGTGTTCAAATAATCTTAGTATCCTTCAATTTTACGTCAAAATATTAAGTATCTATGTGTTTGGTATAAATATAACTATATTGTAAATTGGCTACGTTGCAGTTGTATTGCGATTTGTGTGTTTGGTAATGCATATTTTAAAATTGTAGCACCTTAAAACTAAGAGAAGCCTGCCATAAGTCATTGGAATTATGAGGGTATAGGGTTTTTCCCCCACACAAGGCCTTGACTTTCTCTCATGGGATAAACTTGTTCCAACTTTGAACTGTCTCATAAAAAGACAAAAACTTCACTCAAGGAACAAATTTGGCCACCGATAAACCCTACTTACGAGACGTTTGATTTGTTAAATGGAAAATGAGATAACCCGCTGTAAGTTATTGGAACTATGAGGGCTCTGCAGGGTTTTTCCCCCAAACAAGGTCTTGACTTTCTCCCGTGGGATAAACTCGTTCCCAACTTTCAGCCATGAATTACTTCTTCAAGAGACTAAAGGGAGGTATTACGTGCGCTAACTTTCTTTCGAACTCATTGAACAAGAGAAGTCTTATCACACCTTTCCTTAACTAATCAAAAGAAAAATAATCAAAAGGACCATCGAAGTTGATGGATGAATAATATTGTGTTCTTCGTTGATGTTGGTAGTTAATATGTAGCAGTCCGAGTGCTACTGTCATCCAGGCCAATCGTATTTCACCTCGGAAGAAGCCAGAAGAAGAGGATCTCATACTTTCTCTAATCTGCTGTTTTCTACAAATGAAAGGTTGAACGTTCGAAAAGCACCTTTGATTACCTAAACATTAAAATAACAAAACCCCAATGGTCCAAGTTAGCGCCGTTGACTCTTATGTCAATGAATCCATCCACATCTTTCGCCAGTCAACTCTTGGGTAACTTTGAACAGCAGGGCCGCCATACTTCTGGCATTTTCGATCTGTCGTTTGCCTTTGGATAGTTCTGAGATTGCACTTGCAAGATCGCACATTCAGATTGTCCTTTTGCTCTTTCATAAGACATATTTAAATACGTGTCTTACGCATGTCGTTATCAGGTTAAGTGGGATATCACCGCGGATTAGGCATTCATCTGGGAACTGGCCAGATGTCTCAGTGTTGCCATTATTTATAGTTTGGCCCAAGATAGTATTGCCACTGTTCCTGTGAAAACAACGTTTTGATCTTGATTGATACATCGTCGGCTTCATGAATCCATCGTACCATCTTACATTATTGTGCAAGATTTTGCGATCGATCTTATGTAAGAACGAGGCACTCGGTGTCCTTTCGTATTGTCTCCTTCCTCTACCTTCTTTTGTCCGACTCTCTGTCTCGTAATCGCATCTCTTTAGTTGAATATTGTGGGGATTTGTTAAATGGGTCCACAGCCCTAACCATCTGAAAAGAGCTTCTTTCATCTTTGAAAAATAATTTTACCAATTCACCGAATTTCACAATGATGATCTGCCTAATGCACTTGGAACTAGAATCACTATCATCAGAATTCAAACACCGAAAAACATTTCCTCATTTTCCAGTGCCTGAATCGCTTGGAAAAATAACTTAAGGAAAAGGGTTTTCCAAGTTAACAAAAGATGTTTTCCTACTCATACCTAAATTCAGGAAAATAATTTCCTTTCTAAAAAATAGAAATTCAGAAATTATTTTCTAAAATATAACTAGATTTCACGGCTTGGACCGGATACTCTACACTTGAGCATGGGAACCCCAATGTGCGTTCTTTGGCCTAGGAGTGAGCATGTCATACTATCCAAATTGGAAACCACTTAGACCAGATCGAACCAAGCAGTTTGATTCGGTTCCTCGTTTCATAAAAATGGGACCGGTGATTTTTGGTTCTGCTCTCGGTTCCAAGGGTGAATTAGATCGAATCGGGCCAATAGACCAGACCAACTCTTTTTTTAAAAGAATATTTTTTAATTTCTTAAAAATAACAATAAACCCCAAAAATAGTAACAACTTTAGTATTTTTTTTTTTAATTTTTTAATTTTTGCTAAGAGATCGATTCCATGGGACCTTATTGAACTGAACCAATCGGTCCGGTCCAATTCCCGATTCAGTCCCTGATCTCACAAATTGGGAACCGGTCCTCTCGATCCCGTTCCAATTCCTAGGTGGAACCGGATTGGACCAAGAACTGATCACCCCTACTCCAACCAAGGTTCTGTGGACCTAGGACCAATGCCTGTGCTCGATTCCTTGGCTTCTCATGTACAAGTCACTATTGTCTAAACAATGTATGCTTGTTTAGGAAAATCAAATGCAATTTTCCTTATCAAATAATGGAAGAAATTTTCTGTTTTATTTTTAAGTTTCAATTCAACATTGGAAGCATTATCATTTTCTTAGAAAATAACTTCCTGAAAAATATTTTTCATGAAACACATGAAGCCTTAAAATGTTAAAATATTCAATATTCATAAAAAAAAAAGTAAAAAGTCTTTCATGGTTGTCACTGCATTTAAAAATTGATCGCGTTCGTTACCTAATATATTAAAATTTTGAATCACTTGATATTTTGTTCGGGATTTCTACATGGGCGTTCTTTCGTGATCTTTATTTTTAGATTTTGTGTACTGCATGAAGTGGGTGAAGAACGTCCGTACAATATTAATACCAAATCCCAGTCGAGTGTAAGCCATGACGCTATATCGCGCAGTTGATTTTTTGTTTATTTGTAGTTCTTCCGGAGCGTGCTCCATATTAACCTAACTTCTTGTTGGTTTCACATGAGTCGCTGGAATAGTGACTAATATCTATTTAATAAAATACAAAAATACGGACCTATCTGAATAATTTGGATAATGCCACCAGTGATCCCTCTACTTCTGACCTTTGTTTTATGTATTTTGTCCAAATGATCCTTGTACTTACTAAGTAGCGCCACTGTTTGGCCGTATTATAAAATTTGTCAACCGGAGTGCTATGTTGACAGTTGGAAAGTTAGGTGGCAATATCAGCAGATATGCCACATTTTTATTGGAACATTATTGCTGAGGGAGTGATAAAATAAAAAAAGAACTAAAAGAGTTTGTGTACTACTGAAATAAACTAATAATAAAAAAAACCTTTACTGTCAAAGTCAACTTTTTTTTTTCTCTTAAAAAAGAGATTCGCGTTATAAATTTTTAATAGCGTCAAATCTATCTTAGCAAAAACGATGGGAAGATCAATGGCATCACATTTTATAAAGTACAAAGATCATTTTGATTTGAAAGAAAGTAAAAGGACAATTTGGAATTTTCAGGCAAAAATAGAGGGACCACAAGTGACATTATCCTCAGCTGAAATAGCAAATGGCAGGAACGGAAACTAGCATTCTAATTTTTAAATTAAGGAGATAATCAACGTGAATCTAAGTGCCGCCTTTGTCATCTTGTACCGATATCTTAGTATGGTATTATCACTTAAGAGTTCTGCATCGCTTAAATATATCATTTGAGTGGAACAGGAAAAATCAGACATTATTTGCATACTCCTTTGCTTCCACAGATGTGAGATGGATTTTTGCGACCACTAGGTCGCAATCCCCTTGGTTCATGCTCCAGCCATTAGTTTCAACTTTCAGATTATGCTTTCTCTAATAGGGGATCGGCCTCAATCCAATCTTCAAGTTCCTTGTCGACTTTATTCCGGTCTCGCCACACTAACCGATGTTTTTTTTATCACTTTTCAACTCGTCTTATATACATGTATGTAATAAATTATATGAAAATTGGCAGAGATTGCCTTCTTTCTTTTTTTCTTTTGTACCAATCAAATTCTAGCAGATGTTATCCGGTACAGATTGTAGTAAAGATAATCGTAATTTGAGTCCATGTTGATGTCATAATAGTTCTCTTAGCGAATGCGTCCGGCCTGCCATATAAAGAGGGACAAGCGATGGCGTCATGCGGTTCCAGACATTGACCTTGTACTTATTTTTCTATCCCACAATTTCCATCGCCCTTGCGAGGACGGAACGTGTCTGGTCGCGTAGCGGGTGCCCGACAATCAATCGCGATTTTTATCTCTTAATCGATCCTTGAAATTGTCTTCTGCCATTGTTAGTTGAACGTCAGCGACGACTCTGAAACATGGAGACGTCAGCGACGCCTGGCATAATCATGCACCGAGGTTTTGCAATTTTCTAAGATCGGGTCGTTGATCGTGTTAGGTTTTAAGAAATGGTTTTATAGGAGGAAGAGGCGAAATGCGTTTTGGATGCTGCCGTGTTTCAATTTAGGAGCACAGTTGAAGAAGAGAGGCTTATTGTAAATTTATGATTGAGGTAATACATGTGAGCGATGTTTTCTAGATTGTCAACAAGTTTGGACTCAACAGTATAGAGTAAGTTATGGATTGTTGCGGCTCTGACTCAAAACCCGATATGTAAGGGAAAGATAGTTGAGATTGTCTTACAGAGGTTGTAGAAGGGGTTGGGTTGATGGTCAGTTTTTAAGTGTAAGAGAAAACTTCATCCTTTGAAAACTACTCAAGATTGGAATCAGAGAGTTCAGATTGTCAACAAATCTTGACCCCATAGTCATGTGGAAGAGTTAAGGTTGTTGTGGCTCTAATCTAGGCCTGATGTGTGAGGGGATAGATTGTTGAGATTGTCTCATATCGGTTGTGGAAATGGCTTCTTTAAACTAGCTTTTGAGGTAAGAAATGCCCAAAACCACTTAACAGGATCCTCTATTTACTACAAAGACTACTCACATCACCACGCAGCTGCCGAGAGCACTCCTTAAGCAATGAATCAAAGGAAACTCTCATAGAGAACAACGTAGAAGCAGCGACTCAATCAACTTGAGGAGGACAATTTTCATGAACAACCACGTTTTCTCTTTCCACGTATAATAAATGACCATTTAATTTTCTTCAACTCATTTTATTAAATCAAATTTTGTTCAATTGTATGACCTTGTATTTTTGAATAAGAGTTCGTGCATTTTGTTTGTATTTTCGAATCCCATAACTATGTTCAAACTTCTCTTCCTATAGAATTGAAAATGAATAATGACACAAGTGGTCCCAAAACATTTCTTCAAAATTCAATGAGGTCCATGATTTTTTGTTCAATTAATCCCTGAACTTTTAAAGATCTGCTCAATGTAGTTCTTCTGCTAAGTGAATCGCCACATCACGTGCATTTCTCTAATGTGGATTCCCACTATGGCCAAAATAATGATGTGAATTGTCACATCGTTTTTCCATACTAGCAAATCTATATGCATATAAAATGTGGAACCCCATGGAATTCATGAATCAACACGAAAAATCTAACTTCAAATGAACAAAAATTATGATCAGATCGAATGAAGTCAGAACTTTTAAGGAAATGAGTACCAAAAATAAAAATAAAAATCAAGGACCACATTAAATATTAAAAAAAAAAAACCACAGACTACACATGTCCTTATTACAATTGGAAAGCCTTCAAGCTCTCCACTCACGACGTATAGAGATATGAGTCTATTTTACATGGACAAAATGAAATACATAACTCCATGATTGGTACAAGCAAGAGTTCTGTTCGCGTCCCTCCCTGGTACAAAAGATAAAGTTCAATTGCGTAACTTGCACTCCACTCGCTTAACAAAGCCCTACCATGTTTCGAGGATGCACCATATTGATGCCCTTTTGAAATGGAGAAAATTGTCTAAAAAGATCTAAGCCTATTATAATTTTACTAATTAAGACCTAAACCGTTTTAAGTTTTGCCAATTGAGTCTATTCAGTTAATTTTAACTTAAATCGTTGACATAAATGCCAACAATCCTGCATGGTAAGAATAGTCATGATAGATAATTTTTAATAATTTTTCAAAGTTTTTATTACTTTTTTGTCTCTTTTCCTTCTTTACATTTTCTTTTTTTCTTCTCCCTCATTTTCTTATTTTCTTTTTACTCGAGCCGGCCATTGCCGGGCCTTGATGATGGCTAGTAGAGGTTGCTGGTCTCAGGTGAGGGATCTTAGGCCTCAGTTGGCGAGGGTAGCCATTCAATAGATTAGATGAGGGCGACGCTCGCTAGGGCTTCACTAGATCGGGCAAAGGTTGGCCTCGCTAGCCCAAGTGAGGACGACTCTTGCTAGGGGATAGTGAGGGTGGCCCTTGCCTTAGGCCGGTGACCTCTAGAGGCCATCGACTAGGCCCAAGGACGGTCGGCAAAGGGGAAAAGGGAAAAAGAAAAGAAAAAAAGAAGAGTATAAAAGAAAAGAGAAGAAAAGAAAAAATAAATAAATAAATTGAAAAAATAATAAGTCATCATAAAAAATTGGCTGCCTAGTGTTAATCGTACTACATAGCATAATTAGCATACATGTTAGCAATTTGCTACTAAATTAGTTAGATGGACTCAAATGACAAAATTTATAAATTTTTATGACTCAATTGATGAAATTGAAAAATTCAAATATGACATAACAAAATTATAATAAGTTTATAACATTTTTGATAATTTTTTCATTTAAAAGGCGACTTCTCTTTCAAGAGGAAATTCTTATCTAGTCACAAATCCATGGATCGGTGAGATCATAACCATTCAACATATAAAAATTTATATGTAGGGGTCTCCTACACCTCATATGATCCAAAATATTATTGATGTGATTTAATCCTGCTCAAGTTTGAGACCAAAGGTTCCCAAGCATCATTACTAATTCAACTATGGTGGCTGCAATCGTTGACTTTTATTTCCATGCCTGAAAGTAGAAATGTCAGACGACTTTGAAAATCGGAAGCTAGACAAGGCAAGACCCCGGCAAACTCAGCGAGAAGATTCGCTTGTCTCAGGGATGTCACATGGTCAAAAGCTAAAGAAGATGATGGTACCGTGGATCATGCGCCCATGATGGCCCCATGAGCCATTCGCCATTGTCCCAAGTTCAGGCGTCCCCCTCCCAATAGCTCCTTATCCGTAGACCTTTCCCCCATAGCACTCTTTCCTTTGATTGATGCATCATAAAGTCTCAGTATTAGGGTTTTGGGATTGCATATGCTTGGGACTACCTTACATAATACATATTTCCTTTTTTTCTTTTCCGGTAACCATATATAACATGGGAGCGAAGATCTGACAATCTAAAAACTCATCACATACCTTAAATCCTATAAATTGGCTAAATCCAGGATCTGGCTAGTGTTTTCTACTCTCACATAGAGAGGCTTACACGTAATTGATGAGACTTGGACAAGTGACATCCAAAATCTAAAATGGAAATTACTTAACGCCTTAACCAACTGCACCAACCATGAAGCCCACTTAACATTGTATAAAAATAGGATAAAATTGGAGAAAATTGTCCAAAGTCATAAACCTATTATCTATGAAGCACCGACACTCTTCAAGAGCTTTCCTGTCACACCCTGATCCTCCGAGTGCGTGCCCATCCCTCTGCGGTAGATTAATAGTGACGCCCTAGGACGCATCGCCAACCCTTTCGTTTTAATACGCATGCGGAAGTAGATAAATAATCCCTAGACAATAACAAAATGTGATAGGAAAATATGGCCATATTTTGAAAAACCAACATCACACTTATATATACATAACATACTAGTCATGTCATATATAATACAAGTCAGTCTAAGGAAAACAAGTCTAAAAACAAAGGTGGGGGCTTCACAGCACTACGGGTCCTCATCGTCCTCTCCGTCATCCACGATTTCACCTTCTTCCACACTCGAGCTGGAGCCTTTAGCAGACTGCATCGGGAACGCTAGTACTTCAAGATTCGGGTTTGCAGCGTCTATGACTGAACTTTGAGAAGGATCCGCAATACCCTTCCCAAAAGCGACCTCTAAGATGTATAGAGGAATCTCAGGCTCCAGTATGGGACCCCTTCTCTGGCCATCTTGAGTATGGCGGTACCATGATCTATATCGGTGGGGCACATTGTGGGTTAGACCTGCATTGATCTAGACTATGGACCTTACAAGCTCATGGGTCCAGCCCATAGGGTTCCCAGGCAACGGAATATAAGATGCTTGCTTTGTAATCCTCTTAAGTCGTCCAAAAAATTCACAAGTTGCCATCTAAAGACTTGAAATGTTATCCCACAACGGAGTGAGATGACGTTTCAGCGAGTTCTATCCCCTAAGACTCGATTAGGAAGAAAATACACCATAAGGGTTGCTTAAGCACAAACACGAGTCGGAGGTCTTACCTTTGCCTTTATTCTTTCCTGCAAGTCAGTACAATTGACATTTTCAACCAATCATTTTAGCACATCAAGACAGATTGAATCATCGATCAATCGACTCAGTCGATTACATGTCATCATGACCTTTTCTCGGTCGGCCAAATCAATACTATCTATAAAGTCCGATCACCTTACGAACAACTTATTCTAAGCTGAAAATAGATAGTAGCTTGCCTCCAAGACTAATAAATAGTATATTGCACTCTCTCTCTCTAAGCTGACATATCGAGCCATCGGGCTGATATAGAATACTAACCATGCTCACCAAAGCTGTGCGAACCCTAATTTACTCACCGAAGCTGTGCGAATCTTAGTGCTCATCGAAGCTGTGCGAATCTTAGTGCTCACCGAAGCTGTGCGAATCTTAGTGCTCACCGAAGCTGTGCGAATCTTAATGCTCACAAAAGCTGTGCGAATCTTAAGGTATACTGTCACTCTAAACTGAGGTATCAAGCCCGCAGGCTGATACTATATACCATTCTAATCAACCAATGATTTCTCAACTTTTATCATACTCGATAAAATACTCGTATGTGGGCACACGATCAGTCTTACCCAAAATATAATAATTTCTTTTTCATAAATTCCACCATTTTATATGGTCTACCAAAATATTTTTGGCGTTGTAAACCGACGCTTGGTTATTTTCCAATTAAATACTGAAAATAAATAAATTTAGGAATAAAATTCCTAAAATACATATCATACACAATCAGCACAAATTAAAGGTCAATTAAATAAACAGATCATACCACTGCAATTATCATAAAATTCTGGTCACCAGCTATCCCGATATAATTTTCGGAGAATAAATAAATAAATAAATAATTATGAAAATTAATTATTAAATGTCGGAAAATGCAACTTTGGCCCATAAAGCCTAATTAAATGCCAGAATGGGCCTGGAAAAATTTCGAGACTCTTTAAATAAATATTAGAGCCTATCTACTCGCTAATTACACAAAACTAACCACCTAACATGCATCGGTAATTAACTAATTCACTAAACCATTCTAATTATCAACTAAACCATTCTTAGTCTAAACTAATCAACCCTTAAGTGTCATTAATCTACTAAGTGAGGATTAGTGAGTTAAACTCACTTGATTAATAAACCGCTCAGTTCGAAACGATGGGGGCATGATAGGGAATGATCTTCTCCAAAGCGGGTTTGGCTTTCGGGGTCGGGAAGCAGGTCAAAACAGGCCAAAACCTTGGATGAAAACCCACTTCTTCAGCTTCTGTTTGGGGCTGAAAGATGGTTGATTCGAGGCCGGCTTGGGTCAAAAACGGGCAGAGGAGCTGCAGTGGGGTCGGGCGGCCAATAGTGGGGCCTTACAGTGGTCGGAGGTGGCTGAACGGCGGCCTATGCTTGGCCGAAGGGCCTCCTGAATGCATGGACAAGCCTAGACGGTGTGGCTAGATGGTGTAGGGGTGAAGGGGCACGCGTGGCAGCGGCGGCACGCGAGGATGGCGAACAGCGGTCCGGCGAGCAATTACGGCTGGGAGGGGCTTCGGCTGGTCTTCTCCGTTGGCTAAGGAGTTCAAACAACACAAATGGAGGGGGAATAGGGCTGGTCAACTGACCTTGGAGGGGGAGGAGGATGGAGGAGAGAAAGAGGGAACAAGGAGGGCCACCAAGCTTCAAGTCCATCTTCTTGTCCCTTTGACGCTTGCCCTCCACTAGTTGGGTTCCATGGCTGAAAATCAGCCACCAAGGTCTCTTTTAGAAGACTTGAAAAGGTTCATAAGTCATAGGTGGTGGGGGGCTACAAATTTGCAAGGATTTCTCCTTAATTGGACACCAAATGTTTCATAATTCAATTCAATTCGGCTTCTATAAATTCCATTATCGAGTCGACAATCAAATTAGTATTTTTCCTCACCAATTGAACCATCTTGCTTCCCAATTTTGCGATAAAAAATGGTCCCCATTATTTATGGACAAAAACGGCCCTATGATGACTTTTTCTCAAAAAGTCTCGGTTGTAGAAAAATCTTCAGAGACCGAGTCAACGTTCCTAAAATGATTTATGACATGACAGAACTTTCAATTTCTAAAATCGGATTCAAATTCGCGATTAATTTTAATCTGGTGAGATTTTAGCGTGACCTAAGCTACCGGGTAACTTTCATAAATTTTTAGTGCAAATAACCCATGGTCGATTTTTTTCGAGCCACAATAAACCTCTTTGACACATTGACGACTTTCGGTGTCATGAAAATCTCGAGGATTCAAATACGGACACAGGGTACCAAAACAATAGAAAAATCAATCTAGTGCCGATCGACGAGAATTTTGTAATTTAGTGGAATCACCCACGTTTAGCCACATATCTCAGTCGAATTGACCTATCTCTGATTTTTAATCGATCTTACTATGTCAAAATGATCTCTACAGACGAACATGGTCGAGTAGTCGATTCCAGGTTGAATCCTTTAGTCTATTGCATTAAAATATCTTAATAACTTCCCCCGATAGTCTAGTTATCCCACAAGTGATTGGCTCTGAAAATAACACTATAGGCGCGTTAATGAAATACCCGATTTAATTTAATAGAAAATAGCATTGAAGATCTAGGATGTCACACTTCGTGTCGTGTTGGACACTTCGACACATATCCAATACTCTCAAACACTCTCAGACACTTGGTCAACGCATGTCGGAAAATCTGATATCTGGTCAACTTTTTCGACACTCTCCGACACTCAAGTCGGAATTCCAACATATGAATTTTTGATACGTGATTTCGATATTGAGGTCAATTGTAAAAAATTTTAATAAATGAGATGTCAAAATGTATATTTGTGAAAAAATAAAACACAATAATAAAAATAATAAATGGAGAAAGAAGAAAAGCATAATTTTCTCTTCTCTTTTGATTCCCACTTTCCGTGATACCCAATTTACCCTTTAAGTTTTTTTCTTTCCTCTTCGGACATATCTAACATGCGAATCCAGAATGTCGATTGCTTGTTTTTTCTCCAAGTTTTATGAATTATTGGAATAGAGTTGAATTTGTCAAATTGAAACAATGAATGATATTAATAAATGGTGAATTAATGTTTTTAGTGTAAATTCATTCTAGGCTTTTTAATGATTTATTTATTTGTGAATTTGAATAAAATTAATTTGATTGAAATAATTATAAAAATGATAATTTAATATGTGTATACAAAAATATATATTTTAATATACAACATGTCTCAACATGTCAGAATTCTGTGTTTTTTGAGAAATGACATGTCAGCGTGTCGTATTGTGTCGTGTCGCGTGCCAATGCTACTTAGCCTATTATACGATGGCTAATTCAATTTAAAATTTTTAAATTTAACAATTTTAGTCTTAAATATTTTGATGATTTGCCATTATAGTCATTTCGGTTAATTTTGATTAGAAATTGCTGACATGCAGCTAATCTTTGGGTATTTCATGTGGCATGACTAGCAGTAATATAGACAATTTTTTTTAAAATTTCATGAATTTTTTTTTCCAATCCTTTTGTATTTTTCCTTTTTCCCTATTTTTTTTCTTTGTCCACAATTTTAGTGCATAGATATATATTTACCCAAAATGTCATTTTTGGCTTGCAACAGTGGACTATTGAGTAAACACGAAGCTCTTACAAATAACGAAAGCCACAGCAAAAAAATCACTCATCTATCTACCTATCGCTCACTATGCATTACAATATTTTCACGAGCGAGGTGAACCCTCCATGGATCAAATTTGATAAAAAGCTGTATATTGCCTTTCTCTGGGAAAAGCACCAAAATTCTTGAACAAAAAGGAAATTAGATGCGTCAAATAAATCAAAATTTTATATTTAAGAAGGCCTTACGAAAGAGAGCAATGCTAGACTTACAAAGGAGAGAAAAGTCCGTCTGAAAAGTACACCATAAAACAAGCTTCGTGTTGTTTGCAGCATTCTTCATTCGTAATGCTCCCTGCTTTCTTAAGTATTCCATGGTCAGTGATTACCTTTCCGAGTGAGCTTAGGAAAGCATTTCTCTTGATCAGAGGAGACCACAATGCGCTTTGCTCGTAATCAAAGCCGACATGTTTTGACTCATTGGGAAATTTATGAAGAAGCTGATCAAACATCGACTTTGAGACCAGTTGGACCCCAGGCTCTATTGGCAACGTGGGAGATGATGAGATTTGAGGGAGAGACATAAATGTGAGATTTTATGGGACTACTGTTGACTATTCTAAAATCTTAAACTGATAGATGAATGCGTGATTTATTAATTAAATATTCTAATACCCTCCTGACGCT
The DNA here is from genome assembly GCA_014182375.1 of Eucalyptus virginea. Taxonomy (NCBI): domain Eukaryota; kingdom Viridiplantae; phylum Streptophyta; class Magnoliopsida; order Myrtales; family Myrtaceae; genus Eucalyptus; species Eucalyptus virginea. Next base: position 7,774,321 of record CM024517.1, on the reverse strand, counting down.
TAGCCTAGTCTTTTTACCTAGTACCGAATATTTCTGTGTTCTTGCTGTCATTTTCGTGCTCTCAGGGCCTTGATGATGTGCAATCGTAGTCGCGACCACCTATTGAACTTACAAGACAGAGTCCTGGGCGTGTCACCAATGATGATTAGATCTGACAAAGAAGGATTAAGCGAGTGCGGGGCACTTCGAGATCTTCGAACAACAAACAGAGTAGAATAGAGAGATGCGATTAGTGAAGCTCGAGAGCAGCTTCGATTTGCCGTGACTTCGGCATCTTTGATTAGATTTTGTGAGCAATCGATCGCTGGAATAGAACATCCAACAAAGATGATCTGTGCTCTTAGGTAGGCTCTAATACCATGTGAAGGTGAGCAGAATGAAAAAGAAGAGAAAAATGAAAGAAGAAAAGTAGAAGAAACAAAAGAGAAGGATGAAGATGAATGAAGAGTTTTTGGATTCTGTCTTCTCTGTATTCAATGAATGAAAGAAGAAAACATTCGTCTGAGAGCTCACCGACTTGCTTGCTCTTTGTCTTATTTATATTACAAGCTGTTTATCTAAGAAACCGTCGAGATGTGGTTTCATCATTCAACAAACTAAGAAAACTAACTAACAGAAACATAAACAGAATGTAAACAGTTACATGCTCAAAATAGAATAACGATTCTGCAGTGGACACGTGTTGAGAATTTCATTATTGACCTCATCCCTTTCCTTCTTGGTGGAACCAACAGTACCGGACTTTCTCACTTTACTTCCTCTGTTCTCAACAACACTAGACTTTTCAGCAGCACCAGACTTTCCAGCCGCACCAAACTTTCCAGCAGCAGAGTGTGTGTTCATCATATAACTCTTAACATCCCCCTGCAAATTGGGAAGGGGTCGAGAGCCCATACCCAATTTGATTCTGATAGTAAAGTGTGCCAAGCGTGACAATACTTTAGTAAAAATATTAGCAAGTTGATGAGCGCTAGGAACATAACACACACTTAGAGAACCCAAGGAAACTTTCTCTCGAACGAAATGAAAATCGACTTCAATGTGTTTGGTGTGAGCATGTAAGATAGGATTGGCAGTAAGTGAGATAGCAGACTGATTATCACAAAATAAAAGTGTTGGTGAGGAGAGACATATACCAATGTCACGAAGAACAAAGCTGATCCATGTAAGATCAACAGTAGCAAAGGAAAGTGCTCGATATTCTACTTCTGTGGAAGAACGAGAAACAGTAGGTTGCTTTTTAGTTGCCCATGAAATGAGATTAGAACCAAGATAGGTGCAGAAGCCAATAGTTGAATGTCTAGTTTCAACATAACCATCCCAATCAGCATTGAAGAAGCCATATAAATTCATGGAACTGTGAGAATGAAGAAATATACCAAGATAAACAGTTCCTTTAACATAGCGGAGAACCCTTTTCAACCCTTTTCAACTTATGAAAATTTCCAATTGTTGGCTGCTACATTTTCTAACATAACATGTTTGTTGCATATGCAAGATTAGGACGAGTTATTGTTAGATATTGGAGTCCACCAACTAAACTCCTGTATTCAAGTGGATTGGGGAGTAGAACTTCATCATTCTTCATGATGATTGGTCTCAGTGACAGAGGAGTTGAAATAGGTTTACAGTCCATCATGTTAGCTCTTGTAAGAAGATCAAGTGCATACTTGGTTTGACATAGGAACAGATCATTACTTGTGCGTTTGGCTTTAATACCTAGAAAATAATGAAGACATCCAAGATCTTTCATGTCAAAGTGAAGACTTAGAGATTTAATTTGTTTAGCTAGTAACTGATCTGAGCTGCCAGTCAAGACAATATCATCTACATAGAATAACATAAGCATTGTTTCTGGTCCATCATGAAATATAAAGAGCGAAAGATCAGTCGTGCTACAAAAGAAACTAGCTTCAAGAAGAAAATTGCTGAACTTGTCAAATCAAACATGTGGTGCTTGACGCAGACCATATAAGGACTTCTTGAGCAAACACACATATTGAGACTTCTGAGGATGTATAAGCCAGGGGGTTGCTCCATATATACTGCTTCATTCAATATTCCATATAGAAAAGCATTTTTAACATCAAGTTGATGGATGGGCCATTTCTTCATCATTGCCATAGAGAGAACTATACGAATGGTGGCATGTTTAACAACATGACTAAATGTTTCTGAAAAATCAACTCCTTCCTCTTGGTGAAACCCCTTATCCACTAACCGAGCCTTTAATCTATCAAGACTTTCATCAGGTGCTAACTTCGTTTTAAACACCCACTTACAGCCTATGACATTCATTTGATTAGTTCAAGGAACTAATAACCATGTTTGATTTTTATATAGAGCATCCATTACATCCTTCATTGCTGTATACCATCTTTCATTTGCTAAAGCTGAACTAGTTGATTGTGGTTCAGGAGAAACTTTATATTCAGCTAGACATGCATATCTAGAATTTGGCTTTACAATGCTAGATTTTGATCGAGTTTGCATAGAGTGAGTAGAGAGTGTACCTTGTGAAGTGGGTTGATGATTTTAATGAGTTTGGTTGATAACAATTTCATTTGGCGTCTTAGTTGTGTAATGAGGAACTTCTTGTTCTTCAGATTGCAGTTGTAAATGAGATGAATTTGATGGCACTATAGCAAGATGGAGAGAATTGAAGTTCTCTGCTTCCACGATTCCATTATCTTGTAAATGTTCTGTATGTACATTGAGTGAGATTGCACTTGATCTGCACTTGTAGAATCTAGGAGTTTCACTTCTTCTGTCCATAGTCGAATTGAAGTTCTTTGTTGTTAGTTTCTTAGTGAAAGGAAAGAAACTTTCGTCGAACATCACATGTTGACTAATGTATATACGACCAGTAGCAGGAACAAGACATCAATATACCTTATGGCGCTTGTTGTATCCCAGAAACACACATGTGAGTGATTGTGGATCAAATTTGTGTTGTGCATATAGTCTGAGACAGGGATAACAGGCACATCCAAAGACTCTTAGATGTTCATAGCTTGGTTCTTATCGATAAATTTTGATGTAAGGTGATTGCATTTGTAGCTTTGGCATGGGAAGTATATTGACAATGTAATTAGCTGCCATAAATGCATCAACCTAATATTTCAATGGAACTCTAGCATGATAGAGCATAGCTAGGCCCAATTTAACAACATGACGATGTTTTCTTTCAGGAATCCTAGTTTGTTCTAGTGTGTAGAGACAAGAAACATATTGTGTAATGCCACAATTTTGTAAATGTGTCAGAAATTTGTGGCTGATGAATTCTCCTCCACCATCACATTGAAAGATCTTGATTTGACAATCAAATTGATTTTCTATTTGTTTCTGAAACATGACAAAGATGTCATAGAAGTCTGACTTCAATTTCATTGGATAGATCCAACTATAATGAGAAAAGTTGTCCACGAAGATGACATAGTACTTGAAATTTTGAAAAGAATTGACTGGTGAAGGACCCTAGATATCATAGTGAATCTTTTCTAAAGGAATAGAAGCTGCAAAATCTGATAAAGAAAATGGTAAAGCAGTACTCTTGGCAACTTGACAGCTTCTACACATAGTTTGTATTCTCGTATTGCAGTGAATCAATTGCTAATTCTGCAAATACTTCAAGGTTTTCAGGTTGGTGTGAGCTAATTGCTGGTGCCACACATTTTCTCCTACAGCTTTGTGTCTTTGAGTGAAGAAGGCCTCTGTGGTTTTTGGATCCACTCGGTAGAGTCCTTTAACTTTCCTTCTGAGCATCAGGGTTGTGTTGGTGTAATTGTCCTTTATATAGACCCCATTTTTATCAAAAACAAATGAACAGGGATAATCATCTGTTAGTTTTGATAATGACAGAAGATTTTTCTTGATTTCAGGAACAATCAACACATTATTTAGAGGTAATGAATCAACTTCAGTATGTAACAAAGCATCACCAATATAGGCAATAGGTAGGCATGAGCAATTCCCGATCATAATTGTATCAATCCCATTGTATCTAGAGGAGTTATGAAGAATACCCAAGTTTGTAGTGATGTGGGCGGTTGCACCAGTGTCTGGATACCACTCATTGCCTTTAGAATCTTCAAGATGCATTGCTGCTAAGGCTGTTGGAATTTCCTTAGCTTGATATGAGTTGTCGAATCAATACCAGCAATGAAGAGCATCATGTCCTGGACATTTACAGATTTGACACTCCAATCGGATATTATTTGTTGTTTTCTCATCCTGCAAATGTTTGTGAAATGTTAAATTTGAGGAGGGATATGATTTGGTATCTTGATACCTTTGTGAAGAACCAACATATGGTCGAAATCCTTAACCATAACCAAAACTAGAGAAGTTATTAAACTGCTTAAAGCACTGACCCTCATGTTCATGATTCAAGTTATTTGACCTGTAACTTAGATTTCTTCCAGGATATCCATAGCTACGATTTCTATTGTTGAAAGGACGTCCTCTACCATAACTACATCCCCGCGGTTACTACCTCTTGAACCTCCAAAACCAAAGTTTTGTTGAACAGGTTCTCTGTCAAACTCCTCCTTTTGTTGGACTTCAGATTTTCTTTGTCCTTAATAGGCTAGATTAGGATTGTATTGGCTTGAGGAGTAACTTTGTAATCTCACTTCGAACCTCTCTAACTGTGATATTACTTCATCATACTTTGGTTGTGGTTTCAAGCAATATATGGTAGTTCTAAAGTTCTCATATTCATGTCCTAATCCCTCCATAACACCAAACATCTTTGTTATCTCATCTATTGGCTTCCCAATTGCATTTAGTTGATCACATATTGATTTGTATTCCTTGAGATAAATAGATAATGCTCGATCTCGTTTCTGGCAAGCTTGTAGCTTCCCTCTTAATTCAAACTCTCTAGTTACAGATTTTTGTGTGAATCGATTAAGTAGAGTTTGCCATACCTCATATGAAGTTTCCAAACCAATGATCAGACTCATGATATTTTTGAATATAGCTCCACCGATCCATGATGATACAAGTTGATCTGTTCTTACCCAATTCGTATAATCGGGATTCAAAACTTATTCCTCATGTCCTTATTCCTCATGTCCTTCACCTTCAACCTGTAATGATTGAGTAGGTGATAAAGTTTCTCCACTGACGAATCCAAATAGCTCTTGGCTTCACTAGAATCTGTGGAATTGTGCTTGCCAAAGGAGAAAGTTGTCTTCGGCTAGCTTGATCATGACAAAGTTGGAGATGTTAACATGGATTGAAAATGGGTATTTCTGTGTTCTTGCTGCCATTTTCGTGCTCTCAGGGCCTTGATGATGTGGGATTGTAGTCGCGACCACCTGTTGAACTTACAAGATGGAGTCCTGGGCGTGTCACCAATGATTATTGGATCTGACAAAGAAGGATTAAGCGAGTGCAGGGCACTTCGAGATCTTTGAACAACAAACAGAGCAGAACAGAGAGATGTGATCAGTGAAGCTTGAGAGTGGCTTCGATCTGCCGCGACTTCGGCATCTTCGATTAGATTTTGTGAGCAAACGATCGCTGGAATAGAACATCCAACAAAGATGATCTGTGCTCTTAGGTAGGCTCTGATACCATGTAAAGGTGAGCAGAACAAAAAGGAAGAGAAAAATGAAAGAAGAAAAGTAGAAGAAATAGAAGAGAAGGATGAAGATGAATGAAGAGTTTTTGGATTCTGTCTTCTCTGTATTCAATGAATGAAAGAACAAAACATTCGTCTGAAAGCTCACTGACTTGCTTGCTCTTTGTTTTATTTATATTACAAGCTGTTTATCTAAAGAACCGCCGAGATGCGGTTTCATCATTCAACAAACTAAGAAAACTAACAGAAACATAAACAGACTGTAAACAGTTACATGCTCAAAACAGAATAACGATTCTGCAGTGGACATGTGCTGAAAATTTCATTGACTTCGTCCCTTTTCTTCTTGGTCGAACCAACAGTACCAGACTTTCTCACTTTACTTCCTCTGTTCTCAACAACACCAGACTTCTCAGCATCACCATACTTTTCAGCAGCACCAGACTTTCCAGCAGCAGAGTTTGTGTTCATCATATAACTCTCGACAACATGTTATTTTTCCTAGAGTTCCTTCATCAGTGGAATTCACTCTAAGGAGTTCTCAATGTCTATCACAAAGCGGTACTTCACATCATTCTTTTGAAGCCTCTCGAGAGCTTCATTCGAGTACTGAATAGGAATCACTTCAATCTCGGGATGTATCTCATGTTTGGCGCAAAACTCGAGCATCTCCTGCGTTCGCTTGGTACCGCCAACTGCGCTTCCAGAAATACTCCTCGTATCTGAACAAGATACATGTGATTTAATAACGCCAAGAAAGTCAAGGGGTCCTAATCTACCAGAAGAGGAAGTGAAATGTAAGATCTGTGGAGAGAATATTTACCCATGAGAAGACTCAGGGGACTAAGCTTCAGTTCCTCGCCTGGGAAGCCCACCAAAGCCAAAACTCCTCCTGTCTTGAGCAATGACATGTACAGATCCAAAGGGTGATCTCCTGATGCAGTGTCGATTATGAAGTCTAGCGATTTTGACAGAGCCTGTAAAAGAAACTGCAGAATCAGTTCTACTTTCGATACCTGCCATTTGAGAAACCTAAAGATTTCAATTGGGTTCTGGTCATTAGACTCTCACGCTCATTTGTTCTTTGTCAGATGAGAGCACGAAGTTGTCTGCTTTCAGCAGGTTCAAGGCATCGTCTTTCTTGGAAGTGCTTGTGCTGAAAACAGTGACTTTCAATCCAAAGGCCTTGCCAAACTTCACCGCCAAGTGGCCGAGCCCGCCGAGTCCAATCACTCCTAATGATTTTCCAGGCTGATTCATGTTGTGCCGGATCATTGGAGTGTAGACCGTGATCCCAGCACACAACAAGGGTGCTGCTTGAGCTAATGGATACTTGTCAGGTATCTTGTAGCAATACCTACAGATTCCACATTTTGTTATGAAATATTCAATGGATTAGGCATTGGTAGTGAAGATATGAAGACAGAAGATTGAGGATACTAGCAAATTGGTAAATCGGCAACACCAGTTGTGGAATTGTCGTCAAATGAGATTAGAGTAATCTTATGTATATATTAAGTGATGCGTCCAACGATAATCGGGCGGATCTTTAAAGTGAGGTTCATAATCACGCACCTCTCATGAACGACTATGAACTGCGAGTATCCTCCCTTGCAAGTGCTGCCATCTGCATAAGTGCCGCCAATCGTAGAAACTGCACCTTTCAAACAATGTATTTCTAGTCCGCCATCGCAGTTCTCACAATCTCTGCACGAGTCGACATAAGTTCCGACACCCACATGGTCTCCAATCTTAAACTTGCCGATGTCTCTACCCACTTCTGTTATGATCCCCACGATCTCATGCCTGAATATATCTCATATAAGCATCACACCCCAAAACAAAGATTGTAATTGCACACACGTCGAAAAGAAATTCTCCACAAGCAGCACTCATCGCCGTCGAAGTACTAAGTTAGTGACGTGGGTGTAGTTACGAGCACTGGGCGACGGTGATGAACAGCGCAAATGGAGAATTTTTTCTTGGCCGGCAGCGTCTCTGAGAATAATCATGAGGAAAGACAAAAACGTTTGAAGAAATAGACCATGCTACAATTACATTAGTAACAAAGGGAGCATACCCTGGGACCATGGGATATTTGGAGTGCGTTAACTTGTTGCGAGTGTACAATACATCCGCATAGCAAACGCCGCAATGAGTAATTTTCACCGAGACATCCTCGCTCCCGACCGCTCTGTCACGAGAACAATGCAATAAACATTACTCGTCGGAAATGGCAAGATATCTTATGGATCGAGGTTACGCGTTCACACAACGAGATTGGCGACTCAATACGCGATTGGCTAGTTCACCTGCGACCAAACTCATAAGGAGAGAGAAATCCTGACTCGTCTCTCGCCGCCCATCCATGGCAGTTCTTGCCCGTCGCTACGCCTGAACTCATTTTATCTGTTCTTTTCCCTTGAAGAGTTGACAACAGAGACGGTTGACGATCTGCTGCGTCCCGTGCAATATATATATGCCGGGTTCTTGCGCTGTTCTCATAAACGTCATTGCTTACTTCATGTGTATTACTTTTGCAACTTTAATTCTTTTAACTCCCAATTGGGATAAAAACGTATAGGGTGACGCCCATTTAACGTCATGGCTTACTGCTAAGATAATTATCCCGCCGCCACAAGAATGATCAGACAAAGAAAAGGTCGTTGCAGAGAGACATCCACCAAGTAGACCCACAAGAAGAGTCCCCACGCAACCACCGTTGTACAAGCTAGGTTGACTAATCCGGAAGACCTAATCGTCAAAATACTAAATGTGATGGACGGAATGCGATTGGATCCCTAGATATTTTAACTCGTATATTCAAGTCCCAAATACTTTTCAATATCATTCTAAAGTGAGTTGATTGGCGATTTCGACAATAGCACCATTTTATACATTTTCTTCCATGCATATTATTATTAAGATTTCACTAATTTTCCGTCAAGGAGTAGAAGAATCATCCACGAAGACTATAATTTACCATATTATATTAATGCTCAAGTTTTTTTTTTTTTGGGTCAATACCTTGAAAAATCCCGAATTAATACTTTTGTGACAAATTTACCCTAAATTAATTTTTTTTATCACCAAAAATCCCAAATTGGTATATCTTTGACAAATTTATCATAAATTGGTATACTTGTGACAAATTTACCCTTTATTAATTTCCGTTAAATTTTACGTTCAAATTACTAAGTTGAATGACATGTGACAATTAACTGGTATATTGATTTGGTATTTTATTCTCCATTTGTCATAGTCATACAATTTTTGTGATTTTTTGTGATATTAATCTAATTTAACGGAGGGTACATTTGTCAAAAATATATCAGTTTGTGATTTTTAATGGTCTAATAAATTAGAAATAAATTTGTCATCATGTATTGGTTTAGAGTTTTTTTTTTATTATTTTTTTTATGATCAGTCAGGTAAATTTATCACGGGTGTACCAGTTTAGGTTTTTTCATGGTCAAAAATTAGTTTAGGGTAAATTTATCGTATATGTATCAGTTTGGAGTATTTCAGGATATTAACCTTTTTTTTTTCCGTCATCTATAAGTAGAGGAAATTCCCTTTAATCATATTTTGATTTGTGGATTACAAGTTATGGACATCATTCACGTGTGAGTTTAATTAAGGAAAATAAGAGGGTGACAGCACCACCCCTCCTTGGAGATTCCTTGAGAAAATTGTGGATCCCTTTTGGATTTAGTGAATAAAAGATAGGACATCAAATGAAAAAGAAACTAGAAAAAATAATATTACATTGAAAATTAAGCGGATGGTTTAAACATCTTGGATTTCTATTGACAACACCTTTATGATTAAATACTTTTCACACTTCAAATCGCGAATGAAAATATTTATCAATGAAAAAAATGAATACAATTATCAAAATAAAGAGTCGAATACCTAATTTACATTACTTAAAACTTTAATAAATTTTGCTCAAGTCATGACTATCTAAGTTAACTCCAAATAAAAGGTATGATCATCTCATGACTAACTAAAAATTAATTTTAATAAAAAAATTCAAGTCTATTGGATTTGTATAATTAAAATTTTAAACCTCAATGCTTTTTTTTTTTGTACAACTTTTTTTTTCACCATGCGAACTTCCAAAATTTTCAATTATTCTGTAATTCTTTGAAATCTCATTAAATTAGGTTAAAATACAGGTGCGGGTTGCTAATTTGACTTTTAATGTATTTAGAATTGGTGAAATTGTTTTTGCAGGTACTTTGCAATTGAATTGATTTTTATATTTGAGTAGTTATTCAAAGTATTAAATTGGCTAACCAGGAATTTTCATTTTCTTTAGGGAAAAAGCCACGAAAAACCCTGAACTTTGCCCAAAGTGGCACATTTACCCCAAACTTTTTTTTGTGACGTGAAAAACCCCAAACTTTGCCAACCGTGACACATTTACCCCAAACTTTTTTTTGTGACACAAAAAATCCTGAACTTTCATTATGTGACACATTTACCCCAAAATTAGAGGACATTTTGGTCTTTTCATTTTAAAAAATTTTTTAATTTTTTTTTACGTTTTTAATTTTTTAAATTTTTTTTCTTCTCTCTTCCCTCCATCGGCTGGCCGACGAAGGGAAGCCGGCGTCAGCGAGGGCTGCCCTTGCCGGCGTCGGGCGAGGGCGGCCCTCGCCGGCGTCGGGCGAGGGCTGGCGGAGGGAAGAAGAAGAAAAAAAGAAAAAAAATAGAAAAAGGAAAAAATAGAATAAAAAGACAAAAATGCCCTTGATGGGGTAAATGTGTCACGGTTTGGAAAGTTTGGGGTTTTTCACGTCACAAAAAAAGTTTGGGGTAAATGTGTCACCTTGGGCAAAGTTCAAGGTTTTTCGTGGCTTTTTCCCTTTTCTTTATGAAAAAATAACCATTGATATTTGAGAATTTTCTATCAAGTCCACATTGGTTCAGCTGGTTGCCCATTCCCATTGAATGGGAATTTATGGTCCACGAGATGTGAATAACAAAGTTGCTCTCTTAGCAATGTCCTTTAATTAATATACGCTAGGTTTTCCACTAACTTGACACTTAGATTATTGGTCATTTATGGCGTAAATGATAACCATTCTTTTCTCTATTTCTCTATTTCTCTATTTCTCCATTTTTCTATTTTCCGAAACAAGTTTAGAATAGAAACCTATCTGGCAACGCAATTTCATTTTTCTATTTCTGGAACAAATTTCTATTTCAGAAATAGATTTGGAATATAAATCAAAATTTAAAAGTTTTGACTTTTCTATTTTTGAAACAAAAATGAGAAATGAAAACTTTCCTCATCGTTTACTCTCGTATCGCCCGCCAATCACCTGTCGCTCGTGGGATGTTGCCCACTTGTCGCCCGCCGTCGAATGCCGGATGGCTGTCGTCGAACGTCAGACGTCGGATGCCTCCTACCACCACTAAAGAGAGAGAAATTTTGTATTGTTATCAAACAAATTTTTATTTCAAGAACAAGAATTTTATAAGGTTATCAAATCCGCATTTTTCCTCAAAAACTGGTTTGGAGAATAGAAATAGAAAAATCAATTTTTAGTTAGAAATTAATTTCTAGAACAAAATAGTTATCAAGAGCGCTCTCATCACTTTAACATCTACACATGTAAAGGTTTTTATTTGTTAGGTTGGGTTAGCTTGGGGTCACATGTATGGGAGTAAACTCACCAATCAAGGGCTAGTAGGTGGAAATTTACAAGGCCCTTCTATGTAACTGTAAGAGATCTCCATATCTATAAAACCCTAATCAAAGGACTGGTTGGAAGAAGTTTCTCAAATAAGGGATGAAGAAACAAGTTTAGATGTCAAGGGCGTAAAACAAGTTTCGTGTCGTTTGTAGTAGGGGTGACTGGGTCTAGGGTGGGTAGGGTCTAGACCTGGACCTTGTTCCAGGGTGGGTAGGGTCTAGACCTGTACCTTGTACCAGACCATGTTATAACCGATTCCATTTTTTTGGACTTTGTACCCGACCATATTTGTATTGGACCCGATATCCGACCCACCTTGTTTTTCCAGTCTGGTCCAGGGTCAACCTTATTTCTATTGGAATTTGTTTTGTAATCTCCCGATATCCTATACGACTTCAAATTTTATATTAATACACGAGAAAATAACATAATCCTCTTAATTTGTATCGAAGCATTAAGCATTTGTAATAATAAATAAATACATTAACTTTTTGACTAAACGAAAAATTAAGGATCCATAGGGCTAATTATAATAAATAAAATCATAAGGCAAAAAACTAGCAACAAACATGGGTCTAATATTAATCTTATTCCCACAGCTACTACATGAAGCTATTCTTTTATGCAAGCATAACTCCTCCTATAAAAGAGAAATTACGTGAGCCAATTCACGTGGTGCACAAACATTTGGCGGCGACGAACACCATCCGTTTGTCAGACGGTGCAAGAGAGAGCCGATAATGTCATGCCCGAACCCTGAGCATGCGAAGATCCCTCGACGGTTGATTAAAATGCGACGTCCTAGGATGTGTCGCCAACCCATTTATTTTATGCACATGTGGAAGCAAATTGAACAAACCACAGACAACAATCAACATAGGGATAGTCAAAACATACTAATACCTTTTTCAAAAACCACACTTTATATACAGCTAGGTCAAACCTACGGGTTTATATATAGGAGTCTATATCCAAAAGAAGCTGCCAAGCTAATTCTACCCCAGACCCTACCTACTCGAGATCCGAGTCTACTACGATACCATCTGGAATGTCGATGTCCAAAGGATCGGCTACCTCTACTCCGGACCCTTCAGCCACGAGCCTTGGGTTCGCAATGATATCATCCAGTATATCGATATCCATGGGACCAAGTACCTCTTCATACTCGGCTTCGGCGATAGGCCCATCAAAACCCTCCAATGGACCCTCCTAAACCCCATTAGGTTTGTTAAGGAACCACGCTTTGAAGCGATGAGGTACCAAGTGAGGTAGGCTCTCATCGACCTAAATAGTGGTCACCACAAACTCACGGGTCCAGGTGGTCCCATGGATGGGGAGAAGGGTAGTCTCGGTTTTCACCTCCTGTGGACATCCAAAATGGACGTGATGTACCTCCATCTAAGGACTTGGAAATATTAAATTACAATGGGGTGAGATAAAAATCTCAGCAAGTCTATACCTTAAACCTCGATTAGGACGAGAATTTACCTAGAGGCAGTCTAAACATGCATTATATAGGACTTACCTCGCCTTAGCATTTCCCTGCACATTAGTACATCTCATACATCATATGTATACAACAAACTAATTCAATAACTAAAACACATCATCTTATTTTTCAAACAATCACAAGAATCCCGATTATAAGGCCAAACCGTCGTGACGTCCCATTTTGTGCCTCACAATTTTGTCCTATAATCAGGCGCGGCTATCTCAATCACTCAAGCGTGTGCCAATTAATTACAACCCAACAGTCACGGCCAGCTCAATAGTTGGCGGTCATCCGGCATAACTGGGTGTCGTCCCGTTTCGTTAGGTATGACAATGTCTACATCTAGATAGCATTCCCAAAGAAGCATCGGTCCAGCCTCCATTGCAACGGGCATTCGTTGTCAAGGGTATCTGAGCTTAATCAGGCATCGTCCCACATGAGCGCATTAGGATGGGTTCCAATAATGACCACATGCACATCCATGCTCGGCCAAGAACATCGTGCTTTGCATTTAAATATTTCCATTTCAAATAATAGATCTGACCAATTTTCTTCGTATTAAAAATACCCAGTAAAATAATTATGCGTGGTCACACATTTAAATTGATCCACAAAACATGATACTCTTCCATTTAAAATTCCATGATTTTATTTAGTACATAAAATACTTTTGGTGTTAAAAACCGACACGGTATTTTTCTAATTATATACCATAAAATCAAATTTTGGCAATAATAATTCAAAAATCATCACCCAGCACCTAATTGCATAATTTAGCAATCAATTTCACAAATCAATTCAACCACGATGATTAGCGTAAAATTTCACTAATCGGCTATCCTAGTACAATTTACGCTAATTATAATTAATTAAATAAATTGCATTTAATTAAATAAATTGTAAATTATTTAAATTAAATCACTTAAACCGGACTAACCTAATTGAACTAATTAAATTAATCTAACTATGCGAGCTACATAAACTTAATTAAGTTAACTAAATAACCTAACTAATTAGTTAGCCTAACTAAATAACCTAACTAACTAATTCAACCAACTAAGGATTAACACTAATCTAGTTTAACACTAATCTAACCACTAATTCTTAGTTAAGCCTAAACTAATACACCAAGTGCAATTAACTTCTTAATCCAAGATTATGGCGTTAACTCATCGGATTAGCAAGGTGACAGGTCTACAGTGACAGCAACGCGAAGACGATGAGATCCCGAGCCTACAGTGTCTCCAACGGAGGGTTGGAAGAGGTTGAAAACAGCCTTGCAAGTCACGACTGAAGGAGGGGGGTTCGGTTCTAGACTAAGGGGCTGTTTGGTAACCATCCAAACAATACCCGATTCTGATTTTTTGTTCTCGGGAATAGTTTTGAAACAAAATCGCGTTTGTTAAAATTTTTATTTTCGGGAACAAATTTCTATTTTTTTGTTCCCGAAAGTAGATTTGGAACATAATAAAAAAAACAAAAAGTTAATTTTTGTTCTTTGGAACAAATCTAAGAATCAAACCATTTTCTTCTTCTTCTTCCTTTTCCATTTTCTCTTCTTCTTCTTCTTCATCTACCGCCATCACCGTGGTTGTCGTCCGCCATCCGCCGTTGCCGGTCGCCAGCAACCAGTCCGGTAAGTTCACTGAAGGCTCGCCAGGCTAGGGCGAGGTCCAGCAAGCTCGCCAGAGGCAAGCCCATCCACTGGTTAGGCTCGCCCAGCCTCGCCGATGGCCAGGCAAGCCTCGCCCAACCCCGCTGAGGCTTGCCTGGCCACCGGTGAGCCTCGCCCGTGGTTAAGCAGGCCTCACCCAGCCTTGGCGAGGCTTGCTTGGCCACTGGCGAGGCTTGGTTGACGAGGGTCGGCCTCACCAAGGGCTGGCAATGCTTCGGGAAGGTTGCCGGCCCTCGTTTGGCCAGTAGCCGGTCCAGCGACTAGCCACTTGAAGAAGAAGAGTAGGAGAGAGAAAGGAAAAAAAGAAAAGGAAAAAAGAAAAAAAAATATTTAAAAATTAAAAGAAATTGATTTGGAACATAATCAATGAGCACGATATCAAACGCAATTCTATTATGAAATTAGAAATTTTCAATAGTTACCAAACAACTTAAAATGCATATAAATTGTTTCCGGGAACAGAATAAAAAATGATCATTTTTTAACAGAAATTATCCTCGGAAACGGAATCGTTACCAAGCGTGCCCTAAGCTGGTCGGGTTGGCTGGCGGTGGCGGATGATAGTTGGGTGGATAGGCGGACGCGGACGAACAAGGGCAGCTGGTAGCAGCTACGGGCGGGTGGTCGAGTGGCATGAGGAGCTGGTTGCGGCTGTTGGCTGAGGCGAACTGGCGTCGGGGCTGGGGACAGGCGGTGGCACGAGGTTGGTCGAGTGGTGGAAGTAGGTCGATGGTGAAGGCTGTGGCGCCAAGGGGCTGCGGTGGTTCCGGCGTAGGCTGGCTGGGACGGTGAAGGGCTGGAGTTGTGTTGGAAGTGGAGATTGAAGAAGATGAAGAAGATGATGAAGAAGAAGAAAGCAGAAGCTATTCTGTAGGGAGGAGGCTGGTCACATAAGGAGGGAGAAGAGAGGGGACAAGGAGGCCAAGAAGTCCAACATGCAGCCAATGGGTGCCTAGCAGAAAATATCTTGTACTTGAGTGTTGGAGCCTCAAAGTCTTCTACCATCTTTTGTCAAAGCATCAACCAATGACTGTTTTCCCCTCAATTCTTCACAATTCAAACCAAATTGGTAGCCTAAAAATCCCTCTTCAATAGCCATACGAATTTCCTCTTCAATATCCTTCCAATTCCTTACCAATTAATTCAATTTGAAGGTTAAGAAGTCCCTTAATTTTGCCCACAAAGTCTAGGGACCCTCCAATGGCAATTTAGCTCCCATTTCTTCACAAACAAACCAATTTGGTGGCCAAAATTTACACCAAAGCAACCCATCTAAATTTCCTCCTATTTAATTTTGCCGAATTCGAATTTTTTCGCAATTTTCTGGGCTCAACGGAAAATTTCCAAAAGATGAGACAAGATCCTAAAAATAAATTGTGACACACTCGAACATTTGATTCCCGAAACTGAGTTCAATTTCGTGGTTAAAATCGACCGGACGCGATTTTAAGGCGGCCCAATCTACCAGGTAGCTTTTAGGGATTTTATATCCACGTTCGTGCATTTTCAACTTGTCGGTGACTCTCCGTTGTCATAGAAATCTCAAGGTTTTAATTACGGGTATCGAGTATAGAATTGATAGAAAATCGGGTTAGTACCGTTCGACGTGAATTTTGCAATCATGCGGAATCACCAGCAATTCAATTACGCCATTCCGTCGAATCAACCTATATCCAATCACTTTTCAATTATAACGGTGTTATATTGACCCTTGCCGATTATCACGGTTGAGCAGTCGATTTCTGATCGAATTCTCAAGTTTGTTGTGTTTATATCCCTTAATGGCTTTACCTAATAGGTTAGTTAACTCGTGAGTGATTAACTTAGAGAAAAGGACCATAGGTGCATCGACGAAATACTCATTTCATTTATCGAGACTAGGTCGAAATGCGGGATGTCACAGATAAGGGAGGGAAGCAAGTGAGAAAGAGGAACGATAAAGGAGGAGTGCCGTGCGTGTTTGAAAGAGCCAATAGGAAAAACGTTGTGTGATTGTGGAAGTAAGAATAGAAATAAGGGGAAAAAACAGGGTTTTGGACCTATACTTACAAAACCGATTCCCATACCGGTTCCAAAACAGGTCTGGGAACCGGTTCCTATGTGAGTAATCAATCGAACCTACTTCCCAGACTGGTTTAAACCGGTTCCGAATTTTGGGAACCAGTTCTCAGATCGGTTTCAACGGGAATTGGTTCCCGGCCCTATTTTTCGGGTGGGCCGGTCCAGTTCTTGGGTATACCCGGTCTGGTTGCACACCCCTAGTTTGCAGCGTTCTTCATCCATAATGCTCCATGCTTTCTCAAGCATTCCATGGTCGGTGATTACCTTTCTGGGTGAGCTCAGGAATGCATTTCTCTTGATCAGAGGAGACCAAAACACGCTTTGCTCGTAATCGAAGCCGGCATGTTCTAACTCGTTGGAAAATTTATGAAAAAGCTAATCAAACATCGACTTTAAAACTAGTTAGACCCTAGGCTCTATTGACAATGTGGGCGATGATGAGATTTGAGGGAGAGACATAAATGTGAGATTTTATGGGACTACCGCTAACTATTCTAAAATCTTAAGTAGATAGATGAATGCGTGATTTATAAATTAAATATTCTAATACTCTCCATATGCTTAGTCTAGTCTTTTTACCTAGTACTGAGGGTGAAAATTAAATTAGGGAGGCAAATGAGACCTATTAAGATCTGAAGTCAGAGCCTCTAGCTCTGATACCATATAAAATGTTATTAGACCATTGTTAACTGTCCTAAGAGCTCAGTCTAGTGGATGAAGGCATGATTTTTTATTTAAATAGTCTAACAATCAACTAAGATGCTACGGGAGTTATCAGTCAAAGACACAATCAAGAGGTTTTTGAGGAAATTAAGGTAACGAGTACTGAATTTTGAGAAATATAAATGGAGGTGTCGTGCATACGGGCGCGATTGTAGCTGGAGGTTCTTGGTAAGATCCGATTGATTGCTCATCCAGGTTTTTAAGCTAACAAAATAAACCAATATTGCTTTATCGAGAATGATCATACAAGAATCTTTATTTACACACTCATTCAATAGTGAGAGTGAAGTAATTTTTTTTTACATTGGCAGAGTTGGCAGTGGACTTGACGATAATCCATACTATTATCACTACTATTGGTAATAAATATACCCATTTTTTTGTTTCCGCGTGCATATGATCATCTACATTTTAAAACTATATAGGATAAGATAGAACACATCAAAATCCTATCTGCTGGTGCACCTGAAGTTCTAAATACCATCTGCAAAATGCGATCAAGTTCTCGACATTTCAATTGGTTCAGTTAGGTCCAAAATTTTTGTTTAGAAAGCGAAATCAAGCCCTCGAAGAACAATACCTGAAATCCCCTTTGTGGCATAATTAAATGATCCTTTTAACATAAGTTTTATGACATAATTGTATTTTCTTCCAAAGTTCAGCACTTCATTATACCGGCTGAAAAGTGCAGGAGTTAGCTTGCATTTTTTGGGTGGGATTTCCTTTTGATTTGGGTAGTAAGTGAAGTAACGGGCGGACGGTTTGATTCGGTTTCGGGTACACAACGGCCTTTACTGCAAAGCTGCCACAATCCATTTGCAGTTTTGGCCCAAAACCTATGGCCCTTTTATCGAATGCTTGTTTCTGTACGTAGAAAGCATTTAGATCCCAACTCTTATTCAAACTTTCCGGTTTGCTTCTCTCTCGTTCTCCAACGACGGCGACACTGGAATGGCAAGATAAAAGACCCTGTCCTCCCTCTCTCTCCAACGAGTCTTCTAATGCCACGGTGGTCGACCGACGAGGAATTATTCTTGTCTTTGAAATCAATTTGATCGACAGTTGCTCCAACGCTGTCTTAATTCTGCCATCCGATGTCCCTTGCTTTTGTGACGGGCATAATTGGAACTAGGATCTTGGATTTGTGTGAGTACTCAGGTTTTGCTTTCAGGTTGAATTGCGTAAATTTTTAGTGTTCTTTATCGCTCATGGAGCATTTTTCTGTTAATTTCTTCTTCTCGAGTTGGATTTAAATTACAAAATCTTTTAGCTTTCCATCTTATTTCACAGCACACACAGGTAGCAGTCCCCAAATTCAAAAAGAGAGAGAAAAGGAGGGATCACTTCAAATGGACGAAGAACATACATTTCACTTATTGCCGCACTAATTGTATTCCGTAAAGAGAGTCGTTGGCACTTATGTAAAGATAGAGTTCTTATAGAACAGAGAGAAATGCTTATGGGACTGTCCTTAATTTACTATGAGATTAACAGCTTATATTGGTAAACAAAGATAAATAATAAATATTTAGAAATTATTGTGGGGTCCATTCCTTCAAGATTCTGTGGTCACAACATGTCGTTTTTTTTTTTTTCCTGAAGTTCCTTCATCAGTGGAAGTCACTCTAAGGAGTTCTCGATGTCTATCACAAAGCGGTACTTGACGTCATTCTTTTGAAGCCTCTCAAGAGCTTCATTCGAGTACTGAATAGGAATCACTTCAATCTCGGGATGTATCTCATGTTCTGCGCAAAACTCGAGCATCTCCTGCGTTCGCTTGGTACCGCCGACAGTGCTCCCAGAAATACTCCTCATATCTGAACATGATACATGTGATTTAATAACGCCAAGAAAGTCATGGGGTCCTAATCTACCAGAAGAGGAAGTGAAATGTAAGATCTGTGGAGAGAATATTTACCCATGAGAAGACTCAGGGGACTAAGTTTCAGTTCCTCGCCTGGGAAGCCCACCAAAGCCAAAACTCCTCCTGCCTTGAGCAATGACATGTACAGATCCAAAGGGTGATCTCCTGATGCAGTGTCGATTATGAAGTCTAGCGATTTCGACAGAGCCTGTAAAAGAAGCCGCAGAATCAGATCTACTTTCGACACCCGCCATTCGAGAAACCTCAAGATTTCAAGTGGGTTCTGGTCATTAGACTCTTACGCTCATTTGTTCTTTGTCAGATGAGAGCACGAAGTTGTCTGCTTTCAGCAGGTTCAAGGCATCGTCTTTCTTGGAAGTGCTTGTGCTGAAAACAGTGACGTTCAATCCGAAAGCCTTGCCAAACTTCACGGTCAAGTGGCCGAGCCCGCCGAGTCCGATCACTCCTAATGATTTTCCAGGCTGATTCATGTTGTGCCGGATCATCGGAGTGTAGACCGTGATCCCGGCACACAACAAGGGTGCTGCTTGAGCTAATGGATATTTGTCAGGTATCTTGTAGCAATACCTACAGATTCCACATTTTGCAATGAAATATTCAATGGATTAGGCATTGGTAGTGAAGATATGAAGACAGAAGATTGAGGATACTAGCAAATTGGTAAATCGGCAACACCACTTGTGGAATTGTGGTCGAATGAGATTGGAGTAATCTTATGTATATATTAAGTGATGCGTCCAACGATAATCGGGCGGATCTTTAAAGCGAGGTTCATAATCACGCACCTCTCATGAACGACTATGAACTGCGAGTATCCTCCCTTGCAAGTGCTGCCATCTGCATAAGTGCCGCCGATCGTAGGAACTCCACCTTTCAAACAATGCATTTCTAGTCCGCCATCACAGTTCTCGCAATCTCTGCACGTGTCGACATAAGTTCCGACACCCACATGGTCTCCGATCTTAAACTTGCCGACGTCTCTACCCACTTCTGTTATGATCCCCACGATCTCATGCCTGAATATATCTCATATAAGCATCACACCCCAAACAAAGATTTTAAGTGCACACACGTCGACAAGAAATTCTCCACAAGCAGCACTCATCGCCGTCGAAGTACTAAGTTAGTGACGCGGTTGTAGTTACAAGCACCGGGTCGACGGTGATGAACGGCGCCTTGGCCAGCAGCGTCTCTGAGAATAATCATGAGGAAAGACAAAAACGATTGAAGAAATAGACCATGCTACAATTACATTAGTAACAAAGGTAGCATACCCTGGGACCACGGGATATTTGGAGTGCTTTAACTTGTTGCGAGTGTACAATACATCGGCATAGCAAACGCCGCAATGAGTAATTTTCACCGAGACATCCTCGCTCCCGACCGCTCTGTCACGAGAACAATGCAATAAACATTACTCATCGGAAATGGCAAGATATCTTATGGATCGAGGTCACGCGTTCACACGACGAGATCGGCGACTCAATACGTGATTGGCTAGTTCACCTGCGACTGAACTCGTAAGGAGAGAGAAATCCCGACTCGTCTCTCGCGGCCCATCCATGGCAGTTCTTGTCCGTCGCTACGCCTGAACTCATTTTATCTGTTCTTTTCCCTTTGAAGAGTTGATAACAGAGACGGTTGACAATCTGCTGCGTCCCGTGCAATATATATTTATATCCCGGGTTCTTGCGCTGTTCTCATAAACCGCATAGCCTACTTCATGTGTATTACTTTTGCAACTTTAATTCTTTTTACTCCCAATTGGAATAAGAACGTATGGGGTGACGCTCATTTAGCGTCATGGCTTACTGCTAAGATAATTATACCGCCGCCACAAGAATGATCAGACAAAGAAAAGGTCGTTGCAGAGAGACATCCACCAAGTAGACCCACAAGAAAAGTCCACGCAACCACCGTTGTACAATTAGATGGACGGAATGCAATTGGATCCCTAGATATTTTAGCTCGTATATTCAAGTCCCAAATGCTTTTCAATATCATTCTAAAGCGAGTTGATTGGCGATTTCGACACTAGCACCATTTTTTACATTTTCTTTTTTTCTTCTCCCTTATTTTCTTATTTTCTTTTTACTCGCGTTGGCCATTGCCGGGCCTTGATGATGGCTTATAGAGGTTGCTGGCCTCAGGTGAGGGATCTTAGGCCTCGGTTGGCAAGGGTAGCCATTGGATGAGGGTGACCCTCGCTAGGGCTTCGCTAGATCGGGTAAAGGTTGCCCTCGCTAGCCCAGGTGAGGGCGACTCTTGCTAGGGGACAGTGAGGGTGGCCCTTGCCTTAGGCCGGCGACCTCTAGAGGCCATCGACTAGGCCCAAGGATAGTGGGCAAAGGGGAAAAGGGAAAAGGAAAAAAAAAAAAAAAAAAAAAGAAGAGAGGAGAAAAGAAAAAAAAGAAAAGAAAAAGAAGAGAGTAAAGGAAAAGAGAAGAAAAGAAAAATATTAAAAAAAAATTAAAAAAAAATAAGTCATCATAAAAAATTGTATGCGTAGTGTTGACTGTACTACATACCATAGTTAGTATACACGTTAGCGATTTCCTGCTAAATTAGTTAGATGGACTCAAATGACAAAATTTAAAAAATTTTATGACTCAATTGATAAAATTGAAATAATTCAGATATGAAATGACCAAATTGTACTAAGTTTATAACTTTTTTGATATATATATTTTTTTTCAATGCGACTTCTCTTTCAAGAGGAAATTCTCGTCCAGTCACAAATTCATGGATCGGGTGAGATCATAACTATAGAAAATATAAAAATTTATATGCTTGGGACTACATTTCATAATGCATATTTTCTTTTTCTTTTCTAGTAACCATAAATTACATGGAAGCGAAGATCTGACAATCTGAAAACTCATCAGGTACCTTAAGTCCTATAAATCCGTTAAATCCAGGATTTGGCTAGTGTATTTTGCTCTCACATAGAGAAAGCTTACACATAATTGATGAGATTCGGACAAATGAAGAAACCTCCGTGAGTCCACGCAATATAGAGTCAGTGCGGCGTCCGCTTTCGCGTCATTGCCAACTTCACCTGTCTACCAGTATTGACTTTTTTGGTTTTTCCCCCAAGCAAAGGAGGAAAGGAATAAATAATTGGATAATATAAAGTCTGTAACATAGACCACACATTTTCTAGACTTCCTTTGTGTCTTGAAATTAAATATTTCTCTGATCAGCAGTCACTCTCGCGAATTTTGGGCGAGAAAGGCTACAGATACTAAATAGAACTTTATCAAGAGTTATCATACCAAATCATATGCTAAGTTATTGGAATCGAGGACTGGACCAGTTCCTTTGGAAACCACTTACTCTAGGCTGGTCAATTTTAATAAATTGGAACCCATGAGTACTAATCCGGTTCTCGATTTCTTTGTACACCACTAACTATAGTATTAGTTAAAAGAGATAAAAGTCTTTTTTTTTTTTTGTTTAAATAGACTGGCCAAAGATTAAAAAAAAAGGAAGTTGTTTTTAAAGTATCTGTAGCATTTCTCGCCTAAATTCGCGACAATGACTGCTGATCAGAGAAATATTTAATTTCAAGACACAAAGGAAGTCTAGAAAATGTGGGGTCTATGTTATAGACTTTGTATTATCCAATTATTTATTCCTTTCCTCCTTTGCTTGGGGGAAAAACCAAAAATGTCAATACTGGTAGACAGGTGAAGTTGGCAATGACGCGAAAGAGGACGCCACACGGACTATATATTGCGTGGACTCACGGAGGTTTCTTCATTGCCACCCATCAGGAATCCTCGAAAACCTGCGATATTTACTCATTTGAGCTCTCGCACATCACCATTCAGAGAAAAGAGAGTGAGAAATGACTTCAGACAAAGTGATGACGATGAGCAATAACTGCCATGGATGGGCTGCAAGGGACGACACAGGACTGCTGTCTCCTTATGAATTCCAACGCAGGTAGATTTGCACTTTCGCGATATGTTTTTATCGAAGTTGCTGCTTGAAACTCGTCCGTCAAGAAGCAACGAGCCTATGGTTCGTGTTCTGTGAATGGTTATGCCCGCAATATCGTCAGTAGAACCAGTCTCACAAGATGCATGTTGCTTGAGACTACTACAATCATTTTAGCTATGGAAAGTCTTAACATGTATTCACGACTTTTCGCTTTCTAACCAAACATGTTTTCATAGTTTCTATGGGTGGGAACATGAAGTTTGTGATTATTTTTGAGAAGTTTCAAAAGGTTTTGAGGCATCATTGTGATAAATCCCAAGGTTATAGTCCCTTTTTAGGCATCGATCAATATTTCTCCCTACATTTATATATGAATTCACACATGAATATGTTAATTGATAATAGCCGAAGATGATGCCCTCACCATTTCCAAATGTCTAAACTAAGAAAATTATTCTTGCACAGATCGGTTGGAGGCAATGACGTTTCGGTGAAAATCACTCATTGCGGCATTTGCTATGCCGATGTAGCCTGCACTCGCAACAAGAGAAAGAATACTGTGTATCCTGTGGTTCCGGGGTACGTTAATTCCTCTCAATTTCATTTACTAATGCGCAGTTCATTAAAGTCTTCAAAAACGTTAGCCATGGAAACAACACTTTAAATTGCACTAATATCCTCTAAATTAAGCTTGTATATATATGAATAGGCACGAGATCGTGGGGATTGTACAAGAAGTGGGTGATGAGGTTAGTAAGTTCAAGGTCGGAGACCATGTGGGGGTTGGACCCTTCGTTGACTCATGCAGAGAGTGTGCGTACTGTGATGTTGGCCATGAAGAGCATTGTTCCAAAGCAACTCTAACAATCAATGGCACTTGTAAGGACGGTACCAGCAGCAAGGGAGGATATTCTAGTTTCATAGTTGTCCATGACGGGTAACCTTTGTTGGAGGTAATAGGTTTGAGAGAGAAGAAGTAGTTGCTTGAAGTATTACACCAAGGGACATCAAGTTTGGAACGCTCAACAGCAGTACCTCCAATAAGTAGGAAACCCTAGAGTTTTTATATGAAAGTTATTGGGCTCCGGCCCATATAGACCCAGATAACCATGGCTTTATCTTTGGGCTTGTATGTGAACATATTATTTTGGACTATATTAATAATATATCCAACAATCTCCTCCTATGTTCACCATACAACACAATCCAATAAGGTAGTCAGTGTAATGTTCATACAAACATGAATCATCCACATTCAGTCCAAGACAATCAACTCGGATCGGTCAAAGAGTATTCCAGCAGGAAAGTATTAAACTAAATCATCATGTGCAAACTAAATAAGTGAATCATTCTTATCATGAATCTGTTTCCGAGATTAAAAATCCAAATCCCAAAATAAATCTCAGATTCAGTTCACAATCACTATATGCATATTAATCAAGTATAAGTAGGCCAATCAAAATAGTCTAAGGCCTTACAAATATAAGAAACAAGCATAATAATGTTCACAAAATAGAAATAGTAAAATGTAAGTCTCAAGTAAATGGACTTTATCAAAATAGGCAATAGCAAGTAAATTGTCAAGTCCCCACACGCTTTAAGTGATATATATTCATTCATCAAGTAGGTCATCCTGGTCAGGATCCCACTCATTAAGCTCTCCTCCATCTCTGCCATCCCCTGTAGAATGTCAAATATGAATTTCATATTATCATGAATTCAATCAATTGAATAAAAACTTAGCACCATTCCATTAGGTGGAGAAGAACATATATTGATGTCATAAAGCATCATAATATCATGTCATATGCATCAAGCCAGTTTCATAAATTATGAACAAGACCTAAACAATGTGATTTGCAAAGAGCCATCAACTTAAGTTTATTTGTAGGAGAATAACTATTGTCTAGTTTCAAAGAACAAGACCAAAAGTCAAGTCACTTACAATAACCTAGTCATGTAATATCAAGTTTCAATTAAGAACAAGACAAATAGGCTTCTTATGTAAACAATTGTTTCTATGTTTCAATTTGGAATGTCACAATTATCTTGTTTCCTTAAAGTCAAATAATCTAGCATCAAGTTTGGAATGAGATCATTTAACCAAAAGGATAGTCCATTCTAGTTGAATTGTATCATCAAGTTTGGAATGACACAATTTTTCCAGATAGAACATTTGAATTAGGTTAAAGTCATCTTCATCAAATTTGGAATGAGACAACTCACCCTCTTCAAATTAGTCAGCAATTGTGAACATCGATGAAACATATAAACTGTGCTTATTATTGTAGCCAATAAAGAAAGATTTGATAATTCAAAACACACAATTAGAAGGTAAGTGAATGGTAGTTAAGACTTGCCTATATAGTCTTTAACCCTAGTTCCCCACTATTTTGAATAATCGATCCTTAGGCATACCTTTGGTGAGAGTATCGGCTATGTTATCCTTCGATCTCACATCGATCAAGGTGATAACCCCTTGTTCTCTCAGATAATTCAACAACGCATGTCTCAGTCTCACATGTCTTCTCTTTGAATTAAAGAGAGTATTCTTGACGACTTGGACAGCTGCTCGATTATCACATAATAGGCTTAAAGAATTAATCTTTAGCCGAGTCAAAGGAATATCTATAATCAGATTCTTTATCCACTCTGCCTCTTCACCGGCTAAGGCTAAAGCAAAAAGTTCCGATTCCATAGACGACAATGCAATACAAGTTTGTCGTTTGGATTTCCAAGTAATAGCAGCTCCACCCAAAGTGAATACATACCCACTAGTGGACTTACTATTTCCAATATCTGAGCACCATGAGGCATCAGAATATCCATCCACAGTTGGAGGATAACCAGAATAATAAAGAGCATAATCTTTAGTACCTTTAAGGTATCTCATTAGTCTATTGAGGGCATCACAATACTCTTTACTAAGATTTCTAGTAAAACGACTCAGCATGCCAACTGTAAAGGCTATGTCAGGTCTAGTGCAACTCATAGCATCTATGAGATTACCAAGAAGTTTCGAGTACTTAAACTGATTCACATTGGTCCCTTTATTAGGACTCAGTCTGTTATTATAATCACATGGTGTCTCACTTGGTTTTAATCGTATCTCCAAGTAAAAAGTAGCTGCTCAATATAATGAGTCTGGCTCAGGGAGATGACTTGTTGTTTAAAGCTTACCTTCATACTAAGAATGGGATTAGCAATACCAAGATCTTTCATGTCGAATTCTTTAGGTAAACTAGTTTTCACGTCACTCACTACAGAATGATCGGAACCAGGAATTAACATGTCATCAACATACAAGCAAATGATAACTATCATATTTGACATAGAACGATGGTAAAGGCATTTATCCGAATAACTAGATTGAAAGCCATAACTCTTTACCACTTTATCAAATTTAAGATGCCACATCTTAGGTGCTTGTTTAAGACCATATAGGGATTTATTTAATTTACAAACTTTGTCCTCAAGACCTTTCATAACATATCCTTCCGGTTGTTCCATGTAAATTTCCTCATTTAAATCCCCATTTAAGAAAGCTGTTTTTACATCCATTTGATGACTACAAAGTGTTCAATAGATGCCAAAGCAAGAAGAATTCTTATAGTTGATAGATGACACACAGGTGAATAGACATCAAAATAGTCTATTCCACTCTGTTGTTTATAGCCTTTAGCTACTAAACGTGCTTTGTATCTCGGCTATTGATCCATCACTATTAGTTTCTTCTTCAACACCCATTTACAGCCTATAGCTTTAGCCCCTTTTGGCAAATTTACTAGCTGCCAAGTGTGATTCTGCAGCAAAGAGCTCATTTCATCATCTATGGCTTCTGCCCACAGTAGAGATTCCCTAGATCTCATTGCTTCCTAATAGGAGAATGGATCATCCTCAAGATGGTAAGCAACAAAGTCCTCACCAAAACTTTTGGGAATTCTCTCTCTTGTAGATACTCTTACTGGAATTGGTTCAATAGCCAACTGTGTGGAATTAGTGTCAGAAGGGCCTATTTTAGATTCTACAGGAGATTCTGAAATCATATCTGTAGATCCAGAAACATTCAAGCCTTGATCTCTGATAAACTTATTTTCAAAGAATACTGCATCTCTAGATTCTATCATTGTGTTAGTAGATAGATCTAAAAACCTATTTGCAGCGCTATCTTCTGCACTACCTAGATATACACAAGTAATAGTTCTAGATCCCACCTTAGGTTTCTTAGGATCTGGTATACTTACATAAGCAATACAGCCCCAAGTCTTAAGAGTATCATATCTACAAGGGCGCTTATGCCATATCTCATTAGGTGTCATGGACAACTTAGAGTGTGGCAACCTGTTTAAGATGTGATTAGCAGTTAGAACTGCTTCTGCCTAGTAGGAGGAAGGCATGCCAGCTGTAAGTAACATAGAGTTTAACATTTCAGTTAACGTTCTATTCTTACGCTCGGCAACACCATTTGATTGGGGTGAATAAGGAGCAGTGGTTTCAAGTATTATACCTTCTGAAGCACAAAATTCCTTGAACCTTGACATAGTATATTCTCCTCCTCTATCACTCCTAAACCTCTTAATTTTCAAGTTGAGTTGATTTTCTACTCTAGACTTGAAAATCTTAAATTTTTCAAAAGCCTCATCTTTCGATTTCAACAAATAGACATGACAATATCTAGAAAAATCGTCTATGAATGTTATTAGATACTTCCGACCACCTTTAGTAATGTAATTTCTAAAATCACAAATGTCAGAATGTATTAGCTCAAGAAGTTGTGTGCTTTTAGAAACCAACTTAAAGGGTTTTCTAGTGATTTTAGCTTTGTGCACACACTTCACACTTATCAAAACGAATAGAAGTATCTAATGGAATGTTATGAGTTTTAGCTAGATGTTGCATTTTCCTGTAATTCACATGTCCAAGTCTATTGTGTAGCAACTTTGTATCAATCAAAGTAGAATTCACATGATTTATGCTATCAGCATTTAAACTCAACCTATACATACCATTAACCATGAATGCACAACCAAAATAATATGAGTTAACAGATAAAGTTACTCTACCATTCATAGTTGAAAAAGACATACCAGCTTTATCAAGTAAACTCATAGATATCAAATTCTTCTTAAGTAAAGGTACTACTCTAACATGTTTCAGAGTTAGTAATTTACCTGAAGAAAGCACCAAATTTGCAGTTCCAGCATGAGTCACCTTTGCCTCACCACCATTGCAATTTTCCACAGTGTCTTTCACTTCTGTGACCTCAATGAGTAAATTCTTGTCATTTGTAGCATGACAAGTAGCACCACTATCCAACCACCACTTAGAAGAGATGCTGGCCTTTCCATTCTTCATCATTCCAATAAAGACTCGAGGCTCAGATCCTCTAATTAGCATATTGGCCTCATTATGTGGTGTGTCATTATTTGGCTTCTTCGGCAACTTACACTCTGCTGCCCAGTGACCCCACTTTCCACAGTTATGGCACTTGCCCTTCTTCTTTTTGAAGATAGTCTTTTTGGCCTCTAACTGTAAAGAGGATTCACCTTTTGGGAACTTGGACTTTTTCTGAGATTTATTGGAGTGTGAAACTAAGTTGGCAACTGACTTTTGTTGTCCCACTTGTTCCAAACTCTTCCTAGTGATATTTTGATCCTCAATGTGAATATACCTCTTTAATTCATCCAGTCCCATTTGTACCTTCAGTCTGTGCATTTCAGTCTTGAAAGAACTCCATTCAGTTGGTAGTTTGCTCAACACAAGACCGACAAAGAGATTATCGGACATATCAGAATTATCATCTTTCAGCTTGTTCCTCATGTTCTCAAATTCAACTAACTGAGAGGTGATGCTTGAATTCATAGTGAATTCAAAGAATTTCTCCGCTAGGAGAGTTTTAGAGAGCCCTTATTATTTTTGGAACTGAGCGTTCAAGTGATCCCATATCTCTTTCACCATCTTTTATACTCACTATAAGTCATAGCCAAATTAGGATTTAGAGAGTTCAACAAGTAATCTCTACAAAAATCCTCATCTTTGTTCCATTGATATTCATCTACATCTTTAGTGGTAGATGCAAAATCACTTAATACAGTATAGAATATATCACGTTCTTTCATTCCAAATTGAACATGTAATTTCCAGCTGTGAAATTCAGTAACATCAAAAGATTGCAACTTTATAATATCATAGGAACTACGCTTTGCCATTTTAATCAAAGCAAAGTGTTAGTAAGAGTGCACCTTGAAGTCCTCAGAGCAACAAAGTTGAATAACTCTCCTAACCTTGATAAAACCGCTCTGTAGAGATGGAATTTGCCAAAACAAACCCCAAAAACGGATCTGGAGCACCCAAAAACCTTAAGATGGACTGCCCTTGTTGCTGAAACTCGCCGAAAAATTTCGCCCCCAAAATTCGCTAGAAATTTCGCCCCCGAAATTCGCTAGAAATTCAGATGGAAACTTCCGGGTGCCGTAACTTCTCCGTCCGACCTCCGATTGATGCGAGTGACCACTCAAAACGTTCGTATCGATGAGTAGAACAAAGCCCAAGTGGTTTCACCCTCTAAAATTGGCTATAATTTTTGGGTTTTTGAAACAAAGATTTCGGTCACCCGAATCTTCAAACTCAGATCCCGGCCAATATCACCGTCGAAATCGAAAGTAAATTACAGCCGCGAGTTTGTCTTGACAAAATCTTCAAGAAGACACTTTACTCGTTCAAATCCGACACACGAACTTAATACTTCAAGATTGTTGGGGGTAATAGGTTTGAGAGAGAAGAAGTAGTTGCTTGAAGTATTACACCAATAGACGTCAAGTTTGGAACGCTCAACAGTGTTACCTCCAGCGTAGGGAAACCCTAGAGTTTTTATATGAAAGTTATTGGGCTCCGGCCCATATAGACCAAGATAACCATGGCTTTACCTTTGGGCTTGTATGTGAACATATTATTTTGGACTATATTAATAATATATCCAACAACCTTTCTATTTATACTTGTTGACCTGTTGGTTAGAATTTCACGATGGTGTAATTATGGGAAAGATAATGTCAGATTTGCGGGCAGTGTGCATAAGCAGAAACTAGGATGATTATAACGTAGGACTAGTTTTATCGACGGGACATTGCTTGATTGCATCGTCAGCGTACGGAATAATTAGACTTTGATATCATTATCATAGAATATTCTCCACCTGCGATTTGTCCCTGAAAGCTTTTGTAGTGTCTTGTTTGGCTTTAAGCAAACATCACTCTGCGAAGTGGTCTGTGATGACATTTCAGAGGGATTTATGGGGGCAATGCGCTAGCTTTTAAGGGTTTTCCATCATCTAACTTATCCATACTTTCGCCACTGAAATACATTTCCATCTAATTCATGTGATATTATGATGGACTTAAATATTAAATGCCTGATCTACAGGTATTGCTACAAGATACCTGACAAGTATCCTCTACCTCTAGCAGCACCTTTGCTATGTGCGGGAATAACAGTATACAATCCAATGATCCACCACAAGATGAATCAGCCTGGGAAATCACTAGGAGTGGTTGGACTAGGTGGGCTCGGTCATATGGCTGTGAAGTTCGGTAAAGCTTTTGGACTAAATGTCACTGTTTTCAGCACAAGCATTTCCAAGAAAGATGATGCCTTGAATATGCTAAAAGCAGACAAGTTCGTACTTTCGTCTGACAAAGAGCAAATGGCTGTAAGAATTCCACATCGAAACGTCATTTGAAGTCTTGGGAATTCTCATGTTTGGTGCCTTAAAAAGTAGATTCGGATCTTTTCTTCGCAGGCACTGGCTCATTCTCTGGACTTCATAGTTGACGCAGCCTCAGGAAATCACCCAGTTGATCTATACATGTCGTTACTTAAACCAGAAGGAGTCTTGGCTTTGGTGGGTCTTCCAAGTGAGAAAATAGAACTCAGCCCGCTCAGCCTTCTCATGGGTAAGTATTCCTCACCTGGTGTAAATTACAAACCATAACTTGCATTGTATCATAATTCATAAATTGCATATCTGATTCAGGTGCAAGAAGCATCTCTGGAAGTGCAGTGGGTGGCACGAAACGAACACAGGAGATGATCGAGTTCTGTGCTAAACATGAGATATATCCGGAGATCGAAGTGATTCCTATCCAATATGCGAACGAAGCTCTCGATAGACTCCAGGAGAGTGATGTGAAGTACCGCTTTGTGATAGACATTGAGAACTCCTTGGAGTGAACTCATAGTATTTCTGTTTTCAGTGACAAAACAACGTGTGTGGCAATAATAGCAGGGACGACTACTCTTTCCTGCAAATGTTTTCATCTTGTTTTCAATAAAAAGGCCTAAACTATTATGATTTCTACTTTAAGTGAACTTATAGCACATTGATATAGTTAGGCAAAACATGGTCTCAAAGATGAAAATTTTATTTATAGCATCATCTGTATTCGGCGAGATAATATGCAAATTCGTCGTCAGCAGCATCGATAGAATTAGAGGATCAGTAGGGCTAAGGGCAACTAACCTCCTCCCCGAATGATAAATTTTTCTTTTACAATATTTAAGTAGACCAAAGACGTAGTCAAATATTTGCCACATTCCCCTAGTGTATATCAAATCTTTGAAGTTTATTTTTAGTGAAAGTTGTCTGGTCCCTCTATAGTTTCTACAATTTACTCAAGATTGATGTAATATTTAAGTAGAATTGCTACATTAGAGCGCAACAAACATGACCCCATATATTATAGAGAAGTGTAAATATTACATCTAGCTAATCTGCATATTTGAATGACTAATCACTTGACATCTGGATAAATATAGGGTGTGTTTTTCTTCATCCCTTACTTGAGAAACTTCTTGCAACAAGTCCTTCGATTAGGGTTTTACAGATATAGATATCTCTCACATTTACATGTAAGGGCCTTGTAAATTTCCACCTACCAGCCCCTAATTGGTGAGTTTATTCCCAAACATGTGACCCCTAGCTAACCCAACCAAACAAATAAAAAAACCTTCACGTGTGCGGATGTTATGGTGATGAATGACCAATAATCTAAGTGTTGGGTTAGTGTAAAACATAGTGTAAATTTGAGGTAGCTAGCAAGTATCACCCAGAGGGGGTGAATAAGTGATTCTATAAGATCTTGAAAAAATAATGCGGAATAGAACTAGTCAAGATCAAAGTCCACACAAGGATCAAATTCTAGAAATCTAGAATCTGTTATGTGGTAGATCGGACATTAGAAGCACCTAGAAAGTGTGCACTTAACTTGCTTGGAAAGCTAAGGGGTCACATGTATTGGGAAAGTTAGAAACAGCCTTAAGACAGATTGGATTCTACTAACAATTTGCTTGGAAAGTTAGAAATAGCTGGCACTAATCCTTTACACAATATATATCACTATCTGGACTTAGCTGCCGCTCTTACACTTGTACACTTAATCATTTGCACTATTGCCAAATAGTATGAATATCAAAACAGTACAACAGAGAGCTTATAGCTAAGAACAACAAGAGGCAGACTTCTTAATCTTGTGTATTTTTTTTCTCACTCATGGTTCTTCATGGTCTTCTCTTTTATACTCTTCCTTAATCTATCCGTTGAAGATGAATTAGAGAAGCAGATAACCAT
Source organism: Eucalyptus virginea (assembly GCA_014182375.1). Classification (NCBI taxonomy): domain Eukaryota; kingdom Viridiplantae; phylum Streptophyta; class Magnoliopsida; order Myrtales; family Myrtaceae; genus Eucalyptus; species Eucalyptus virginea. The sequence goes on along the minus strand of CM024517.1, from coordinate 7,741,617 downwards.
TGGAGAGTTTCTGTTCAGCTTTTGGCAAGGGAAGTACTGCCCATACAGCTTCTTTCCTTGAACCTTTGTAGGCTAACCAAAAATGGCAACTGCTACTGTCTTCTCACTGTAGTCTCTAACTGACATGTTAAACGACCTAGCTACTTTGCTACCTGCTTTACATGGATTCTGCTGCTGTGCGAATCCAAGTCTTTTGACAGCTACTTAGCTAACCTAATGAACATCTTAAGATGTATTTGGTTGTTACATTACCATTGACTTGATCTTTACAGTCTTAGACATAAACATCATCAACAATTGATCTTTTTGGTTGAATGGTGCTGTTTGTCATAATAAGACATTTGCGAACTTCTTTCTAATGAATCACACCATGAATGTTGCATAGTCTTTTGGTCTAAACATCTGCATACATTATAGTTAGTAATATACTAAGGATAGTTTGGATATCATCAAAATCACTTGAAGATGTTTTCTCCAACAAAAATAACTAAATGATGTCTAAAGCAGGAAAATGAAAAGTATTCGTCATGATGCCAAATCAGAGAAATAATCCTACTATGACTAAATATATAAAAAAAAAGGTGATTTTTTTTTTTGGTTGCTCATGATGCCTATTTAGCTGAAAATTTCACTGAGGCAAAAAATGTTTGTTGCCATAGACTTGACAAAAGCAACAAATTTTTATAATCTTTGGTGAGTTGATTGAAACAAAAAATGAGTTTCATCTCTTTTGACTAATTATATAGTTAGGGGCATGCAGAAGAACCGAGAGCCGCTCGAACCGCCCAAAACTAGATCAAATCAACCCAAAATCAGTGGTTCCCAACAAAGCTGGTCTAGTTCTCAATTCCAATAAATTGGAACTGATGGGTAGTAGTCCGATTCCCAGTTCTAAGTGTGGAACTGCCTACCCATACACCAGGATCGGACTGGTAACATAAATTTAATTTTCTAAAAATTAAAATCCTAAATCCCTAATCTCACTTGTCAGTCGTCTCGTCTCATATCGGTGTCTCTTGCCTCAACTCTCTCAAGTAACTCCCTTAGTCTCTTCATTTCTCGACTCTTAACTCCCATCAACTCATGACCTCGACTCTAAACTCCCATCAACTCATAGCATGCCTTCGGCCTTCCCTTGCAAACACAACTCTTGGGTTTGCCTCCCTCTCTTGCTCTCAGTCTTCTCCATTTGTTGTAAGTTAGAAGTCTTAATTGCTGCCATTTGCCCCTTTTTAGTTTCTTCAATCTACTCATCGTTTGAAGTACTGACAGAAAAGTGAAGTATTCTTTGCAAGTGTTTGAGAGGAAACTCTTTATGATGCATGGACTATAGAATCTTGTCATGACCAGTGTTTGAATTGACTACTCATGAGTTCATGACTTCTTGGTAAACAAGCCACTGATCACATGAAATTTGATGGGACTAGTTCTAGGGTGGGAACTGCCTACCTTGGAATCAATCATCCCTAACTGTAGTGAGTTAATACAAAGATGGAAGAGACAAAGAAAATAGAAGATGAAGAAAAGTTTTACGTGATTTAGTCGACCAAGAAAAATGTTCCTTGGAAGTTACATCCACAATAGAAAAACCTCATATTTTAAAGCTTTTTTTTTGGGGAGATTCATCTTCCTTAAATATAGAAGAGTACAACTTAGTTACCAAATATAACATGTGAATTTTATGGTAAATACAATTATTATACATTTGACTTTGATCCTCAATCTTATCATTACTTGGCAAGTTTATTCCGCCAACACACTCCCTCTAAATAGGGGCGAAGGTGTCTTTCGAGGTCAACTTGGCCAACATTTTGTGAAAATGCTCCTTTAGAAAGGGGCGTGGTCACATCAGCAAGTCATTCTTTGCTTCGAACATAAAGAGTTTCAATAGTTTTGGCTAGAACTTTCTCTCGAGTAAAATGACAAACAACTTCTATGTGTTTTGTTCTATTAATGAAAGACCGGATTTGATGCAATGAAAATTGCTACTTGGTTATTAGAAAATGGCTTCATAGGAACACAATGTCCTTCAAGATCCAAGTCACTCAATAGCAAGAAAAGCTAGACCAGTTCACATGTAGCAGATGCCATAGCTCTGTATTCTGCCTTAGTGCTCAAATAAGCAACCAAACTCTGCCTTTTGCTTTTTCATCTAACAAGATTACGTACTACAAGAGTACAAAACTGATGGTGGACCTCCTATTAATAGGACTGCCAACCCAATTAGCATCTGCATATTCTACAACCTTTGCGTGACCGCTCTTAATAACAGTGCTACGTCCTTGACAGGACTTCAGATACCTCAATATACAGTCGACAAGCTGCCCATGACCTTCTGTAGGAGCATGCATAAGTTGGCTCACAAAGCTAATGGCATATGAGTGTGTAGTTGAATGATAGTTAGAGACCAAGTATTCTTTGAAATTGGCCAAAATCTTGGAGATGAGTAGTATTTTTTATGACTTTGTTCCCAAAGCCTAAAAAAAACTCTACAGGTTTGGCTCCTAATTTTTTTTCTTCAATAGATCCAATGCATATTTTCTCCAAGAAACAAGCCTTTATTGGAATTGGCAACTTCAATTCCAAGGAAGTATTGCAACCGACCCAAATCTTTGATGTCGAACTTCTCATGAAAATATTTTTTGAGAGTTTCAATATCTTGTAAATTATCACCAGTAATGACAATGTTATCAACATAGATTAAAACTACGACAATTCCTTTAAAATTTTTTTATTAACAAATAGAAAATGGTTGGACTTACCCATTTAAAAACCAAACATCACAAGGGCTGTACTCAACTTTCCCTACCATGCTCAAGGTGACTGCTTGAGACCATAGACCGCCTTCTCGAGTTTGCAAACAAATCCCTACAAAACTCTGGAGAGATGTGATAATAATAAACGTAAGTCTGTATAGGCTGTAGACGATTGATACATGACAAAATCCTGAAGACAAGTTAAGAGTTGAGATGCTCGGGTTGATCGACGCACAAGAGCTATTTCCTAGATAAAGCCATGAATTAAAGCAACCATGCCTAAATTAATAGTGTCTTTCCTTCTCTCTAGTTCTCATCAATCACCAAACAATTGGTAAGTGGGCAAATTCCATATCAAATCCGCTATTGTCATAATTGTTAGTATTGTCACCACTATTCTCTCCCTGAATTTGATGCTTGGAAGGAAAAACATGTAAGTGTCATCAAACAGAACATCTCGAGAAATAAGCATTTTTTTTTTTTGTATGGAGGGACAAAACATTTAGAACCCTTTTTAACACTAGAATATCCCAACAAAATGCATTTATATGCATGAGGATCTAATTGACTCCTCGAAGAAGTGTGAACGTAGCGCACACTATTGAACTCACAAAAATGAGAGAGATTAATTGACTAGCCAATGAGCTCTTCCATAGGAGAATTGTCGACAAAATTTTTAGACATAAGTAGTTGTCGATAATGAAAATATTTTTTATTGGCTAATTTTTTAAGCAATGTAAACAATCATTTTTTAGAAAATATTTTATAAATCATTCATTTATTTTTCAAATAATTTTTTGCCCAGTTCGCAAAACAAATGGAACCCTAATATCCCCCCCTTTTTTTCCGGTTTGTGTTTTGCTCAATAGAAGCACTCGACATATGTGTACTTTTGCCTTTGGTTGCAATGATGTTCTTGTCTGACTCATTTATCATTTACAGTAACCAAGGATAACATACTTTTGTCCTATTCATTGTAATTCATTCCTGTTTTCGTCATCAAGAATGTGATTAATTACTTGTATTTCTTTCTACCAGTGAGTTATTCTTAAGTATGGTTCTCATGTTCGTACCGAACTTTATTTGTTATTTGATAGGAGCGAAGCAGGAGCAACAAGGGCAATTGTCGAAAAGGGGTCGTGACTCAAAGTGTTATATTTCTATGGTATGTCCATGATGCGGGGTGACTAAGACGCACCGGTTCATCTTGATGGGACATAATGGAGAGATATCTTTTGAAAGGGTGTAAGGGGAGTTCTATAAATAACTTTTAGAGATAACCATTGATATGTTGGCAAAAAAAAAAAAAAAAAAACGTTCAGAAATAAAATATTCTCTCTTCTTCTCCTCTCTCCATCAAAGAACAACAATGCTTTCCAATTACTGCTTTGAAAAGACAATCGGCATTAATGCTATGGAACTTGAATAGTTTCCTCATGATTGCATTTGGACCATTGTGAAATCGTATCGTCCATAGTTTGCTCATGATTTAACGTTCGTTTCTTGGTAATTTGTTCATTGTGCATCGAAGAGGTTAGTCATTTCTTCTGCCAACTCTTCTTCCAATATTGGTATCAAAGCCTGTATTATGATCTTTGCCTTGTTTTTCTGTCGAATTTTTTCATTTGCTATTTGATATGGGGATCAAAAGAGGATGAACTTCACATTGTTTGGATGTTCATTGCTCAGAAATTGCAACATGAAGCGTCAAAAAACAAACCAAAGTGAAGAACTAGTTTGGAGGATGGATGACAGTTTATGTTTGCCTTTGTTTTGACAGTTTATTTTTGCTAAAAAATAAAATTTAATTACATGGGGTGAAAAATCTCGTTAAGATGAGCAAAACAACGGGTTGAACACCGCTAGAAGACACTGAATGCATCCACACATGCGGCCAGAAGCCATGGCTCGTACGTGCCATGCGCTCCACACACTAGGAATGCCCAATGCGTGATCGCCACGCATGATGGTCGATAACCGACACAATGACATCAACTATCGGTCAATTAGCGGTCGACAACCCGACCTAACCCTACTGCCAACCTAATTTGCCTAATGACTCAACTCAATTTGACGACTCGACTTGATTGACTAGTCAATCAGTCTAACTAGTTGACCGATCAAGTGGTTGGACTGGTCACTAGTTAGGCCGGTCGCTAGTTGGACCGGTCTAACCGGTCGAACCAGGTAGAAGCCTTAGTGGTTCATTGGCACGTGCGCCACATGCGTTACACACTTAGGTTGTGCATGACAAAAATTTATACTTTTCTATTTTTCCATTTCTCCATTCCCTGGAATAGGTTTGGAACAAAAATTCGTTTGGTAATGCAATTTGATTTTCTATTTCTTGAACAAATTTTTATTCCAGAAATTGATTTGAAGAAGAAATCAAAAGCTAAAATTTTTAATTTCTCAATTTCTGGCCAAAAATCAATTTATGTTCCAGAAATTTTGTCATGCATACCCTTAGGCGACGCATGTGGGCACGTGTAGGGTCTGATTGACGCATGGGTGGTGGCGTTTGGTTCGTATGGATATGCTTTATATTGTAGTATATTATATTACATGTTTGAGATTTTTGAAGGTATAAATGTGTACGGAACCCTATGTAAGCATTTTTGTGTGTGGTATAAGTGCATTTTTTTATTCCTTCTAACTTGTATTTCTCTATGGTTTTGGAAATACATAAGCTTGTCTACCTGTAAATAACATATATATGTTGTGTAGAGCTTGGTTTGATGATAGCATGTATATGGTTTGACATGGTGGCAATTTCCTGGTTCCTAGTAAACTTGAACGATGGTTGAAGATCATTGATTTTTTCATTACATCTTGAACTCTACTTTCGATTATAATTCTTGCATGATTATTACGTTCATTAGTTTATATCATGCTATGTTTTTTGATAGTAATACAAAAATTGCAAATTATATGAGGTTATGTAATTATTATTTTTCTAGTGGGTGTTTGTAGGTTGGTAGAATTCAAAGGAATTCTCACTTATAACTTAAAATTTACGCAAATTAAACTAGTTAATGATAGTAGAACAATAGTACAAAGAATCCGATTGGGAACGGAATGAACTTTTGCTTCAGTGTCTTTGTTGAATTATCATTAATTTACTTTGTTTTTGTTGCAAATTACATGTTTGTGTTATTGTGGAAAATGTGTTAGTATTAATTATGCATTTATTATGTTAATGTGGTTATAGCAATTGATTATGGCTTCGACATCGAAGACCATTGTGGCTGATCTCAATAAGGATAAGAAACTGAACGGTGACAATTATGATATTTGACATCGAAAGGTTCAGTACATTATTGAGGAGCAAGAGATTTTGAAAACCCTCAACCACACCATAAATGAGCCTAAGCATGAAACTTCAGCTCACTTGAGAGATCAAGAAACTTATTAAGTTTGAAAAAAGAATAATAGCATTGCTCGCATTATGTTACTGAGTTGTGTAAAAGATGATCTCATGTGTGAGTATAAAGGTTATGATAAAACTCAAGTAATGTGGGTTGCCTTGAAAGAAAAGATTTGGGGGTATGTTTGTTACTATGTTGATGAGACTTATCATCAAGGTTCACATTTGTGAGCTGAAGTCGGCAAATCACTCCCTTACTAATGAACAATAAGTTCAAGCTATTATAAGGTCTCTTCTTAACAGTTGAGAGCATATGAATATCAACATAACGCACAATGAGAATATTGCCGTTTTTGACGATATAACATGTCATTTAGAATTAAAAGATGAGAGCCTAGAAGTTGCGAGTTCTTCTATCCATGCTTATATTGTTGAATCGAGTTTGCGTAAAATTTCAGGCTTCAAGCGTAAAAAGAAGCATAAATTCAACAATAAAAGGAATGAAATTGATCATACACCCAAGAGAGCTAAGACTCTCTGATGTAAGAAGCATGGTGGGAATAAGAATAAAGCCAAGATGAAATGCTATAATTGTGGCAAATTGGGCCATTTCGCTTGGGAGTGTATTAAGCTGAAAGAGGTACCTCTACATTTCATTACCTTAAGTAATACTTTTATTTTTAGTATTGTAATACTTGCTGAATCTCATCCAATATGAACTGTAGACTCATGAGCAACAGACGACATAGCTAGAGACTAAGGAGCATTTGTGGAGTATCGTTTGATACAGCCTGGAAGAAGATGGATATATGTTAAGAATAACTGAAAAGTTGAATTGAAGAGTATTGACACATGTATATTGATCTTATGTGGTGGTCGAAACTTATTTCTACGTAATGTCCTCTATGCTCTAGATATTTGACGGAATTTGGTATCTGTAGTTATTCTTCTTAGCTTAGGTTATGTATTGAATTTTCATGGTGATTATGTTGACATTTTATTTGAAATAATTTATTATGATTATGGTAATGTATTTAATGGTTTTATGGTATTAGACATTGATTATAATGTGTACAATATTAATTTTAATAATTTTTTTCTTTAGTTGCATATTCTAATAATGTTAAGATTGATGCAAGTATTTGACATGTTAAACTAGATCACATTAAGTTACAGAAAATGCAAATGTTAGTTAGAGAATGCATTTTAAGGTCACTCGTTAATGTTAATATACTCATATGTAAACATTGTCTAGCGGAAAAATCAACTAGAAAACTATTCAGTAAATGAACTAGAGCAAAACTTCCATTACAACTCATATATTCTGACATTTATAGTCCATTGACCATGAAGATGAGACATTAAGCTTCATATTTCATCACTTTTATAGATGACTTCACGCGTTTCAGTTATGTTTTTTAGATCTCCTATAAGTTAGAAGCATTATACTATTTTAGATAATATATAGTGTTGATAGAGAATCAGTTGAACAAAGTAATAAAGGCATTGAGAACCGATCACAGACGTGAGTATTTATCTGAGCAAATCAAGGCTCTTTGTGATGAAAATGGAATTGTAAGATAATTAACTATTCCTGGTACTCTGCAAAAAAAAAAAAAAAAATGAGGTTGCAGAAAGAAGGAATAGAACCATATTAGAAATTGTTAGGTCCATGATGGCGCAAACAAAACTACATATCTTATATTGGAGAGTCGTATCATCGAATATTGTCTATATACTTAACTGTGTGCCATATAAGTCAGTCACTTCCACTCCTTGTGAATTGTAGACTAGTAGGAAACTAGACTTAAGTAATTTACGAGCTTAGGGTTATACAACTTATGTTCATGGTTATTTCCATAAATATGGCAAAGTAGACCATAGAGGAAAGAAATGTATCATTATAAGATATTTTGAATACTCAAAATGGTACGTATTCATAGGTGAACAAGCTAATGAAAATGTAATTAAAGTGGAATCACGAGATGTCACGTTCTTGGAGAATGATTTTCCTAATAGAGGTGAGATTGACAAATACTTCCAATTATATAAGATGAAAGATCCTGACAACACACCCATTCATATTATTAAGGGAAATGAAGATTTAGCTCAACATATAAGATCTAATGAAGTGTCACATCACCTAGCAAACTGAACTCAGAAAGAGTTTAGTTACGTAAACGTAATTATAAAAGTATTCCCCGTTGTTGTTTTAAGAATGAATGGGAAGTATTTATAATTGCTCTACAAGACGATGTCAAGCCCAAGAATGTCTAAGAGGTTTGCTCATTATCTGACAAGGAAGAATGGATAAAAGTTTGAGAAGATGAAATAGAGTCAATGAGGGCAAACCACGTTTGGAACTTAGTAGATCTACCACTCAATAACAAGACTATTAGAAACAAATGGGTTTTTAAGATTAAGTAAAGGGTGGATTGATTCATTCAAAAGTATAAGGTCCATTTTGTGGCAAAATGCTATACTCAACAAGATGGTATAGATTATGAAGAAATATTTTTATCAGTTAAAAGGTTTGCTTCCATATGCCTTATCCTAGCCATCATTGCACATTTGGATCTAGAATTACATAAAATGGATGTAAAGACAGTATTTCTTAATGGAAAATTAGATAAGGAAATCCATATGAAGCAACAAATATGTTTTATAGCTAAAGGTTAGGAGCGTAAAGTTTGCAAATTTCATCTCTCAATATATGGCCTTAAACAATTATCTAGACAATGGTCTCTTTGTTTTCATCGAGTCATAATGTCTTTTGGATTCATGATGATCGAAGAAGATAACTGCATATATGTCAAATAGTCCAAAAATAAATTTGTGATTTTATCATTTTATGTGAATGATATTCTGTTGGCTGGGAATGATAAGAGTTTGGTTATTACCGTAAAAGAGTAGTTGTCCTCTGATTTTGAAATGAATGACATGAGATGGGAGAAACTGCTTATATATTTGGAGTTAAGATCGAACAAGATTAATCAAGAAAACTCATTACTAGAAAACTCATTACTCTATCATAAGAGTCATATAATGGATTTTTTTAGTGTTTTGATATACAACATTATAATCTTATTGATATCCCTATCATGCAAGACTAAGATGTGTCCTAAGATTCCAAAAGAAAAAAAAGAAATGGAAATTATTCCTTATGCTAGTGCGATCGAAAGTTTTGTATATGCTATAATGTGTACTCGACCCAACATATGTCATGCCATGGGGTTGGTGAGTCGATATCAATTAAATCCTGATCAAGTACACTAGAAAGTAGTGAATAAGATCCCGAGATACTTGAAATGTACAATGAACTATCGACTTTGTTATCAAGGAAATGATTTACGCTTATTAGGCTACTCAGATATGATTGGGGAGGATACCTAGATGAGCGAAAATTGATTTATGGATATTCGTTCTTGCTTAATGAAGGTGCAATTTTTTTTGGAATAGTATGAAACAAATATGCACGGCCTTATCTACAATGAAGGCAGAATTTACTGCATACTTTTGCACAGTACAAGAAGTAGTATGGCTAAAATGTTTCTTGAAAAATTTAGTCATTGTCATTGAAGTTCCAAGACTAGTGACAATTTATTATAATAGTCAAGTAGCTATTACTTATATGAAAGATTCTAAGTATCATGAAAAAACGAAGCACCTTGACATAAAAAATAATTTTATCAGAGATAGAATAGCGCAGAAAGATGTGATTCTTCAACATATTTTAACTAATAGAATGGTTATTGATCCGTTTACGAAGGCTGTTCCTAAAGACGTGTTCTTGACCCACATGATGTCTCTAGTTTTATGTAGAATACTATATGTAATATTATTGAGGATCACTAGTTTATGTATATGTGGACATGTGTATTGTATTTGTATATCTTTAGTAACTTAATGTTTCATCTATAAATACAAATCCATTGACATTAGCACAAACATACATAGATTATTGAAAGGTATGTTAGGAAGCAATGATTAGCTCACTTACACGATCAATCACCTCAAGTACTATAGTTAACACATTGAGATGAAATGTTATGTACTTATAAATACTAAAAAAGCAAGTTTAGTGCATAAAATAATTTTACGTCACATTGATTGGAGTCAAAATGAGGTCTGTGATTTATGGAAAGATCGAATATGAGCACTCGAGCTAAACATGAGTATGTGAAAAGCACGTGACTATGTTTAATCTAAGATTCATGTAGTGAATGTATTTAATAAATGACACATGATCTTTTAGAAAAAGAAATTCATTATAACTTGTAATTCATACTACATGTATATTGTACAACCGATAAAAAAAAAAAAGTGAGTGGAATTATACCTATTTACTTATCGTGTGAGCCCTTGAGGAAATTTATAATTTACCTTATTTTGTACCATTTGTTACTTGTAATTATGTTCTCAAAGTGAAAGATCAATATTACTACTTTAGCATGTTATCGACGATCATAAATAGATATAACTTTATCGGATGTGTTTAGAAAAGCAATTGCTCTAAAATGGAGAGAGAAATAGTGTGAAGGAAGACTATTGTTGTTTTACATTTTTCACATGTATTTACCGGTCAACCAATTATATCGCTTTATATGATTTTGGATATAATTGTAAATACATGGTGTTATGAAAATAGTCAAGTATGGCATTTACGAGGTATGTATACTTGAACTGATTTAACAAAATATATTTGAGGTATTGTGAGACATCAATTTTTTATTTTCTTTTGAGGTTGTAATCATTATGTCATCTCTAACATGTGCATAATTTGAGTTCCCAAGTACATGTGTATTCACTAGTCACACGGCTTTCTTGCCAGTATGAATTGTTTTAAAAGTAGATGAATGTTGAATGTTTTATATTCTTAATAAAGCACTATCAAGCCTATCATATTCGAGTGGGAGATGTTATATTTCTATGGTACGTCCATGATAGGGTGCGATTAAGACGCACCGGTTCATCTTGATGGGACATAATGGAGAGATATCTTTTGAAAGGGTGTGAGGGGAGTTATACAAATAACTTCTAGAGATAACCATTGATATGGTTGGCAGAAAGAAAGAAAATATCCTCTCTTCTTCTCCTCTCTCCATCAAAAAACAAAAAAGGCATTCTAATTACTACTTTGATATTAATGTTGTGAAACTTGAATATTTTCCTCGTGATTACATTTGGACTATCATGAAATCGTATCGTCCGTCGTTTGCTTGTGATTCAACATTCCTTCCTAGATAATTTGTTCATTGCGTATTGAAGAGATTAGTCATTTGTTCCACCAACTCTTCTTCCAACTTGAAGGAAGCCAGAAAATCCACCATTGACATATGCCACAAGCTTACAAGCGAGACTAGTAAGTGAATATGAGGAAGAAACGAGGCGGTTTGCTTTAAGCAATCAGAATGCGAAGGAGGGAGTGAAACTGCACCAAGTATCTTCAAGCCATTGTAATGCGGGGATTGCCAGAGCTGAAGCATAAATGGAGCAACAATAAAGTGGTCCGAAACAAAATTGCGAATCTTGGCAAGAGTATGAGCACCTCAGAATGCACACTCCCCGACTTCCGCTCAGATGGAGTTGCAACCGACAATTCTGTGGTACCTTGTTGGAAAGCATTTCCCGAGTTCCTCTTTGACGAAAAGTTATTCTGTGTTGTGTATCCGAAACTGAGACCCGAATGTGACTTTAGAACCTAGTCCGTGTCCTTTGGGTTTCGCCATCGCCGGATCCATCGAATGATTTTGAGCAAGTACCTTTACTCAGGTCATCCTCCGCAATTCATGTCCAGAGACATCTTATGATGGTTATAGACCCTATGTTTTGTAGATGAAGCGAATTGAAGGATCAGAGAACAGACCATAACGCTATATTTGTATCTGATTCTAATGGACTTTCAGCTCGTTTAATTGCACCAATGAAATAAAACTGTAATGTACTATCTATTATATTTTAATGGAATTGAGGTGATATTTCAAAGAGTGCATGTGTTGAAGAAAATGAGGAAGATTTCACTTGCGATTCCATACAGAGGCTCATTGGCTTCTTAGTATACAACGAGTTCCCTCAGAATATCACTCAAAACAGAAATATTCATCAATCAATCACCTTTTTATTGTCAAGAAAATGAAACACACTTGTAATGGAAGAAGGATGTCTCCCTACTTATTCGTCTTCATACATTCAACCCGTAAAGATAGTGATAGAGTTCGTTTAGACTATAACGTTAATTTTGATCGTGGTATTCCTTGACAAGCGGAGTCACTTTAAGGAGTTCTCAATGTCTATCACGAAACGGTACTTCACATCACTCTTTTGGAGCCTCTCAAGAGCTTCATTTGCATATTGGATTGGAATTACTTCGATCTCTGGATAAATCTCTTTTTCGGCACAAAAATCGATCATCTCTTGCGTTCGCTTTACACCGCCTACTACACATCCAGAAATGCTCCTCATACCTAAACCACATATGCAATAAAGATGTTACGAAGCGGATTTTAAACCGAGATAATAAGATCTAATCAGATAGTTCTTTGTGGAGAGAATGCTTACCCATGAGAAGACTAAGTGGGTTGAGTTTTATTTCCTCGCATGGAACGCCTACCAAAGCTAAAACTCCTCCTGTCTTAAGTAAGGACATGTACTGATCAAGTGGATGGTCTCCGGACGCCGCATCGATGATAAAGTCCAGAGATTTAGCCATAGCCTAGAAAAACAGGAGAGTCTTAGGACCGCGGAACCAACCCTACGAAACCTGACGATATCAAGTAGGTCATAGGATTCTTACAGCCATTTGTTCCTTGTCAGATGAAAGCACAAATTTATCTGCTTTCAACAAGTTCAAGGCGTCATTTTTCTTGGACATTCTTGTGCTGAAAACAGTGACATTCAGTCCGAAAGCCTTAGCAAACTTCACAGCCATATGACCAAGCCCACCAAGTCCAACCACGCCTACTAATTTCCCCGGTTGATTCATTTTGTGTTGGATCATCGGACTATAGACCGTGATTCCAGCACACAGCAAAGGTGCTGCCAGAGCTAGTGGATACTTTTCAGGTATCTTATAGCAAAACCTGTTGATTCGGCAGTTATTAACACATGTAGCATAAACTAACATGAATGTATAAGGACGATGCCAACCATATTAAAATTTTCCACGAAGAGTAATTAAAAGATTACCTCTCGTCAACAACTATAAAGCTCGAATATCCTCCCTGTGTGCGGGTACCATCCTCATAAGTGCCGTTGATTGTCACTGCAATTCCCTTTGAGCAATGAACTTCTTGTCCATCATCACAGTACTCGCAATGTCTACATGAGTCAAGATAGGTTCCAACACCCGCCTGGTCTCCGACCTTGAAACTGCTAACGTTGTCACCTACTTCTTGCACAATCCCCACGATCTCATGCCTGTACATATGTATATCCAATATAACATCCCATCAAATATGTACGCACATATATATGTAGGAGAAACCAGAAAGTAAAAAAGATTGAAGTGTTCATTTTCTTTCTCAGTTTGAACGAGATTTTCTAAGAGTAGTTGTGAAATCTTAAGCATGTGCAATCATTCATTTGTTATAACATTGTTGGTTTTAATTACTGGCTAAGTTTTGCTGATTACACCAATCGAATGTGAATGGAAAATGATGAAAACATATTTTGGTGACCAAATCCCTTGGAGCGAATGTCATTAAATTAAACAAATGAATACATACCCGGGAACCAAAGGGTAAACAGAGTTCTTTCGCTTGTTGCGAGTATAAGCTACGTCGGCATAGCAAATGCCACAATGAGTGATCTTTACTGACACGTCGTTGCTTCCGACTCCTCTGTTGGAAGATAAGTTTCTCATTCAGTCATTTGAAATTGGAATTGGAAGAGATATCAGTTCAGTCGATACACATGATGCGTAATCAATCAGTTCCACGCATGAGTCGCATATAGAACGTGTAATTTACAACCCAGAAAATCTACCTGCGTTCAAATTCATAAGGAGAGAGAAGCCCCAAATCGTCTCTTGCTGCCCATGCGTGACAGTTCCTCCTCATAACTTGGTCTGAACTCATTTGCTGGTGTCTATTCCTTGAGGAGATGGATCGTGAAAAGATATGAATTTTAGAAGGAGATCACTGAGTGGGTTGCTGTGAAAACACTATCGAGTTTATTGCACTATATATGGACGCTTATGAGCCATCCTCAAGAGCGTCAGCACATACGTCACGGGGAACAGATGTTTTGACTTGGTTTTCTTTCGCCAGCTTTGGCGTTTGGAAGGAACAACCACTTTCACTTAATACCCCAGCTATCATACTTATACGTCTATCACGTTTGGCTCACGTGAGCCTAACATATGTGAGTCAGATAATAAGAAACACACAAAAGTTTCAGGGTGCCTTGTGCTGGCCCAACCAATCTCAAGCACCCCGGAATAAAACTTATTTATTTCCTACTTTCACTTGACAAATCCGTTTTTGTGGAACGAATATGTGTCTAATTTTACTAGTGCTCCGTTGATCCTCCTTGTTTTTTGGATTTGACTTTGCTTTTCAGTATTCTTGCTTTGTTTGATTTGCTTTGTCATAAAAACTACATACTTCTTATGTATCGATTTGAGCAATGAATACAATTTTCTTTTAAAAAATAAAAAAAACCTATATACCGAAAAGAGAAAGCCACTAGCGGTTGCTTGTGGATTATATGACACCAGTGGAAATTGTTCACTCAATTCTAAATTTATTATAGGATATCAATTTTGATATCAACTTTCTAATTTTTCCAATTTAATTCTATATTTTTGTGAGATTTTTTGATGTAGTCCTTACTATGAATTTTCATTGTGAATTTTCGCGAAAAAGAAATCGCCGATGTGGCAATCAAGTTATCACTAGCCTTCCTATGTGGCACTTTGTCACATTAGCGATTCCCTGTGAAAATTGACTAGAATGACTACATTAAAAATTTGCACAAATGTTTAGGAATTAATTTTTAAATTTAGAGCTGATTGGGTAATATCCCTATGTTGCAATGTTCACATGATGCGAACTTTACATCATAAAGTCTCTATTAAGTTATGTGAAACTACTCAATGGACGTCATAATTTTACTAAACTCCATTTGTCAAGTATAGTAGGATCCGCCATACTTACAAACAAGAAGCCCATTTTAATTTAGTGCCGACCCTCGCTCTAAAATGCCACATCTTTTCCTTTTTTCAATACTACCCGGTTCAGAAAATTTATGTTCCGAGCCTGCAAGGGGACCTGATGACGCATACAAACATGCAAAGGGGGTTCTTTTGCCAAAGTCTGAATATATTATCCTACTCTTCATCTGGTCAATTGAAGAAAAAAAGTAGGAATGGTCAAAGTTGATACGCCTGTGAAGTAAGCGATGGCGCAATTAAGTGAGGTCGCATTCGTATATTTGCATGAACTAACATGGCTTCTCACGAAAAATCACACAAAATTTCATGCCTATTTCAGTAAAATTAAATGGGTCAATTATCGAACAAAGAGATGAGCAAGAACTGCCATGCATGGCAGCAAGAGACGATCCAGGGCTTCTCTCTCCTTTCGAATTTGAGCAGGATATTAAATGATAATTAGTTTTGCAATTATAGTTTTGCAATTATCGAACAAAGAGATGAGCAAGAACTGCCATGCATGGCAGCAAGAGACTATCCAGGGCTTCTCTCTCCTTTAGAAATTGAGCAGGATATTAAATGATAATTAGTTTTGCAATTATAGTAAGAAAAAATTTATTACGTCGAGTTTAATTACATTTGAAGTTATCACGATCTTCCCCACTATTGCCTTTTGGACCAAGGTTGTGTTTGTGTTGACACTTAAATTTTGACTAATCTTTTAAGTTTAATTGCATAGAAAAATTAGGAATTAATATTTAGCCCATAAAAAAAAATAGTCTAATATCATAAAGTTTTACTGTATTATCATATAGCTTAGTTAATTTACTGTATTCGCATTGAACCAACGGTCATGAACGAGCCCGAATCGGTAGGTGCGGGTTTTGCCCTTGCAAAAGCACAATTCGGCCAGCACATAGGGGGAGGGGCCGGAATTTCCAGCCCTTAACCAAGGCAATTTAAGCTTTAATTGAGTTGGATTTAGCCTATAATATTACAGGCCCTGAGTGTAATTAGAATAAACCCTAAATGAGTAAAGGCCTATCAGATAAAGCCCAAAAAGGGGCAAAATTCGGCCACTGAGGAAGCCGAAGGGCTGGCCGAAATTCAGAGGGAGATGGGCCACATTGGAGCGTATTTGAATAAAGTCTTCAGCCTAATTGAAAAGCCTTAAGTTAATTAGAGCTTGTTATTTGAAGAAAAGCCTAAGCCCGACCGATTAATCTAAAGTAAACACCTCAGACTTACGCCTCATCAATCCAAATCGGCACACATAATTTTAGGACATAAACTTAGGAAAAAAACGTGAGGAGAGAGAGAGAGAGAGAGAGTCACGGTTGGCCCATCCGCGCCTAATACCCGACCAGCCCTGTGCCTGTCCCACACCAGCCGCACCGAGTCCTTGGCCGAGCCTTGCGCCTAGTTTGGCCGAATCTGCTACTGTGCCGCACCAATTCCTGCTCCAACTTGAGGCAAAGCTGATGACGAAGCCGCTCCTGGCCTTGTTGTGACGCGGCCGCTGCTCCACCTTGACGACCTTGCTACCTCGCAATTAAGCCATCCGAGCCTCACTCGAGCTGCTGCATCGTCACGCCTATGACCGCTTGCCCAGAGCCAATCTGTGTTGCTTTTCTCACAGCTAATGGCGCTTAGGTGATGCGTGCCTTGCAGTGGTGCTCTTGAACTTGGGGCTTGACCGCTCGGTAATGTGCCATGGATGAGGTGCTCGCGGTGGATCGTAGATGGCTCAATGCCTGTGAATTCAGATCTAAGCCTTGAGAGGGAATAAAAGCCAAGATTTTGAAGGGAAATTTTGAAAATAAGGTTGAATCTAAGCCCTACATGTCATCTTATGATCCAAGGGCTCTTATTCTTTGCTTAAGAGTTAAGAAAGGTTCTCATTTGCTGGATTTTGATGACAAGGATAGGTAACATGTCACTAGTGATTGCCAAGATTAAATGGAAATGAATGGCAAAGATTGGGCTTCACAAAGGTTGATAAGTTAGCGTGACGATTTGACAATTTAGGTAAGTGGAAAGTTTGTAATTATTATAAAGTGAGGGAAGGCTAGCCAAATTAGGGCTAAATGGACTCGAAGATTTGGCCCAATGGACCAGGCCCAATCAAGCTTGGGTTGACCGGTTCATCTTGAGGCCTTCCAGTTGGTTCTCTCTAATTAGCTCCATGGGCTTGGTCAATTTACTTGATTGGGCCTAATTGGTCAAATTGAGCTTTGGCCCAATAGGACCAAATCAGGTCGAGTCAAATTGGTTGATGCGACCGGATCTTGTAGATCTCGATTTGTCGTTTTAGCTTAATTTTAATTTTGCCAAAATTAATGTTGAAATTGAGTTAATTTGGTGTAATTGAGGTTTGAATTGGGTTGATTGGCACTATTTATGAAGAATTGAGTGGGGCCTTGTTGACACCAAAAGCAAAGTCCAATAACGAGAACCGTGCGCGCAATGTATTGAACTGAATAAAGCTGAGCTTAGGTAGGCTACAGCCACTCTCAAACCGTGAGCTCATAAGCCGTTGGTTCCACTCTCTCATATACGTCATTTTACGATCTTGATGTGAACGATATGGTTTGAATGTTCTTATCATAGGATAAGACAGACCAACACATTTCTTCTTATCGAAAACTATCAATCATCCATTTGAGCAAGGCCCCCACTATTTTGATTCAAAAGGTGCTTTGCTTTCAATATCAGTGAATTGGTGCTCTTTGAAATCGTTCTGCCGGCGCTGCTCATTGGTCAGGAACCCCATTCGTCTTTACTTTTGAGTCAGGTTGGTCGTAGATCAGGATGCTCTATCTGACGGGTCGTGTCTGAGACGAACTGGCCATTAGATCTGATACTACCTCTAGGGCTCTTTGAAGAGTTTAGCACTCCGCCCTTTTGTCGCTGTAATGATAGCCTACGCGTCATTAAAGATTAAAAAAAAAAAAATTTGAGATAATGGCTTTTGATTGTAACGAAACTCATTTCTCAAACAAAAAGTGTCGTTTTTTGTTTCTTTTTATTCTCTTGTCATTGTTAAACAATTTGTTATTGATTTCCATTGAAAATCCAAAAAGTCAAACGATTGACTATTGTGTTGGCTTTTGGTCAACTCTCTAACCTAAAGTCAACCCTTAATTAAAATTTGGTTTTTGTACCAAAAAAAAAAATCCAAAATGATCCTATTTACTTTAGCCAAATTAATTTTCAAAAATTCGAAAGATTTAACCCAAAAATCAATTTTTAGGAACCCAAAAAGGATTGACTTCTAATCAAACTTTTAATAAAAAAAATTGAAAAAATAAAAAATCCGCAAGTCATCTCATTTTAGTTTTCATTTGACTTTATTATTGAAAATTTTGCAAAAATCAATTAAGAACCTTGTTTTTCCAATTTTTTGGTTTTAAGTTCAAAATCGACCGAAAATAAATTTACTTTCATTCTAGTCATAATTAGGCTTAGTTCATTTTACAACATTTGATCTAAAAACCATTATCCATTCACTCGCTCATTCAGTTTTGAGAACGGTCATATTGAAATGTGAATTGTCACTTTTAACCCTAATTAGGGGATTCAAATCAATTATTCATGATTCGTTAACAGATGCTTCCATTCCATCCATTTTCTTCATATAAGTCCGAATCCAGGGTTTATTTTGAGAAATTCCTTCAGGAAATTTTCAATTTGAGGAATTTAGCTTCTTGAACATAGGAAAACTTAGCTAATGAACTTCAATTAAAGAAATTTAAGTTGACCCATTTGAGACTAAGGTTTAATTTTGCAAATTAAAGTTTAATTTCATTGTTAAACCTTGGTTTATTTTTAGCATAAAAGTCGTCATATCAATTCAAAGACAATTTGGATACATTAGGTTACCCTAAGTATGAACAATTAATCAAATATTCAAGAAATTACTTGAAATTGTTCAAGTTAGCCTACAAAGTCCAATTGCATGTAACCACGGTGCAAGTCTAATATTTTTCATATTAATCAAGTAATTTATATGGTTTAATTAGCCTAGTCTCTTTAAAAATTGAACCATTTTTCCTCAAATTAAACAAGTTTTCCTTCCAATTCAAAACCCCAAGGACCTAGCCGTCCAAACCGTGACCGAACCAGTCAAACCGGCTTGGATCGGTTCGATCGACCACCGACAGAGGAGGCCGGTTCGATCCTCCATTGATCGGCTCTTGGTGATCGGCTGCCACCCACGAGCTTCCCGTTGTGAGTATTTCATTCCCACGCCCCTCAACTTTCCATATTTTGCGAAAATGCTCCCGAATTGTGTAATTATAAAATTATCCCTAATTATGCCTTAATCGCAAATTCAATTCAAACTTCCGATTTTGGTATATCGACACCATCCGGATGATCACATGATACATTTTGAATGATTAACCCTTAATGGATTTAATTAGGTCATTAATCAAGTTTCGACCGTCAAATTAAACCAACGCTCGCCTGCTTCTGTTTCTCCTACCCATCCTCTCTCTCTCTCTCTCCTTCACTTGCTTCCGCCTGCCGCCCCCCTTTGCCGCATCGATTGATGGCGACCTAAGCTCTTGTCAGCGCAGTGCCAGTGTGCCACCACCTCCGTGCATCGCCGTCTCACACTGAGCACCACTGATCTCGTCAATAACTGAGATCCTCACCAGCATTACCCATCTCGGCCATTCTCTCCAACTATTCAAAGACCGGCGATCAAACCGGTTCAGGAACCAGCAGATTCTACTGGTCTGATCAACGATCCAATCACACTCATTGGTGGTTTGGCCATTGCCGATCACTCCCTCAGCTTGTCCCAGACCTTCCAACGGTTGAGGCTTACTCGGAGAGCCATCGAATGAGCTCCAGTGACCGGTTTTCCCTTTGGCAATTCAAAGTAATCCAAACCAAATTGGTCCTTCACAATTGGTCCTTCACAGCCGCTGGTCGGCGGTCCAATCGGTGCCGATCTAGTCCCTTTGGTGATCCACGGTATCCCCTTGATCCTCGATGTTTGTGAGGTGTTGCAGAGGTTTGATTGTCAATCGATCGAGCTTGTTTTGTCAAAATCGTGCCAAGGTAACTAATCGAAACTTGAATCCAATGAAGCGAAATCGAGCTAGTGTATCAAAATTAGGATTCAAACCTTAGGTGTATATCTCATATTTAGATCTATGATTTGGATGTTATATGATGAGACTTGATGATGTTGTGTTGATTGAAGATGAGATCGAACATGATTTTACATGTTACTTAGTTCTACAAAAATCATAGGTTGTGGACTGACTTTCTGTTAGGACTGATCTAAGATCCTAAACCTCATTATTTGGCTTCGAGGAGTTCTAGACATTCGATTTACATTCAATAAACTTCAATTTGATATGTTATGGGCCTCAAACAGAGTTCATTTGATATTTCAAATCCATCTCGGAAATTGGATGATTTCTGCTAGTTTTATGTGTTGTTCTGGTTATTTTGGCTTCCGAGCATGTTCACTGTTTGTTGAATTTCTACTAATTTCTGTGTTGAGATTTTGGAGATGGAATCTTTCATGAAAGTTGAACGAAGTTATGTTGTTTATGACCTATCTTTTTTCTAGAATTTTTGAAATAGATTTGATTAGGCAAATCTTCAAAAAATCATCACTGCACTGTTCTACCTTGTTTAAGTTTGACTATTGTTTGCTTTGAAATGAGGTAGTAAACTTATATTGGATTGGATTTCTGTCCTTCACGATTGTAGAATGTATCATAAGCTTTCTAACTAGGTATAATTCACGCCAAATGAACATTGTTTACTAGGCTAATCGCTTGTGCGAAGACATATTCAAACTGCTGCGATTTGAAACATTTATTACATTGTCTTGTTTTCTCATTTTCGCATAAGTTTTTGTGAACCAAACTAGACTTTGGTGTCTTCACGAAAAACAATCATGAATTTTTGTAGAATTTTAGCATGTCATTAGATCATTGAAAACCATTCATGTTCTGTATAACCTTTTGCTGCAATTATGGCTAATTATGTACCTAAAAAAAGGTCTTCGTTTGAGCTCCTTAATGGCGAAATTAGTGCAGATGTCTTCTAGACATACTTAGAGCATATCAAAACTTCATAACGATATATAGCATGCCTCATTTGAAGATCATTTGCCATGTGAAAACCATGCACCAAGTTAACATATCATTACTGAAATTGTCATGCATTTTGTCATAAGTCCTCCATAATGGTAAGTCACCCATCAATGTTAATGAATTTGTGTGACTTTTTCTACATTGATCTAGGGTTAAATTTCTTACCAAACTTGGTCATCGCATTCAACCTTACGTTATGTTCAAATTTCACAATTTTTACACATTGATTAGGTAGCTTATTGAGCCAATTATCATACATCATGTTCTGTCATACTTATAACTGATTTGACCATAAATTTGATCATAACTGAACTCAACATCTTTGAGAATGTCTTAGGGCACGCCTTAAACTTTCTAATGATGCCGATTTTGCATCATTTACATGTCATTTAGCTCATTTTCTATTCTTGAAAAGCTTTCCCTGAAATTTACTGTGAGTAAAATTCGGAATGCTTCTTCTGTCCTTGTAAAGTCAGATCTCTTATCATTTTTGCATGGATTTTTCGGTAAAGATTTTGAGGTTGGGTCCTCAAAGAAATTCGCTTGTCTTTGTCATGACTGTGTTGTGGTGAAATTTCAAAATTTTTAGATACCGTTTACTATGATAAATTGCTGTTGATTTGTCATGATGTCTTGCTGCCCCATTATGTTTCTGATGTGATGTTATGTATTCTTGAATTTTTATAAATTCAAGCGTAGCTGATCTTAGAAAATTTCCTACACAAAAATTGTCCCTTATTGAGTGCTTGATGTCCTGTAATTTTCTTAGGGCCAATTATCCATGGATCATATCCCAATTGCTCTAATTTTTATTGCCCTGTTTGATGGTTTCTGTGATGATTCTTAGATGCAATTCTTTTCTATGATTTTTTAGAACGACTTGCATGCTGAATTGGGATTAGTCACGTTCATGAAATTTACTCTATATTTTCCAATCTTTGTTGTCAAGAATCCTTGAAAAATGAGAAGGTCATTTATGGACCTTTGTCAATTTCTTTTTGATTTATAGCAAGATTGATTTCGCACGTCAAGGTGATTTTAGTACTTGTGATGCTTTCAACATCAACTGTTTGAGCATCCCCCAAACTTTCGATTTGAGATTGATTCCGGTTAAGTTTTGGTTGTACGCAAAATGCCTGTAACATTTGTTAGTAGTGCATGATATGCATCTGTGATTACCCTTGACAATTAAATGTGCCCCGTAGCTATAATGGAATCCTATCTCACTTGCACTATTTTCTCTTTAATTTGATATTGAACTTGTTCAGATTTGGACCGTCCTTAAAATGAATGCAATATTCGTTAATAGTGCATGATATGCACTCTAGATTAGCCTTGGCAATTTAATATGTCCCATAGCCAAGATGTACCAATATCAAAGTACATCATCTTCTCATCAATGTTTCAAGTACATTTTAAAAAAAATAAAAATGAGGCAGTACATCAATCATGCATACATAACATCACTTCATTTGTTAGAAATGCATATGATTGTGTTTCGCGCTTGATGATTGTATGAGTGATTTGGTGTTGGCTCATTAGTCTTGCTTAATTGATTAAGAACCAAGGCCCGCTGGGTGTGTATGCATGTTTACATTTAAACTATGCATATGATTTTTAGATATATGTGTCACAGGCTGATAATTCTTTGGCTGTAGAACAACCCGTGTGGTACTTGGCGAGCGACATTCACCAGACCAGCCGTAATTACATAGTTGTTCCGGAGAACAAATGACGAATAGCTTCCTTATACAAAATTGTACTATACTCAGTTTAACTCAGACATTTAGTCCATTAAGTGAGGTAGCAGATCTCTTTAGGCTCAACATTTGATTTCGGCTTGCTATGGCCTCATTAGAAGAGCAACATTAGCTCCCGACCAATTTGTGCACGGGAGGCCAACCCCCCTTTAGAACTCCTAAGTGTAAAATCCTTCTATCCTAGAACTCCCAGCACCAATAGTTTTGATGACACTCCCACGGACCAGTTGTGTTTATACTCTCTATATCCTCATTCGATAACCCTAAGTACCACTCACAAATGTCACGAGTATAAGAGGATTCATGAACCATGATATTCTCCCCTACTCAATTCTGCAAGGCCCTCTTTTGTGGTCTATTCTGTCACTTACCCAACAAAACAGGTTTTGCTCCATTAGTAGCCTCTTTTGATCTCAACTGTTCGAGCCTCTTTTCGGTCACTTGCGCTTTCTTTGGCAAGTGTGGCATTCTTCGCCAATTGCATCTTTTGGCAACACCATTTTTGCCTACTAAGCATCTTGACCCCAGCAAATCAATGGAGGTTCTTTCCTTGTTAAAAACTTGGCAGTAGACCTCTTCTTAAGATTCATTGATCGATCGAGGAATGTTGTCCCCATTTAGTGAGAAATTGGTTCTTCTCCAACGCCACTTGCTCGGTGAGGAACTGAATCTTCCTAGCGCCCCTATTGTCATCCTAGAAGCTAATCGAGAGCCACATTTTGTCCGAACACCTTTTGCCCCGGCGATTCACACTCTTGAAGATCGAAATCAAAAGAGAGATTTGTTAAGTCAATAGACATGGTATATAGTCAATCGGTTCCATCCATGACTTGCATAAAAAACGTGTTACTTACAACCCAGAAAATCTACCAGCGTTCAAATTCATAAGGAGAGAGAAACCCCGAATCGTCTCTTGCTGCGCAAGCATGACAGTTCTCGCTCATCACTTGGTCTGAACTCATTTTCTGCGTATTTGCCCTGAAGAGATGATGAATCGTGGAAAGACACGAATTTTCAGGAGAGGTCACCGAATGTTTTGCAGTGTAAGCAACTAAGCACCTTGGAGTTTCATGCACTGTATATAGGCCCAGTAGCCTTCCTCGAGAACGTCAGCACCCACACATCACGTGAAATAGCAGTTTTTGACTTTGTTCGCGACAACCTTAAGGAACAGTCACTTCTGTTTATTACTTACATTTATTAACGTTATATGATGTGTATGCTTACAGGGGCATTATATCTAACTTACAGGCCGCTTTCATGCACTATATATTGGCGCAGTAGCCTTCCTCAAGAACGTCAGCACCCAATCACGTGACATAGCAGTTTTGGCTTTCTTGGCGACAACCTTAGCCTTTGGAAGGAAAAATCACTTTTGTTACTTACATTTATTAGCATTATATGATTTATATGCTCAGCTCATGTAAGCTTAATGTATGCGAGTCGTCACATCATGAGAATCATACTGTAGCTCTCGTGCACCTTGTGTCTACTTGAATTGGGGGCACGCATATATTAGTCTCTCACGGCTATATTGCTCACATTTTAAACCGATCGAGTGGTTTGGTTCTTTGGGCACAAGGCAAACGATGAGGTTGGCCCCAGTGCACTCTAGCGCATGACATGAGGCACAAGATCTCGTTGAGAAAACTCCTACCAAGTTTTGAAATTGACAAAACTTTCTTGTTCTTATTTTTATTCTGAAGAATAGTAGACTTCTGAAGTTATGCAGACTCTTGTTAAAATCTATTTATTCCAGAAGTCTCTTCCACTTTGACGCAATCCAGATTGAAACCAAGTACAAAATCAGACTAAGATTCATTGATCGTGCAACAAAGATTCAGATTGAACACAATAGAAATTTATTCATAAACATCTAGCTCTCTGATGAAAAATCTCACTTATCTTTTATAAATACATTGATGGAATCAATCACAAATCAACGAAATCAATTTTGAAGACAAGTTCCTTTTTGGGAAGTACATACTTATGGAAACCAAGATTATAATTGTATGGACGACCGGAATCAACGGATTCTCATCTCAATTTTCAAACGGCTATAATATTTCCTTAATCGATTATGTCCAACGGATTGATCGAAAGAAAATTCTCTAGAAAATGCCAACGGGTAGTGAGGCATGGAGAAATATTTAAGGAGCTCATTTAATCTAATTGAAATAGAGTGTGAAAATTGAAATTTTAAAGTTTGAAGTCTTTCCAATCACTTGTTCTTCATTGACAGTCCTTACAAATTGTATTCAAGAGAGAATATCACAAGAAGAGTGACTTAGGGTGTGTTTGTTTATTTCTGTTTTTGTTCCTCGGAACACAAATTTTTGTTCTTTTGTTCCGGGAAACAAAAAAAGAACAGAAACACATTACAAAAAATCTATTTTTTTTTTGTTTTTTGTTCCCGGGAATAGATTTTGAATAGAAACAAGAAGTAGAAAAAACTTGTTTCTTGTTCCCAGGAATACTTCCGAGAAACACTTTTTTTTCTTCTAATTTTTCTTCTTCTTTTTTCTCTTTCTTTTCTTCTTCCTTTCTTCTTCTTCTTCTTCTTCTTCTTCTTCTTCTTCCTTTTGCTAGTCACTGGCCTTGGCCATGGCCAGCGTCGGCGATCGGCCAGACGAGGACTAGCGATCTCGCCGGAGCGTTGCCGACCCCGGGAGAGGCCGAGCCATGGTGAGGCTCATTGCTTGAGCCTCGTCGTGGCTGCGTGAGGCTCGACCTCGCCTAGCCACCTCTAGGACGGCGTCGCCGGCGATGGCCCGGCGAGGCTCAACCTCCCTAGCCGGCGTAAGGTTGGGCCTCGCCGGGGCTAGGGCAAGGCCAACCTCGCGCCACCTAGGTGAGGCCAAGCTTCGTCGGTGGCTGGCAAGACTTGCCCGGCTAGGGTGATCTCACTAGGCCACCGGCAAGCTCGCCGTAGCCTTGCCCGGCCGGGGAGAGGCCCAGCAAGCTCGTTGGAGGCCAACCTAGCCGGGCGAGGCCTAACAAGCTCATTGGACATCGCCCGGCCCGGTTGTCGACCACGACGGTGGCCGGCGACCGACCAAAGAGAAAAATAAAATGAAAAAAATGAAAAAAATGAAAAAAAATGAAAAATATAATAAAAATATTGAAAAATTAAAAGAAACAAAAAAAATTATACAAGTTTACCAAACGCGTTTCTATTCCTAGAGTAGAAATTTTTTGCAGTTACCAAACGCGTTCTTATACTCAGAAATTATTCTCCAGAACAGAAACAAAAGAAACTATTTCTGTTCAAAAATTGTTCCACGAAACAAAAACATTACCAAGCACACCCTTAGTGAGGGAAAATAAATCTTCTACTAAGTGTTTGCACTCAAAATATTATACTTCTCTGTTAATACTATAGTGAATTCCAGTCAAACTATTATAAATCTTGTGTGCAATTTTCTCTTCTCTTAACTCTTTTCATTAAAATCTATTGCATCATTTAAGTTTTGCAAAAATCTATTCCATTTCTTATCTGATTCTGAATTTTCATCAGAAAGTTTGATGACTTGCATATCAAACTCTATTTGATTCTTAGACCTTGTTCAAAATTTATTTACTTTTCAAAAATTCTTTCAAATACCTATTCACCCCCTAGGTGTTCTTACTAGCTTTATTGGATCCATGATCGAATCTAGGGAATAAAACATGTTTATCTTTTATTATTAACCTATATGGCCGAAGAAAAGTAAGCCACTCATGATTGATTGCGTGATTAGATATCACAACGCTCCAAGGATGCGATCTCTATATGATTAGTTATCTATTATGCAATACAAAATTATTGAATGGATGTAATATATGTACTAAACTTCATCTGGGCAATTGAGTATAATAAGATTTGCCAAATTTACAGGTCCCATTATATTTAACTATTCAGGTGCAATTTCTTCTTCTTCTTTTTTGTTTTCGTACTCTTGATCCAACAAATTGTGTAAAGAAATGTTGGGAATTGTTTCCGGAGTCATTTGTTCTCCGGACAACGTTGAAGACTCTACACTCCTTGGAAGTTCAGAAAATTTATGATCGTAGTAGACCTGATGGCGCATGCTAATATCCATAGAAATAGGAATAGTCAAAGTGGCCACGCATGTAACTTAGGCGAGGACGTAATTTAGTGAGGGCTTCGCATATGTAGGTTATATATAGGCGCATAAGCAATCTCAAGAACGTCATCACATACTTCACCTGAAATAGGAGTTTTGACTTTTTTTTTCCTACAATCCTTGTCCTTGCTCAACCTGTCAAATGAGAGTCTTGTGGGATATGAATGGGTCAAAAATGGATTCGATCCAAGTCAACCATACTCGACTCAACCCGAATTCAACATATACCTAACCAAAATCATATTAGTAGCACACATTCATATTTAACCTAATACATACCAACCAATTTAACCCATTTTAACCTCTTTATGTGAAAATATTATATGGAAAAAGAATTATATCACATTTGAAAAGTAAATTAACAAAATGAAAAAATGTTAATAAATAAAATAAAAAACGTGAAAACGAAGACGTCTTTTCCTGCCTTTTTGTGGTGCCTTTTATGTTCTATGATATCATATAACATTTGATATGTATGTTGCGAAGAAGTCTTCGATAAAAATAGGAAACTACAGTCATCCAACCCATAGATTTGTTCCTCTCATTCTAGAGCGCACACTAGGAGTGATCAGTTCCCGGTCCAATTTCAAGGTAGAATCAGGAATCGGATAGGACTGTCAATTCCGATCCCGTCCAATCCAACAAACCATCATGCTTGGCTTGGGTTTTATAGATAATCTCTCTTATGCTTTATGAGTATTTGCTCGATGTGGAACTCTTGGAGACTTGAAGTGCTTGGTCTCTTGAATGAGGATGTAGCTCTTGGAGCCTTAGTTCCATATCGGGTGAAAGAAAAAACTAATAAGTAGGCTTCCTCTTTAAGTAGCAAGGAACGAGAAGGATTTTGATGGTCTCTTGGTCACATGTGAGGTTGCTACCTCAATTGTAATGAGAAAGGTCTTCAATTGAGACACTTTTTTATTCCATGAAGATTTTAGTTTAAATTTAATTTATATATATATATATATATATTAAGAAATAAAATTAGAAACTTCAAAATTAATAAACTATCCCTTGGTTGGTTTTGTTCCCGGAACCGAGGATTGAAAATTATTGATTCTAATTTTGTGGAATGGGGAACCAAACCGGTGTCCTTTGGAAGGGGACCGAACCGTCCATGCTTTCCCAGTTCGAGTGGTTCCTTTTTCTCACCTATATTTGTTGCTTTTAGCAAGTGTGAAATTTCTATTGTTATCTTATCTTATAATTATGTTTGATATGTATTAGTGTTCATAGTATGGTTGTTCAATGTTGCATTGTTGATAGATGTATAATTTCAAATAGTTCGTTTGTCCTTTTAAGGAATGCCAAAAAAAAAAAAAAAAAAACAATAATCATTTGGTCCTGGGTCGACCTTGGAACCAGATCGGACCCATAGAGTTGGTTCAGTCCTTGATCCTAGGCTCAATAGAGTCAGTCTTTGGTCTCAAAAATTGGGAACTAATACTGTACAAGTTAGTCTCTAGGTTAGGTGCTGGACTTGCCTAGCCCAAACCATGCTCGCCTCGAGCAACAACCCATAAAAATGAACATGTGAGGTAAGGGAACAAAGACGAGCGGTGAGGCAAGTAAATAGATACAAGCGACAACGCAAGTAGATAGAAGCGAGTTGCGAAGCGAGCCATAAGCAAAGCAAGTAGGCAAGCGAGGCTAGGGTGAGTGAAAAGGGGTTTTTTTTATTTTTCTTGTTCGAATTAGTGTTGGGCTTATTTCTACTTTATAATTTACATGGCAAATTGAACTGTAAAGAGAATAGAGAAGGAGGCGTTAGGGTTTCGGATAGACAAAAATATATAATATATATTAATATAATATATAATATGTATAGGGTTGGTCCAGGTTAGACCAACTCAAAATTTCCAAGATTGATGACTAGCCCGCATAATGCAAGATCTAGTCCAGGGGTTCTAGGATCAAGGACCAACTCAGTTTCCTTGGAAACCCGACCAAGATCATCCAGGTTGGGTCGTTCCAAGATTGATCCTGGACCACCCCTAGCAACATTTGTACATTGGTGATATGAGTTTTGAGGGTTATGGATCGAAAATGGATATGTTGTAGACCAATCAAAACAGATTAGGCTTTGCTTCTATGACCCATAATGATCTATATTTAAAATTTTACCTAATCTATATAAAATCTGGCCTACTAATATATAAGTTAAAAAGTGAGTATTTGATCATTTTTTCCACCTCTAACTTTTGGAAGGAGCAACTACTTTGATGCAATACAACGGTCATAATTATACATTATGTACCTATAGTTCATGGGAGCCTAATGTATGCGAGTCGATAGATCATGCGAATCACATGACAGCTCCACGCGCATCATGTTCACATTAATTGGAAGCGTGTAGGTATTACTGTCTTATAGGTATATATCTTGCGCCCTGTGGATGACATATCAAGCCGATGCCATCAAGTAGATTTGTTCTTTGGGCACAAAGTAAATTATGACGTTGGCCCCAGAACCCTCAAGCACTTGACGTAAGGCACGAGATCTAGGAATTTTAGGAATAAAACAAGTTTTTGCACGAAATTCTAGTGTAGTCTTTCTTAAAAATTTTCGTTGGAAATCGCTATCATGGTAATTTAATCATTGCTAATCATCTTACATGGCATATTATCTCGTCAACGATTTTCAATAAAAATTGATCAAAAAAACTATGTCGGAATTCCGTACACAGGTTTACAACTAATTGGTAAATTTTGGGAGTTTAGGCCCCAATTGGTGTCCATTTAATAGATTTAGGATTGTTTTGAGGAGTGCCTAACCACCTGATTCTTGATTCAACAAATTATGTGCAGAAATATTGGAGATTATCACTGGTTGTTCTCTAGACAACTTTGAGGTTTCTAGACACTTCAAAACTTTAGAAAAGTTATGATACAAGCCTCTAATGATGCGTTTGATAACTATTTTGTTATCATAAATAATTTCTAATTAGAATTTTTTTTTTTATTATGTTCTAGGAAATAATTTCTAATCATTTGAAAATATTTGGTAATTTCTAGAAGAGTTTCTAAGCAAAAATAACCGTTTGATCACAAAAAATTTATATTCCTGGAATAGAATTACATTTAGCGACAGCGGGTGACTATCGCCTGGTGTCATCAAAATTGCTAATCCAAACCATTTTCTTTTAATTTTTTAATAATTTTTTTTCTTCTTTTCTTCTCTCTTTTTCTTCAAACTTTGGCCGATCGTCGGCCTCAAGATGATTGGTGACTGGACAAACAAGGGCCGATGAGCTCTTTTTCTTCAAAGTGTGGCCAGCAGCCTAGGCGAGGCTCAATCGAACTCCTCCAGACTCCCACCGACGAGGCTTGACCTCGCTAGTCTGGGCAAGGTCGGGCCTCGCCTACCTAGCCAAGGCTTGGCCGAGCCTTGCCCGGCCAAGCGAGGCTTGTCAATGGCCTAGGGAAACCCGAGCGAGGTTCAATGATGGTTGGGTGAGCTCACTGGACCTCGCCCTAGCCTAGCGAGCTCGCTGGACCTCTCCCAACTTGTCACCGATGACTGGCAACGGTGGACGGTGGTGGATGGTGGTGGACGGCGGCGGATGGCGGTGGCGGCGGTGATGGCGGTAGTGATGGAAGAAGAAGAGAGAAGGAAGAAGAACAAAAAGAAAAGAAGAAGAGAAAAAAGAAAAAAGAAATTTGGCTTGGTTTGATTCTTGAATTGTTCTTAGCAATAAATAAGCAACTTTTGTTACTCTTTGATTGTGTTCCAAATTTAGTCTTGGAAACAAATTTGTTCTCGAAAATAAAAATTTACTAAATGGACTTCTCTTCCAAATCTATTCCTTGAAACAAAAGAATAGAATTAGTTATTATTTGGTAAGTTGTCAAACGTGCCCTAAGTAGACCTGATGACACATGCAAAATATCCAAAGGGGGTTCTTTGCCAATGTATTAATTTATAATCCTAATTTCTTCCTGGGAGACAGAGAAATAGAATTTCAGTTCTGAAAAAAGCTGAGAATATTTGGATTTGGGACCCTATAGAGTTAAAAGAGACGACTACAGAATTCTTTCGTGAGCTTTACAGCACTGGGAGCACTCGAAACTTTGAGCCTATTCTTCAAAAATCTCCAATCTTGATCACAAGAGGGATGAATCAGAAGTTGACTGTTGAACTTACGATGGAGGAGGTTCATAAGGTAGTTTTCCAAATGGGAAGCTCGAAAGCACCGGGACCGGAGGGCTTGAATGGACAATTTTATCAGATTTATTGGGAGGATTAAAAATTAGAGTTTTTCAAACAGTGAAGCGATTCTTAAAGATTGGGTTTCTGGATCCAGAATTTAATAAGACTTATGTTTCAGTGATCCCAAAAGTGCCTAACCTTGAAAACTTGGACCAATTTCAACGAATCAGCTTGTGCAACTTTGTGTACAAGATTTTTTCAAAGGCATTGGTAATAGATTGAAACCTTGGCTTCCTGAAATTATAGCTGGGGAACAAAGTGCATTTGTTTTTTTTTTTTTTTTTTTTTTTGGGGGGGGGAAGGGGGTGCAAATACAAGATAATATTTTAATTGTGCAAGAAGTGCTTTACCATTTGAGATTTCATAACAGAAAGAAGAAATTTCAAGATGTATTGAAACTAGATATGAAGTTTTACGATATAGGGTGGAGTGGGATTTCTTAGAAGGTAATTTGTTGAAAATGGGATTCGGCGAATTATGGGTGAATAGGGTGATGACTTGTGTCCGAACTATTTCTTTTAGTGTAAAGTTTAATGGGGAGCCATTATCCTTTATCAAACCATCAAGAGGTATATGACAATGAGATCCTATTTCGCCTTATCTCTTTATATTGATGACCAATGCATTGTCTTTTTTTTTATTTTTTTTATCAAATCAACAATTGAGGAGGGTACAATAATAGGAATTAGACTAGACAAGCACTATCCACTTCTCTCTCATTTGTTATTTGCAGACAATTCCATTCTTAGATGGAATGGTGATTGAGTGTCAAAATGTGACATCAATTCTAAACCAATACTGTTATGCATCCAGCCAAGAAATCAATTTGAACAAATCCAGTATTTCATTCAAGATGTCCTCAGAATTTAAGAAGGAATATGGCAAATGAATTGCGAGTCATTGAAGTGGATAAGACAAGAAAGTATTTGGGAATTCCTTCAGAGTAAGGAGCTTCTAATAAACAAATGTTTGCATGAATATTAGCTCGTATAAATATGAAATTGAAAGGGTGAAAGGAAAAATGGATGTCAAAGCCGGGGAAAGAAATTTTAATCAAATCAATGGTACGGGCATTGCCTCAATATGCTATGTCTATCTTTAAAATTCTATTTCCATTTCGAGCCATAGAAAGGAAGATTGCATCATTTTGTTGGAGTAAAATTGATTCAAAAACAGAAATGCATTGGAGAGAAATGGGAATTAATGAAAATGATGAAAGATGCAGAGGGAATGGGTTTTAGAGATCTAATTTCCTTCTATAGGGCTATGCTTGGTAAACAAGCTTGAAGATTACTGCAGAACCCTTCTTCGCTATGGAGCCAAATTTTAAGAGGGATTAATTTCCGTCAATGCTCATTTTGGAATGCCGGAAAAGGTGTACGACCCCCGCAGTAGAGATCATCAAACATTTGCATCTGATCTCGCAAAAGATCTCATAAAACTTCATACCCATTTCAGTATTTCGTCTCTTTAGAGGCAAAACTAGATCGGACAAAGAGATGAGCAACAACTGCCATGCATGGGCAGCAAGAGACGATTCAGGGCTTCTCTCTCCTTACGAACTTGAGCAGAGGTGATAAGTTTAATTAGTGCTGCAATAATAGTAACACAGCTTCTTACATACGCAGGCTTTTTAACATTGAATGTACGTCGTACCTCATGAAATCTCCTACTTTTAAGTGACTGAATGTATCCTTTGGCAAAGCCATGGGAAGCGATTAGTGAGAATCATTCACTGTGGCATCTGCTACGCGGATGTCGTGTATACCCACAACAAGAAAAAGAACTCCGTGTATCCTTTGGTTCCCGGGTAAGTATTAATGACGTCTAGTCTCTATTCGCTTCGCAAATAGCATTGTCACGACAATATTTTCATACCACATGTGGTTCTTCACTACTTCAGCTTTTAGAATTCCTATTCTTCCCGATGGGTGATTATCTGTGTCTGCAGGCATGAGATCGTGGGAATTGTACAAGAAGTGGGTGACAACGTCGGCAAGTTCAAGATTGGAGGGTGTCGGAACCTATCTTGACTCGTGTAGAGCTTGCGAGAATTGCAGGATGCGCACAACAGATTTATTGCTCAAAGGGATTCACGATAACAATCAATGGCACTTATGAGGATGGTTCGATTACACAAGGGTAGTGCTAGATACTGTACTAATCGTTGAATTTACAGGAGCTGCTACAAAATACCTGAAAAGTATCCCCTAGCTCTAGCAGCACCTTTGCTGTGTGCCGGAATCACGGTCTCCACTCCAATGATTCACCACGAGATGAATGAACCTGGAAAGTCAATAGAAGTAATTGGACTTGGCGGGCTGATCATCTGGCCGAGTTTGCCAAGGCCTTTGGATTGACTGTGACTATTTTCAGCACAAGCATCCCAAGAAAGATGATGCCTTGAATCTGCTAAAAGCGACAATTTTACAATCTCATCTGACAGGGAATAAATGGCAGTAAGATTAACCGCGATTGAGTCTTTTAAGTTTCTCAAGTTGGGTTCATACCAGATACATACCATTTCAGGGTTTCTATGCTCTGTTTTTTTTCTACAGGGTTTGTCTAAAACTCTGGAATTCATAATCGACACAGCATCTGGAGACCACCCTTTTGATCTGTACCTATCATTGCTTAAGACAGGAGGAGTCCTAGCTTTGGTTGGCTATCCGGGTGAAGAGATAAAACTCAGTCCACTCAGACTTCTCATGGGTAAGCATTCTCTCAATAAGCACAGTTCATCTCTTCTTTATCTTCCAAGCTGGTCCCTATTTTGGCACATCAGATATGATGACTTGTTTTGCATCTTGAAATCCATACACACCTACGGCTTCAGGCATGAGGACCGTCTCCCAGAGTTCAGTCAGCAGGACAAAATGAACCCAACAGATGCTTGAATTCTTCGCCGAGCACGAGATATATCCCAAGGTCAAAGTCATTCCCATTCAATACGCGAATGAAGCTCTTGATAGGCTTCAAAAGGGTGATGTGAAGTACCGCTCTGTGATAGACATTGAGAGCTCATTAGAGTGATTTATTCAGTTTTCTAGATCACTTTATGTTGAGTGGAAGCAATTATGTACGATAAGAGTATAATGACAGCAACAAGTAGGCAGTGGTCCTTCCATTATAGGTGTTTGCCTCCTCCTTTTCAAGGAAAGTTCCAATGTTGTTGTTTGCATTTTAAGTGAATTTCCATTACGTTTTCTCGGAAAAGCCAGATCTTATCTCCCCAACAAAAACGATGTCTTCAAGATATTGTTTAGTCCTGAAGTTATACACGTAGTGCTGAGAAGTTACAGTTCTTGGATAGAGGAAGGAAGATTCCTTTGGCAGTAAATGTAAATTTTAACTTGCACACATACAATGCAAAGATGCCAACTTGGATTTGTAGAAGGGTGTGACCCTCTGATTGTTGTGGTTCGAAAATTTTGAGGAGTCCATTAATTAAAGGAAAAGACATAAATTATGACAAAAAAAGAAAGAAAGAAAATGACACCGGAGAATTCACCGATGTGAAAAGTTAAATTTAACATTCATAGCCTAAAGTCCAATCATGATATCTCTTGTATTAAATGATGGTCACAATGACAAAAGAGGGATTTTTCACTTCAGACTCTTTTCAACTATAATCAATAATGTTAATTCAAACTAATGCCAAAAAAAACGAATTGCATCACTATCTCAACGAGTTCATATATAAACTGAGATTTCGAACACAGTAAAGCCTAAAAAGCATGAGGGGATTAATCAACCAACTGTGAGGTAGGATTCCACTCGGTCTTTGCAATCCAATCCACTGCCTTATTTGCATCTCTTCCAGAAGGGACTTAATTTGAAAAAATCATGCCACTTTCCGGGCTCAATTCGATTAATTAAAGTTCGACGGCTCGATTGAGAAAAATTGGCAAGCTCAAGGACCAAAACTAGGATTTCACATGTTGGATACCAGCCAAGCACAGCACAATGGTCTTCACTTTTTCTTTACCCAGACAATAAAACGTCAAAAATGGAGAAAAGTACACACGCTTTAGCCTTTGATTTAGACCAAGAAGGGGGGCTCTCTGTTTTTTTTAACGGGGAAGGAAACAAGCACGTCGTGCAACTTGCCGTGTAGCTCTCGAAAACGCCCCTCCTTCTCTCTTTCTCTCTCTCTCTCTCTCTCTCTCTTGGGTCTGAGCAAGAAATGGCAGGGTACAGAGCAGAGGATGACTACGACTACCTCTTCAAAATTGTCCTGATTGGGGACTCTGGCGTGGGCAAGTCCAACCTGCTCTCCAGGTTCACCAGGAACGAGTTCAGCCTCGAGTCGAAGTCCACCATTGGGGTCGAGTTCGCCACTCGGAGCTTGAACGTCGATGGCAAGGTCATCAAGGCCCAGATTTGGGACACCGCTGGTCAAGAAAGGTGAGGCCTTTATGGCTTTCGCTGTGGAAAGCCCTTCTGGGTCTTGTCATGTCTCGTGTTAGCTTGCCGTCCTCCGCAGTCTTGTCATCATTGCCTTGTGATTGTGCTTCTGGGGTGATCTGGGTCTTGTGTTGCTGAATGATAATGGTGGTTGGAGGTAGGATATTATGGAGTTGGATCTTGTTTTTCTTGGGGATTTTCTTTGGCAATGGTTGATCTGCTTTTGTTGGGACGAATGTTTCAAATTGGACAAGTTTCAGGTTCAGTTGTTTTTTAGTGGTGCTAGTTTTGGTAGATCTGAAGTCATTACGCAGGGCCATCTCCCCATCTAGTTCAATTTACAGGGGACTGTTGTGGAATTAACCTCAGTTGCTGTGTTATAATGGCCCTTGTTTTCTGGGAGCTTTTTTACCTTTCCAGGGCGAGACTAGATTGGTTTGTATGGGTGATGGCGAGTAGATCTTCACAATTCATCCGCTGATATATATGGCTCTTTCCATTCCCCCCAGATGCACGAATGAGCTAACACCTTGCTCTGTTGCCTCCATTTCTCGTTTTTTTAGATTGTTAGGCCATTTTGAACTTGACTACGTAATGGGTGTGAATGATTGGGATCTTTGTGGAAGAAGAACATCTAGCGTAGTACTTTGTCTTGCAGAGACTTACTGTTTATGGAGCCAATAGGCTTTATGAGTCATTAATGTTTGTCATTGTTTTGGAAACGATGCAGAAGAACAAATTTTTGGACTTGATAGTCCCTTGATGTTCTTTTCTTCACCATGTTTGTCCCATGGAATAACTGATACGTGGTGAGATTGGGACCAGCCAAGGATAAATAACTTGAAAGTTCGCCACCAAGGCATAAAATTACTCCTTGAAGGTTCAATACCAAGGAATTGGATAAAGAATCGAAAGAATCACTCACTTGAGATAAATTCTCACGTATTATTAACTCACAATTCAGCCACTTAAACTTGGGAAGCACCTCTTTATTATAGAGGGACTAGGACACTTAATTAGGAAACATCAAACTTGGAAACATTAAAATAGGAAACCTTAAAGTAGGATATATCAAACTAGGAAACAATAAATTAGGTAACAAACTTAAACTAGGAAAGATCTCAAATTAGGAAACATCCTTTTAACCTTCCTTAATTCTTCAACTTATAAAAACTCCCATCTTCAATGCCTTATCCTTATTGGGACCCATTGAATCATGTTGTGTGGCCGACATTTCCCTTTGCTTGCATGAACATCAAATGGTTTTCAATGGAATCTGATGCTCCTGCATCAATAATATAATGAATTTCCTAATTATGGAGTCTTTTGATTGTAGTCACCCCTATTTTTGCTCTTCAACGGTGAAATTGATCATGTACTCTGGTATTCAGTATTATGAATGGTGTTAATACATAACAGAATAGTAGAACGGGCATCTGGGGTAGGTCACGTCGTTTGAGGATGAGTTCATACCATGTTGAGAACATGTGAACACATCTTACTTTTCATCCATATTGTGGAGATCACTTATCATTAAGGTGCAGTTCCTGTTGTAATCATCAAAGTATGGTAGAGAACTTCATCGTTCACCAGATTATAGGAATTGGAATCATTAATGAACTGTTGTGCGTCATTGCAAGTTTGGTTAGATTGCTTTACAAGGTTTCTGGATTACTCAAGGAAGACTCTAATCATCTGCATTACTAGATACTCAAGGAAATATCTCTATGGCTCCCTCCTATAGGGTTCAAATACATTAAGCATGTCCTTGGGTTGTTTAAAATTTTGAGAATTTTTTTTTTTCTGGTCGAAAATTTAGAAAGCAGGATATTGACACATAATAAGTTCGAGGTAAAGTTTGTAAACTTATGAAAATATGCATTGGTGCAAGACATTGCTAACTAAAGAAGCAGCTTTCTTTCCCTCAGCCATGTAAGATCCATCCCTCCATGAGGTAGATCCACAGTGACTTAAGGAAGTTAGAGAATTTCATGATGACATCGCACATTTTGCTAGTTCCGGCGAATTGTGTTGCTGTACAAGTGAAACTGACCTTGTTTACAAACAAATTCTTGTTGAGTGTAGAACCACCCCCCCCAAACAAAAGACTCGGCTTTGTACTCCTATGACTAAATCGGGTCTTGAGTCTCTTCCTTTACATTATGTGATTTGTGAAGAAATCCCTTTCTGATGCATTTGGTGGGACAGCCCCAATTCCTTGTACTATGAGGTTTCTCTGCTTTGCTTGTGTCCATGTTCTCTCAAGATTAATAATTACAAGATTGGGACTCCATTATTTGACAAATATGCAATACTCTATCATATAGATAATGTTAAACCCTAAAATGGCAAGTGCTAAATGTAATAGAGTAACCAAAATATACTTTTTCTTTTTACAATTGAGAACTCTAGTTGACAATTCTGTAAAAAGTTTTATACCAAAATAAGTGATAACAGTATTGTAAATGCTGATTTTAACAGAATATAGACGAATATTTGGCAGAGGTTACTCTCTTAGTCTTTCTGGTTGTGAAAGTATGGGGGCAACTTGCCAAAAGAAGATGTACAATTGGCTCACTTTTCTGATGGCTCAGTTTACGATATTGCATATTTTTCTCAGCATAAGCCATATGTCGGGAGTTCATAGCACACCTTCAGTGTGATCTCTTCATCAGATGAATTGCCTTCATAAGTTTTTCATCATAATAAGGAACGATGATGCCACACACAGGCATTGGAACAGATGGCACTTCACTTTCTCTTTTTGTTCCTCACAGGTTGGCCTCGCAATTGCAAAAAATTGCTTCTGCATTTTTTTTATCCCTTGAAGAGGTTTAATAGCTGGTGGATTTAATAGTCTCTCAGGAAACATCTATATAAGCAACTTCCACAACCCAGAATAGATATTGGGACCATCAAAATTCATTTTTTTTTCTCTATTGGGATTCAACATCCATATGTTGGAACGTGAAGGAATATATATAGTTGAGCTAATGATGGTTTTTGCTCCTCCTCCTTGTCAAAAAAGAGACCATACGTATATGCTTAACAGTGATTGTGGGTGCAGTTGGAGATTTTTTCCCCTGAACTTTTGCTTCTGCTTCTTCCTTCTTCTTTTTTTCTTCCTTTGTCGATTGTTCTACCAGAACGTAGAAGAGACCCAAAAGACCAGAAGCTTTGTGAACGCTCAAACCCAGAAGCCGTGGGCTTAAACATAACTTCTTTTGTTATGTTGCAATAATGACCGTTCGATTGTCATGCTGTTAATTTAAAGAAGTTATCTTGTGATAGTAACTTTTGGAACTTTCAGTGTTGTCAATTTAAAGAATTTAAAGACCTCTCTTGCTACCACTGTTAGATTGTGTTTTGCCAACACTTCCTTATCTTTCGCTATATTACATTCCCTCAATTTCTGCAGGTACCGTGCCATCACTAGTGCTTATTACCGGGGAGCTGTGGGCGCATTACTTGTGTACGACGTTACTCGTCACTCCACATTCGAAAACGTGGAGAGATGGTTGAGGGAATTGAGGGATCACACGGACCCCAACATCGTGGTCATGCTCGTCGGCAACAAGTCCGATCTCCGGCACCTCCTGGCAGTGTCGACAGAGGATGGGAAATCATTCGCGGAGAGAGAGGCCCTCTTCTTCATGGAAACTTCTGCACTCGAGGCGACCAACGTGGAGAATGCTTTCGCCGAAGTCTTGACTCAGATTTACAACGTCGTGAGCAAGAAGGCCCTGGAAACAAGTGAGCAAGCAAATGGCTCGGCTGTGCCATCTAAGGGAGAGAAGATCGATGTTGGTAAGGATGTGTCGGCTGTCAAGAGAGGTGGATGCTGCTCAAGCTAGGCAGATTCTTGAAACATTCGAGAGTTTTGCATTACTGGGTAGTTGCCGTTTTTCCTGTCATCATATTTTGCGATATATCGCGTGAGATATTTTTTCTGCACGACACTGGCCGATCCGGTCTAGATCCGGTCTAGATTGCAGGTACACGAATTTGTATCATTTATGTCAGCGATTTCTTGTGATGGGTACAGAGCTTAATTTAGGAACTGCTTGTTAATTTTACATCTATTGGTTCATTACCATGTTGGTCTTCTTTTGTTTTTTGGACACAATGTATTAGGTGCTTGATGCTAGCGCGGACACATTGTATTATTTTCCGAGGGACTCATGACGTTGAATTGGAACTATATTGTATGCATTGAGTTTCTTTTCTCTTTCATTCTTTGCTGACTGCTCTAAAGAATGCAAAGTAAATTCTATAATCAACGGTATTGATATATTCAATCTCTTTTTTTAATATGGATATGATAATTCTATTTGTGCGAATCTCGAGTTAATTACAATTCTCTACTTGCAAATGACATCGTTGATAGGAAAAACATAGAATGTAATGTCACGGTATAGGTTATATTGCTAGACAATAGAAATTGATCAGTTGACTCCTAGCACTGAGTGGCTAAGTACCACGACGTGACGACAAGACCCATCAGAAATATTATTTTAGGGCCAGAGTTGCCCGGCTGATAATATCTGACAAGACACCACGTTAGGATCACTTCGCTGGAGGAGAAAACGATGTAACTACTGTTCGAAAGGCTAAATGTGCATTGATTCGTAATGGTAATGCGAATGCCATGCCACTAGTCAAAATCATCTCTGTCACTTCTCGCCTGAATTCATCGTCTATTAACTCGGCCTGAATTCATCACTCGGCCAACCGATAAGTCGTGATTCAAGCATACAAGTAGGAGGCTTGCAAATTTTATCTCCCTAGTTCTTACTCAAGGTTTATATTATATATAATTTTTATGAAAGTGGATAAATGTTTGAAATGCTGTTCTATATTGGAAGAGAATACTAGAACATCATCTATATAAACTATGATGTATTCGAATAAGGATTGAAAATCTCTTTAGTTTTACGAGATTCACGTCTCTTAAAATGACCAAACCATTTTTTTCTCTCTATACACCCACAAAGTTATTGAACAAAACAATTTTACTAATCAACATTTAGTAACCATAGGAAAACAGCCTTGAAATTGAACAGATAGAATCCACTTTCCGTAATCCTACTCATTTTTATTACACCACAAGTTGACACTCTCAAAAACCTATTTTTTGAAGCCTTTGAATTTCAAAAATCTTAGCCCGAGTTTGCCAAAGCTATAAAACAAAAGAAAAAAACTCTTAGGAAAATCAAAGTTAGAACTCCGATCCTATACTAGACACTCCTAAATTCGTAATCTTATCATTAGAGACACTGCACCAACCCACCATTAATACCCCGACCAAACCCTCTGATAATCTTGATAATGAGTCACAGTCAATGAAATTAACAGACTCCAATTGAGACAACCTCGAAGCTTTATTATAGTAGAGCTACCCCACCAGACATTGCCCAAGAAGAATCATCGCAAAAATACAGAATAAATACTCTCCCGACGCCATCTATGAATGGAACATTGATGGTGTTGCAAACCAATGTTATGAACATTCTTAACAACATGGTGATGCTTGCTAATGCCTACAAAACACAGCAAGATGTTTCCGACCATGCTGTTGCTAATCTTTTAGTAGCTGGATTTACCGGGACAGCTAAAAGGTTGGTGGGATAACTACCGACAGATGAACAAAGACACAAATTTTAATCGCTTATAAGGTAGATGATTTTGGTCAACGCATGGATGATGATCAAGGTCATCTTATCCAAGATGCGGTCAATACCCTTATCTATTCCATTTCACAACACTTTGTAGGAGATCCTTCACATATTAGGGATA
Source organism: Eucalyptus virginea (assembly GCA_014182375.1). Classification (NCBI taxonomy): domain Eukaryota; kingdom Viridiplantae; phylum Streptophyta; class Magnoliopsida; order Myrtales; family Myrtaceae; genus Eucalyptus; species Eucalyptus virginea. The sequence continues at coordinate 7,699,922 of CM024517.1, read as the reverse complement.
GAAACCAAGATCTCCTTTCTAATATGCGTTGCAAATCCTTAGGAAGATTTAGAGAATACAAAGAGCTTTTCTTTCAAAGGGTTCTTATTAGACCCGACTCGCAATCAACCCTTTTGGAAAGAAAATTCTGGAGAAATAGCCGGTTTACCTCGGATTATAGGTGACCAAGTTAGAGATAAAATTAGGGAAGATTACGGTCAAATTCCTTATGATCTCCTTTCTTATGGAGAAATAGTCTCTTATGTTTATAGACAAGGAACACAAATGTGTAATACAATCAAATTACAAAGACAACTCAAGGAAGAACAATCCCTCACCAATAGGAGTCTAGGAGATTTTTGTGCTCAATACGACCCCTCTTATAATGAAAAAAAAAAAACCAAAATGTAAGGGAACTTGTCCTCCTGAGAAAGAAAAGAAACATCACAACAAACCTCCATTTCGTAGGAATAAAGAAAGACACCAGTAATAACCAAAATAGATTCTGATAGAAAAATTTTAAAGACATTAAATGCTATTCTTGTGGTAGAAAATGTCATATTTCAAAATATTGTAGGATTAATAAAAATTAAATGAACTTCTAGAATACTCTTTTAGCTAAACAATATCTTCATAGAAAATGATGATACTTCTTCCGATGAATTTTGAGGAAGAAGGTCTTCAAATTAATGAGATAGAAGACATCCAGAAAACTCATTCCCGAAATAAACGCTTAACAAAAGAAGAAGAATTCTTGCCGACAAAATACTTGGTCAAGAAAGAATACTTAGATAGACTTCATGAATATTCAAGCCTAATATTCATACAATCTTAAAGATATTCTAAAATGGATTAGATAAAATATTAATGACCTCCAAAAAGAAATAAAACAACAAAAGTTAGAAATACAAGCCTTAAAAAGAAACTCAATAGAAATGAAACAACAAATTTCGATATAAAGTCTCTGTCATAAAAGGAACAACAAAACTTGAAGACCAAAATGAAATCACTAAACATACCTCGATCTTCATGTTGTTAACAGAAATCACATCTAGAAAATGGATAATAAATATTAAGATAAAAATCAATAATGAGTATATTATTGAAACAACAAGACTCTTGATGAATTCAATTGTATTGAAGGCCTTGTTTAGTTTCTGCATCTTTCAATACATGTAATTTCAGCTTTTCAGCTCTATTTAATACAAGTTCATACCACCTTCATGGTTGGTTTTTGTTTATGCATTCTCTTACTTTATATCTTATATATTGCTTTCGGTCTTTACATTATTTTTAATTCTCACGATTTTACTCCGATATATATATATCTCTCTCTCTCTCAGAGTTATAGGCATTGACTTAAGTATCAGAGGGCCAATCTGAATACAAAACTCAGGCTCCTTGACTCGATGCTTGTGGTGTAGTTCAATTTCCTGATGAGAGATTTGAAACAACGTCAAGAAGTGAAAAAGTTGCTTATTTATATTTAGAAACAATTCCAGAACAAAACCAAACCATTTTTTTCTCTTTTCTTTTCTTCTTTTTCTTTTCTTTCTTTTTCTCTTCCTCTTCTTCTTCCCCTAACTAGTTACCAACTAGTTGAGGTTCAGCCTCACCTCGCCACCGGCGAAGGTTGACCTCACCCATCCAATCCTATAGCAGTTGGGCAAGGTTGAGCCTTGCCGGCTCTTGTCTGGCTAGTTGTTGGATATCATCATGGCCAGCAACCAACTAAAGAAAGAAGAAGAGAAAGAAAGAAAAAAAGAAAAATGTGATAGGATTATTTAAAAAATTAAAAGAAATTCTAAATCACAAAAACATTTAAGGGTCGTACCAAACGCATTTCTATTTCAGAAATAAAAATTTGGATCAGTTGCTAAATGTTTTCGAATGCTCAAAAACTCGTCTAAAATATATAATAGAAAAATTATTTCTAGGAACAAAAATTATGTTCAGAGAATGATTATAAAACGCATTCTTACAATAAATCTCATGTTCCTAATCAGCCGCCATCTCCTTAGATGTCGTACGCTCCTCTATCATATCTTTACATGCCGCAGTATCCAAGGCCTTATAACTACCCCCGAGCAGTTCCCTACCCTTCCTCCATTGCACGACCATTTTGGCTATGAACATGCACTGTCCTCCACCTTATGCCCCTTTTGCCCAAGAGCCCATCTTGTGCCTCAGGAGCCTTCATCGGTGTCAGAGGCTACGTGTGTCGCTAGGGATCAGTCCTCTACCCTGGTAAACAAGGTCGAGATACTCCTGGACGCGGAACATAGGAGCCCACAGGGTAAGTTGTCGATAAGCATTGCCCACGAAGGTAATTCGGCAACCTGATCAACGAGTTTGGGAAGTAGGCATGGTGTCGGACAAGAAGCTTCCAAGCCCTATGGATCGGCTGGATGACTAAGATGTGGATCGTGGTTTCTATACAAGGAACGCAAGTTGGGGGATGTGATCCAAAGGCTCGGTGGATCCCACGTCATTTACAACAATCCTGGCCGCCTTGCCCAAAGGCGCCGGGGACGCTCAACGTAAGATTGCGGGTGGTGTTGTGCGCAACACACAAACCGGTTATAACATTCATCACGCACTTCTCCAAATTGTCGGCGGTTCTAGGAGATGAAGAATTCATTTTTAGCGGTCAAGCAGCAGTTAGAAGAGTACCCTAAAGATTACCTCCATCAATTCAGGGAAGCGGCTATTGAAATTCTGTAACTCCCTTCTAATGCTAATCTACCAAAGGAATGAGCATATCAGACCATTCAAATCAGGGAATCGCCGAAACCGAACCGGACCGACCGGTTTAGTCCAACTTCATGAGGCATCGGTCCGGTTTCTGATTCCATAAAAAAGGAACCGGTAATTTTTTGTCCAATTCCCGATTTTGGGGGAACCAGACTAGGCTGAACGACGGACCAAACTGACTTTTTTCTGACTTTTTTCTAAATATATTTTTTAATTTCTTTAAAATAGGAATAAATCCTAAAATAGACTATTTTATTTCTTAAACAAACACATACGCACGCACGCACGCACGCACGCATGCACATGAACTTGAGGTAAGTACATTATTAGTGCCAAAAGTTGCGTATGGCGCTCACTTTGGTACCAAAAGTTTGTTTTGGATCACTTAAGTGCCAAAAAATTTGAAAAACGATCATTTTAGTGCCAACTCTGATCACGTTGACCGGAAATCTAATTTGACATTTTTTTTATTAATTTTTTAAGCTAATGTGGCTCGCTGAAGAGTACAGTCAGCATCTAAACCACAAAACGATATCGTTTAGCGTCTTTCCCTTAAGTCGAAACCCTAAATCTCCAAATTGAGAGAGAGAGAGAGAGAGAGAGAGAGAGAGAGAGAGAGAAGGCATGGCAGCATCGTTTTCTTCCCCGAAGAACAACACCAACACCAGCCACTCCGTGAGCAGAGCCTAATCCACCATCTCCCTTCTAATGCTAATCTACCAAAGGAATGAGCATATCAGACCATTCAAATCAAGGAATCGCCCAAACCGAACCGGACCGACCGGTTTAGTCCAATTTCATGAGACATCAGTCCGGTTTCTGATTCCATAAAAAAGGAACCGGTAATTTTTTGTCCAATTCCCGATTTTGGGGGAACCAGACTAGGCTGAACTGACGGACCAAACTGACTTTTTTCTGACTTTTTTCTAAATATATTTTTTAATTTCTTTAAAATAGCAATAAATCCTAAAATAGACTATCTTATTTCTTAAACAAACATGCACGCATGCATGCACACGCACGCACGCACGCACGCACGCACACGCACACATGCACGCGCATGCGCACGAGCACACACACGAACACACACACACACACACACACACACACACACACGAACTTGAGGTAAGTACATTATTAGTGCCAAAAGTTGCGTATGACGCTCACTTTGATGCCAAAAGTTTATTTTGGATCACTTAAGTGCCAAAAAATTTGAAAAACGATAATTTTAGTGCCAACTCTGATCACATTGACCGGAAATCTAATGTGACATTTTTTTATTAATTTTTTAAGCTAATGTGGCTCGATGAAGAGTATAGTCAGCATCTAAACCACAAAACGATGTCGTTTGGCATCTTTCCCTTAAGTCGAAACCCTAAATCTCCAAATTGAGAGAGAGAGAGAGAGAGAGAGAGAGAGAGAGAGAGAGAGAGAGAGAAGGCATGGCAGCATCATTTTCTTCCACGAAGAACAACACCAACACCAGCCACTCCGTGAGCAAAGCCTAATCCACCATCTCCATCTATGCCCTCTTTGTTTCCCTCGCCCTCCTCGTCTTCTCTCTCTCTACCTTCGACCCCCCTTCTTCCTCTTCCTCCTCCTCTGCCCTCACCTCCTATTCTTCCCGAGAGAAGGCATGGCAGCGTCGTCTTCTTCCCCGAAGAGCAACACCAACACTAGCCACTCCCTGAGTAGAGCCCAATCCACCATCTCCATCTACGCCCTCTTTGTTTCCCTCGCCCTCCTCGTCTTCTCTCTCTCCACCTTTGACCCTCCTTCTTCCTCCTCCTCCTCCGCCCTCACCTCTTATTCTTCCCATCACTTCTTGCTCAAGAAACAACCTCAGCCTCTCCTTGCTCACCTAGTCGAGCAACTACGATGGAGGTTGAGCGACAGTGGTCGAGCATGATGATCGAGTGATGGTGGCCGAGCGAGCTAGGTTGGCGTTGGGCAAGGATCGGACAAAAAACCCTAATTTCAATCCCATATGAGTTATGCGGTGTCATTTTTGTAAGGCCATCCACATATGATGGAAAAATGACGTCGTTTTCTTAAGGAAGACAAAAAAGACGTCGTTTAAAAGCCATGTCAATTTTTTTTTTTAATATAAAAGCCACATAATCATTTTGGCCGAAACCTCTCGCCGGTAGCATCAAAGTGATTATTTTTCCTCCGATTTAACACTTAAGTGATCCGATAGAAACTTTTGGCACCAAAGTGAGCACCGTACACAACTTTTGACAATAATAATATACTTACCCCCAAAACCTTTATTGTTTCTTGTTACTTAAAGAGGAAGCCTACTTGTTAATTCTTTCTTCCACCTGATGTGGGATTACGGTTCCAAGAGCCACTCTTTCTCTCCCCTCACTTGCAAAAGACAAGGCACTCCAAGGGTCTCACATTGAGCAAATACTCATAGAACATAAGAGAGATTGTCTATAAAACCCAAGCTAAGCATGACCTTTAACAATATCGTTCACAGCCTTTTTGGCTAAGATTGAGCATAAAATATCTGAACTATGATTGATGCTCACACAAGTGGAGTTTGACTTTTGTCACACGTGGAATGTGTGCAATTGGTTTTATTGGACTACTCGGGAGCTAAACCAAATCAATCAATCTGAAGCACAACCACTCTTTAGTGGAAAAAAAGAAAAAGTTGCCGATTCCATCATACTAGATCGAACAAAACAATAGTTAGGTTCAATTCTGGGAACAAACAATCCGGTCCCCGGTTCTCGATTCCATTTTGAAACTAGACCAGATCGAAAATCGATTTCCCCTAATACCGCAACTCCAAACATCACCAACCTTGGAAAAGTTCTCAACTAGCACGGCCAAATATTACAATTATCGTCAGTTTACACTAAGAAGTCTGGCTAAAGAGAACAATGTTGATTAACAGAGAAATCAAATGCCACAATTACCTCAGTTATACCACAATCAACGGGCTAGATAGCAGTTACTAATTCAACAGCCTAGAGGGAATTTCTTCTACACGCCTAGCACAAATCACATACTAGAACAAGAGTTAGATGCAATGTGTGTCGATTATATGATTTCTGACGGTCAAGATATGAACTGTAAAATCTAACAGTCCAAAAGGTATGACATCTTGACTTCCTTTATGCATTTCACATCAATACCCATAGCAAAGAGGGGAGATATGCAGAAGCAATTTACCTTCTTTTTTTATCAAGTCTACTAACATGCCCGGTTAGACAGCTTATTGATACATGATTTTAGGGTTCAAGTTGTCCAGTTAATAACATTTGATGAGACATTATTTTAGGATCATCTGATTGAAGGAGAGAAGGGTGCAATTACCTTATGAACGATCAAACATGTGTTAGGAAAATTCCTTATGATGTTTTGAAAATGACAAAATAAATCAAATACTACTAACATGTTTAATGGTTGAATAATAGACTATGCAGATGATAGAACCTGTAAAGGATATTGTCAAAGTCTATACTTGAAAGAACTAGAAGACAGACTCTATGTTGAAGCTGAACTTATTCAGATTGTGTCCAGACCTTAAGGCTAAATATGTTTAGAAGCAGAATATGTTCAGACTAACATCCGGATTGTAAAGTCTATTTCAGATGGAAGATACTCAGACTTTACTTCTACTTCAGACAGAATGCTCTCAGACTTTACATACAGAACGAGACACAAGTCCAAAATGTAACATAAGCCCCAAACATATAACGGCTAGTAATTTAGTTTGGATTCTACATCAAGATAGATTTGATTGACTCTCTAATTCTAATTGACTTTGAAGACAAGAACTTTCTTGAAGAAACTCTACTTATGGAAACAAGAACTTTCTCAATTTCTCTGTTCCCGAACAGGTTTGGAACGTAAACCGTTTGGTAACGCAAATTGACGAAAAGAAATCGAAGCTAAAAATTTTAGCTTCTCTTATGGAATCCACAAAGCAAACACGTCGACTCCTTTTCTCTCCTCGAAATAGAAAGAGTCGTTATCAAACGGGTTTCTAAGATTCTGTTTGTATGAGCAATCGGAATCAATTTGAGATTCTACTCCTATCACTCAATGGCTATCAAATCTTATAAATACAAATTTGTCCAATTGGTAGATTGGAAGACGATTCTCTAGATATTGTCTAACGGCTAGTTTGAAAGTGGAATAGTATTTAAGGAGATCAAGGACCGAAGAGCAAGTAAGAGACAGAGTATAGAATTTATAATTCCAAAGTCTAAGCGACCTTCGATCATACACTTGTCATTGGTGAGCTTAAACATTTGTAATCGTGAGAGAAATACCAAAAGAATGACTTAGTGAAATAGTGTGATCTACCACTAAGTGTTTGCACTCAAAGTTGTAATCTCTTGTTGATCACATACAGGAATCCAATTAGAATGCTATTAACGTAGGAGAGTGGACGTAGGCTTGATCTAAGTTGAATCATTATAAATTTCGTGTGCAACATTCTCTTTCCTTAACTCTTCATATTTAAGTATGTTGTATACTTACAGGTTATTTCAGAAGTCTATTCCATCGCATAACAGATTCTGAACATCTACCAAAATTCTAGTGGCTCGTTTAATCAGATTTTGATCCTTATTCAGACTTTGCTCGTAACTTATTTTATTCTGCAGTTATTTGTCAAGACTTCCTTTAAACACCTATTCACCCCCTTCTAGGTGTTCGTACTAGCACTTTCAACATGTATTGATCTCTGGGGCGGCACAGGTGCTGGTCGTCAAGCTATTTTATCCACTTTTCATCTGAAGGCCACTACCTGTCAAGTATTATAGGGCAACCCACCAAACGAGTAACCAAAAATAGTGATTCCAGCACACATATGGGGGCTAACCACTATTATCTCCTCAAGCTTCTCTCTCTCACATATGAACATTGATCATAATGCTAAACTAGGTACAAAATCTGGATGTCTTGACCCAATTTTTGTGAAGTAAGGTTAATTTCCCGATGAGGGCTTCGACAATTTTGAGCACTCACCATGGAAACCTGGCATTGTAAATTATAGTTGTTTGTTCAAACTTTGAGCTCTGTAAATTATAAATACTTGGCACAGATTCTCCTAATAGCAACTTTGGGGGGATTTTAACTAACTAATTGACTCCTGACAATAGTTTTGTTTATACAAATTGATTAAGTAACCTAACCCAATGAGAAGGCCCATCAATACATGATTTTAGGGATCAAGTTTTCCAAACTCTCATTGTTATTGAGTAAATGTCCATCAATTTTGTTTCATAGCAATGCCAGCCGCATCGGTCACATTTCTCCATGGTGTTGGTAACAATGCCAATCACACTGACCATGTCTCTTCGCTAGTCCAATCTCCTATAGTTATTCGACAATATTCTGCTCCTCATTTTGAAAAATGAACACCACCACTAGACTCGCCACTCTTGTACGAACTACATCTTGAAAACTCTTCGTTAACGGTCGCTAGACACTGCATTATGTGCCACCACGCCCTACTTTGTCTCAGATCCATGAAGCTTGTTGCTATTGAGTGCTATTCCGATGCCTTCAAGTACTTGGTTTAGGAAATAAACACCACCATCAGCCTTGTTATTCTTCGATGAGTTTGTCCCCGCCAACCATTTGCCATCCGCTACCTCACGTCTACAGATGCCACCATGTAACATTGCGTGTCAGATCCACCCACTCCCATGCACGCCCTGTGTTTGCATGTGCCAGTTACTTTTATTGTCACTAACGTCATCTCCACACATGCTCGACACGTGCGAAGGTAGCCACTAATCAAATTGATTTCATAGTGACGTCACTACACGTCAGCATCCGCCACGTTTTTCGCCACATCGATGTCCTGCCACATCGACATCTTGTTAGGTCATCAATCCAAGTGAGTCTCTAACTATTGACCGTTGATCAAATATGACCAAGTGTTGATCAATTGTTGACTAGCGTTGACCCACTGTTGAACGACTGTTGACCGGTGTTGAATTGGTTTAGTGAAATCGGCCTAACGGGTTTCGAGACATTTTTTGATCTAACTAGTTTTGTAGATATTTCAATGTTTTGGTCCAATTTTTGGCCTCATTTTCTCCATATCTGCTTTTCAAGTACTGGTTCCTTCATATACTTTATACAAACCGCTATGTTGAAGCTGGTGAAGTCCATATAATGGATAAATTTTGTAAGCATTATCGCCGATGTAGTCATATGGTATCTAATTGCTATTAGTTATGACTTAAGTAACTTATCGGGCCAAACAATCAACCCCAAAATGAAGGTTCATGTGCACCTCCATCTGCCACTACTACTATTAGGCTTCTCCAATTGGATTTTCCATCACTCTAACCTTGGAGGATTTTCGTTCCCTTTCTCAAGAATCTGGTACTTATAGTCTTTCTCTATATTTGTCGCCTCAGGTACTTCTAATTCATGATTTTTTTACTCAATTTGCTATGATCACATGACTTCGAATTCTAGTTTGTTTAATCAAATCCCTTCACTTCACATGCAACTATTGTTCACATAGCGGATAATTTACAAATGAGAATTAGCTATACATAATACATTTTAACATCAATATATCCTTGCCTAACAATTTTATGGTTTCCAAATTCTCGATAAATTTGATACCCTTAGGATAACTTAAGGAACTTGATTTGACATTCATTTCTCTTCTCATAGTTGTCACATCTAGGATCCATGGATGGCATAGACAATTGGAATAAGCCGTAGAGTGGGATGCCTATTTGAGGTTATTGTCTTAAATAGTCTTAACTCTTTCACCGGTTGCATTGTCACATAATCATTTGAAACTTAACATTCTTAGGTCATGTTTTCTTCCTCTACATTAATATCTTTGATCCAACAGTCATTTAGGTTTCATTGACAATGATCATTTTGATTGCCAGCCTCGTTAGTTTGAAAAAATCACACATTGCCGTTTGATCTTAGTGAATGTATTTATCATACTCTTTTTGATCTATTTCACTATAATAATTGAGGACCATCTCTAACCCCCACCATGGGAAGCTCTCACCATTTTGTAATCTTTATGGTGATCATTCTGTTTTACTTGGCTTTGTCTTATAAAAAATGTGACGTCCTGATTTTCGACCCTGTCTTCGATTATATGAAATGGGCTTTTCATCGTCATGCCTATAGTCTTTTTCTCTAAACTAATCACTCGCGAGATAATTAATCTATCAAATGAAGCCCTTAAGGAATATAAACGCGATTGACTTGAGAATTCGATCAGAAATTAACTGCTCGACCGTGCTAATTTGCAAGGGTCAATACGGCACCGTTAAAATATATTAGAGACCGGAGATAGACCGGTTTAACAAAGGCATGTGATTAAGTGTGGGTGATTCCACCTGATTACAAAATTCTTGTCAAATGACACTAAATCGATTTTTCTGTCGATTCTGTACCATGTGCCCATATTTGAAACCTTGAAATTTTTACAATAACTGAGACTCACCTATGAGTCGAATATGCACAATGTAGATCGAAAATAATTGACCACGGGTCAATTGCGCTAAAAATTTCTAGGGATAAGTGCTGCAAAAGTCCTAAAACTTGTCATGAAAATGCAATTGAGTCCTAAAACTTGTAAAAAATGCAATCAAATCCTAAAACTTGTCAAATTGTTTCAATCAAGTCCTAAAGTTAACATCGTTAGCCTTTTTAACAGAAAATGCTGACGTGGCGCGACATGGCCTTTTAAATAATTTTTCCCTTTTCATATGGCTTTTTAATTATTTTTTATTCATTTTAAAAAAAAATAGATTTAAAAACTAAAAGAAAAGTTTAAATTCATTTCTAAAAATTTTAAAATAAAATAAAATCAGCGGCTCCTCCGCTACCGCCCATCGCCGGAGGGGTTGGCGGAGGAGCCATTAATTTTATTTATATTTAAACAACTTTTAAAAATAAATTTTAACTTTTCTTTCTAGTTTTTAAATCTAATGTTTTTTAAAAAATTGAATAAAAAATAATTAAAAATCCACGTGGAAAATGAAAAATTATTTAAAATGTTACGTCAGCATTTTTAACGGAAAAATGATGACGGTGTTAACTTTATGACTCAATCGAAACATTTTTAACCCGCTCAGTGACCCTCATCGGCCGACCAAAACACTTTGGAGGATTCGCCATCTAAGGACCTGAAAATATTAAGCCCACAACGGGGTGAGACAATATCTCAACAAGTTCACCTCCCAAACTATGACTAGGAAGGAAATATGCCTAAAGGCAATCTATGCACACACAAGACAAGGGACTTACCTCACCTCAATTCATTCTTGCAAGTTAGTATAATTCATATACTCAACCAATCAGTTCAATTCAATTCATCGATCAGCTCAGTCAAATCATCCAACGATCAATTGATCCACTCAAATCGATATCATTAGTACTATCTATCAATTCGTTATGACCACTGCTCACACAAGCTGATATAGAAGGTCTTTGCTCTCACAAGCTACAATATATGGTCATAGCTCTCACAAGCTGATATAGATAGATAGTAGCTTGCTCAAGCTAATAAATATAAATCGTGCTCCCACAAGCTAATAAAACTATCTTAGCTCACACAAGCTTATATATATATCGTGCTCCCACAAACTGATAAAACAATCTCAGCTCACACAAGCTCATAAGATATACTGCTCTTACAAGCTAACATATCGAGCTCACACGCTGATATAGTATACTGCTTTATGCTCACACAAGCTGATATTAAATGGTCTCATAAGCTGACAAAACACCGAATTAAGAATACCCGATAAAAATAATCATATGTGGGTACATAGTCGACCTGAGCCAAAATTTCAATGTCTTTCTTTTCAAAAATCCCACTAATTATAATAGTCCATAAATACATTTTTGGCATTGTCAACCGACGCCCGATATTTTCTAATTAAATACCAAAATTACTTAAATTTGGGATAAATACCCAAATTTACAATTTCCACTCAATTTGCACAAATTAGCACTCAATTAAATAAACCGAGCATACCATTGCAATCAACACGAAATTCCAGTCACCAGCTATCTTGGTATAATTTTCAGAAAATAATAAATAATTAAATAAATACCAAAATTAATTAAATAAATACAATTAAATACCATAAATAGGAACTTAGGCCGGAAAAGCCTAATTAAATATCGAAACGGGCCCGGAAAATTTCCGAACCTATCTTAGATAAATAGTACAACCTATCTAGTAGCTAATTAAGTCGTTCTAACCACCTAACATGCCAAATCGACTAATTAAAATCGCTAATACATTCTAACTAACCACTTAAACCATACTTAACCTAAATTAATTAACCCGTAAGCATCATTAACTCCATAAGCATAGTTTAGCGAGTAAACTCACCGGTTTTACGATCCGGTGAGTCCACAACGATGGCAACGCGCAGACGGGCAACAAATTTCAAAGTGGCGACACCCAACGAGGCCGGAAGAGGTCCGAAATGGGCCTCGAAGTCCACGGAAGCTTGCTAGCCTTTGGTTCTAGTTGATGGGCTGAGAGGCTGCTCGAGTGGCCAAGAGTGGCAAGGAGAGACGGTGACGGTGCAGCGGGGCTAGGCGGGCAACGGCGGGGCTTCACGATGGCGGAGGTGAGCTTGGGCGATGGCCAGGGCTTCGATGGTGACCATGGATGACTCAGGACAAGCGGAATGTTGGAGAAAACTTCCTTATCCGTTTTAAAGTTGACAAAACGTTTCCTTCTATCAAAGTCTGAAGACCACCAAATTCAAGATTTAAAGTCTACCCTCATTGACAATTTATAAACTAACGAAGAAATCTTATTCAAATGCAAGTTTATTTTTAAGGATTTGATCCGTTTGGTTGAAGATTATCTCATGGCTGGAGACAGCATCTAAAGATCTATTATTCGTTTTGAAATCAATACGAGTAAATTGGATCCGTTGATTGGCAAAGTATACTTTGAAGGTTCTACTTATGGAAACCTAGATCCTGGTTGTATGGGCGAGCATGATTGGTGGGCTATCTTCACATTCCTTAAGTAACTCGAGATCTCCCTAATTGATTCTATCCAACGGGCAGATTGGAAGAACTCCTTTGGAATGTGCCAACGGATATGAAGGCATGGAGGAATATATAAGAAAGATGCTCTAGTTATTCGAGTGTGTGCGCGATAGATAAATTTCAAAGTCTGAAGCTTCTTGTTGTTTGCTGATTCAATTATTAAGCGAAAATTTTGTACTCAAAAGAGAGTTTAGATATTTGTGAGCCTTGAGGAAGTGTAGTAGAGTCTCTACACTGTGGAGTCAAGGACGTGATACTGCAACGACTCTTTTGATTCATAGGGAAATCTCTAGCCGGTGGGCTGTTAGTGCGGGAGAGTGGACATAGGCTTGATCTAAGCTAAACTACTATAAATCTTGTGTTCTTATTCTCTTCCCTGAACTCCTTTATTTTGCTCGTAACTCTATTTAATTATTATAATCTGATTTTCTCTACAAAGTCTATTTTCATCCAAACTCAAGTTATAAGTAGAGTTTTATACTATATTTTGCAAAAGTTGTTTGTGCACATATTCACCCCTCTCTAGGTGCTCATACTAGCCCTATCACGAAACGGTGACGAAACAAGAGGGACGACGCAGCAGGGGCGTGGGCTCGCGTAGGGGGCACGACGCGTGCAAGCGGCGAGCGGTGGTTGTCCAACGGGCGTGCGACGGCAGAGGGTGGTTGGCTCGGTTTTTCTGCAACTTTGGGAGCTCAAAATGGCCTCTAATGGAGAAAGCACTCTGCTGAAGAAGAAGAAGAAGAAGAAGAAGACAGCTCAAGAGTGGAGGGACCCTCTTGGCCTAAAGTCTTCTATCATCATCCTCTTCTCCCTTAGCAAGGCCCCACTAACATGGGCTGGCTTCCTCATCCACTTTGCAGACCAACAAACTTTCCTTAGAAGCTTCCTTGATGCCCTAAATGTTGCACACCATGGGAGCTACGAATTTTGGAACATTTTCCCTCAAATCCACTTCAATTTCTTCTTAAATCGATTCAATTCAGCCCCCATAAATCCAACTAAGATGCCCACACTTCAATTCACATTTTTTATCGCCAATAAAACTAACTTGCATCCCAAAAACGCGATCAAAAACGGTCCCCTGAATTTTCCGGTCAAAAACGGCCCTATTTTGAATTTTTGCCAAAAACCTTGGTTTGCAGAAAAATTTTCGGAGGATGAGTCGACATTCCTAAAATAAATCGTGGCATGATAGAGCTTTCAATTTCTGAAATCGGATTCAAATTCATAGTTAATTTCAATCTAATGTGATTTTAGCATAACTAAGCCTACCGGGTAGCTTTTAGAAATTTTTAGTGCAATTGACCTATGGTCAATTATTTTCAAGCCACATTGTACATCTTTGACACATTGGCGACTCTCGGTTGTCATAAAAATCTCGATGTTTCAAATGCGAACACAGAGTACCAAAACGACATAAAAATCGGTCTAATGCCGATCGACGAGAATTTTGCAATTAGATGAAATCATCCACACTTAATCACATGGTTCAATCAAGTCGACCTGTCTCCGGTCTCTAATCAATTTTTAGTTGTGCCGTAATGACCATTGCAGACTAACATGGTCAAGCAGTCAATTCCTTGTCGAATTCTCAAGTCCGTTGCATTATAGTCCCCTAATGGCTTCCTCAGATAAACTAGTTATCTCATGAGTAATCAGCTCAGAGAATAGAACTATAAGTGCATCGATAAAAAACCTAACTTATTCAATTGAAAACAAGACTGGAAATTCAGGATGTCACATATTACAAGACTCTTATTTTCCGCCTCTTGTTCAAAATTGTTTTGGAGAGAGGGCTTGTCTTACCGTTGCACATACTATTGATTGTACTCCATCATCTAACATAGGTAACATTCCTATTTATGAGCGCTTGTATAGTAGTGTCCCCTATTATAGTCTTCTTTGAGTCTTTGGTTGTCCTTGTTTTGAACATCTTTCACATGAATGCATGAAATTAGAACCTTATGCTCATTTATGTGGCTTCCTTGGGTATTTATAGTAAGCATAGATATTAGGGATATTGGGAACTTTCTCTAATTATCTTCATGTGTCTGGTCATATTATTTTTTGAGAACATAAGATATTCTCATCTTGTCATCCCTACAAATTATCGATTCATGTGCCGTTCACAACCCTTTGATGTAATTATTTTTAGTAGATCCTATTCCTTAATCCGCTTGTGAATCTTTTTCTCTAGAATTGCCTTCTTCTTCTAATCTTGATGCGAGTTGTTAGACCACCTTGGCAACTTTCTAACATGTATGCCCCATCTATGAGTTCTCCACTATTGGACATTTCATCATTATATTCAGTCTGTCGTTCCACAAGTATAAGTCAGCACGCTTGACTTTATAATTACCATTGTTACTTTAGCATTGTTTTCCTTTCTAAATCCCGCACATATAGAGAAGTTAGTAATAATCCTCTTTGACAATAAGCAATGATAGATGAGTTATGGGCTTTAGATAAATCTTATACATGGGTTGATTTGCCTTTTGATAACTTTGTTTTCAATTTTTAATGTGCATGTAAGATTGAAACAAGGGCAGATGGTACAATGAACCATTACAAAACCCGACTAGTAATGAAAGGCTTTACTCAGGAATACTGGCTGAATTTCACTATATGATCAACAAGAGATTACAACTTTAAGTATAAACACTCCGTGGTAGATGACATTTCTCAATAAGTCACTCTTTTAGTATTTATCTCATGATCACAAATGTTTAAGTTCACGAAAGATAAGTATATGATCGAAGTTCGCTCAGACTTTGGAATTCTAGATTCTACGCTTTGTCTCTTACTTGCTCTTCAGTCATTGGTCTTTTTAAATACTCCTCCATTTTGAAACTAGCTATTAGACAGTATCTAGAGGATCATCTTCCAATCTACCCATTGGACAAATCTATATCAAGAAGATTTAGTAGCCATTAAGTGACAAAAACATAATCCTAAGTTGATTTTGATTATCTATATAAATAGAATCTTGATTTTCATGAATAGAGCTTCTCCGTTTAAAAAGTTTTTGTCTTCAAAATCCAATTGTCAGTCAATTAGATTGAGTCAATCAAATCTATCTTGGTATAAAACCCAAACTAGATCAATAGCCATTATATGTTTTGGGCTTGTGTCACATTATGTCAAATTGTCTAATTCTAAACTTGCTTCATTTGGGATATGTGTCTTGTTCTGAATCTTGTCACATTCTTGACTTATGTCTCGTTCTGTATCTAAAGTTTGAGTCTGTTTCGTCTGAAGTAGACTTTACAATCTGAACGTAAATCTAAACATATTCAACTTCTAAACATATTTAACTTTAAGGTCTAGACATAGTCTAAATATATTCATCCAATCACTGGACACAATATGAATATATTCATCTAGTCTTCTAACTCTTTTATGTATAATTTTTTTATAATATCCTTTACACGTTATATCACATGCATAGTATATTACTCAATTATTAAATATGTTAGTATCTTTTGATTTATTTTGTCATCTTTAAAACATCATAAGGGATTTCCCTAATAATCCCCATCTTTTTTATTATGATAAAACAATCTCTGAATATGCAGATGTGTAAACACACTTTTAAAGATATTAATAAATCAGGGCAATCTTAAGCACATAAATAGTCTTTAAATATGAGAGATTCAAAAAATGTAATTCAAATCAAAAGATGACAAATGGATTGAGTATAACAATACATGGAAAGATAATAGTAAGATAATTGCAGCTTAAAAAGTATCAACACATATGCATATTTATATTCTCTCCCCATTTTTGTAATAATCAAAAAACGATAATAATAGAAAGGGTATCATGTAGAGAATACAAAATTCAGCTCAAATTCACATAATATCTTCAAAATATATTTTGTATGAAACACAATTTCTAGAATCACCATCTTCTACAAAGTAAGTCGAACATCAAAGATATGTAATATAACTCATGTTCATCATATATGTTAGCAAATATCTATTAAAAATCACGGATACATTATAAAATTCACTTACCATTTTTGTCATAATAAAATGATCATGTAAATAAGAGATTTATTAATGATAAAAGGTAATAAAAGATGCACTAACCGAATTTTGTAGATCTTAACAAGTTCTAACACATTTACATTTTTCTTCCTTCCATAATAATCAAGATCATGATCAATTCAAAAAGATTTTTCCATAATTGATCAATGCTTCCCCTCAATTTGTTGTCTTTTCTAGGTGATCACGATTCTTCCCCTTTCTTTTGGATTTATTTTTCCCTCTGTCATCATGATAATATTTGCGAATAACATTTATTGCAGCTTGTGCACATTGAACAGAACGTCATTCCTTCTATTTCCTTTGTAGCAACAACTTCTGCAATGATCATTTAATTTTTTAAATTCGAGATATTTTCAAAAATACACATAAACTCAACAAACTTTTACAAAAGTTTAATTAGGCTGCGTTAAATTTTCAAAAAGATAATCAATGGAAGAACTCGATTGAATTAATTTGATAAATTTTAAGATTTATTTGTATTTTTTAAAAGTTTTTTTTTTTTTATAATTTTCAACATATTCATTCCTTGATTTTTTTTGTAGCACGCATGGGTTTAAAAAGTTAAGATGGTCCTAAGATTTGGAAACCTACGTGAAAAAGGTCATACGTTTGACCAGCCAACTCAAGATTTACCACTTTCTTCACATTCCCGCCTCAACACTATCGACCCTATTCAATCTCATTCGTTTGGTGAACTACGTGATCTTTAAATGCTGCATTTTAAAAACAATAACATTAAGCAAGTACAAATTTGCAGGTTTAATATTCACAAAATCATCCAAAACAATATATCTTTTTCAAATTAACAAATTCTCATTGAATTTCATGATTACGCATCGTAATAATCTTTTCCGTTCCTTTGAAATAATATTTTGGATACCCCCTTCAACGTCAAACGTTTTTAGAATAACCTCAATTCCAATATATTCACTTTGAAACATGAATTCTTTTTCTCTCTTACAAGTTTTTCATTTGTTTCCATTTTGTTACAAGTCCAATACCAAATCATGGCTAGGTTTTTTGCCAAAGAGACAGAGAAACTATTTATGAAAATAAAAGACAGAGACAAAGAATATTATAGATAATGGTTTTCTTGGCAATGAACATAGAGATAAAGTTTCAAGCCATATCCACCTCTTTTCAAGTCATGGCTACAACTGAAAAAGATAACATTAAAGCTTATAGCTAGCCCCAAAAACCCTTTAAAAAAACATAAAGAAGAAAAAAAGAAAAAGCATGGAGAGAAAACATATCTCCTACAAACTCATAAACAACTCAATCGTCACTCATTCTCTTCTCTCATCTCTTGGAGAAGTAATTCCACAAATGCTTTCTTGTCGTCTCCTTGAAATCCCAAAAATAAATTAATATTCTCAGGATCCTTCACAATTTTTCTACATAATTTTATTCTATCCATAATACCTAAAGACATTTGAAGAAGCTCCTTATTGATTTTTCGTTTGTCATTATCCAAATCCTTGGCATGTCTGATGCGGCTAGTGATCATCTCCATTCTCTCGTTAGCTTTTTCCAAGAATGAGTCAAAAGTTCCTGCTATCTCAACTAAGCCAGCAGTCCATTTGTCACTTGATTTAGCCCTTTTTCTTCTTGAAGAATCAGAAACATTTTGTGCTTAGAAGATGATAGTGGCGGTGAGTTTTGACTTACACCATTGGTTGCCACATTATCATGATTTTCACCTTCCTCATGATCTACAACCGCATGAGCTTCTGAAGGGTCTTCACTGTGATTTCCCTTGGCACGGTCTTTTCCAAATACAGTTGCTAGTCGATCATATTGAGGGAAGGACTTCCCTCTCAAAGAAGCAGCTCCTAGATAGGTCTACAAAGAAAATTATATTATTATGTTAAAAATGAAACAATTAATAAAGAAGACAAATGAGAAGAAGTGACACAAACCTTGCAATATTTTTGCCAACTATCCTCAGAATGAATATCGACACAATGCTTTTCATGGTCCCACCCAAAGCCACTTTGATTCCTCAAGTCATATATCTGATTATACAACTTTTTCAAGTTTTTCATTTTCGACTCTATGTGAGGATTACCCTTGATGCCAAAACAAGGGAACTTTTCTTCAAACCACTTCTCTAACATAACCATGTAACCACTCTTGAAGCCATTATCGGCTTTCATTCCTCGCGTAACTAATTCTTCAAGACCATCTAGAAGTGCATTTTCTTCATTTATTGTCTATATACGTCAGTCTCTCTTTGTTCCTTTTCCTTGAGTTTGACTAAAATTGCTACCTTCCATTTCTAAACAGAAAACTAACTCAGCATATATGTCGATTGAACCACTCCCAGATTTCTTAAAGTAACAAAAAATAGAGAAACAGAAAACTAATCTCAGCATTCAATCAACCACGATATTCAACCCACACAACAAGATATATCCTTCCCTCACAAGCGATGCGATATCAATAGTGACTTTGCCTCACATAAGCAAAATGGAAATGGTAGAAACGATATGTCTAGGTAAGTAATCGATTCCTTCTCCCACTAAAGCAAATATCATCAACACTCAACACAGACACTGACAGAACAACAAATGCGCTACAGATTGACCTCAAAACAACATATGCAAATATCATACGATAATATCTTGCAATTTCTACTAAATACAGGGCAAATGTATGACCTATAAAGGCATAATCAATAGGGTTTTACATTTGAGTTATACTTTTACTTTTTGCTAATCGGGCCATGTTAACAACCTAACTCATTGCAATCTATCAATGATCTTGATTAATTCTCCAAAGAGTAGAACAATGTAGAATTGAATGTCATATTTTCAATATCAATGTCAGGTTATATACATATACATTTATATATCTATTCCTAAATAAATTTATAATGGAACTTCAGCACATACTACATGAAAAGGTCCCAAACAAAAGGAGTGTGCAAAAATTATAATTAAAGAAACTTTCGGATATATGCCAAATTGATTCCTAGTGTAATAAAAAGACCCTAGTGCATTAGAGATCAATCTCATTGAGAATCAATCTTTTAGTGGAGGGCTATAGAAGCAATGTATTGAACTAACTGTGAATAGCAAACCTTCAAGATGGTAATAAATTCTCCTAGTGCAGGGGAATAGAAAGGGATTAATAAGCAGGGCTTTTCCCACATCCATGGCGTGCTTCTCTTTGTCAATCATTTTCCTTTTAAACTCAAGCAATCAAGCATGAATCTCAAGTTCTTAAAAACGAAAATTGGAATTCAAGTTATGATAATCACACCAACTTTTATTACAAAAGGAGTTACGTTTAGCTTTTCTGTTTTCCTTATCTCAAATCTCTAGCTCCCCTTCTTCCCACCCCCACCACAAAAAAAAAAAAAAAAAAAAAAAAAAAAAAAAAAAACAAGGTTTCGTTCTTTCACACCAAAGGCTGGATAAACATTGAATCTATCACAAGCTAATAGTAAGGAGCAAACTTTTCGATCAATGCTAGAATGAAGAAAAAGAAGCCAACTTTTAGAATAATTTGCAGCACATGCCCATTCAAAATTCCAATCCAGATTCATAAAAAAAAACCGCCCATAAATTGTACATACTTTTAGAGTAATTTGCATTACATGCACATTCAAACTATCAAATCCAAACCATTGGGGGTTCGCCCCACTGGCCACCCTTCCAACTTGGAAGGGGGAGGTGAGGGGTTCAAATCCCCACCTTCTCAGGGGGGATTGGGGTGGGGACGATTTCATTTCCGGAGTGGGTTTTGACTCCCACGCCCTGCAAGAAGGCAAAGCAAAAGTCTGAGAGTGAGTGTTAGAGTAGGATTAGAGTAGGACCCACCAAAAAAAAAAAAACTATCAAATCCCAATCCAAAAAAAGAACTACCCATAGCTTGTACACTCTTCCCCTCTCGGCCCACAATGCCCATCCATCCAATTTGATGTTCACCGAGAAAGAAGAAACAAGAGGAGTCCGCCCAATTAGAAGATTAAAAGCTACTCTGATGTTTCACCTTTTTTCTACAACACACGACATTTTCATCGCCATTAACAATGAATCAACATTTGGCAAGCCTCTTATCTAACTTATCCGGTTTTCGAAATCTAATATGGGAAGCTCGTAAATCCACTTGTCTATTCTTGTTAAGAAGCTGATCGGGGAGTCTTTGGTCCAATTACACGGGAAGGAACGCCACAAAATACAAATGGGTATTTCGGTCATTCTGAGCTAGGTTTTCATCAAACCGAACACTTCAGGGAAAATCCAAAATAAGTCAAAAGAGAATCGTACCGTGTTCGTGGTCACTACTGCTGGGAAAGGGCTTCATGAAGATGAAAATCGATGGCTCCTGATCCTGGCTAGTCGATTCGTCGGAGGGTCGATTGCCGGAGTCGCTCGGGGTGACCAAGGGGCATTGATCCTTGGGATTGCAAAGAAGGTCGTGGCCTCCTCTGCTCTGCACACGGAAAAACTAGCCCTCAAAGAAGCGTCTGTCGCTGGTTGGGCGAGGAAAGGGAGAGAGAATGATTGTTTACCTTTGAAAATTTGTCACTTTCGTAAAATTTTGATGAGAATCGGAGAGCTACTGAGGAGAAGGCTTCAACGTCGATACTTTGGAAACAGAGAGTCGTCTATGGGTGAACGACGGAGAAAGAAAAAAAAGCATAGGGTTTTATGTTTCGGATAAAAGAAATCATATCCGACTTTATCCCACCCCCCTCGGATTTTTTTATCCGGTCTATATCCCTTCTATATCCAACCTTATCCTATCCTAGACAACTACCAAACACGGGATAGGATAAAACATATCCCATCCTAATTTTTATCCGGTCGACCAAACGCAACCTTATAGTATTCACATAATATATAATGCTCTTTTTTCAAATAAATAAACTGAATAGCATATATAAGATTATCAAATATTTAAATTCAAAGTTACTCAACCTTTCGTACAACACATTAGGGGCTTGCTCAATAATTTGCGAGAATTTTGCGTAAAGAGGAGAATTTACGATAATAGTACAGAATCTCCACAATTTTTGGATGGGGCTTTCCAAACTTCATATGAAATATTCTTTTGCCACCTGCAAATTTTGCAAAAATATCACGTAATACCTTCCTCCAATTTGCGGATCAAACTTGCTAGATATGAGATATTTTCTAAGGATATGGCAGAGTATCCATGAATATGCAACAATATCTTTCACGATTAGAGGGATTTCCTTGAACATAAATCTCAAAAACATATTATTGATACATTTCGCAAAAAATAAAGTAGATATTTCCGTCACGTGCCAAATAGAAAAAAAGAATTGCAATGCCTTATATTTATGACGAGATATTTGCAATTAAGTTATAAGCAATCATCATGATAAATGCATGTAGAAATTTGCAACGTGGGATGATAAAAAAAAATGTATTCTCTTGCCCAAGGTATATATTTGAAATATACCATGATTTAAAGATGATCATTGCCAATCTCGCATGAGATACTTTTCTTATTGCATCATGATAAATTTGCAATCGTTCTTCCTTCGTGGAGTTTCTTGCAATAAACTTATTTCCTTTTTGGTACCCTTGTATTTGGATCATTCCTTGACGTTAGAGCAAAATGTGAAATCTCCATAAGAACTCAATGATACTTTCCCAACTCGTCTCAGTAGAGTATTTAGGGAAAATATATTGCATAATAATATCTCGAAAAAAAAAGAAAAAAAATCTCACTAAATAAAGCATCATAAGATTAGAGAGAATAATATCATTGAGTATTTATTTAATCGATCAAATTATTTTTAAATTGAAAGCAAGATATTAATCAATCAAATTATTTAAACAAATTCCATCTTACGAATTACCAAAAATGTGACATCTTGAAATTCGAGCCCTCTGAGGGATGAATGAATGTGAATTTCGTCAATGTATTGTTGGTTGATCTCACTCGGAATTAATCACTCCTGAGATACTGACCTTGAGGGGAAAGGCTAATGAGGACAAAACTCGTACGACTAAAGAACTTGACCTAGGAAAACGACTTGACCGTGAGACTTGCGTGAGGATGATCATGTAGATAGACAAGCCGATTTCAAGGACGACTAGAAGTCGATTCGCGGACAGAACATAGTTGAACAACGGGTGATTTCGTTTACTGTTATCGAGCCCGCGACGACCCTAAGTCGATCCTCGGTAATTGTGTACTTTGAAATAAGAATCTATCCTCCGTAATTTCATGTAGTCAAGGACGTCCATGTGTCGAGATGTCTTGAACGTGGTTTGGCAAAAGTCGGTTATGCATGAATTCTCAAAGCCACCTATCAGTCTGAGTTGTACTTAAAATGGCATTAGGGCAAAATTGAGATGGCATGAGAATCCAAGATTAGACTTTGAATTATCGAGAATGTCCGAGACAGACTTCGGATGTTGCTACTTCGACAATCGGTAGTGCCAGTCAAGCTAGGTGTTAGGATAAATGACTTACGAACCGAGGAAGCAAGCCTATAAGGACGTGAGCCGAGCAAAGCCAGTGTGGGCCTTAGGCCCAAGGTGGGATAGCCACCAAGGTAGGCCCAAGATAAGCAAGTGAGCCCATTGGGCCCAACCTACCATTTTATCTTTCAAGCCCATTAGTTAACCTTAAACCATTTTGAGCCCAATCAATTCTCAAGCTCATTCCTATTCATTTCCTAGCCCATTTCTTAGGCTCGCTCTTCATTTTCAGCCCACGGGCAAATTGGGAATTTCTGCAAGGTGGAAATGACCATTTTGCCCCTAGACTATGTGGATAAGTCAAAGGATGAGGATGAAGATGAGGTCACTTTGTATGGGGGCTTAGGGCAAGCTTTATTGGCCTTAATGGAGGTGTGACGCCAGCTCTCCCATCACTCTCTCTCCTCATCTTCAACTGGAGAAATTCGTAGCCCTTTCTCTCCCTTGTTTTTCTTCCTTCCGGCTTCTGCTCCAGCTGACCTTCCTCCAAGAAAAGGAGTTAATTGTTGCCTCCCCGTGCAAATAAGCTCCCGTGCCACCCACCACCGTGCTCAGGACATCCAAACCATTTGCCTGGAGTCAGCTGTTCGCTGATCGAAGCCACTATTGACCCACCGGCCGGCCAGAAGGCAGTGCTCGCCGGACCGCTTGGCAACTGCCTGGTCTGCACTGTTATGCCTTTACAGCCTGTTTCCTTCCTTCCGACCCTACCTCCGCCCAGCCTAGCCACAAGCAGGTCCCCCTCGACCCACAGGTGCCGCCAGTTGTCGGCCAACCCCTCGCTAGAGCTCCGGCTAGCCGTCCAACTCTTTTTCTCCTCCTACAATTTGGTTTCCTAGAGTTGCAGTGAGAGGCAGAGCTTGTTGCTGCTGTTTCAGCCTTGGGACCGCCTTGGATCGTCATGGTTTAGGTTCCCATGCATCGCCTTCGTCGCCACCGCCGCATCCGTGTCTCCGACCCGCTTAACGGGTGAGTTTAGCTCCTAATCCATCATTAGTGTCTAAACTTGCTTAGGGTTGGTTTAATTAGGGTTAATTCTAGTTTATGAGATTTAATTAAGTTATATTAGCCCTAAGATAGGTGGTTTAGATGGATGGTTAAGATTAATTTAGTTTAATCTTGCTTATTGTTACTTAATTGTGGTCTTTGATTAATTAAGCTTGCTTAGCCTTAATTGATTGCTTTCCTTAATTGAATTATTGTTTTATTGAATTCTGAATTTAATTTATTAATTAGGAAATTATGGAATTTCACTGTTCATGATATACTGTTCACAAGTACTGTTCACACGTATTGTTCATAGAGTACTGTTCACACACACTGTTCATCTGAGAGGGAAAAGTTGTCTAATTTCATGTGTTTTAATCCTATGAAGTGAATAGATGTGTAAATGCATGGGCATCCACATGAAACGAGTGATTTTCACAAAAAGGGGAGAACGGTTTGTCCGAGGGACACCGAAATGGACCGCCTTTAAGAGAAAATGATTTGAAATTGTATTGGCAAGCATTGTGCATTGGCTAAATGCTAAAAGATAAAAATGGAGTCTTAGTGGTGTGCTTGCGTGATCAAAAGTTGAACCGTTACCCAACGAAAGTTTGAGGGCAATACCCAGCGGGAGTCAGAAGCCGATCACAGTAAATTC
Source organism: Eucalyptus virginea (assembly GCA_014182375.1). NCBI lineage: Eukaryota > Viridiplantae > Streptophyta > Magnoliopsida > Myrtales > Myrtaceae > Eucalyptus > Eucalyptus virginea. The sequence continues at coordinate 7,674,984 of CM024517.1, read as the reverse complement.
TAGACCAATGTCCCTTTTTGGGATACCGTCTAGGCGGAAGTTCTAGACGTTGCCGTGCCCGACAGGGCGGGACGAAGTCCGATTTTTATCGATAGCCCAACGGGAGTCGAATGATCGCTAACTGAAAAGTTAGCTATGGCTGAGAGATCATAAATAAGTGGAACACACATGAGTGTTGAGATGGTTGGGCCTTATTATGAGATAAAATTGTGTGGCACGGTATGGGACGTGTCATAACGATTTTACCTTATAATCGGGACCCGTGTGATCGATTGATGAATGATAGGTGGCGCACTAAAGTGCAAGAGCGTATGAGAATCATTGCATCATTGGTTTGGTTATGCATGAGTTGAGCACACTGTTTATGGCACGCACACATGAATCGATAACGTGCAAGGTATGGCAATGGCCAGGTGAAATCGCTTGTGACGCAACTCGTATGTGATTGATGAACTGCATCATCTAATGGCCATGTGCATTGCGTGTATTGTGTTGAGATCTAACGTGCATGGTATGACATACCGAGTAAAGTTGCTTGTAAATCGATTTGTTGATTATTGGTTGTTAATCGTGGTTTGTTTATGGGGTGGTTTGGAGAGATACTTTGAATTAAGTTAGTATTCTAACCGGGGGCTTATGGGAGGACTCGCTGAGATTTTATGTCACGCCCCGATCCTCGAGCACGCACACATCCTTCTAGCTTGGTCGATTTTATAATGCGATATCCCAGGACAATGTATCGCCGACCCTTTCATTTTTATTAGCACATGCGGAAGCAGTTAAAATCCCCAGACAATAAAACGATGGGATAGAAAAGCAGGGCCATATTTTTCATATTGAAATTTATAACCAAACTTTTATATAAACCACAAATCACTTCATAACTATTCACATCAAAAAGGAGATCTCAAAAGAAGACAGAAACTTAGACGAACTGGGCCGTACTCAAGACCCCTCTCAGGATTGTCTTCTTCTTCCAAAAATCCTTCTCTTCAGATCTCACCTCCGAGTTCTCCTTCTCGGATTCCCCCTCCTCAGCTCTTCAGCAGGTCCCTGAAATGGTTTCCCAAACGGGATGAGGCTACGTCTCGCCGAGTTCTACCCCACTAAGCCCGATTAGTAAACTATTATACTAAAGGCTGCCTAAACACGCACGGGCGGAGGACTTACCTTGGCCTCAGATCCCACCTGCAAGTCAGTACAATTCACAATAAACACCCATTCACTTCAAAAAAATCGAACTAGTCGATTACATGCCATACGAATCAATCCCCACTATGGGATATTTAAAAGCTAGGCCACGTGCATTCTCCAGGACGACCTTCCAAGTCTCCGAGTCCACGTGCCTCAAACCTCGGACCCACGTGCATTCTCTAAGGCGACCTCTTCGCCAAGGTGGTACATCAAGCCACCGAGCCACGTGTCCTTTTTACGATGCCCGGGCCCACGTGCATTCTCTAAGGTGCTATCTCACCAAGGTGATGCATCAATTCACCGAGCCACGTGCCCTTTTAGATGCCATTCGGAATCTTTGGACCCACGTGCATTCTCTAAGGTACTCGCTTACCAAAGTGACGCATCGATCACCGAGCCACGTGTCCTTTTAGATGCCAAATCCTGTCACCGAGCCACGTGCATTCTCGGGACGACATACCGAGTCTCCGAGCCACGTGCATTCTCCAGGACGACATACCGAGTCTCCGAGCCACGTGCATTCTCTCAGGCGACCTTTTTGCCAAGGTGACATATTCAACCACTGAACTCACGTGCATTCTCCAGGTGACATTCCAATTCACCGAGCCCACGTGTCCTCTTTCAAGAGATTACCCATTTACTTTCAACACCAATAACCAATGCCCAACGATTTCTCAATCAAATAATTAAATCAACTCAACAAAGCATTAAAATGCTGAATAACATACTTGGCCATTTACCAATCAACCATTCAATCACAATCAATTCCAATCAATTTAGGGTAAATCCCTAAAATATCACAATTTATTCAATTCCATACAACGTGGAGCTCAAATAAATAAACGGACTGCGCCACGACGATCAGCACGAGATTTCGGTCGTCGGCCATCAAAATCTTAATTTCCGAAAAATAAATAATTAATTTAATAATTTCGAAAATTAAATAATTAATATTAAAAATTCAATTCAGCTCAAAATAAAGCCCGATTAAATAAACGGACTCCACCACGGTCATCAGCATAATTTTCCGGTTCCAGGCCATCACAGTCGAATTTTCGGAAAATAAATAATTATTTAATTTAATTCCGAAAATTAATATTTAAATACTAAAAATTCCACTTAGGCCCGAAAAGCCTAATTGGAGCCCACTAAGGGTCCGGAAAAATTCCGAGACACTTCCAACAAATAGTATACCACGTCTACTTGCTAATTACACATTCAATTTATCTAATTCGCATCACAATTGGCTAATAATTGCTAATTTAATCTAATCTAACAATCTAAACATAATTAATTAAATCTAAACCAATCTTAAGCATAATTAGCCACTAATCCTGGATTAGTGAGATTACTCACCAAATCGTGCGCAAATCGGATTAATCCGACGGCGGCGACGCGAGGAACGATTGTTCCCAAAGCAACTCGCGGATCCGGGGCCCGGAAACGGCCCAAAAGCGGGCCCGAAGTTGCTGAAACCCACTCCGTGGGTCTGCTGGACGGAGCCGATCGGGGCTGCTCCGGCGGCTAGGGCGGCGAGGGGAAGCCGGCGGAGGGCGAGGGGGTCGCGGGGGAGGTCCGGCGGGGCTAGGCGGTGGCCGGAGGTGGCCGGACGGGGCTGGAACAGGGTGAACAGCGGCTGGGTCGCGGCTGGATAGCGCGGCCTGGGCGTGCGCGGACGGCGGGACGGCGACGGGCGTGCGGGCGCGGCGCGGGCGGCGGTGCGGCGGTGCGGCGGCGGGACGAGCGGCGAGCGGGCGGCGGTCGCGGCGAGCTGCTGTCCTTCCTCCGTCTCTGGTTTCCGCGAAGAAGAAAGAAGAAAAGAGGGGTTCGGTCGCGTGGGGGAAGAAAGAAGAGAGGAGAGAGAAGAGAGAGAGAAGAGAGGGATAAGGGTTGACCGGTCAATAAAAGAGAGAGAGAAAGTGGGCGGTGGGGGCAATTCGCACGAGGGGGAGGGGAAAAAGGGCAGAAGAGAGAGAGAAAAAGAAAAGAGAAGGGAGAGAGAGAAAAAAAGAAAAGAAAAGAATAATATTATTCTCATTTTTCTTTTTATTTTCGTTTCCTTTTTTATTTTCTTTCGGTCTTCAATTTTCTTCCGATAATTTTTTATTGAAATTTCGGACCGTCAATAAATTGACGAGCGATGAGACAGGATCCTAAAAAATAAGAATTATGGCACGCTTAAAATTCGATTCCCGAAATCGAGTTGATTTCGTGGTTAAAAATCTATCGGACGTGATTTTAGTCTAATCCAACAAATTGAGTAGCTTTTAGGGATTTTCTTTGCAGATACATCCCTTAACGGCTTCACCCAATAGGTTAGTTAACTCGTGAGTGATCGGCTCGAGAGAAAAAGGACCGTAGGCACATCGACGAAATGCCCATTTCACTTTATCGAAACGGGGTCGAATTTCAGGATGTCACATTTTATCTCACTGGTTATTGTTTATCCACTTTCAGGTTCTTAGGATAATGCTTCCACCAATGAGGTTCGGTATCCCTAAGGATTGGGATACTATCTTGACGCACCACCGCTTCCCAAGTCGGGCGCATCTGTACGAGAAATATCTCTCCACCATCTGGGTAGATGAGGGATCAGGGCAGTGGATACCCCATAGGTTCCTGGCGTGGTTCATCCGAGATGGCAATTTGCTTATCGGTCCCCTGAGAGGTTTTGACGGGCCATTCGGTAGGGGCCCCGAGGACACTGACTAGGATCCCATGGAGCTAGACCCTCTTGATGGTGCAGTGGACAATCCTAGCCCCGCTTCACTAGTGATTGACCCGTACGCCTCCAACTCTAACTCGACGAGGTCTGAGTCCGTTGGATATGAGTGACTGTAGTGCTGAACCCGAGGGTTCTTTTGTGTACAGTTGGATTAGCCTAGCCTAGTTTCTTTTTGGTCTATTTTAGGGGATGGATCGGCCCTCTGTTGGGCTTGTAGATGGAAAGCGATCCTCCGTAGGTTAATCCAATATAAAAATGTATATATGTGCAAGTAGAAGTTGTTGTTGTTGTTATAGTAGTTGTTGTGGTTTCTGTTGTTTATCTCTCTATCTCTTATGATTGCTCATTTGTCTGTTTGATTGAGAGAGGGTTCGTTTTACACTTGCACATAATGAAAGATTAAATTGAATGGTCGTCGACGAGTCCTCAAATGTCACTTTCTATCGACCAAGGAATGGGTTGTTGCGTGCCCGGGGACAAAAAATATATTACACGACTCTTCCTTCAATATAACAAGTCATAGAATACGGTCATTATAAAGTCTAAATCTCAAAGCACAAGGAGGATATATCGAATATTAAGTATAATGAGAATTTTTAAATTATGTACCCAAAAAAAATTGACAATTTAAAATATACATTTCTTGATAAATTCTCTTTCTTCTTTTCTTTTATTTTCTAAAAAAACAACTTATCTTTTCTTTGGTACCCAAATTTTCATGGGTCTATGAGAGTTAGTAGAGTATACTATTTTTACCCAATCTTTCTTAATAGGTCTCTAGATTTTAGAACATTTTTTCTTAAAGTGTTCTGAGTCTCAACAATTTGAACACTTAAGGGCATTTCAACCAACAGGCTTTGTAAAAATCCTTTGAAAATGCTTCTTGTACTCAAGTCTAAAAGATCTTTGTCTAAGTCTCTCCTTGACTTTAGGAAAGTCTATTAGAAAATCACTTTCCTTATTAAAATCAAGTCCCGACTTGTTATAGTGAGGTACTTGTATATGATCAAAGTTCGCTCAAACTTTGAAATTCTAGATTTTACACTTCGTCTCTTACTTGCTCTTTAGTCTTTGGTCTTTTAAATACTCCTCCACTTCCAAACTAGCTGTTAGGCAGTATCTAAAGGATCATCTTCCAATCTACTAATTGAACAGATCTGTATCAAGAAGATTTAGTAACTATTGAGTGACAGAAACAGAATCCCAAGTTGATTCAGATTGCCCATACAAACAGAATATTGATTTCTATGAGTAGAGCTTCTCCATTAGAAAGTTATTGTATTCAAGATCCAATTGTCAATCAATTAGATTGAGTCAATCAAATTTATCTTGGTATGAAATCCAAACCAAATCACTAGTCGTTATACGTTTTAAGCTTGTGTCGCGTTCTGTCAAGTTGTCTTGTTCTAAACTTACTTCATTCTAAACTTCTCACGTTCTGGACATGTGTCTCATTTTAGACCTTGTCAGGTTTTAGACTTATGTCTTGTTTTGTATATAAAGTCTAAGTCTATTTCGTTTGAAGTAAACTTTACAATCTGGACGTAAGTCTGAACATATTCAACTTCTGAATATATTTAGCCTTAAGGTGTGAACATAGTTTGAATATATTCATCCAGTCTCTAGACACAGTCTGAAATATATTCATCCAATCTTTTGACTCTTTCAAGTATAATCTTTGACAATATCCTTTACACGTTCTATCATCTGCATAGTCTGTTACTCAATTATTAAATACGCTAGTAGTCTTTGATTTACTTTGTCATCTTCAAAACATCATAAGGGATTTTCCTAACATATATGACTCATTTTATTGCAACACTTTGAATTCTTTATTGTGTCAAGTGTACCTTCTTTCTTGGCCTTCACTTTTCTTGTTCATTCTATCTTGGAGTTGATAGCTTATTCTAATGCCAACAAGGCCGATGACCCTTAATATCATTGCTCTATTATGGGCTGTTATTTCTTTTTGGGCAACTTACTTATCTTCTAGTGTAGCAGGAGGGAAACTATTATCACTCATTCTAGTGTAAAAGCTGAATATCGATCTCTTACCAACAAAATGCCAGAATTATTATAGTTACAATGGTTGCTAGAAGACATGGGAGTGCATCACAATAGCGGAACAATCATTCATTATAACAATTGAAGTGCTATCCAAATAGCACAAAATAATGTTTTCACAAGCGCATCAAACACATTGAAATATATTGTTATTTCATTGGGTATCGTGTGTGTAAATGACATTGTACCTCTCATCTCAACTACATCTGCTCACCAAAACTATTGATATCTTCAGTAAGACACAGCCACTAGACATTTTCTAGATCTCTTCTCCAAACTCCAATTAATTTCTTTGAAGTCATCTTGAGTTTGACGGATATATTAAATTATACTAGGATTTAGTTAATTGCAATTTACATTAACTATACTTAATTTGAATTGTATTCTCACCCTATATAGAGGGGTAGTGTATCTTTAATTTTGTAGTATACAAAATATTACATTTTTCTATCTATTATCACAATCTCAACCGTAACAACGGCTAAATTTATAGTGGTGCATTTTTTATTTGTTTGTTTTACCCTTTTTACATTTGCCATGTTGCATTGGTGACATTGGCAAATTTAAAGACAATCTGATTCCTCAAGCAACAAGAGCCATTCATGACATATTTCGAGTAAATAAATACGAAGTTAATTTCGCTTTCCATTTTTCCCCAATATTATTGACTAAAGATTTTACCTCTCTTAAGAGGTGATGATTCCCCTGTTCAAAAAAGACAATATAGTAAGGAGAATTAACAATATATGTTCTCTCTCCCGAACCTTTCACCTAGAGATTGAGTGAACTCTAATCGTGCAAATGCATATTTCTTGCTTTAGATCAATTTTTAATCACAATCATTAAAAGTTTGAATTGTTATCGTATGTGGATTGACAACCGGACGATATGGTCCATTCCACCTAGTTCTCACCAAAATCACTCTCTATGAACTCAAAAAGACGGGAAAAAAAGCGAAACAAAAGAAACGAAATTGAAAAAGAAGAAGAGAAAGAACTGACTTTAGTAGCCATGGACTTACTGGCAAATACAAGAGATGCAAAATTACTACAAGATATTGACGCATGGTCACGTATCATTTGTTCATTCTCGTCGCCAAAGGACATGATTCGTGTCACAACAAATGATACAAGGCCACGTAGAATTTTTTGCTTGTCAATACTTGTAAATATTTTGTTTCTATAGCATATTACTTAAATCCCCGGAAGATCAATAGACTAAAGTTAGGTCACAAGATCTTCTCCAACTTGCTTCTCAATAGCTTTAAGAATTGCTTGAGCGACGTCACTAGCCTCCAGGGCTTGATCTTGAGCAACAACCAGAGCTTCCATAGAGAAAAAATGGTCGCAAGAAACCGTAGCTTGCAAAACATCAAGACCCATTTCCTCTAGGACTTCCAAGATTGAAACAAGCCCATCTTCTCTTCTCTCACATTCGACTTTCACTTCGAATTTGTCCCCGATTTTTTGTACCTTCACCTGTTGAAAACCCACTTGAAGTAAGACTTGGAGTCTCCATGACTTCAATATCAGGCATTAGAGCAGTGCTAAATAGACACTAATTTATTCAGGTTCTCTTATTTAAAGATGTAATAGATTTGGCCTACAAAAATTACGACCACAGACCATTTTGAGTACTCTCATATGTAGAGAGAGAGAGAGAGACCTTGGGTTCCCTCATATTCTCGAGGAGGAGTAGGCATCGTTTCTTCACAGCTAAAAGGTTTGAGTACTCTCTTCGGATAGCTTCCAACTTGAGCTTGAGCTTGCATATGTTGGTTAAATAATCCGAAATCAATGAACTCTTCCTTACCTTCACATCATTAGCAAGAAGGAAAGAGATTGTGTCACAGCACAAGCATCAAAACCTACTTCATACAAGTAAAGAACATTTAAGAGAATGAACAAAGAAGAGGAACTTTGGCACTATTTTCACCATCACTCACGGATTTTGAGTTGGCTAGGATTTGAAAGATCTGAAGCTTTCTCCTCCTCAATGCAAACCTCTTCCTGATCCTTTGGGTATTGTTGGCCAACCTCTTCCTGATCCTATGGGTATTGTTGGCCATCTCTCTCTCTCTCTCTCTCTCTCTCTCTCTCTCTCTCTCTCTCTCTCTCTCAAAAATTTGAATGTGGTAAGATGGACTTAAATAGCACGTGGAAGGAATGAGAGGGTCCGCTTGTAGAGATAGGTGTGTCTTGGGATCCTTCAACTAGACATGCTACTATACCCTTGTCTTATATGAAAGTGGAGTCTGCCGATCGAATTATTTAATTTAAAGGAGATAAAAAGCAAAACACGAGATAGTAAAATGAACAATATCGTTCTGTTTCCATCGTTTTCCACTTCCCCTTGTCCTGGAAATACATACAAAAGTTAGATACATCAAACTCATTTCGTAACAAACAATGTCAGAAATTACTTCATAAAGAACTCCAAAGTTTTTCTTTTCACTGACGGTGATCGTCATAATGATCATAAATAAAACACGTAATTTCATCTAATGCAGCTATATATTATAGTCACAAACTGTTTCTTACTGAATTCCTTGTCTTACCCGTGAAGATGCGAGAACTTCTAATGTTAATTTGTTATTTTAATTATAGAAATGAGAAACTTCCACATTCGACCAAACAAGAGAATCTTGAAGAATGTTCGTCATGTGTATAGTTCCCACCTTGCATGACAGCGAATATTTGCTGAATTTTATATATATATATGTTTATAGACACTTTCTTTTTTTTCTTTTTTTTTTAATAGGGTGTTCTTTTGGCTTTGTTTTTGTTATCCTGATGTGGGTACAATCACCCCGTGACGCATATGCGTCCTTTGTGTTTGAATGTGTCTTTTCTCTCCTTATTCCGTGAAAAATCAATAAAGCCACTGCCATGGGCAGCTTCACTTCATCTTAACGAAATTACACTTTTGCCATAATTCACTTGCATATATCATCTTCTTTGTCCATTTATCACTTTATATTTATCACATCCGCTTTATCCCTAACATTCATGGTCATTCTAAAATGAATTTGTTCGCGGAGATTGTTCAATATAGGCATCGGGTGTTAGTGTTAATAAGCTCAACTTGACAAGATACTTGAGTAGTTCAAGTTCGAGCTCAACTCCATTCCAATCTTGAATAGTCCTCGAGTCAAATTAGCCACTGAGTAATTCGGCTAGGTTTGGATTTAGGGCGAGAGATAAAAGACGTTGTGTAAGAATTATAATCATCAGTAAAACCAAAGAAAAGACATTTCGCTGTCAAACTCGCCAATCAGTGAACTCTTTTTGCATGGGCAAGAAAGGAAAGAAGAAAGTGATAAAACTGGAGGACAGTCAGTAGTGATCAAACAGAGAGAGAGAGAGAAGACACTCTAGAGTTCACGGGCCTCTCGTTTGGTTCCTCCTTGTCTGCTGTACGAACACCGAACAAGAACCCAAAAAAAAGCCAAGAGAGACACGCAAAAACACTCTGTGCTCCTGGCCGATCAGGGGCAGCGCTAGTGGCCGCGGGTCACATGCTCTGACGATCCTCATCTCCTTCCCCCTCCTGTTTTATTCCTCATCTCCTTCCCTTTTTCCTCTTCTGGGGCTCTGGGGTCCCCCAAGAAAAATATGCTCTCTTTTCAAAACCATCCTTTCGCTCTGCAACAAACTCAAACCCCACCCACCTACATTATGCTTGCTTGCTTGGCTCCCCTTGGCTTTGCCATGCTCACCGTATGTAGGAACAGGGCTGAATCGGGTTTGGGACGACTGACGCCGATTTCGATTCCATATTTGACAAGTCTCATAGCACATGGAAATTCTAAACCCGTCCAACACGAAAAGATTTGTCATAGGGCATTTTTGAATATCATTGTAAAGGTATATGATAGTCACTTTAATCAATTTTAGTGCTTTAATATTAGATGTATTAATTTGAATTTTGTAGCATAGTTTTGAAAGAGTAAAATTCCTTTAGTTAATATACTAACTGAACCATACCCAATCACTGCGTTGACTTCTGTAAGTTTAAGGATAAAAATCCTCTAAATTATAAATGGTAACTATATGGAACTTACCCCTTTAGAATATCTGCTTAACTTATCAATACCATAACGTCAGTATTCGAATATCTGCTTAGCTTATATTTCCTTTCTACTCTCTCTATCCAATCCCTACAGTTGCAGGGCCTGCCATGCCACCTGCTGCCGGTCCATTACCGCAATTGTGACCTCTGCCACCGCCACGCCACCACCAAACATTGTATATGATGTAGGCGGTCGCTTCCCCAACCCTCTTCTTCGACTCTCCATTATCTCTGTTTAACGTCCGATCAATGGTTAGACCCCGGACCAGAGGTCAAAGGCCTCGGAGTATGAGGTTTTGGAGATCCTATTTTGAGGTCTTTGACCTCGGATTTGAGATGTGAAGGCTGATCCATGAGGATGGAGGATGTACTGAGAGAGACAAAAGAGGGTAGTGGCCATGTGTTCATGAACCGGAAGATATATGTACACACAATAATGCTATGAGCTATATTTACCTTCATCCGTGGTTGGAGGAATCCTTCAACTAGCCATTTGATTGGTTGTTTATGCATGTAAACATCACCCACATTATATTTAACTGAGATAAAACGTGAATGATATTTATAACTTGTAATCCATTAAGTAAAAGCATGACTGAAGGATATAGGTCTTGTTGTACAATGAATGAAAAACCTCTTGGGTCTACACACCGTTACACTACAAATTCTACGAAAACGCATGTTGCCATGATTAACTGTCAAAATTATTGGTACTTGGATTTTAAAAAAAAAAATTCTTATCAATTAAAATAATAAGTTTGGCATGGGAATATTTTCCACTGCACAAGAAAATCTTATATTCAATACAAGCAATTTTTGTTTAGTTAATGCAAGCAACTTGTCCACATACATTGAACGGGACTCTACCTATAGAATGACAGGCAAAGCCCTCAAACATGCATTGTATGGGAAACATTTGTGACCAATCGAGCCAAAAATTTGCCTCACCCAAATTAAGCGGTAATCACAACCTACCCCCTTCCAATTCAATTTAATCCCTTTATAATTTTTTATACTATATGTACATCTATATCTACAAAGAGCCTGCATGGATTTGGAAAATGTGATGAGGGAACAATGGAATTTTCTCTTTATGTCCATGAACGGATCACCGCAGGAAATAGGTTAGTGTTTTACAGCTGCTGCATGCTTCCGGACTTTCCTCTAATGGTATAGTACATGGAGGGAGTTACATGTACTTTGAAGAATACGTAAGAAACAGTAATATTGGGTTTTGGGCATATAAGTTTCATCTGGAAAATGACAATCCAATCTTATCACCCGTACATCTTATTACAATGACAAGACCCATCGACTTTCGATGTTTTTCTGTTCGTTCTTCACAGGTTGAACAACTCAAACGGCAAAAAGCAACGTTGGCTTTTAGCAGCTCAGCATCGTTCCTTAAATCACTCTATTTTCAAAGTGTTCTGTTCTCACGCCCTGCGCTCTATATACACTGACGGGAGGTAGGGTTTGCTGTCTAGCGTGTCCCCTGCTTTTCTGATATTTCAACGTTGTGTGTAAGAAGCTCCTCCAGCTTTCAAAATTTCTTTGGCCATTTGTGTTTATTTGATCTCTCTCTCTCTCTCTCACATTCAGCTGGTGATGGGTTAACTTTTTGGTCTAATTTTGTCTTCTTGCTCATGATCTCTTTGCTCTTTCCCAGTGAATCCGGAGTCACATGAGCATACTGGAAATTGCGAAAAGTAGGACGCTCTTCAAAAAGTGGGATTTGTTTAAAACACACGGCCACGGGCTTGTCTTGAGCGTGTTGCGTTTGGTTTCTAGCTAGGTCAAGGAAAAGATTTGGAGATTAATGATATTTCACCTTAATTCTCAATTTGACACTCCCTATTGTGTTTCTCACTTGCTCGAAGGGTGAATTTGAATTATTATATTTGTACGTTCTCTTGATATCATTTTTCAAAGCATGAAACTATGCGTGCTCCGGTAATGGTGTTCTTGGATGATGAATTATTTCATAAATAGTTAAGGTTAGTCGAGTGCTAAAAAGGTCATTTACTTGTATATGGCAATTTTACCCATTGGATAATGCTTGTCTTTTAAAGGGGAAAATTGTTCACAAAAAGTTTTAAATTTATTGTACGGTAGCCTATTCAATCCCAAACTTTTAAATTTGACAAATTCAATTATAAATCTTTTGACGATTTGTCAATGTAATTCTTCCTACCAAACTTAGTCCAAAATCACTAACGTGGTCATTTGGCAATGTACATGGTATGGTCGGCATTAACGTGACTAATTTTTTATAATTTTATAATTATTTTATAAATTTTATGATTTTTTTTTTTTTGAATTCATTGTTTATATTCTCATAAGGCTCATCAAGGTCTCAGCAATGACCAGCAAGGGTCACTAGCTACAGGAGAGGGCTTGCACACCCTTGCCCATAGCTAGATTTGGCCGACCCTCCCAAATCTAAAAAAAGGCCATGAAGCCCTTGCTACAACTCTCACTGGCCATCACTAAAGCCCCAAACCCCCCCCCAAAAAAAAAAAAAAAAAAAACATCAACCGGAAGATGAATGGGGAACAAAAACAGAATAGGAAAATATTGTACAAATAATAAAAATATATATATATACACATTAACGTCAGTCATATTACGTAGAACGGCTGACGGTAACATTAGCAATTTCCAATCAACTGTGGCCAAAATGATTATATTGACAAATTATCAAAAGATTTGGAGTTAAATTGGCGAAACTGAAAAAATTAAGATTAAATCGCCATTTTTAAAGTAAATTTTAGACTTTTTGAATAATTATCTCTCTCACAAAGTAAGAAAATTATAATGTATTGTTTCTGTTGAACTTTTACGGTAGAGAACTCGAGTTATATTTGGAGGGCGGGGGTAGGGATCCCTCCTCTCCGCGCCTCACTGCCAATTCTATCTACAGGCTTGCCTTTCGTGAAAAGTTAAAAACTCCCGTTACTTTTCGTAAACGAAAGCTTGAAACTTTGGTACGAAATATAACGAGGTGATTAAATTAAGAAAAACTCTTACAATTCTAATAGTAAAACCGAATGATTGAGTTTTTCTGTATCTAATAGAGTCAAAAACAGCATCTTCACATCATCGATATTATCACTTTTTTGTTGTTTAGCAGCCGGTGGTGTCTGGCCAAGCATTAGTGTCATGATCTACAGGATACCCCAAATTAAGATGATTCACGTTTAAAACAAATTCAAGAAAACAAAGAAGGTGCGTTCTTAGCATAACTTAAAAGACTACATTTGAGGTCTCGTCCAAACCTCAGGATCCCTCACATGTAAAACAATTAAACAGTAAAGCCGGGTACGAGGCTCAAAAAATATATTGTACCAACAATGATAAATAAACATACAAGTACCGAAACATTAAAATAAAGATAGTAGTCCGACACCCCCATCACATTAGTAGTCCTATTGGCGTGAAAAAAAATTCAGATTCAAGAAAACTTAGAAGACAAGGTATGCTCTCTCCTTTTTCAAGGCATATATAAGATTGGGGATTTATATATGGTATACCATCAATATAATTTTTTATACAAATGACAACGCTCATCTATTAACGTGACAAATTTATTTATGAAAATTAACAATTATATAGATGTTAGTATTTGAACATTATTTATGTAACTATTTTTCTACACTGCAAATTAAGAGTCTTAAGTTTTATGTGTTAAAGTTTGTCTTCTTCTTCTTCTTCTTTCCAATTTTCCCCCCTTTTTTTGCCTTTTCTCTTATTTTTCCCTTTCTCCCCATGCCATTTCATATAACCCTTGCCGCCGTCATCCTCCGCGGCCAGCCACCATGACCACCATCGCATCATCATCATCATGTGTGTGTAGTCGTTGCTTGCCAAGATCAAAGCAGCGTTGTCAACCATCGGTGACCTTGCATTGGTGGTGGTACCCCTCCGATTTGAGGTCCGTGACCGTCCATGACCTCATGTCAGGATGAGAGAAAGTGTGACAACCAAATTTTTAGTGAATGGTTAAATTAATTTGTTTAATGTTGTGTTGAGAAATGGGATTTGGTTTAGTAGTTGAATGGTTAAATTAATTTTCCTATCTTTAGATGAATTATTTGCCGAAACTTCATTTTTGCTGAGTGAAAAAGCATAGCACAGGTGGCTCCCTATGGCCCATGTTTGACAAGTGGAGTGTGACTATTCAAACTTGCATGAGTCCACCGCCAAAGAAGTTTGCGCATTCAAGATGAGCTTTGGATTCTTGAAATTGAGAGAATTGGCGAGAGAGAAGAGTTTTGTACTTAGAAACATGAAGGAGAGAGAGACCCTAAGAAAAGAAAATAAAAGAAAGGAAAGAGAAAAGCGAAGCTCGTCCGTGAACACACGGAAAAGAAATCGTACAGAGGATTGAGTAAGCTTTGCACGTACACGCTTTGAACTTCTCAGTAAGCCGAATCAACTGAAAATTGTAATGCCTGATAAGTATTCAAGCCTATTATTCATTTAATCGGAGTAATTTTCAAAATTAGATTTCAAATTTCGAGTTTTGTGAAAGTTGAACTAAGAGATTTGATTGAGGAGCTATTGAGTTTTAGATTTATATGGAAATGGTAAACAAGGACATTGTGGAACTATGGGATTTAAGAACATTGATTTCGAAGTACAATTTGATCAAAATGAATATTTGAAATTTTGTGCCTGAATTGCGTAGTGTACAATATGTATACGCATAACAGAGAAAGATAAATGATCGTGATAGACAAGTTTTTTCATTATCGTGTAGTTGTCATTTTTATCAATGAATAATCGTGATAAGTCAAATCATTTCTCTGAGTAGTATAACTTGATTTTTTACATCATTTTTTGATTAATTGATAGGAATACAAGTGCATCGACTCGAGTAACTATTGTAGGTTGTTTTTCAGTTTTTCCAAGTAGAGCTATCTCTTCTATAAATTTCTAAAATAATGTCTTAAAAGCGATACATATTCGATATACTATGAGTTATGAAATAGTATGTTTGTTACATAAAAATCTAGACTTGACATTTACTACGTTTTACTATTTGTAAATGGTTTGTGAAATGTGTTACAAAAGGTTATATATATAAACCTGATTTACGAAATGAATTCCAAAATGTTGTGAGAAATGTTTTGTGAAAATATATGTATTCTATTTGATAAACGAAGTTGAGAATATTATATTTTTGATTTGCAAAACCTTGTTTGTAAAATAATTACAAAAAGCTCTTATCTTAACTTTGAGTATGATTGGTGAAAGGATATATATGGATTTGTGAAATGCTTTATAAAATGCATTCTATTGATAAATTGAATTGTGAAAGGTGATTTGTTTTAATGTAAAACTGGTTTATCAGATCAATTATGATTTTATGGGATTATTGGAGAATGAGATTTATGCTAATGCGCTATGATTAGAACCCATCGAGGGGAGAGTATGCATATTATTGTCAAGACATCCTTCTAGATC
Organism: Eucalyptus virginea; assembly: GCA_014182375.1. Classification (NCBI taxonomy): domain Eukaryota; kingdom Viridiplantae; phylum Streptophyta; class Magnoliopsida; order Myrtales; family Myrtaceae; genus Eucalyptus; species Eucalyptus virginea. The sequence continues at coordinate 7,659,461 of CM024517.1, read as the reverse complement.
AAATTATCAGCTGATATAGGTGGTAAACCTAGCCAAGTAGGGTGAATTTGGTCGCTTTTGTCACGGGCGCTAAGCGTGACCATAATTAGATACTGAGCATTAAATTTTTAACTGGAATGGACCATCGACATGTCATTGATGAGATTAATCAATGATTTAGACCATTGATGATTAATTTGTTATTGTGAGTTGATATTGTCATTGTTCTCATATGTAAAAAGGTTATTGGAAGAATATTATCTACTTGATATTTCACATATATGGTACTCTAACTTTGGGATGATGAATGATGATATTGTTTTATAAAGATGCATAGTAAATGTACAATCTGCTTTAAAAAAGATGTATTACTCTCTAAGATTTCATCTTTATCATGTTTTTCAAGTTTTTTTATTAGCATCATGCAGGATGAGAGTGCTAATAGCAGAAAAATTGTGGTAGTCAAATTTTAGGTGTATACATACATATTATTAGATCATAGAAACTTTGATATGTTGATTTGAGTTTGAGACTCTATCTTTCAGGTGGAGAGAAGAACGGCCATGTCTATAGTGTGACAGAAACAAGTTGGATTCTAGCAAAGAGAGAGACACCACGAAAATGTCAAAAAAGGTGCAATGGCACCAAAGAAAATAGAGTTGGCATTGTCGGGGCTATTGAAAGGAGAAAAGGTTCAGTCCCACACTCATGGGCAAACTCCAATAGGTGTGGTTTGTCGGGAAAACTCCCTATTTTATTTTAGTAATTCCAAAACTATCTTTGATTTAATATCTTTTTGATGATTGTAGATGTTCTTCATGCTAAAGTAATGGTAATTCCAAGAAGACGGTGATAGTGTCATTGGTCTACGTAAGTACAATAAAGGACATTACAAGGATGAGGATCCTGACACGAGGACTTTGAGGTACCAAAATCATGTGGTCATCTAAGTCTTTATGTACTGGCATGCTTAAGAGGATCATTGAATAATGGATCACAAGTTGTTGTGCAAGGAATACGGTGGACAACAACGACAAAATAATGACAAGGCACGTACTACTATCAAGTGATAAGGAGCAACGTATCAGGCAAATATCAATTCCTAAAAGGTAATGACCATTGAACAAGAAGAAAATAGCTGTTAACAAACTCGGAATCCATGGCAAAAGTATTGGAGATGAGTCAAGTTATACAGCCGATCCGAACCTCAGCAATTGCTCTAATCAACTCTCGACCGCTCTTAACTTTCGAGAAGCGTCTCTAATGGTTGTATTGGAGGATGAATGTGTCTATGTAAAGAGGATCTAGATAGCTAGAAGGGGTATGATGGAAATTGAGAAAGTTACTATGTTATTATTATTATCTATTTTTCTACGTCGGACAAACTATGCTATTACCTCTTTTTTTGGATTATGCTACTATCTATTTGATGTTCTTTCTATGGAAGAGTCCTTGTTGCATCGTAATCAGTCATAAGAGATTTGTACAAGTGTGATAGAAGTACTTTTGTTATGATAATGTGATCTACTGTGTGATAAAAATCGTACTTGTTGACCATAACATCTCTTAAAGATTATTAGTGGATTCTAGCCGTTACTAAGCCTGTCAGTGTGGAGAGTGGATATAGACTTTACGATAAAATCGAACAACTATAAATTGTTATGTGTTATTTTCTAACTACTCATTATTACCTATAACTATTTGATAGAAGCAATTACATGTCTAGTACTTTCAATCTATTTCTTCATACATTGCTAGCTTCCGTGAAATTTTGTTAAAGTTTTCAAATAACCTGTTTACCCTACCCCTTTTAGGTTGTATTAGAGAAAGGGATTTGGGAGATTTTGGATCTAGGGTGATGCTGATCATATTTCATAAAATGCTGAGAAGTTACAATTAAGTTGGAAATTGGAAATTGACCATAGTTAGGGGATCGCTATAGGTAGAATTGATAATTAAAAAAGGATTATTGTACTTCTTGACTTTCTAATGTGTTACTATAAATTGATATTTATATCCAAACAGAAGAAATCTAATATAACAAAGAAAGTCAATATTTAAATAACAAAAATATCGAAAAATATCACTAATATCTATGAATATTTCTAAAGACATTCTCTAACATCATCCAAATCGAGGTGGAAGTGATACTGATTTTGGAAATAATGTCTTCTAATACTGTTGAGGCTTGAAATTCAAAATAATTTATAGATACGAAAAGTAACAAAATTGACATGCAGACACTCCCACTTTGTGTGAGCTTGACATAACCACATCAAATATATCCTTGTATTGTCGTTGTCATAGTTGAGCGCGAATAGCAGCAGAAGTTAGACTAACTTTTGACTAACTTGGGATAGCACCAAATTGCCAATACCATCAAAAGTCGCACCACCACTTGACTAACTTGGGCAGCATCACAACGGTTGTATTTCCTGGTAGAAGATATCGGTTTTGCACTTCCAATCATGCGTACGTCCAAACCTTACATGAAGACAGATAGAACATGGACATAACCATGTCAACACTAGATGTGGACGTGACCACATCGACTAGAGAATTGGCGCAAGGTTTTTTTTTTTTTTTTTTTTTTTTTTTTTTTTTTGCGGAATTGGCGCAAGGTTAAACCAATGAGGAATGCCCAAATTGCCAATAAGATTACATTGGTGGAACATCATTGGACAAGACAAAAAATATTGAGAGAGAGATTGGCAGTAATTGAAAAAGAGTGTGATTCGGATGTGATATGCACCTGGTGCTGAGAATTGCTAGTTTTGATACCAATTTAGAACCCACAATAAAGAATAGAATTATAGCATTCTTGACTATCTAGTGTGTTAAAATTGAGAGGCACATACACCCGAACAGTATGCACATTAAAGGAAGTGTTCTGCTTTTACAAAGAGACTAGATATCATTGATATGTAAATAGGAAGGTAAATAAGAACCTCAAAAGTTTGAACTCAGGACCTCTTCATCTGATACCATGTGAGATTTTGTACTACCATTGCCAACTATTTTAGAGTTTAAGATATTAGGTTAATACAGGGAAAAACCTCAGACTGGTATACATGTGAAAAATTTATCTTAAACTAAATTTTTTACCATGAAAAATCTCAAACTAGTACATTTATGACTAATTTACTCTAAATTAATTTTTTGACCATGAAAAACCCTTCACTAGTACACATGTGATAAATTTATCTCAAATTAATTTTTTTTACCATGAAAAATCTCATATGATACATTTGTCATAAATTTATCCCAAATTAATTTTTTGATCCTCTGTTAAATTGGATTAATACCACAAAATATTATAAAACCGGTACATCTATGACAAATAGAGGGTGAAAATCCAAATTGGTATACCATCAACTCCCACCTATTATCTAACTAAGCAATTTGGCACTAAAATTTGACAAAAACTAACATAAGGAAAATTTATCACAAGTGTATAAGTTTAAAATTTTTTTGTTGCAAAAAATTAGTTTGTGATAAATTTGGTATAGGTGTATCAGTTTTAGATTTTTCATGGTTAAAAAATTAGTTTATGATAAATTTATCACAGTTTACCAATTTAAGATTTTTCGTGGCATTAATCCTAAGTTATCAAATTGAGGCATAGTTTAATATTTCTAACATTAAGAGACCCTTCACTACAAATATCGAGTTGCTGCGGCTTCAAAGAATTTGGTCTATAATAGGAAATGAAAGAAACTAAAATGGTACATAATTATAAATCTTGTATTTTCGCAGAGTAAAAATTCGTAATTCTCATCAGTTAAGGTATAGTCGGGTAAAAGTATAGCCTGAGTACGGTTTTTCATCAAACAATCTCAAAGCAGTGCACCCAAATAATCTCATCGATTAAATCACGTGGCCTTGAGGTCAGTCCCACGTATCTAATGGTTGATGTGCACTGGATTCGTATGAGCCATACAAGCACTTCTCCACCTGAACCCTACAGAAAAAGGAATAGAAGTTTCACCTGAAAAAGAATAGATTACGATTGAGCTAGCTTTCAACAAATGGGCCATATTCAACGCTCAATACGGTCATTCACATCATTTAAATGTATCAATTTTCTAAATCAATGTGCACTTAGCATTGTGTTATGAAGATAGCACAATGCACCTAACGCTTCTTGCTTTCTGAATGAACCAGTTCTAACATCCTGATGTCACATGCATCAAGCATGCTTTTTGCGAAATCTCCGACATGTTGTCACTCAAATAGCAAGAGAATTTCGGTCTGGACGAATCTTGAAAATTTGATCTTTGGTGAGTGACACCATCAAAGCTGTTAAAAGCTCTTTAGGCAAGAACTACACGAACTAAATAACTACGTTATACATAGAAGAACACACCTACAGCCCGTTCTCTGGTCGGGTCCGTCAATCGTAGTACGAAGTAAGAGAATGCGATGTTGCCGTTCTAGGTTTTGTGCAAGTGAATGGCAGGGCAATTCTCCTTTGGCAAGAGACAAGGGTAATCTGCACTTGCATGCATTGCATGCCCTCTCCTGTCTTCGCCAAAGGAGAACTACGCTGCCATCCACACACACGTCTCTCCCTCTCTCGGCCACGCCCGAGTCGTCTCGCTGCACTTGACCAAACGTCGAAGTTTCGCTTTTATACAGAGAGCATTGGCATCGGAACATGGACATCCCGATTGAAAGGGAATGGCATATGCCAGTATAATTCTACTTGAGACAGGTTCTTCTTGTTGCGATGACATGAAATGGCTCGATAATGGTCCCAATTCCTTTACGCACCACCGTCCCTTTACAGAAAGTTGTGGCAAGCAGAGAGCATAAAGCCTTTTACGTGTCACGTTGATGTAAATTTGGAGATATGTCATATATACCATCATTCAAGAAGGGCTCTTTATGTGCACAGATGAGGATATTTTGTCCCAAAATCATGGTACATCGACTCCAAAATAAATTGGATCGACACACTTCTTATGCATGAACATAATAAATTCGGTCGTTATGGTCAGACTCTATTATGGATTTCTGACCACATTCTCCATAGGGCCCTCTTATCTCTTCCTTCTCCGAGCTCAGGTTCTGGAAGAAGGAGAAGAAGGAACCGAGAAGAAGGTATTAGCAACAACGGGTTTTATTGCGGGACAGCTCATGATGTTCATATCGATCTATTATGCGCCTCTGCATCTAGCATTGGGTAGATCTCATACAATAACTGTCCTAGCTCTACTGTATCTTTTGTTTCATTTCTTCTGGAACAATCACAAACACTTTTTTGATTATGGATCTGGTAGTCACTAAAGTTCTATCCCATGTGCAATATGTTAGTCCCTCTACATTCAATTGAGTCCATTAGATCTCTGAAAGTTTGTTTCATGTACAATGCCATCACTCAATTTTCAATTGGCTCCATCAGACTCTAAACTTTTGTTCAATATTCGGCATCGCCCTTCTATTAATTATTAGTAGTAAACAATCAATGGAGATAGACACCTGGGAAGAAAATTGTACTCACAAATATTGTTCGCATAACAGTCACTTGAAACTGTAAAAAGTAATGGGCATTTGTTTTCAAACGTAGCATTTTTACCTTAACTTTTCTTTCCCTATAATCATGTCCTAACCTGCCAAATCCTCCTCTTCAATGGTGCTTTTAGGCTTACTTGGCACTACATAGTTCCCATAAAAACAAGGAGGACCGGAAAACAACATTAGAACCTCTGCTAATAAAAAGAAGAATTTAGAGGCATATAAAGCAATCAGCCCTTTGTTCTCCATCCTCCTGCACAACCTTGATTGAAAGCTTGAGTAAGTAATGTCATTTTTGCATACTTGATAATACCTTTTTTGTCCTAATTTAAACACTTTGAACAAATAAAAAAAAATCTTCAAATATTTCAAAATATATAATTAAACTAATCAATAGTTCATGGATGACACTGTATAAGGGTACAAAATTCAAGGACCTAATTCAAATAATTGAAAGCTTAAAGATAATATCACCACCAAATAAAGTAATAAAAAATATTAATGTCGTCATTCCAAAATAAAATAAAGTTTCGGGATATCTCGTGTTGCCCTTTTATTGAGGCTCACCAAAAGCTTGCAGGAAGCATCCTGGAGAAAGTTGACAAGGCATATCGTGCCCCACCTAAGAGTCTAGTGCTTAATGCAATTCACTGTTTATTCACGTTTAAGGATCTCCATTTAGCCCACTACTCTAGAGAACAAAATAAAATAGTGTATTGAGTAGCTAAAACCCAAAAGGGTCGGCATTCGTAAAAATTATATTGAATTATCTATCACGAAGAGACTTGAATTCGAAATCTACCAGCCTAACAAAGCATGAAAGTACTCACAATATGCATCTCTGGAAATAGACACGCGCTTCTCCAATATTTATCCAGGGAGTGTATGATGGAAAACTCGGAAAATTGTCCAAAAAGTCATAAACATATTGCACTTTTGCCAATTCAATCCTAAATATTTTAACTTTACCAATTAAGTTCTAAACATTTTCACTTCTTGCCGATTCAGTCCATCCGGCCAATTTTAGCCGGAAAATGCTAACGTGGATGCCAGCGGTGCCATGTAGGACCACCGGCGCTAACGCTGACAAGGACTACTGGCCTTGTGGCCAATGGCCAATGCCCGCCCGGCCAAGGGCGAGGGCTAGCCTCGCCAGATCCGGTCTGGGCGAGGGCGAGCCCCGGCGAGGGCAAGCCCTGGCGAGGGCTCCCCTCGCCAGATCTGGCGAGGTCGGTCCTCGCCCAGCATCGCCGTCACCCAACCGATGCCCGGCGAGGCCGCCCTAGCCTGGGGAAGGGTTGGCCTCGCCCAAGTGACCCTAGCCGAGCCACGCCTAGGCGAGGGCTCCCCTTGCCAAGGCTCCTCCTTGCTCAGCAGGGCCTCGCCTATGGTAGGCAAGGCCAAGGCCGGCCGTGGCCGTGGCCGATGGCCGGCCATCGCTTGTGGCCGGTGGCCAGCCACCGAAAAGGCGAAGAAAAAGCCAAAAATAACCACACAAAAAAAAAAAAAAAAAAAAGGAAAAAATAGAAAAAAAAAAAATAAAAAAAATAAAAAAATTCAAAAAAATATTATCTAAAAAAAATGTCCACGTCGGCGCCGGCAATCTTATGTGGCACCGCCGGTATCCACGTCAGCATTTTCCGGCCAAAATTGGCCCAATGGACTAAATCGGCAAAAGTGAAAAGGTTTAGGATTCAATTGGTAAAATTAAAATGTTTAGGACTGAATTGGCAAAAGTACAATAGGTTTAGGACTTTTTGGACAATTTTACAACACCTGCTAGTGATTAGGCGGGTGTTCAAAATAGAAGAATATTTCACTTGTTTGTAATAGTCGTTGCATAAGATGTCTATTAGAGATAAATAGAATGCGGCATTTGGAATATTACTAGGTAGATAACACGAACTTTATTTTGGTAAAAGCAAAATATACGTGTTTAGCCTTCGAGACATCCCTAATCTTCAATCCTTTGGGTCACTTCAAGAGACATGGACCTGATGCCCGATGGACATGTGCGACCATTGCGATGGCCCGATATGCAATCACCTTCTGTAGGAATTAGTCGGTTATTAATCGGCGCCGCATACCTCAATCGTCATAAAAATGTGTAATAAACTTGCCTAACAACAATTCACTTGACCCAACTTTTGTCGACCAATCAGGGGACGTTTTGTCATGGACTTTTCCCACAGGGGTCAATCCACAAAAATAAATTGGCCAATCAGCTCGATTATCCCGATTTGTTAGATAAAGAAATTTGTTTGTTCTCTGCATGCAAACGTTTGACTCTCTCTGGGTGTGACCCATTATAGAGAGACTGTCAGGCCCATAGCCTTGTAACCTGCGGTTGCATAAATGGTGTGTGAGTGCCACGCTTAATGGGGAGTTCCTCTTTCGGCAATTGGCAATGCCTTGGCCCATATGATGTGTGTCCACTGGTTAGCCCAAATGAGATTTGCTCTGAAGTTCACTCATGCCAAGCGACCTGCATCTATATTGGTTGCATTCTCCACAATCACTACTCTCTCTCTCTCTCTCTCTCTCTCTCTCTCTCTCTCTCCAGTATTATGGTATCTTAGTTTTTTTCACTCTCTGTGTTGATCTTCAGTATCATCGCATCTTGGGTTTTTCGTTAGAACCAAAAGTATTTCAGACAATATATGACTTGATTGCATTCATTTCTCATGGATGAATAAAAGATTTATGGCATTGATCATATTTCATACACACAATTTAAGACTTGATTGCATTATGGGATGTTACAGTTTTTGAAAGAAAAATTCAGGATTTAAGTGACCCAAATAAAAAATATTTAGGACTTGGCTACATTATATATATTATTTATAGGACTTTGCGTATTTTTGTTGGACGACACATATAAAAGCATGCTCGGACAAATTAGTCCATGAATTCAGAACCACTTACGACATGAAAGAATTGTCCAATGAACAGAATGTCTCAACAAAAAAAAAAAAAAAAAAAGGGGGCAGCGCTATGTCCACCCTCATTCTAGGTAAAACACTCCCTTTTTTCGGTAAATTTACCGAAATACCCTCCCCCTCCCCTCCCCCCCCCACCCCTTCTCCCTTTCTCTCTCTAAATTATTGTTTCTTTATTTATATTGCAAACCCACAAAACTACCTTTAATTTTTGGTCTCTATCAAATTCACAATATGAATGTCAAATGACATCTAGTAGGATATTATCTTATCATGTATCCTATTATCATTTTACCTTGACAAGGTCATTAAATTTAATTTATGATCTCATATTTTAAATCACAAAAGTTGCATAAAATGTTAGAAATTTCTAGTTATTCCAGCTTATGAATAAACAATTATAGCCAATTTTTAATCAGGTCATTTGAGAGAAATTTTATTTCAAAGTTGAAAATTAAAATTTAATCTAACTATCTAGACAATTTAGACATTATGAGTTTTTTTTTTTTTTTTTTTTGGAATAAATTTGTAACTTCTTAAAGTTAAACATCACCGATTAGTCCTTTCTTCTGAACTTTTTACATTTTAATATGAATTGCAAAATAGAGGTTAAAAATTTGTATTGTTTACGTCTTCTTTACTTTCAAATTTACATTAGATTTTTTCAAATGTTTGTGTTAAGCATATTTTAAATTTTTAATCCACTTGATATGAGATTGAATCTACAATCAATAGTAATTACTTTCTTCATAATAGGACTAGAGCAAAAAAAAAGTTTCTTTTTCTTTTTTTTCTATCATGTGCTTCTATTTCATTAATATTTAGATATGATATAAATAGAAATACGTTTGACATTGGATCGTGCTTCTGAGAATTTAACCTATTTTCATAGTTTGATCAATTTTTCATTTCCATTTTTTTATCAAGATTGGCTAGATAATTAAATTAAATATTAATTCTAAATTGAAATATAGTTTTGTTCAAAATATTTGATAAAACTAGGAAATTAATTATGTGTTTATAAGCTGTCATAAATAGAAATATCTTGTGACTAGAAATATAGTGCCATAAATTAAAATTGACAACATTATCGTTATGGTAAGATAAATGATAAAATGATATTTTGTTGAGTGTGATGAAGTATTTGTATTGTGAAATTCATCAAAAAGATTATGGGTAAGCCTGATTATAAAAGAAACAAGAATTTGAAGAGAGAGGGGGGGTAAGCCCACTAATGTTTTAAAAATAGGGTGAAAATAGGGCCGCCCTAAATTAGAATTGACAACATTTCTTAGGCAAAGTTAATGGAAGTTACATGAAAAAAATGATAGTTTGTTGGAAGTAATGGAGCATTTGTATTGTGAAATTCACGATAGAGCTAACAAAAATAAAGGTAATTGGTGGGTTAACCTAATAAAAAAAGAACAATAATTTGAAGAGAGAAGAGAGAGAGAGAGGAGGGGGAGAGTATTTCGATAAATTCACTAGAAAAAACGGGTGTTTTAGTATAAATGAGAGTGGAAATAGGGCCATCTGGGAACGATCGATTGCCCACCGCACCCGGCCATCTGGAGAGTCTGATTTATACTTCTCTCCGGGCTGAAGGAGGGAAGGAAGAACGAACTCTTCAATCGGTTAGTCAGACTTTGATTTCGACAACTCTGAACCAAGTGGGCATTGAACAAGCCTTTCTTCCCCAGCCGGGGGGGAATAGAGACAACAACCATTCAGGGAATTTCGCTAAGAAGCTAATAAACCACCTGCTGAAATTCTTGAGGAAGTCGAGAGGTTCCGGACTAGATCTTTACCAAACAAAAAAGCCTATTGCTTATGCTAAATTGGTCATTATAATAAGATTTTTAGAATACTCGTTGAGTATACTCAACTCAAAATATTTTAAGTTTTCTCAATTGGTCTATCTCCATTTCTTATAATCCGTCCACGAGCTTGGAGTCGCTTTTGAAGATGTAGCCAGCCCAACAGAACCGTTTCCTTCATCTTCCCGCGAAAGTTTCATGCCATCTCCCTCCTCTGTATCGCGAACCAAACCTCTGCTCCCTCTCTCTCTCTCTCTGCTTCAACACAATGACACCAACACCGCACCCTCCTCACCTTCCCAACCACCGCCATACCATCTCCTTTAAGCATTTCGATGAGTCCCTGCTCCACCGCCTTCTTACAGAGCCTTCCCGCCCTCCCTCTTCTCGTCTCGCTTTCTCATATAAAGAAGCGAAAGAATACGAGGATACTCCATTTGGGTATCGCCAAGAACTCATTGGGTCGCGAGAAGATTGGCCAACATGATGGAATCCGGGGTTCCCCTGTGCAACACTTGCGGAGAGGCTGTTGGGGTTGATGAGAAAGGCGAGGTCTTCGTGGCTTGTCAAGAGTGCAATTTCGCCATTTGCAAGGCTTGTGTCGAATATGAGATTAAGGAAGGAAGAAAAGTGTGCTTGCGCTGTGGCACTCCATTTGAAGGTATTATATTGCTTTCTTGCTTTTTCTTCTTCTTCGTTTCTTTTTCTTTATTTTTTCTGAGGTTAGTTTTGATGGGACAAAAGCATGCTTTACTTATCGTTTTCCTCATTTTGTTTTATTTATGTATTCTAGGTGTTGTTTGTTAATTTTGTTAGGAGTGTTGCTCAGTCATGGCATTCTTGTTATCGTAAGACTTGAATGTTTCTCTGGGAGAGATCTCTTGGGTTGATTATGATGATGAAATGGGAAACTCTAATGGGTTAGGGAAGAATTTGTGACTGTGTTTGGTCTTAGGCCCTATTAATGTATCTATTGCAAGTTGCAATCAAGTCAAAGATCCATGTAAACTCTGTCTTCACTGATCGCTCCGATTTTCATCAACAAAACCGACAGACAGAACTTAAGAGGAAAGAAAATGCTCCTCAATTTCTGCCTTCATGTTGGTAACTCTTTTGATGAGTTAATGTAGAAGCTTGAACTATCGGATGGCAATTATATATACACCAGTTGGAATGTGTTGTGTGTGATGTGATGGAGAGTATCAGCATTCCAAACATGACATGGTTTTAACTTATTTGCAATGGTTTCTTTTTTATTCAGCAAACTCGATGGCTGATGCTGAGAGAAATGAATTGGGAGGTCGATCGACAATGGCAGCTCAACTCAATGATCCTCAGGTATAAGCATTTTTTTGGCAGCTCTGGTCATTGTGTCTTCAACTTTTAGATGAGAGCAGATCAAATTGACTCTAATACCAGTTATGTGATGAGTGAATCATTTGCTTTTAGTAGCTTTAATTTTTGCCCCATCTTAGCTGTGTATAAAGGTTCAGAGTGTGAAGATGACATCTATTTTGGTTCTTGCAGGACACGGGGATTCATGCTAGACACATTAGCAGTGTTTCTACGTTGGATAGTGGTATGTACTTATCTACTATAAAGGAAATTTTGATAGATATGTTTGATATGGTGCTTGTACAGATCAATTTAATGTCAATGTATTTGAATCTATCTTGTCTCATAACTTTCTTGAAGACTACAATGATGAGTCTGGGAACCCTATCTGGAAGAATAGAGTGGAGAGCTGGAAGGACAAAAAGAATAAGAAGAAGAAGGCCCCGACGAAGGCTGAGAAAGAGGCTCAAGTTCCACCAGAGCAGCAGATGGAAGATAAGCAGTGAGTACTAAAAAATCAGCGATGTTAATGAAAGAACGGATGTCATGTACAAGTTGGTGGAGATAAAGCATAATCTTAATAAGATCCAAAGGCTCCAAAAAGGATGATTAGTTTGGAATTAGGATTAAGGATTCTTAACAGCTTAAAAAATTTCATGATCTTTAGTTTAAACAGCAATCTTGGTCCATGAATAGACACTTTTTAAGTTAGTTTTTGAGTAGGATTTCTTGATTGATCATCACTGATTGGCAGGAATTGCTTCAAAGAAAATGCACAACATAGTTGTCGCTTGATTTTTGTTTATTATGTGGTTAATGTTTCCAGTATCAGCAATAGGATGGAGTGGGCCTAGTATATTAGCTCTCTTATTTATGTTCGTTGTTCTTGTGACTGTCAGATTGGTGAGTGTTAGATCTAAATATAAAGTGTACTTTTACATAAATTTAGCTCCATGTTTTGATCTAGGAAGTTATTATCATGCTAACATGGTAACATCACTTCGTAGTCCATTTAAATTTTTTTCTCATGCTTTGTGTAGATTTTGCTGATTCACTTCTTTTAAAACTTTCGTAATAGATTAACAATTCCATGATTATGCTGGTTGCTTTTGCAGAATTGCCGATGCTTCAGAGCCACTCTCGACCGTTATTCCCATTGCCAAAAGCAAACTCGCACCATACCGAACCGTAATAATAATGCGATTGATCATTCTGGCACTTTTCTTCCATTACCGAGTGACACATCCAGTCGACAGCGCCTATCCATTGTGGCTTACATCCATCATATGTGAGATTTGGTTCGCATACTCATGGGTGTTGGATCAGTTCCCGAAGTGGTCTCCCGTGAATAGGATTACTCATGTTGACAGACTATCTGCAAGGTATGCATTTAACCCCCATAACAAAGAGATGTTCGTCAACTTCTTAAAGCCATTAAATTTAAACACTGCATCAACATCAACACGCTTTGCTGATCATTCAAACTGCAGAACGGTGTATCTCAAGGTTTATACTAGAAATTGGACTTCAAAAACATAGGTCTCTGTTGAATAGACAGTTTCAGCTTTTTTCGTGTTTTCAGATCATCCAGAGTCAAAGTTGATGAAGTCACAAATATATCACCTGACTGTAATTTGGTGACTTTGTGAAGATAATCCTTAATTGCTTTTGTAAGATAGATATAGCTCTCAAACTTGATATTGAAAGTGAGATTTAGAATTTGTTTTGTTCATTCCCACAATAGGTATGAAAGAGAAGGTGAACCTTCAGAGCTTGCTGCTGTCGACTTCTTCGTGAGTACAGTCGATCCAATGAAAGAACCACCTTTGATCACTGCCAATACAGTGCTTTCCATCCTTGCTGTGGACTATCCTGTTGATAAAGTCTCTTGTTATCTTTCTGATGATGGCGCTGCGATGCTCACATTCGAGTCTCTTGTTGAAACGGCCGACTTTGCAAGAAAGTGGGTACCTTTCTGCAAAAAGTATTCGATCGAGCCCCGTGCGCCCGAGTTCTACTTTTCTCAGAAGATTGACTACTTGAAGGATAAAATTCAGCCTTCTTTTGTGAAGGAACGAAGAGCAATGAAAGTAAGTTTCACCATGTTCCTGCTTTCGATAGTTTGATGGGGTCAATTCAAAGCTCAAAATATGAACAGAATGAACATAGTGTAACTTTTAATCGTATTTAATTAACTCTTTTTTTCATTTGGTATTTGATATGTGGCAACAGAGAGACTATGAGGAGTTCAAAGTTCGAGTTAATGCTTTGGTAGCAAAAGCACAGAAAGCGCCGGAGGAAGGTTGGTCTATGCAGGATGGGACACCTTGGCCTGGAAATAACTCTCGTGACCACCCTGGAATGATTCAGGTGAAGCGGCCTATTTCCGAATTTTGTCTCCTCTTTATCTTGTCTTGTACAATTTCAAGACAAGAAGTCAACAAAAAAAAAAAATTCATCTTCTCTTGGCATGGTAGATTTCTTGTTTAAGCAAATGATCAACGTATGTAACTGTCTAAAAAGAGACTTTATTGTTCTTTTGTCAAATTCTTTCATAACTTGCTGTACATTGTTAAAAATGGTTATTCTGAGACATAGCTGTTTTACCATTCAAGGTTTTCCTCGGAAGTAGTGGAGCCCACGACATCGAGGGAAATGAACTTCCTCGGCTGGTGTATGTTTCCAGAGAGAAGAGACCCGGTTTCCAACATCATAAAAAGGCCGGAGCGGAAAATGCTCTGGTATGGCAATTTTTTCTGCTGATTACACTCTGCTTTTTTAATACCTTTCCGGTTACTTATGTTGAAAATCGTGAATAAACAGGTGAGAGTATCTGCAATTCTGACAAATGCTCCGTACATCCTCAACCTTGACTGCGATCATTATGTCAACTATAGTAATGCTGTTCGTGAAGCAATGTGCTTCCTGATGGATCCTCAAGTTGGTAGAAATGTGTGCTATGTGCAGTTCCCTCAGAGATTCGATGGTATCGATCGCAGTGATCGATATGCCAACCGAAATACCGTTTTCTTCGATGTGAGTTCTAAACGTTACTACTTTTCTAATTGATTTAATTAGCCAATTCTTATATGATGTCAATAGGCATTTTGCTTGTATCTGCATTACTAAACCTAATATCCACTAGTGAGCTATTCAGAAACCTCATACTTGTATAATATCATGTCACATGTATTGGGAAAATATTACATTTTAGGAGTCAGAATTTGAGAAACTAAATAAGATAGGACTCAGACTGACATTGCTTCTGCACATTTAGGAGTTGAGTTTCGAGTTCATGACTCGTGTACACAATAGCAAAGATTAGTCAACTTAGTACGGGGGTCAAAACGCTTCGGAGCATAGTTTCTATGGCATAACATGAATTCCAACGATGGTCTGATCACAACTCTTCCATTTTTTTATCAGGTTAACATGAAAGGGCTGGATGGAATCCAAGGACCAGTTTATGTCGGGACAGGATGTGTTTTCAATAGGCAAGCACTTTACGGATACGGACCCCCTTCTATGCCGAATTTACCAAAGCCCCCCTCCTCATCATGCTCGTGGTGTGGCTGCTGCTCTTGTTGCTGCCCTTCAAAGAAGCCCACTAAAGATCTCTCAGAAGTTTACCGAGACTCAAAAAGGGAAGACCTAAATGCCGCCATCTTCAACCTTGGAGAGATTGACAGTAAGTAGAGAATCTAAATGTAACTGTATCTGTGAAAATCAAGTTGGTTTTTGCATGTCAATGCTTATTTGGCCTTCTCTGACAGATTATGATGAGCATGAGAGATCAATGCTGATCTCTCAGATGAGCTTTGAGAAAACTTTTGGCTTGTCCTCTGTATTTATTGAGTCGACGCTGCTGGCAAATGGAGGAGTTCCTGAATCTGCCCATCCGTCTATGCTGATCAAAGAAGCCATTCATGTCATTAGCTGTGGCTATGAAGAGAAGACCGCATGGGGCAAAGAGGTACTCACATGACATATCATGTCAATCTATCTCCTCATTTTGCGCCATGCTGCCTATTTTTCCTGCGCCTCACTAGCTAATTTGGCTATTTCTCAATTCCTTGTCAGAGGAACATATTCTCAATCATCTTGCATCATTCAAATTGCGACCTTTTTTGATTCTCTGGATCTTATATTCTTATACCCACCATTAAGTTTAGCCATTGATATTGACTTAATCTATTTATCTGTTTTGCAGATCGGTTGGATATACGGCTCGGTTACTGAGGATATCTTAACAGGGTTCAAGATGCACTGCAGAGGATGGAGGTCAATCTATTGCATGCCCTTAAGGCCTGCATTCAAGGGATCAGCGCCCATTAATTTGTCAGACAGACTGCACCAAGTTCTCCGATGGGCTCTGGGTTCCGTGGAAATATTCTTGAGTAGACATTGTCCACTTTGGTATGGATTTGGCGGAGGCCGACTCAAGTGGCTTCAAAGATTGGCGTACATAAACACCATCGTTTATCCATTCACATCCCTCCCTCTTATCGCTTATTGCTCAATTCCTGCGATCTGCCTCCTTACTGGAAAGTTCATCATTCCAACGGTAATTTATCTCACTCAACCTCTTGAAAGACTCCTTAAAATGTGGTTTCTGTAACAAGCGTCTTGAACACGTTCCCATGGATTTGAGAAGTAGAGGGAATCTGTGCATGAAAAATAACCATGAGCTAAACAAAAGGAGACACAACCCCGTCGGTTCATTGCGAGTATCTTCCACTCTCTTCCCGTCCCTGTCTCACCTGTATCTTCTAGCTTGTTAAGTCAACAAACTTATCAGAAGTTGATTGATACATTACATGTATTTAATGACCTGACAAATTTTTATTTCAGCTTTCCAACTTGGCAAGCGTGCTATTTCTTGGTCTTTTCCTCTCCATCATCGTCACAAGTGTGCTCGAGCTGCGATGGAGTGGCGTGAGCATTGAGGACTGGTGGCGTAACGAGCAGTTCTGGGTGATTGGAGGCGTCTCAGCCCATCTCTTTGCCGTCTTCCAAGGATTCCTAAAGATGTTAGCTGGCCTAGACACCAACTTCACCGTCACTGCCAAAGCAGCCGACGACGCGGAGTTTGGTGAGCTCTACATGATCAAGTGGACGACGCTGCTGATACCCCCGACCACTCTTCTCATCGTGAACATGGTGGGTGTCGTTGCCGGGTTCTCTGATGCGCTGAACAAAGGTTATGAGGCATGGGGACCCCTCTTTGGCAAGGTCTTCTTTGCATTCTGGGTGATTCTTCATCTCTATCCATTCCTGAAAGGTCTCATGGGTAGGCAGAATAGGACTCCGACCATCGTGGTTCTCTGGTCGGTGCTTCTGGCTTCTGTCTTCTCTCTCGTCTGGGTGAAGATCGATCCATTCGTGAGCAAATCCGATGCTGACCTCACCCAGAGCTGCAGTTCTATAGATTGTTGAATTGCGCGAGTGTTGGCTTGTGTTTTATCAGGATCTCAAGCTGTTTTTTGCAGTTTTGCGCCTCTTGAAGATTGGGAAGTACCGAGTTTATGATGTTGGAAATTTGCTAAAGAAAGGGTGATTATTGTATTCATGAATTGATATGTAGAGGTGAGACATTTTTGCTCACTATCCCAAAAATTCCTGGCTTTGTGTACTTGTAAAATGGTACGAGAAAGAAAGAGTTTTCCCTGTATTTCTTGAACAATTAATATTAGAATGTGCGATGCATGGAATCAAAATCTATTTTTCTCTCTATTTTAACGATATGTCACGTTCAAATTTACTTTCGTTGCTTTTATATTCCTTCTTTTGACTAACCAAGGTGAATACCAAATTTTCTCCACCAGTCATATATTAAATAATATTAGGAATACAATTTAAGTCACAGAATGTTGAGTTTTGCCCCTACTTAAATCTAAATACGCCGCCACCCTTCCAACTTGGAAGGGAGAGGTGAGGGGTTCAAATCCCCACCTTCTCAGGGGGGGATTGGGGTGGGGACGATTTCATTTCAGGAGTGGGTTTCGACTCCCACGCCCATGTAGGAGGCGGGGCAAAGTCCGAGAGTGAGTGTTAGAATAGGATTAGAGTAGGATCGACAAAAAAAAAAAATCTAAATACGCCAATTGGCTCATTTTCAGTCATTTCATGTTAAACATGAAAGGGTTTGGATCGCCTCATGCAGAAAAATTTACAATTTTTTTTATCTTACATAGAAGTGTTGATTCTTGACACAACATGGAAATACAAATCCAATATGAGACAATGTTATTCAAGAAAACTTGAGCCTCGAAAAATCAAAATTGACATGACTTAACAACTTCCGAGACATACATTTTACCAAAAATTGTACATCATCCTCATGAAACAATTTGGTGGCAACATGAAATAGAGCAGAACATGAGGACATATTATATGAATCCCTGTCTACACGTTTTATCGCAATCCAAACACACCACCAGTTTTATTGTGTAGGTATAAAGAGAGTGATATGCCACAAGACATGCGAATCATGACATTTCCTACGTATTTAAAGATTCTAGAGGTCAGTTATTAAGTAAAAGTCCCACTTCAAATCTTGTAATGGGTGGACCGGTTGATCCCATCTAGCCAGTTCGCAAGACATCTATGTTCACACGACAACACACGCAATGGCTGCTCAGAAGATAGATCAGTGATCCACAGATCAACCAACTTTTCGACCGGTTATAACCTAATTTCTGAGTATCTTCTAATGAGGAGCGAAGGCATAACTCGTCCGTATAACATGCTAATCAACTTTGTCATGTTCTTGGTGACTTGACATGAAAGATTGATCAGCCTAGAGCTTCAAGATAAACGGTAGAGAGCAACTTGGGAAAGATGTGGTGGAGATTCGAAGAGAATGCCCATACATGCCTTGCACTCACATTTGAAAGATGTGGTCCAAATATGTTCCGCCCGATAGAAGCGACAGCAACAGCAACAACCACAAACAGAAGCAGTAATACTGAGTGCATGTAGAGCGAATCAAGAAAATCTCAACTCCATGACCCAGCGATGGATGCAGTAATGTTGAACCTGCGTTCCGGCGTCATCGTCCAGTTTCCTGCTTCAGTAGCTTCCATCAAGCAGCAACAACTCAAGGTCAAAACCGCTTTTCTTTCACCTAAAGGTAACAAATTCGACCAAACCTGTCCTTGAAGTTTTAGTTTCGTGTATTCTCGATTTCTATAGTCCCGGTTCCAGTTTTCCTGCAATCTCAGTTCTTTTTATCGGTGCATCAATAGCTTCGTAGCGAGAGGAATGTCTTCGAAGAACGAGATGGATGTTTTAGATATTGCAGATCACAGCGTGGAATCACTCTTAATCAGCAATTCAATGTGTTCTTAAATTCACTAGGACTAGAAAAGCAATTGACTATCTTCCACAAGGTTTCAACATCTAGAACAAGACATTTCATAGAATACCCAGTAAAGTCGCAACCCCTATCTGTCTATACACCTTGAAATCTCAAAGAAAATTGGCAGTCCAATTTCTTGCGTGTGTTAAAATGCAAGCTGCTCCAGCTGTTTTTATTATGGACCGTAATAGGTTACCTTCGCCATTTTTTATCCTAGTTCTAGTGCTGGGCATCAAAACTTAGAAACTAAGAGATCATTTCTTGATGCAGCCTGTTGAATTTGGCAGAGAATGCACATTTTACTTCAGTCTTTAGGCCAAGAAATGAGCATACTGAGACAAGTCCTAATGGAATTAGAAGAAGCCAATCAACAAAAAGGGATGATGAGCCGAAGATCTCCCCTTCCTCCGACAAAAACGTTAGTTCTGTCAAACAGGAAGAGATAATCTCTCTGTTCAGACGGATACAATCTTCAATCTCAAATGAGTCAGTGAGTACTAAGAAGAAAGGGACCGACCCAAATCAGGATAAACCTGCGGCCGAATCGGTCTTGGAGATCATTCGCCGATCAAGGAAGCAAGCCAAAGGTAACGCTTACAGTGACTGATCTACAAAACTTGTGTATAGCATTAGTCCAATTCCAGTATGGAAATGCACAACTGCAGCTTGTCTCTCTTGTCTCTCTCACGATCTCACTTGATTACAATGAGAAATCCTGGCCTTTCATGCTCGAAATGAAACAAAAATAGTTCCCCTGTCATCTTCTATTTACTATTTGTGATTATTCGGGCAGACAAAGTCTCATTAAAAGGAGGCAACAAGCAAAAGCCAAGGAGCAGGAGCTTCCTTAAGAAAGAAGAGGATGAAGAACACATTTTGTCACCAGTGACCGACATCAAGTTAACAAGGCCGCCATCCAATTTTGTCAAGAAATCTCCAATCCCATTTCCATCGGCTCCGAGGGGAAAGGAAGACCAGTGGAAGGAGGCATCGCCAGCCTCAGCCGGGAGCAATGACTCCACTTCACGGAAAATAGAAGAGATGAAACTTCAAGAGCTCAAGGAGTTGGCTAAATCTAGAGGTGTTAGGGGCTATTCAAGGCTAAAGAAGAACGAACTTGTGGAGCTACTGAGATCCTGAAGCACCAACTCCAGTAACAGAACCAATCTCACTCTTAAAACCATGAAAGGAGATGATAATCACCATTCGATATTTGACTCTGGATGCAATCGAGCCTCCCCTTTGTTCCTTCTTGTACACCCGAGATTACACACAACTTCCTCACACAATTCCATAATCTGTAAATTCAGGGTCCTCGATAGGTAAAACTTGCACAATTCTAAGCTGTAAGAGCGACTTCTGTTATCTATAATGCATTGTTGGTTATTTTCAATTTAGTCAATTATTATTTTCATTTAAATGTTGGATATTTGTATATTATGAAGCACCACCTTCCCATTCAGACAAAGAAGTCATAAGAGATCTCTATTTCCAGAAATACCTCAAATGCGACCTCTCAAAAATTCCACAGATTCTCTGTAATCCGAACAGCTTTGGTACATGGTATTTCGTTAATTATTTGAAGGGTGACTCTTCAGCTGAAGGGACTACTTATACATACTTTCACAGGGCAGAAGTGGCATGAAAGGGCAAAAATAAAATCTGACACACACCGTTTGCTAAGAATATGAAAAGACCAAAAGGTAGTCTACATGAGAGTCTAACAACAAATTATCAGAACCTCCACCTATAATCCATCTAAAACAACCCTACAGAGGACATATAGATCCCAATACAAAAGTATTACCAGGTAATAGATCCCAATACAAAAGTATTACCAGGTAAGAAACAGTTAAAAAAAACCCAACAAATCCTTCAACATACGGTATCCCTAACCCGTGATGTTTTGAGACTTGTTAAGGATCACGCCTTCATACTTAACTTGGAACCATTTCATTGCATCCTCTTTTGTAACCCTGTGCCGAATTCCAACACGAGATTTGCATCTCCTCCTGCGACCAACACGGTACCCAGGGCGCTCCAAGACCACATAGAAGTCCATGCCATAAATACCGGTTGAAGGGTCATACCTAAAAAGAGAATAAATCATTTTCAGACAAAATAACAACACAGTTTCAGGGGGAAAATCATACCACGAATATCATAAACACAGTTTCAGGGGGAAAATCACACCACGAATATCATAAACACAGTTTCAAGGGGAAAATGACACCACTAATATCATAAATTTCGTATGACCCTCACTTTGGCACCATAACTTTTCAATAGATCACTTGAGTGTCGCAACTTTTGAAAAAGTCATTTTGGAGCCATAACTTTTTGATCGATTACTTAAGTGCCATAACTTTTAACAACCGTTTACCACTTGACAGCACTTATGGTAAATGGTTTTTAGAAGTTATAGCACTCAAGTAAACAATCGAAGAGTTATAGCACCAAAATGACCGTTCTCAAAAGTCTTGACACTTAAGTAATCAATTCGAAAGCTATGGCATTGCTTTACAAAGTCATGGCACTTGCAGTGGCTTTATCAGTACAATCCAAAATGGAGAAACACTAATTGTACAATGTGAAATTTCTATAACATTGTCCATCCTTTTAGTCCATAGACTTTGTTCAACAGCAGCCCTAGAACCCACATATTAGCATTCAGAACCAAACATCCCAGATGTTGTATTAGAATGTAGAGAAGCCCATAACATCAATACAAATGACAACATGTAGGTTTTCACTTTATGACAGAAAAATAAAGTTTACAAATTTTTCCTATCACGCAAGACCAAGCAACAAAGGAGGAATCTTTGTTCGAAACTATACAAGTGCAGAGAAACAGAACAAGCACACACAAACTTACTTGATTCCAAGATCGATGTGCTCCTGAATGCCGAACCCGAAACAGCCGGTGTCACTGAAGTTCCTCCTCAAGAGCTCATATTCCTTCACCTTCAAACCACTCTCGAGCAGCTGCATCGCCTTCTCTCCCCTCACCGTGACGTAGCAAGCAATCTTCTCGTTACGCCTAATCCCGAACGACCTCACCGTGTACCTCGCTGTCGAAATCAAATAACTCAGTAACAATAAAAATACTCATTGTTCTTTTCATTGACAGCGACTCAATCTCGTCTGTGATTGCACGACCGCTTCCGTGGATTCAATTTTTTTCCAGAATCTTAAATTCCCCTAGTATAACCATAATTCAATTTGCTATGCGATGTTGTTTCCATCGATTTCAAACCCGCAGAAACATGAAAAAGGACAACACTTTGCGAATCAAAACGAGAACCCATTTTCCATAGAACCATACACAGTAGCAAGAGGTCTGCAGAGGGACTCCTGACCTTTGGAAAAGACGGGACTCTGGCCGCTGAGCTGCTCCAAGACCTGGAAAAAACAGATGGGTCACCTGTTGGGTCGGCAAGAAAACGAGGGTACAAAGGAATGGACAAAACCGGGAGACAGAGAGAGGGTGTACCTTGGCGGCGCGGGTGAGGCGATCGCCGCTCTCGCCGACGGAGATGTTGAGGACCAGCTTCTGGACTTTGATCTCCCGCATCGGGTTGGACAGCTTCTTCTCCGACGCCTGCAATTCCCCATGCCATCAGTACCCATCACAACCTCAACACACACAGCACAGCACAGCACAAGCACAGAAGAGAGAGAAAGTAGAGAGAGAGAGAGAGACCATGACGGTGCAGAACAGGGAGCAAGCAGGAGTGGCGAGCGGGGATGGAAGGATAGAAGGAAGGAAGGAGCAAGCTAGGGTTTTTGAGCTGGCGCGTGGGCCGTCGGGCGGGTCAGAACGGACCGGGTAATCGCGATGACCCGACCCGGGATTGGTGCGTTGGGTTGGGTAACTTGGGTTGACCCTCTCATAGCTATAAGCTCTATCTAATCGATGAACATGGTCAGACTTTTTTTCTTTTTTTTTTTGGCGTCAAGGCTTTGCCTTTCATTCATCAACCAAGGAAAGGATAACGTAGAATTTGAGTTTCTAAACATAAAAGATTTCTAAAGAGAAGGGGGGAAATACAAAATTCAATTTGATAGGAGGATTTTTTTTCAATGGACCTTCACAATCCAGTTTGCTATTTGATTTGTTTCGCGTAGGTTATGGACCAAATCAATAGAATTGGACCGGGTTGACCAGGGAGCATTGTCATATGGATTCCATACCCTTAATTGGGATGTTTGGTCCAAACGTAACTATATGTCAATTTGAGTGAGTTCATCATCATCGGCACCACTAAATCGGATGCAAGTTTGAATAAAGTCAAAGTTATCTTACACCAAACACATCAGTCAAACCTACAATGCAAAACTAGAATTTTCTGAGATTAGAGAGTAACTGGATGGATTTGAACTTGTGACCGGTAGGGTTTCGAAATTATGATGCAGTAAGTTATATTCAATTTGGCATACCACCTCAGAGGTGCTTATAAGGCATAAGTTATAACTACTTGAAGTCCTCTTTCGTTTTTCTTTTTGAATCATCAATGTTGAGAATTGACTGAGATCAACGAGAAGGTTCTATTGTTCGAAACAAATTTTTAGAAATTCCTCTTTAAAAGTATTACAATAGGTGAACTTATCAAATTGTATGCTGTACATGTGTCAATCCAATGTAATCTACATTGTCATATATAATAAAAAGGACCCCTTACTCGGTACCCAAAAAAAAAGGACCCCTACATTTTAGATATTGCAAATCATTTTCTTTCGTTTTCAAACATTCTCAAATACTTATTTTATGAATGCTGTAGCCATGAGCAAATGAATAAACTAACAGTTCTATTAATATTGAAACATGTAATCAACAATTTCATTTCATATTAGTTCTAGCAAAAAAAAAAATTCATTTCTTAATAATTATTCAAATGTTTCATAATTATTTTTTTGCTAATCCTACAAATATCAATTTTTCGCAAACATTTGCGAATCCAAAATAAATGAAGTCAGTATCAACAGAAGTATTTATGAGGAGTTTCCAAGTGACTAGAAGGATCACACCCCTATGGCTCTTCAATTGCCAAGACAGATTCAAATTATCCTTTTAAATAGAAAAATGGTTAATACCCCGAAAAACCCCAAAGACAAAATGTGATTTACCCTAAACTATTTTTTTGACCATGAAAAACCCAAAACCGGTAAACCCGTGACAAATTTACCCCGACCGATTATAAAAAACCATAAACCTAAGTACATTTATGACAAATTTACCCCAAACTAATTTATTCGACCGCAAAAAACCCCAAACTGGTAAATTTATGACAAATATATCATCTCGCTAAATTGGATTAATACACAAAAAAATTACAAAAATTGTAAATTATGACAAACGAGAGCGTAAAATCTCAAATTAGTATATCAATCAACTCGTCACGTGTCATTTAATTTAATAATTTGACTATACAATTTAACAAAAACTAACAAAGGGTAAATTTGTCACAAGTGTACTGGGTTTGGGGTAAATTTGTTAAAGGCATACCAATTTGGGGTTTTTAGTGGTCAAAAAATAGTTTGGGGTAAATTTGTATCGCGAGATGTACTGGGTTTGGGGTTTCGCAGTATTAACCCATAGAAAAATGAAGAAGAATGATAATGATGTGTTTGTTTGGAATTAAATTAATTTTTTTTTTTTTTTCGCTTTTCAACCACAATTTTAAATATTGTCCAATTTTCAGAAAGAAAAAAATATGAAAATATAAATGTGAATTTACGTTTTAATATTTGTATATTGTGAAATTTTAAGTATTTAGGGTTGAAAAAAGTTCAAAGTACATCCACTGCGTCCATTGTAAAATTTAGATTAAATAAAAGTAAAAATTTATCCAAATAGATAATGGATTGTTTAACATCATTGTTACAATCCATGGCCTATTTATAGGCACCGAACTAAATTAGAAAATATCCTATTCAATATACAACCTAATGAATCTAGAACTTGACCATGTACAAGGTTACGATAAATCAACAAAGATTACATGAATGAATTAAAATCCCAAAATATCTTACAGTATCTACTAGCATCCCTTCAAATTCAAGGTGAATTTTCACATTTATGGTTGGTTCATTTTAACCGCCAATGCAATATGCTATGGCCATTTCAGAGCCAACTAGAGTGTAGGAGCCAATTAAGTGCAAGAGATCACCCTTTTTCGACGCAAAGTTTCAAAT
Organism: Eucalyptus virginea; assembly: GCA_014182375.1. Classification (NCBI taxonomy): domain Eukaryota; kingdom Viridiplantae; phylum Streptophyta; class Magnoliopsida; order Myrtales; family Myrtaceae; genus Eucalyptus; species Eucalyptus virginea. The sequence continues at coordinate 7,634,319 of CM024517.1, read as the reverse complement.
CAACTTAAGTTAGTCGGTGTACATTTATTTTTTATGAAGAACTTCTATCATGTTATTGGTCCATTTTATTCACGACATGCTATCTACATGTCCATGCACTCATATATACGAAATAAAAGCACTAGAAATTCCTAAACTTTTGCATATTAAGTACCTAATATCATTTTTTTTTTAAAAGACTGGATCCCCAGACTATAGGTGTGATCGATTCCCGAGTCGGATATTCCTACCCTGGAATTGAGAACAGCCTATTGGTTTCTGGCTATGAAATCAAACCACTAGTCCAGCCTAGCTCTCGTGTGGGTCCATGGAACTGGCCGAGGAGGCGGAGAAAGGAAAGGAGGGGCAGGCGTCATCAGGTGGGGTGAGCAGAGGTGAGAGGGCGAGAAGAGGGATGAGGATGAGTACAGCAACGATAAGGTGGAGCTGGAGAGGAGGCATGGCGGTGGAAGGGAGAGGGAGAGAGCAAGAGGGTGGGAAGGGCAAGCATGGCTTGTCAGGTAGCATGATTAGAAGAGGGAGAGGGAGAGACGAGGGTCCCAGATGAATACTGTGCTGCATAATGAGGTGGAGCAGGAGTGGAGTGGAGGCATGGTGGTGGAGGGTGAGGGAGAGAGTGAAAGGGAGAGGTGGGGAGAAAGTCAGCATCTCTCTAGAGAGAGAAAGAGAAAGAGAGAGAGAGAGAGCACCTTGGGGAGTGAGAGAATTTGCGGGGTACATGAAAAGACATCATGTGGGGAGGACGAGAGACAGAAAGTTTAGGATTTTTTCAATTTTTAACACAAAAATCAAAAAATCTATGCAGCAGCATCAATAATTCCATACCTATTCACCAATTTCAATAAATCGGAATTAAGAACCAGACTGCTCCCTAGGAGGTCCAACAGGAATCACTGATATGAGATCAATTCAGTTCGCTTTTAGGCGATTCTCAATTCTTTTGCACATTCTCAATAAAATATATAGTTTTTGGTTCAAGTTAGTTGTTCCTTTAAAAGAAAAAATGGAAATTGCTAAAAAGACGGTTATTTCGCTATATGATATTTAATCTCAGCTACCTCTATGCAAAGAGAAATTTTGCCATGACTGAGATCTTTGCTACAGAAAGTCACCAGAAAAACTCAAGCAAGATTGCAAGTTCTGTACTTGCTTTCATGTACACGGGGGTTGTGGTTCCAAAGTCCAGATTATCACAACATTGCATGTCCACGAAAAATGCAGCGTTTACACATAAATTCAGACAAAAAGCAGTTTGAAAGGGAAAAAGGCTGCGCCCCAAATTGTGGTAAATCTGTCGATGATCCTGTAAAGAACTGCAATATCTACAGATGGCGTATGAACAGACAAAAGTAACAAGGCAAATCCATGAGCAGACGATGTATCAAGTTGTAAGCAGCAACTTCCCAGTTTTTCGTGAATCAAGGCATTGTTGTCGAGCTCCCCCTGCAAAATGTAAGAAATTTCAAGAGTATACCGACCCAGATCACCGCAACACTATCATTTCGATCAAGGGAGTCGATCCATGTCGCAATTCTGATGTTCGGAAGCTGTGGAAGAAATCGCGGAGAAATTGCTGAGACTAACAACAGCTCGGTCCGTGCTGTGACCCCAGAAGCAGCACCGTGTGGTGACAAGTATAGATATCCAAGAATGTAAAGAATCTCTCTACGATCACCCACACCACCTCCTAGAACATATTTACACGGAAGAACCATGGGAGCACAAAAGCTATCACCAGACAGGCCATCAAGAAATTACAAAACGGTTGTCCCCGCCAACACCCTCCTCTTTCTGGCGAGTTAATATTGGGAATAGTAAATCTTCTTTCATTCCACTCCTCCATAAATCTACTATCTCCGATGCCGGAGATATTTTGGGCAGTTTCACCACAAATTTCACAGAACCTGCAGTGAGGAAAAAGTCATTGATGAAGGATGAATACTAAAGCAATTTGCCCTTCATACACCTTGAAGTACCAGCAATATGTTCTGCTATCGAACCAAAAGTTCGAGTCTATGAGATAAAATGCGTAAGCTTGATTTACAAGCACACATGAACTGAACACTTCATCTGGAATCTCATGGACACATGGAAACAAACACTTCTTCTCTGTCTCTTTCATAGAGAAAAACTTTTCTGTATTTTTGGCAAATTGTGATCATGAATCATGATGGCCATGCAACGACACAACGGTTAACTAAGGCATGTGCAGGTCTCCTCAAATTAGGAAACAGGATTATCCAGAAGTAGATATAAATGACATAAATAACAAGCAGCAGCTACTACTATAAAAATGCACTAATCCAGAAGAAGAGCAATAAAGTATTTCATTTCTTGAATATACAACTTTTACCGACTGCAATTTAGTACCATGTCAATAGTGACTTGAAAAAAAAAAAACTACAAACAAAATAAAAGAGTGTAAAAAGCAAAGACTCCCAGAAATAGCCAAGTGTACTGGCTAGCACATCTAAGTGCAGAGAATACCTAATATTAGAAATTGCAACAACCAAACTGCTACAATAGGGAGCCTAATTAAAAGGGTAGCCTGTCATACTAGATTCCCACATCAATTACGGCATCTCACATCCACTGCTATATTGGACAAAAACATCAGTAGCCATTCAAAGTAGCAAACAGATCATTTAAGGAAATGGTGCCGTGACCACATGGTTAGCCCCATAACTCGAGGAGCTGAATTGTCAAAGAGAAGCAGTTATGTGTCCTCACAGGTCAAATCCATATTATTGACAGTCCTACTTGCTCCAACTATACTTTAACTTAATCCCAAAGAATAAAACAAAAACAAAAATAATAGAAGACAATTGACCATCCCAGTTCATAACAAAGCATGCACATGCTCTTAATATTGTGGCCAAATATATTGTGTTCTTAGAAGAACCAGATCCTGGAAAGTCTTCACTAATGCCGCTTTGTCAGGGCATCATGAGAAGAAACTAGAAATATTCGATGGTGTAAGGTGATCTCTTATCTCCAGTATGGTCAGTAGATGTGCAGTAACTATAGCTAAGGATAAGAACGTTTATGTTACTCAATTTACCATGTGACTTGGGCAAAAACCCCTTCATCTAACTCTACTGCTACCAAATCATCAACTCCTTACCATGCTAAGCTCTAATCTCCAGTATGGTCAGTAGATTTGCGATGCGTTTATCTAAGGATAAGAATACTCAATTCAGCACCATGTAATTTGGGCAAATACCCCTTTTAGTCTCACCGAATGGAATAACAGCTATTTCATAAGACAGTGGCGCAAAAGTGAACCTAATCTACCTCCTACTGCTACCATATCATCGACTACTTACCATGCTAAGCTCCTATTCTGCAATTTTACAATGCGTACTGCAATGTCTGTCTATTTGTTATAGTGCTCTAATCGAAAAACAAACAAAAACACCATCCAATCTCATAATGTTACCCTTGGTGATTTCAGAAACAAGTTTCTAGCACTGCAGGCTGAATTGCAAGCTGAAAAAGCCAACCATAGAAAGATGGTTTAAGTAACCCCAAAAGTTAAATCAAAATCTCCTTCCCATGTCCCTGCCTTCTCCTCCTTCATCTCCACCTCCACCTTGAGTCCAATTAAAAATTCACAAGTAGCTGAGAAAGTAGTCAAAATGCTAAAATAATGATAATATATATCCGTGTGCATACATGCAAAATAACTTGAAGAGCCCATTCGAAAGAAACCTTCAATCCGACATATGAGATTTCCAATGGGAAAAAACAGATAACACTTTTTTAAACAGGCATTTTAACCATCAGATAAAGAGATGCAGCGTGTACTACACAACGCAGCAACCAGAATGGATAAATTCAATTCCAGACATAACAACATATCATTTCAGAAGAAGATTCAATGAAAAATTGAAATTTTCAATCACAGCTCGAAAATTAAACAAATACCTATTCCCTTTCAGTTTAAACCACGCCTCAGCACAGTGACTGTGCGCAATCCCGAGCTCATCTTTGCACCCACATCCTAGCTGAATCAATTCCATACTCGACGTCTCAGAAGTCATTTCATCATCCATCGTCATCCCCGGAATAGCATCCACCGATTGCTCAGAAGTCAGATGACAAATCCTGCAAACTCTCTCCCCTTCACCGCTTTCGCCACGGCCACCACCAACATTACTGCCCTGGACATCAATCAGATACGAATCATCCCCTTTGGCAGAGACATTCTTCTTTAAATCCTCCTCCAGTACCTTCTCGGACTTCAATTCTCCACCCCCCTTTGCTTCCGATCCTTGATCGACACCGTCCTCCTCAGAACTTCTGCTCGTCCCTTGATCACCCACTTGCCCAAATGACCCATCACTTCTCTCTTGATGAACCACAATAGTACTATCAGACACCTCGACGGCAACCCCGCTTGAACCCGAATCACTGCTTCGAGTCTCCGATTGCCCGACTCGCGCACTCGTCATGGGACCATCCTCTAAATCAATCACAACATCAGCCTCACCGACCGAATGCTCAGAATGCTCCCTCGTCCCAGAATCAGCCTGATTCAAGTCTCCACCAGTTTCCAGATCACGTCTCGTCTGATCCATCACGCCACACACACACCACCAAACAACGACTCGAACCTACGAACAGTCTTCCCTCAATGAAATAAGCACCTCGCCACCGAATAAAGCCAGCAACATTCGGAATGCACTCACAGATCCATACCCACATCTACCAAACACCCTCTTCCACCCTGTACCCCAGTTTCCTCGGAACGGATCCAAGAAGAAGCAATTCAACGCGGCAGAGACAGAGCGAGGGATTGAATCTTTCGCTGGTCCAGAGGAGAAAGTCAATGAAGTCCCGAAGCTGTCACTGGCCTCCACCAATTACTCCTCCCCTCACGTCTGCCCGCATTGCACCCATCACGCAAACTCCAGGAAAAGGGGCATATTATTATCTCCTAGGAAAACCAATAAAAAAACAATATTTCGAGGAAAACAAGACGTGGGTCGGGCTGCAATCCAACCAAACCCACGCCACGCCACGCCACGCCACGCCACGCCCCCTGCTGCTTCCCTCTCCCCCTCCAACCTCACGCCCCCGGTAGAAGAACGTACGCTGATGACATGTGAGAGAGAGAGAGAGAGAGAGAGAGAGAGAGCAGGGATATATAGGGGGTGAGCAGGAAGGAGGAGGAAGAAGGAGCAGATATTCACGTAATCATTTTCATGGCGGGGCAGGCAGCAGAGCCGGACAAGGAAAGAGTCGATTTTTCAGGATTCAGATCGAAATCCAGCGCGTGTTGTTGAATGACATGCTGTAACTTTATATTATCCCCTTCATTCTTTTTCTTTTTTTCTTTTTTAAGGTCAAATTTCACATTTTGTATATTCGTGCCATGTCTCTTCTCTCGGTGTACTTTTTTTTTTGCATAGTTTTTATTATATTCGTATTTTATTTATACCTCGAATCGATGGAAACCTTAATCCACCACGCACGAATCCTAGAGAAGGAATCGGATGGTGCAATGGTCAAAAATGTACGCGAATGCAATGTGACGAGTGAGACTGCGTCATGTATAGTGAGGCTTTACAGAAATGCGTCTGGTAACATAGTGGTTACATGGAATAATGTGATTCAAAAACGTGTCGCATGGGGTTCGGGCATCTCGTTCAATTGAAGGAGATACGGAAGCAACCTTACTTTTATAATTAAAAAAAAAAAAAACTCGATTAATGATGTCAAGGTGCCTTCATAAATTATAGTCACCAATATTGTTTGTGATCATTACCTTATTAGCTAGTAGGCAAATCAATTTAAATTCGAATAATATCATGAAAAATCTCAAATTGACGTATATGTGAAAATTTATCCAAAATTAATTTTTTAATAACCAAAAACCTAAAATAGACATATCTATGACAAATTTATCCTCAGATAATTTTTATTAAATTTTACTATCAAATTGTTGAATGACACGTGTTAAATGATGAGTGCGCCAATTTTGAGATTTTACCCTCCATTTGTCATTTAATTCAATTCAATGGAAACTAGCGGTAGGTAAATTTGTCGCTAATGTACTAATTTAGGATCTTTAGCTATTTAAAAAATTAATTTGGAGTAAATTTATTATAAATGTACTGATTTGGAAATCTTTGTGATTAAAAATTAATTTAGAATAAAATTACCATAAATATATTATTTTGGGATTTTTAGCCATATTAACTTATTTGAATAAATGTCCAGTTTATTAGATGCAATTGAATCATAATAAATATGGCCAGGACACCATGCGATAGCTGGAGTTTTTGGAAAATTCTTGCAAGCCCAAAACAAAGATAAATAAATAAATAAATAATTTTGTATAATATATATGTATATGTATAAATTAATTTTTTTGAATATGGCATTGGCATGTAGGAGACGACTTTGCAAAATGGGGAATGACGTGTTTTGACAGGGGGAAAGTGATGATAAGATTTGGGAAGTGTGAATTTGGGGGATCAGATGATGTGCTGGATTGGATTGGATTGTTGTGACACGTGGCCGTAACTTAGACTAATCATGATTTGGGGACACTAATGATCCCTAAAAATGTCACATTATTGGATTTTGACAGTTTTACTTTTTCTTTTACATTATCCAATTAAATGATCTTCATCACGAATATCTTCACCCAGCTTTTTTCCCCTGTATTGGCCATACTTTTACAGTGCGGCAATATTCATGGGCAGTAAAGTTTATGTTGCGAAACGAGGTGGCTCAAAGTCTGAAACATTAAAGATATGTTTATTTTGTAAAAAATGAATGATTTAAAAATTTATTAAAAATGATCGCTTGTTTGAAATGACAAAATGAATCTACAACAATGTTTAAACATAAATTGTTATTAATGATGAAAAAATCTTTTATCGACTAATTTTGCAAGCGACACAAGCGATTATTTTTATCATTCATTTTTCACGAAATAAATGCATTAGATTTAAGTGGTCCACTCAAAGTGTCGGCAACTATTCTACAAGAAAAGTCAACTGTCGAGAATCCGAAGAATGCAAATTTTACAATTGCTATCTCACTCAAGCGTTTTCTTATCCTAAATAACATCCAAAATGAGAAAAAAAAAAAAAACCCACAAGTGTCATCTCGCAATCTCTTACGAAAAACTTACCCAAAAAACTCACAAAGAAAAAAAAAATGTGCAACTTATCTTGTTTGCTCCAATGTGTCATTCCCAAGTAGAATCTCACCTCTTTTAGAAAATCTACTCAAATTAGGAAACCGCCCAAATTATGAAATCATTGAAATTAGGAAACCAACTTAGATTAGGTTTCCATCACGGGCTCAAACCCAAGGCATATTCTCATTGATTCAAGCTCCTAGATAATGACAATCATCAGGATTAAACTACTAGGAGCATCAAGAGAAATCCTCGGCACCTATTCTACGACAAAAGACAGCTGCCGAAAATCCTAATAATGCAAATTTTACAATTGCTCATTCGGTTAGGTGCTTCCTTACCCTAAATTACATCCAAAACAACCAAAAAAAAAACCACAAAGTGTCATCTCACAATCTCTCACAAAGAACTCACCCGTAAAACTTACAGAGAAAAAATAACCTATAATACTCATCTTGTTTGCTCCAATGTTTCATGCCCGAGTAGAATCCCATCCCTTCTAAAAAAGTATAACCAAATTATGAAACCTTTGAGATTAGAATACCCAATCAGACTAAGTTTCTGCATGCTCAAACCTGAGGCATAATTCTCAACAATCTAAACTCCTAGTTAATGACAATAATTAGGGTTAAGTCACTAGGAACATCCAGAAATGCTAGCACGCCAGGGAGGCTCTCTTTTGGCTCCCTCGCACATTTTTTTTTTTTGGGTTAGATTTCCCTCGCACGTTGAGGAGGACCCAAAGGAAGACCAAAGAAAGTTGAATACTCCACCGGCTGCTACCGAAATTTAGGATAGGGATTGAATTAAGGTAAACGATGGCTGCCAATTGCCATCACTCCAGCGGATTCGCCCAATACCGGCTGCCATCAAAAAGGACGACGAGTCTCTCACATTATATTACATTACATTATATTATATTATATTATATTATATTATAATTACATTACATTACATTATTATCTTAATACGACAAAAAATCTGAAAATTGTATACTTGTGACAACTTTACAACGAGTAATTTATAAGCAGAATATAGATTTTTTGTCTTGCCGTGATGGCGGCATAATGAATTGTTCGTCATTCTAGCGATGTGGATTTAGAGATCACCACTGGACGGCAGCGGGACAAGAGAGCGGGACAAGAGAGAGAGAGAGAGAGAGCCAATTTAAAATTCAATTTGACCTAAGTCCCCGTCGAATTTAGGACACGACTCCTACGTGTTACAAGCGAGTCCACGCCCACAGGTTCCTGGTCTCTATACCGCTTGCGAGGTCCATAAATTAAAGAGAGAGAGAGAGGATAAAATGGCGTAACCCACTTAGACACGTTAACCACTCCATTTGTTGAAGGCAGAAAAAGAAAACAGAGAACAAATCAGCTTGCTACTTAGCTGCTACCACCCCGTCGTATGTGCAAATTGAATTACAAACACGGCGTGACATTGTCTCCTAATTAGATACGATAACCACTTCATTTATTAATGGCGAAGAACAAAAGGGGGACGAATCAGCTTGCTACCGACACCTCGTCGCATGTGCAAGTCGAATTAGAAAAACGGTAGAAATTGTCACGCGCTTAGACATGTTAACCACTTCATTTATTAAAGGAAAGAAGAAGAACAAATCAGTTTGCTACTAACACCCGTCGCACGAGCAAATTGAATTGGAAATATGGTGTGAAATTTGACAAATGGAGGATCACCACAAGCTAAATGAATTGAGTTAAAACGCGGTTACGATATCATGTATAAATGTCAAACCCGAAAACTTAAATTAATAGAGGTTGAAGGAGACTGAATTCATATTAGGAGCGCATAAATTCCACAGAGATGTGATGTAAGATGCTTGCACACGTTAATCACACGAATGGTTCCTGAAATTTAATCGAATATATAGTGTTGTCAATGAACTTTTAATTTATTCAATGTGAATTTCAGTTTTTATACTATATGAAAATATCCAATATTATCCTTTCATTAATTCAAATATAGTAATAATATAAAATATTTTAATATGGTTCATGGACGGAATTGATCATATATTAAAAGTTGACGAACCACATTGAACAAATTAAAATTTAAGAGACAACATTGTACGTTAGGTCTAAGTTCATAATTAATTCATAAATTATTTGTCATTTTCTCAATCATAGATGAGGGGGTTATAATTGGGTGTCGCCAACTTGTACACGATAACTCCTCCATTTGCGAAAGACCAAAGACAAAATGAGCTTTGCTAACGATATGTCTGGAAAAAAAAAAATTGTGCATGTGCTACTCCAACTAGTCATGTGCAAAGTTTGTAATTTGAAATTAATTGGTAGCAATTGAAGAATTTTTTGGCTCTTCACAAAATCTTTGCAAGAATGGATATGGATTGGAATTGGTCCCGACGATGGATAAAAAGATGATAGCATTAATTCCAGGTCTCGTTATCTAAAATCGAATAAATGCAAAAAATAAAGAATGGACATATAACCCAAATAACAAATTTACCAATTTCGACTCGGATTAGACGTTTGAATACTAAATTTTGGTTAGCTTATCTATCTGTGTTGCTGATTCTAATGGAGACTAAACAAATTATTTTCAAAGGCCTCATCGAACGAATTAAAAAGTCCTAGATGGACCAAAGTTTAAAGATTGTCTGTGCCTGTCTTCTCAAAAATTAATAATAATAATAATAAAAAATTAATAATAAAAAAAAACCCATGATGTCATGCGAATCTATTACGTCATCAATGTGGTTCATGTGTTGTTTTTCAATTTATTTGAATTGTGGTCCCTGTTTTTGAGAGACAGGATACGTGCTGGCCACTTCCAAGAAGCAATTAACTTATAATTAGAGAAAAAGATAAGGCGCATCAAATTCGTTCCCTCCGCATAGTTCATCCACTCCAATAATTAATTAGGTGACCTTTGTACTTTGTGTGTGGTAAAGTCTAAAAGAAATTATAGAATAATTATAAAAAAAATCACTAAAGTGACGATAGATTCGATATATTAGTTTCTAAACTTTGGGAGTCCATATTCTTGAAGAAAGATTTTATGGTCTCTCTTTTTCCAATAATCTACTAAACCCAATTCCTGATCATTAAAAAAACAAAATTCTTCCTCTAAAATGACAGATTTTACAATATGAAACTTGCAAAAAGAGTATACAAATTGCTCTCAAGTGAATAGAAAATTATCTAAAGGTGTAAAACTTATAATTCTTTTTTTTTTAAGTGCTAAATATACCTTAGTTCATTGATGAGGACCGAAAAATGAGGAGTGTAGTCTGTAGAAATGTAGAACAAAATAACAAGGAGACGAAAATGTGCTGTTAAAAGTTTATTATTGGTCAAAAATATTGTCTTCTTAAGTAGATAAGATCCTTTCAACAAAACAAAAAAAAAAAATAGAAGGACCAAAAATGATGAAAATTTGGAACGCCCTCCTTTTTTTTTTTTGCGAGAGCTTATTACACCCTTTTAATTTTTGTGGGGCAGAGCAATAAGGCTTGAGTCTGAATTTTGATCCGTGCTAGAGAGTGAGAGGCAAAATGAAATGGATAGTGATAATTTACAAACTTTTTATGTAATAGAAAGGAATTTTCAGGTAATTATATATATATATCTATACATAAACGTATATATCTGTCGAGCTAGTTCATTTTTTATTTAAATAGCTGTCCATGCATGTAATCTGTAAAAAGATAGTCAAAAATCTTTAAAAAAAAAAGTAAATTCCAATTTTTCAATATCAAAGAATTATTGTTGGATTGACACTTGGCACTTCCAAAATCCTATTTTCATCTAATGTCAATAAATATGTATGTAAGCAAATTATAGATAATAGCTCGTGACTGGGAAAATTATTTAAAAAGTCCTAAATCTATTGTATTTTTACTAATTCAGTCTTAAACCTTTTAATTTTGTCAATTCAGTCCAAAACATTTTCATTTCTTATCAGTTGATTACATTCGGCCAATTTTGACCAGAATTTGTTGATGTGGACACCAGCCGCCTTACGTGGCAGAGTAGTTGACGTTAACGTGGACAAAATTTATTATTTTTTAAATATTTTTTCAAATTTTTTATAATAAATTTTTAATTTGTTTTTTTTTTTTCTCTCTTTTTCCTCTATCGATTGCCCAACCACTAGCAACTAGCCAGAGACTGTGACTGATGAGGATTGGCCTCATTGGCCTCCGGTGAGCTTGCCCTTATTGGGAACTGGCGAGGCTCGCCCTTGCCAACCTCACCAAGATCTAGCAAGGGATGACCTTGCAAGACGGATTTGGTGAGGGCAAGCCTTGCCTAAGGCTAGCGAGGGTGAAGTGAGGTCGCCCTCACCGGTCATAGTCTTCGGCCGGTCGCCAGAGGCTAGGTTACTGATAGAGGAAGAAGAGAGAGAAAAAAAAAATTAAAAAGTCAAAAAAATATTTTAAGGTAGCATTGGATATGCCACATAAGACGGCTGGCATCCACGTTAGTGAATTCATACCAAAATTGGCCAAATGGACTTAAATTACAAGAAGTGAAAATGTTTAGGATTGAATTGGTAAAATTAAAATTTAGAACTAAATTGACAAAGGTATACTAAGTTTAAGACTTGTTTGACAATTTTCCCACCCACGACTGACTTGAATAATCTCTATCTAGTCAAAGTTCCTTCAATGACTATTTTTTCAGTTAACATTTATGAAAATAGGTTAAGTAATTTCTTCCTATTCTATGATTATACTTCACTTACTCTAGTTCTATCTTCGTTTTTGTTCTAGCAAAAAAAAAAAAAAAATGTCTTTTTTTTTTTTTTGCCTATTTTTACTTTCCTTTCTTACCATTTGATATATTAATATATCTTTTTCTAAATTCATATTTTTTAAAAAGAGTATTTATTCTATGATCTTGACTTTTACAGCATAAGAACTTATCAGATTTAATATAATATATTTCCTAAGTCCATACCAACAAGTATATGTTGTTTCACTTAAATAGGACAGAAAATATATTTTTAGAAATATTTTATGTTTCAAATATGATAAAAAAAAAAAAAAATCGATACATAGAAAGTTGGACTTATGTAGTATGCGATGAGTATTTTATTTTGTGGTATAAATGTCAAGATCTAGAAATCCTACACTACATTAGATTGGTATATAAGGGCACTAACAAGATAAATTTGGTATATAAGGGCCACCACGAAGTGATACATAACACCTCATAAAAGGCCATCACGGGCTCACTCACCTTTAACTTTTTTGTTCTTTTGCTCTTTTAGCTTTTTAATCATCGTAAATTTTTTATGCTAAAAATTAAATGGTTTTTTTAGTATTTAGAAGGTCGTACGTGGTGCTCTATATAATATCTATCATATTATAGGGGTCGGAAGTGATTCTTTTTGCATTGATAATCCGGTGATGGAGTTCTGGTTTTAGTGATTTTGATAACTAAAATTGTCAATTTTGGTTATTTGGAGATAATTATAGGCAAGAGTCTTACATTCATCTATAACTAAGATTTTTTTTAGGAGCTCTGTTAAGGTTATTCATCTCATTTTAGGACTAAAATTTGCATTTTGTTTGGGTGGCTATAAAATCTACGCATTAAAGTTGTATATGTTTCATCAAAATGGAAAATATAAATTAGCAGAAAAGGAGGGAAAAAAAATAAACAAATTTATTGCATTAAACCCATATACAAGCTGGGTTAAACACATATATGGTAAAGTTCAATGACAGAGAGGTGTCCCAGGTTCACATTGAACCTCCGGTCCATTCCATCATCACACCTTCTTTAACTTAGCTCACACCACACAATCCTCACTACCCTCCGGAAATGATGCTTTTCCTGGTACAAATTCATCTGCAACCGCGGAGCACAATTACTTCACGACGGCGGGAAGAAACGGTTGAGGTTGAAAGGAAGAGTGTAGAACTCCTCATTTCGGCTGTCTCCTTTGAACGACCGGAACTTGGCCCACCACGGCATCCCCCGATCTTTGGCGCTGTCCTTGTACTCTAGAGTGTTGTCTAAGAACACGGCCACAATCAGCGCGACCGTTGGGGACGAGAAGAAGATAGTGTTCAAGAAATCATTGAACTGCAGAGAGAGAAAGAGAAGACTAAGTCTACTTGCTTTTCATGAGAATTATCTACAAGTGTGCTAGTGTCATCAGAAAGGTCCAGAATATGAAATCTTACCCATATTGCCCTGGTATGAGAAGGACCATGGAGGGCCTTGGATGTGTATTCTCTGAAGTACTCGGGAACAGACAAGCCTAAGAAGAGCGAAACGCCCACAATGAAGAGATTCCGCATCGAGTTCATGTTTGTGAACTGCAAAAATGACAGCCCCACAGAAGCTGGAAGAAAGCAAATGCAGCTGCTCAATAATAATCAGATGCTAATCTCAAAATGTGAGGGATGGTATATGTAGACAGTCGTGTGGATTATCACTTTGGTTGCACTTACCGACAAGACCAAATAGAACGCAGTACACAGCAGCGAAGATTGTAAATGGTATTGAAGCAAAAAGTGCTCCAAATTTTCCTTCAATAGAAAGGGAAGTAAGTCAGGGAAGTGAGATGGAATGAAGAAGTCACGATAAGTGAATGCTCTATGACTCACCGAGCATTGAGAAGAAAATCATAAAGCCTGCCGAGATCTGAATGACCCTGCGGCTTCCCACCCTGGTGCTTCCAAGAAGACCTACATTTTCTCTGAGACATCGAGAACAAGCTCAGTATTGAGAAAAGGGTGAAAATGAAGGAACTTGATATCAGATTACAATGCCACTTACACCGAGACTGTTGAACCCGTCAATGTCCCAAACATGCCATCCAGCAATATGCCAATTCCCTGTGTGTGATGAAACCTCATGTTAGTTCTTCAAAATTTAGCTGATTTCCAGCTAACTGTACTTCTGATGAGCCAACCGTCTGACAAATTTGCTTGAATAGGTGTGGGTGTGTGTGTGTGTGTGTGTGTGTGAATCATTTCTTCTGGTCTAAATTAAGTAAAAAACAAGGCAACTTGCCAGACCTGCCATCCGATGCCGCGGCTAAGAACATGAGCTGGAGGAGGCGTCGCACTAGCCAGACGAGATGCAGCCTTGTATGCTCCCGTTGACTGTCAAACAGACAACCTCTTAGGGTCACCAGTGGACTAGTGACATTGAAATATTGTGCTAAATCTTCGTTTTTCTGATTAGTACCTCGATTAATGAGACCAGCACGGCAGCCATCATCCCAAAAGCATGTCCAGCATCAAATGTAGGCGCACCCCACTGAAGAGGGTACGGAACCTTTATCCTGACAGCAAGCAACTCTCATATCAAACAAACATTTCGTGTTTTTTACTCTCACAAATTGAGACTTCAGCTAGTCATATAATTTCTTTCTATTAGATTTGATTTATCCTAAAAAAATGCCAGCGATCCTCCCTCGTCATGCTTGAGTATAGACCTATCCGCTATTGGTGCATCACACGCTCTTATGAAAATATAAACTGTGAAAGGTGTTTCCTATTTCAGTGCTTGGTGTTCTTCGACCAGCATATATTTAACCCCTCTAATGTCTAAATGCACATCCAGCAAAGCCAATTGCTCTGCGCTCTCTCAGAGGCACTTCTTACAGTAAATGCTCTAGCCTATGTTGTGGATTAAACTGAGAAGACAAGTTACTGACCATGGAGCAGTGGATATCAGGTTGGCCCTGTCTGTCCGGCAATTGATTTGAGTTAACTCTGGATGATGTTTGTACGCACCGCTTGCCGTCAAGAGGTGTGCATATGCCCATATCACAGTGATCGATATAAGGAGGGCAAACCGTTCGAGTACAGGCAGTCCTCTTAAATGAAAATTCTTTAAGTACTGTAACAAAGTTCAAAAGAAAAAAAAAGATGAGCAGGAAGGAAGATGTACCAGTTGCCATACCATATGATGTGATATTTTTTCACAAACAAAAAGAAGATTTGCTCTCACATACTTTTAAGGGAAAAGGGTGACAAATATTGAACGGTTTATTATTTCATATGAAGTAGGATTTATCTGAATTATATCTCAATGAAATCAATGTATTGCCGATATAGGTCTATTACCTGGGAGAAAGCAATAAACAAAATAAACATGGGGATGCCGATTTCAACACATCTTCCAACCTGAAAGATGCACCATAAGTGTAAGATTAATGAATGAGGGTGATTCTTCGCTGTTGGAGGAATCCACAAATTCATAACCAGTGTCAGGAAGAGTGCAGTATCCTACCACTGGGAAACCTCGATCAAACAGACCGAAGCCCGCCAACGCAATCACAGGTACCATACCTAGCGGGCTGAAGAACCTGCATCATAAGTCACATACATCAGAGATTGTGCTTCTGTTAACTTCATTAGCAGAGGGAAATAATTTGTGGGATAAATTCTATACCGGGAACATATTGCCCACATCTGACTGTAACCAAGAATGATTTGGATGCTTGATGCTACGATCAGAGCGCCCTGAACTGCTCTCATCGTACTAAGGAATCTCTAGAAATGTATAGACAGTTCTAGTCATGTGAGTGCTTGAAGATATTTTATAAGTTTACCCATGAAATTCAACATTGTCTCCTAGACAATGCTGTTTCATGTGGACTTAACCATGTGGGCAAGTAAAAAATCTTCTTAACTTACCAAATGATCATCCTCAATTCTTGTTAGTTTGGAATCATGAATTATCGATATAATGGGGACCATGTACGCATAAGAACCTCCTATAACTGTTGGCAACCGGGTTCCAAATAGCGTCTGAAGGAGAGTATTAATTCCCTCGACAAATAGCAACGTCTGCACTACTCTCACTTTGTCACCCTGGCCAACATAGAAACCAAAGATTTCAGCGACATAGGGCAAGCAAAAGTCCCTAGTAAATTTCCAAGACAAGTTCAATTTATACTTATTCTCCTGGAACAATCATTAAAATATTAACCTATCATAATGAGAAAAGACAGAGAGCACTTTGGTCAGATTAATAGCTTATATTTTAGGCCATTCGAACGAGTGCCGTGAAAGCGGTTGCTAGTAAGTTTCTATGTTGAAAATCATTGAAACCCGGTATGATAAATTCGCACATACAAGATATGCGAACGTGCAAAAACTCACTTACAATTGGAAATCACACTGATTATAAGACGAGTGGTGCTGACTGCTGTCAAAGTTTCAGGGTAGCTACTGCGAAATCTGTAGATTCTTCGAATGACTTAAGTCATGATGCTGACACATCCTTATAAGCTTCTCCAAAAAGGAAATGACTAAAAATTTGTGATAAATATGCTGATTGAACTCATCCTAACCGCGATTATTTGCTGTAAATCTCTCTGCAGTTATTGCAATATTAGCAAGAAAGATGCTCTGCTCAATGATCCATTCCCACAAGCACCACTCAACAGATAAATGAAAGGAGCATCTATGATAACGATTCACTAACGAGAGGGAAATTAATGAACAAAGGTTCACTAAAGCTGGAGTGAAATGATAGATAAAAAGAAAAGTAAAATGAGATCAATCAGTAGACAAGAAAGAACCAGAAATAGTATCCACTCACATCACTGCCTCCCATCAAAGGAACCAAAAACGAAGGGATCATCACTGCTGTTCCCAGGGCCAAAATGTAGTGCTGAAAGCCCAAAGCTATTGCTTCCCCTGGTTGCAAGATCAAAAACTCACACACATCAAGCGCAACAAACAAGGGGGCGTTTCATGTGCTGAAGATCATCAAGTACTGAAAATGGGGGGATCAACAAGACCCTAAAAGAGAAAAAAAGAACAGAAAGGAGAGGATTGGCCTATACCCCAAGAAGGGTTGGAATCTATGCAATACTCCAAGCCCTGAAGTTGGTCCATCGGTAAGTGGCTTATCTCTTCTGCCTTTGGAGCCGCCATTGTCGTCAGTTCTCACGCTCTGAGAAAAAGCTCCTCTGCTGCCTCTATCTCCAAACGGGTCTCCCCAGAATGAAGCACAGAGACGAATGGGCACAAAACCTCGGTCTCCACTGATGTCAAAACCGCAACTTGAGTACAACCCAATGTCTGTCTCTGTGTCTAAGAGAGAGAAAGAATGGACCAAAGAGAGAGAAGCTAGCAGAGAAATGGAAAAGCTAAAAGCGAGCTCGAGAGCGAAAGAGAGAACAAGTGTGAAAGGTCTTGAGGAAAAACCTAAGCACTTGCCCCCCACTTTAAACCCCTTTAGAGAAGCAAGTGTTAAATTTTTGACAAGCATCAGGAAGTGAGTCACTGCAGCATCAGCTCCTTTCGGATTTTGGCACAGTGAGAGAGAGAGAGAGAGAGAGAAAAAGAACCGTTGAGCGTTCCTCTGCGCTTGTCCCCGAACTGCCCCTTAAGGAACTTCCCCACAACTCCCGAGAGTCCGAACTGGATTTGACCGTTGCCCCCCACTGTACTGTTCCCAGTTATTAAATCTAATCTCGCTTTTACTGCAAGGAGACCCCAGCAGCATCAGCAAGCCTTTATTATATTTTGACCCGCAGGAGAAGAAGACAACAGGCCCAAAAAAAGGGAGGATGGCGATTTGTGTATTGTTGGCTTCCATCTTTGCACGGGGCTGCTAGTTTTCCCCTCCTCAAAAGGAGAGAAAGAAAAAGTTGGAAGCTAGAGAGAGAGAGAGAGAGAGAGAGGCTGCAAATCTTCTTTTGAGCCTTGGAGATGAGAACCCTCTGATTTTCAATGTTTGATTACATATGGTATGAACTAGATTAGTATATACGGGTATCTAACACAAGTCGCTTTTCTTCAAGCATATCAACAAGTGTCTTGCTACGTTTATTAAGCACATTCAATTCAAAAAAGTTAAAACTTTCGAAAAAGTTTTTATATCGTTGTGCTTTTGTTTTTGGTTGGAATACTGCTGTACTTTACACGAACATGGACCGCAAGTTTTATTCATTGATTCTTTAATAAGTGTTCTCAAGACATTCATTTACAAATATCAATTTTTTAAGGATTCCCTATTAATGAATCCAAACATTTATGAATTCTATTTAATAAAAAGAGTATATTATTAATGGACTAATAACACATTGGAGTGTATGTAAAATATGAAACATGATTTTAATTTTGTATTGCTGTGAGAAAGTTGCGCCAAATGCCCTTTGAATATGTAAATGGATTGAGAAAGTGTTCGATTTTCAAAATGCCGAATGTATATGTCACAAGCAAGGGACTGTTCGGAAAAAAACTGAAAATATTAACATCGAGTACTATAGCACTGAATTATAAGAGTCGCATCTATTTGATTCCCACTTTTAGGTGTTGAATTAATTTGCCTTGTTTGACAATCATCGCAATCGAAATATTGAATTTTAGTGATTTCATTACGTTGCTTTATTGGTAGCAAAATGGTAACTGAATGAACTTGAATATAATCATGAAAAAAATTATAAGAATTTCTCTAGTTCTAGCTAGTATCATGAAAGCAAGTTAATCGTGGACCAAAAAAAAAAATGAATACCCTCAATTGTAGGGATGAACGATTATAGATTCCATATAGGTTCCATCATAAATCTATCCTATCACTCCAGAGTTGATTTCAAGGTTTATCCAGGTTTCATATGTATAATTAGTAAAACAATTGCAGTGAATCATCACCTTTAATGACCATCTCTTATTGCTCTAATATATTGACCACAACTTATATATAGGGCGCGAATGATAACTATTCTAGCCAGAAATTGATTTTTGGAAGAGAAATATATTTTTTTATTTCTATTTCTAGATGAATTTCTAAGCAAAAATACCAGTTTGATAACAACAAAAAATTTGTACTCTAAAAATAGAAATTCATTTGATAACGACACAATTTTTTTTCCTTTCAGACGGCAGCGATCGGTGACCGGCAAACAGCAATGATGGGCTACGATCGGCCGGCGACAGTGGCGGCCGGTGATCGGCGATCGGCGGTGGCGACCGACGGTCGGCAACCGACAACCGGCGACCGGCAACGGCCGGCGATCGACCGACAACTGGCGACGGCCGGCGATTGGCCAACGACAGGCGATGGCTGGTGACCAGCGGTGATAGCCGGCAACCAGCGATCGGTGGCGACAGTGGCATCTAGCGGAGGATGGTCGACGGCGATGAACAATGAGAAAATTTTTTATTTCTCATTTCTGTTCCAAACATAGAGAAGTAGAAAATTCTTACTTCTGATTTCTATTCTAAACCTATTTTTGGAACCAAAATCTATTTCAGAAATAAAAAAACAAAATAATTTTATCAAACGGATTTCTATTCCAGAAATAGGTCTGGAATAGAAAAATTATTTCTGGAACAGAAATCAGAGATTGTCATGCACCCCCATAGATACATAAATAGTATAAAATCTTAACAAGGTAAAAATCTCAATCATAAAATAGAAGTTTGGACCAGTATTAAATTATACACTCATCACTAAACGCCATGGAACATTACAAGATCACTCAAAGATATAGATCAAGAAAAATACGAAAAGTTATTATAGGTTCCAAATTCCATCTATCTAAAACCTAGAACTTACTCATCGAAATAGGTTTTCCAATTGTTGGTACTCGAAACCTATTATGCATACCCTAGATGTTAGAAATAGACAAGTTCCTACCGGTCTAATTCTTCCATTCGAGGTTCTAATGCTTGCTCCTACTCAATTGTGTCAAGGTCGCCATAATCTAAGTGAAAATGGAAACATGTATTTTTTTTGGGGAGATTCGATAATTCGTAACTCTCATTCTATTTAACGTAAGAACTTAATTGAATCAATTTGATAAGTTTTAGAACATGATTATATTTTTTTAAAATTTTTAAAACTCAATTTTCACTACAAATTTTGAAACTTCTAATGCGGTTATCTCAAAAGAAAATTATAAGATGTTTTCAAAACCAAGACCACACCAAAATTTTCAAATTTATCAACATTACAGGTTTAAGGTGATATTCTAAATCTTCCAATTGAAGAGCCATAACTTGCAATAATGGTGTCTCAATTGTGAAACATTAGGAATGATGAGTAATTATTTCCAAATCAGTAAATAATTCAATTCTAAATATGAATTGATTGATTGAACTTCATTATCAGGTCTGTTTATCCATTGAATTCTAAGACACTATACTGACTTATTATGACAGATTCTTAGGATGTGCTAATGGTCCTGAAAAGTCAAAAGCTAGTAATATAGGGGGAAAACAAAAGAAAAATAAAAGATTGTACTATTCAAAAGATAATTACATTAGGCACAAAATCTATTGAAAAAAATTGAGTATGCCTTCTATTAATTTTGTGAAATACAACATCCTTCTAATGAGGAAGAAATATATATATTTCAACGATACATGTCAATGATAAAAGAGAAATGAGTTTCATCATGCATGTGCTAAAAAAACAAAAAAAAGGGCCCCCGGGATGATTGGTCAACATCCGTTCCGTGGGTCCAATGTTTGAAGTCATGATGCATGTTGACCCAACTTTTTAATAGACCCTTAGATGACGCACTCAAAGGACTCGCCGTCGTTTTGATTAACGATAGTATGAAGGAGAAGAACATCTGTCGAGACATAATTTTCCGGGAAAATCGGCACCAAGGATGCTCCGCAATTACTTCATTACTCAACCATCACAGACTTGGGATGTATTTAGGTCATCATTAAATGCCTTTATACCAGAGTTGAGATGTTTGGCAACATAATTCTAAAGGTTTTCCAATTAAAGTTGACAATTCCAAAATTCCTTAGTCTTGTGCAGGTCCCACCCAGTATTGACATCAAGCATTTTCGGAATACTACTTTCGGGAGTAATGAATATTTTTGTTTCCGACTTTGCCGTCGTTTAAATAATCTAAATTCCATTTTGACCATCATCCTCACTTTCCTATACAAATCCGACTGGCATATCGAAACCTTGGTGTGGTGTTTATTTATTTTGCACCTTAAATGGATGAAGGTTGTCCATATACCAAGTACATTTATGTTGAAGTTTGAGTTGATGTGGCGTGTATTTTGGGGGGCACTTTCTTCTAATATTTGTTGTTTTGCTACTTCCCACTTTTCGTAAGCCAAAAAGTTCTTCATACTTCATTGGCATCTCGTCTCTTGTCAAATTAAGTTGTGATCCACCTAAGTTGAATAAAACATGCATCTCTGTGTTTGTGCACTTGCTAGGGATCACTTTACCCAATAGCCATGCCTCCAAAATAAAGTGTAAGAACGAATTCTTAATGAATGATTCTACATAAAATCTGCATATTTTGAAAAAAATGATAAAAAGAGACAAGTCAAATTGTTTAAGCAGAAGAAATCAAAATGCAAATCCCATCAAATTGTTTAATCTTAATAGCTTAAGCTTCCCAAGGAACATCATTTTTCTCTACTATTTCAAAAGCTATTTGTCTTCTGCTCTGGTCTAATCTTGTCATCTTTCCAGTAATTGAAACAAATAAATACAAATAACAGAGGGAGTCCGACTAGACCCCGATGTGTGAATCATAAGCTTTGCCAAAACTCCTGTAACGACTATTTTTTTCACCCTCTGAGGCGACGGTACAGGCAAGCAGCAGCGGCAGCCTTGAAATCGGTGCGCCTGCGCCACGGTACGGATCGGCTCAGAACGGAACCGTCGCTATTCGGCGGCATATGTTGCCATATGCGTCAGCCATGGTTAAAATGCCCACGACATTTTACCCCCTTCTCTGCCCCCAAGGATCTCTGCATCCTATAACTTTTCTCGTGAACGTTTTGAACGGCGGAATGATCCAATTAAATGTCGTCCTAACAGACTTTTGAGGGATAATACCATAAATAACCTGAATTGATATATATATATAAATTTATCATAAACTAATTTTTTTATTTTGGTAAAGATATCCTAAACTAATGTTTTAACCATCAAAACCCTAAATGCAGACTTTAAGATTGTCATCCGTCCCTAATCTTAAAGGCTACGTGGATAAAATTTAGGATATAATAAAATTTATTAATACTTGTGTTTGATGCCTACTTAAGATAGAATAAAGTTGAATATAAGTGGAATATACACTATATAAAATTATCTCATGGAGAGATGAGATAAATGTGAATAGAATTTTAGCATTCATAATAGAAAAGTTATTTTTTTGAACAACGGACTTTTTAAATTAACAAAATTAAAATTACATCTCAATATAAAAAAATATTTGAATTCTAATATAAGAAACTCAAAATAACAAAAAGTAACAATTTATTATATATTTTAGGTATTTTAGTATTTTGGTCATATTAGTATAGTTTATTATTTAATAAAATTTTATTAGAGAGTGATGGCGGGGAAAAAAAAAAAAAGATTAATTAATAAAAAAGAGGAAAATAAAATAAAATAGAAAACCAAATGATATCAAATAAGGAAGAGTGTTGCGAAAGATTTTTACCATTTTTATTTGTAAAATTTTTGGTTCATTTTACATAATATGTCGTTTATATATCAAATAACAAAAAAAAATAACGGTTTAGTTATTTTAATTTAATCTTATTTTTATTTATATGATATGATGTGAATATATTTGATTTTATTATTACAATTACTAAATAGTGACTATGATATATCAAAATCCCTTGAACCTCATATTTTATCATATCTAGTTTAATCTTTATTAGAAATCCGGACAAACAAACATAACCAAAGATGTTATGTCTCCCTCAATTAATGATTCAGCCTGGAGGAGCTCACTAGGCTCAAAACATGTTTCAAGCAAGTCTTAACAAATCGTCGAAACCCACTATCAAGTTTACTTTCAACTCAAGTATGACTAATTTTCAAGTCGTTGAGTGAAGTCAAGATTGGCAGTAAATAAAGAACTAACTCCAAATTCAACCATCTTATAATTTAGAGAAAAAACCCAAAAACTCTAAAATTATGTTAATTATAATACATTTATCCCAATTTTTTTTTGACACAAAAAATCTCAAACTTATACCCATGGGATATGTATACCCTCTGTCACAGTTTCATTAATGATGACAGTTAAAAATCCTATGTGGCTGCCTACGTGATGAAGGAAAAACAATGATAACATGACATCAATGTGGCTTCCGTATGGCCAAAACGTTTTGATGGCCATTTAAACTAGGAATAATTCTGCTTCATGTTTCTCCTCTCTCTCCCTTTCTCTCTCACGTTGAATTGAAGAAGTCATTTGCCTCAAATTCTAGGATTTGTTCATGTTATCTCTCAGAAAATCTCATTTGCTCTCTTGATCGATCCCTCCACATTATGTAGGGTCATTGCTCCCTCTCTGTTTTTGCTCATTGCTGAAGCTGTATTCGCTAGATTTGGGACTCACTTGAGAAAGCTCGATTCTAGCTCGGCAATTATCTAAATCTACGTGAACCTCTCAAGGATTCAACCACAACCAATAAAATTATCTAAAGTATGAACTTACTCGACATGCTTAAAAGTAGAACACTGAGGTTTTCGGTCTATGAACTCTTTTTTTTTTTTTTTTTTTTTAGGATCAATATTGTGGAAAACCCCAAACTAGTATACGGAAAACTTCAAACTGACAAATTTATTCCAAATTAATTCTTTGACAATAAAAAAAAACACCCAAAATTTGTACATTTGTGATAAATTTATTCAAAACTAATCTTTTTACCACTAAAAACTCTAAACCGATACACTTGAGACAAATTTAATCCAAACTGATTTTTTTATCACAAAAACCCCCAAACTACTGCATTTGTCACAATTTTATTCTCTGTTAGTTTTCGTTAAATTGAATTAATATCACAAAAAAATCTCAAACTAGTATACTAATGACAAACGAAGGATAAAATTTCAAACTAGTACATTCATTGATTATCACATGCCATCCAACTTAGTAATTTGATAGTAAAATTTAACAAAAACTAATGGATGATAAATTTATCATAAATATAAAAATTTAGAATTTTTGGTAGTAAAAAAATTAATTTGGAGTAAATTTATCTCAAATGTACTGATTTGGGTACTTATGACCACTAATCCTCTTTTGTCTTTAAAATGAGTCATCGATCATTCTAGCACATACCTCAAATTTCAAGAATATGGTAAAGCTAACATGGATTGTCTGTAAAGATAAAATGTAACATCCGTTTAATTTAATTCAATGCCTTGAAAACCCTTATCAATACTTAAGCTAGGCCATATTATCTAGCCTAAATGTCAAGGAAAACCTTTCTCACAATGGTTATTATGTAACAATGTCATCGGGTACCCATAGATTTCGATGAAAACAAACGGGGACCAGAATCACGAACATGTGGAGGGTCAAGAACTATAACTTTAAAGATAGTGGATTTTGAAGGTAATATTGGTCTCCACCACTAACTTGTCGGGATAATTACTAAAAAAATGATAAATATATTGCATGAATATAAATTCAATTCTAAATTTTTAATTTGATTAATTTAGTAAATTTTATAATTTATCGACATAATTTTTCCGGCTAATATTAGTCGGAAATTGCTAATGTTGTTGCTAACCATCTTAAGTAACAAGGCGAATGCTGGTATGGATAATTTTTATCGATATGCCAATTTTCTTTAATTCTAACTAAGGGCTGGCAAGGGCCGTCATCCAACCCTTGCTAGGGTTGAGTACCGCCACCAGCCACCACTAGATAAGAGAAAAAAAGAAAAAAAAAGGGGGAAGAAAATATTCATTAAAAGAATTGAAAGAAATTGTAACAATTGTTTATATTAATATCAGTCATATCACGTAAAACGATCAATATTTACGTTAAAGATTGCTAGTCAAAATTAATTGGAATTAAATTGAAAAATTATAAAAAAAATATTTATTATTAAACTGACCACATCAACAAGTTTAAAGCTTTGGGTACGATAAGTTCACGACATTTTTGATAATTTTCCCACCCTACTCCTTTTTGGGTGTCGACAGATGTGGTGTTGCCAAAGTCGCAGGCTACGGTAGGCTAAGGTTGTCAAATCAACCAAAAAGAAAAGAACTTCAAAGAAGAAACTGATGGGGAATTTGCTGGATTTAGATTACGAGGTGGCGGTGATGTGCCGATTTGCAAAAGGTAAAGAGAAGTCTCTTTGGGCCGTGCATACGAGGATGGGAGCTTTTAGGAGCTAAAAGAAATAGCCAAAAAGGGTTTCCGATAAGAGTGTGCTTATCTTCTCACGTCTTAAGTTATCCTTAAATTTTTCTTAAAAGGAGGTGCACTCATCTTTTAAGTTCAATAACTAGGTTTAATGATCGCTTGCAAATACTGATAAACTTTACAATGCACATCAATTGCCCCACACCTTTTATGGACCGTCTTTTCAGAGGAAATTTCCTGCAACCGTCTTCTGATTTGTGGTTTACAACCATGGATGTTGTTTGTACTTACATTGGGTTGATTTAACATCGGCGTGATGTCCCCTCTGATTAGGGTTTTCCATAACGCAACAACACTCTATTATCATATTGGATTCCTTAGGAAACTTCATACCGAGGGTGAGCTGGAGAGCAAAGCCTGGCTCGTGCTTTTTCCATGTCCAATCATCCACCGCAAAGACACGACTCGCTTTTCCACGCCAGTCCCCGCTTAATTCGGGCTGCGAAACCCGAGAAAAGAAAAGGGACCGACTTTGCTGGACCATCTGGCATAAGTTCAACGCTCCCGATCGATTGAAACCTTGTTTTCTTCGTGTAGGTTAAGGGGGTACGATGATTGCAGGGTCAAAACAAAAGTAGGATCTTAAGTTTTCGGATCCGTTACTCATGCTCATCTCTGTGGAGCCAGAAAAAGTCACTTTGCACGAAAGAAGCAGCTTTTAACTGCTCGAAAACTTTTAGTTGGGCAAGTGGTTTATCTCCTAGGGATTCTCATGGATATTGGGGTTGATGCTGCAAAATAATTGAGTGTTAATCCCATCCACAATTCTTTGTGTTGAGTGTGCACATTTGATGTTGATAAAGAACTTGTTATTGAAAGGAGAAATTATCCAAAAAATCTTAAATATATTGTATGACAATCAATTCAATTCTAAATCCTTAAATTAACACTTCAATACTAAATTTTTTAATTGTCTTGATTTCATTCTAAATTTTTGGACAATTTGCTAATTTTTTAATCAAAAATAAATATTTCATTCACATCATGAGAGGTTAAAAACAAAATGAATCACAAACAACAAAGTAGAATAACAAAGCACAAACTATTGTAGCAAGCACATTGTCATCATACAAGAATAGACCTATCTTGGCATTAAAACATAACGAATGACGGCCGATTATCAAATCTTGCATCATCATAAGTGATTAGCACATGCTATAATTTTCTTCTCCAATAGTCTTGCCTTGCTTAATGAGCTACGCATGTTTAAGTTCAACATCGTCAATACTATCACTTTATGGAGATATTGAAATTAAGTTGAATAGACTCTCAGATCTAGATTTAGATCAGAAGAGATTGAACAAACACATAAATGCCTCTAAGGAACTCTTAGATCTAAATCTAGATCAAGAAAGAAGAGAAGAAGAGATCACATATCTAGATCGAGATCAAGAGAGAAGAGCTTTCAAAATTTGGAGAAGTCATATAACCACTTCCAATGCCACATGAACTCATCAT
The DNA here is from genome assembly GCA_014182375.1 of Eucalyptus virginea. Taxonomy (NCBI): domain Eukaryota; kingdom Viridiplantae; phylum Streptophyta; class Magnoliopsida; order Myrtales; family Myrtaceae; genus Eucalyptus; species Eucalyptus virginea. Next base: position 7,607,561 of record CM024517.1, on the reverse strand, counting down.
GTTCTCCTCGATCCTATTGAACTTCTTGGGTTAGAGGATTTGAAGTAGTGGGTTTATTCCTAACGATGGAAGTGGAAAATACCCTCAACGAGTAAAGAAGAGCATTAACGGTGAGCAAAGAAAAAGTAAAAAACTGATGAAAATAATAAAATACTTCCAAATCAGGTCGGGAGAGAAAATCTCAATTCAAATTGAGAATATGGAGCCTCCTTTGACGAAGAGTTATTTCTCAATCGAGGGAGCTTGTAGTGGAAGAGAAAAAGGGAATCAAAGAGAGGTGGGGGAAAAGAGAAAGCGGGTTGAGTTTATCTAAAGGAGCTTCTTTACATAGTTATTTCTCAATCAATATAGTCATAAACATTTTAACTATTTGTCAATTTAGTCATTTTAGCTAATTTAAGTTGAAAATCACTAATGTGAAGATTCGGTTAATGTCATTTATTCGACATGGCATGATCAATATTGACAATTTTTGCACTTTTTTTTTTTTATTTTTTGAATTTTTTCTTTTTCTTCTTCTTTTTCCATTTGCCAGCCTCAAGTGATAGTTGACCTTGCCCAGGGCGGATAGCCCTTGCCAAACCTCTAGATCTGGGGAGGTCTGCCCTCGCTAGATCCAACAAGGGAGGCTAGCGATGGCCATCGAAGGGAAAAAGAGAAAAAATATATAAAAAAATTTAAAAATTACAAAAATTGTCAATGTCAACATTAGCATGCCATGTAGGACGGATGGTGCCGACTAAATGACCATGTCAATAATTTTTGGCTAAAATTAGGTAGAATATCTAAACTGACAAATCGACAAATCATCAAAAAGTCTAGAGTTATATTGACATAATTGAAATGTTTATGATTAAATTGATAAATTATTACAAGGTTTAGGACTAAAGTGATACAATTAAAATGTTTAAGAATGAATTAACCGTTGTATAATAAGTTTAGGACTTTTTGACAATTTTTCCTTTTTAAACTACATGAAACATGTGGATTGTCTTAATATAACTAAATTTAGGGAAATTTCAAATAAGGATCCGAGGTTAATCTTGTTTCAAATAAGGACGTGAAGTGGATATATTAGTCTTAATAAATGCCCTCAAGTGTTTATGGTTGTTTCAAATAAGAGCCTAGCCTTACCATCTCGGTAGCTAGGAAAATTTTTTGATTGATCCGGAATATTATTTTCCAAATACAATTTAAATTTAAATTAAATTAGATTAAAATTAAAAAAAAATACAAAAATGGAGAAACGTAGGCAAAGGGAGCCCTTTGTGGCCGTTGCTTGCCAGTGGGGCGACGGTGATGGTTGGTGGGGTCATCGGCACCTAGGCGAGGGTCAGTGACCCACATCGACGACCCCACCGACCAGAGGCAAAGGCTAGCAAGCCTTTGCCAAAGATGAGAAGGGCAATGACCCTCTCCCATATCTAGGTGAGGGTTGACCGCCCTCACCTAGCACCCCTAGACCTCATCGCCTAGGTTAGGGAGTGTTGGGAAGGGTGGGGCTCACCCTCTAGGAGGGGTTGCCCTCTCCCGTCTCTAACCCTCGCCTCTGGTCAGAGACGCCAGCCCTCATTGAGATGCTGGTGATCCCACTGCCCAATGTTGTCGCCTACTAGTGATAGGACGGTGGCCACAAACAAGAGGGAGCCCTCCCTCCCGTGTTATTTTTTTTTTTTTGGTAAAGAAAAAACAGAAAAAAGGGAAAAAACTAAAAAAAATTAAAAGATGAAAATTTTCTTTCTCAAACAATTAGTTAAATTAAGTTCTTATTTGAAACAAAGTTCATTTTTAGTTTTTATTTAAGAAAATAAGGGTACTTCGAGCCTTTATTTGAAACAATATCTACTTTAAACTCTTATTTAAAATGTTCCTTTAAATTTAAGTAGCATAAGTACAATGTTATATTAATGTTTCATTGGGTGATCAAAATTTACATAATTAGGTGATTAAATTTTGGGAGCAATTATCATAGACGTAATATGACCTTTATTTCATACATTTCCTATTATGTCTTGATTTCCATATAAAATAATTTCAATACAATTTTCTGTCTCTCATCTATATTGTGTTCTTATGTTATAGTAAAAAGAAAAATTCTTCTATTAAATACTTAGAGTTTCTATTAAATTGTGATTAATGAAGAGAGGAGAATCAATGAATGAAAATGGCAAAAAATAGCCGCATGGGATGTTTCTCTTAGAGGCCTTCATGTGATGTGGGCTTCAACTAAGCCCAGCCCAACTCGGAGAATGTTTGAACATTCTATCCACCGGTTAAAGGGGTGATATATCGTCAACATAAAAGTCAGCTTAACTTTTCAAAGATTTGTCCAATGCCTAGCTTTCTTGCACAAATCCAGCTTTTGAATGAGCTTTGCCACATCATTGGAATGCCTCTGATTCTCCAAACAAGACTCTGTTAGAATTCGAAGAATACATGATGAGAAGGTCGCCGAAATTTGCCAGGCGATATCAATTTACCCTTTGAAGCACTCTTATGCAGATATAAGGAGAAACGACAGTCTCTGATTTGCCAATTTGTTTAGCTATATGGTCAGATTCCTCTTTGGGTATTTGAACAATCTTGATCGCGCATTCGAGATCCAAAATTCGTCATCGATGGACTTTGTCTAGCATCTCTCCTTTGTTCAAGAGATCTACCTACCGCCTGCCCCCCATCTCCTCATGTCCCCTCCCGAACTATTTCAATCCACACCACCCATTCGCAACCAGGCGAGGTTTTCCGAAATTAGTTAAGTTTTCCCAAATTAAGAAGAAGGTCAATACAATACATGATAAGACCTTTATCCAAGAGTTTGAACGACAACATCAGCCCATTTACAAGCTTTCAAAGACGACTCAATCGTGTAGGACTTTGTCATGGGGTCGCTCTAGGAAGTGGCCCTCCCTTAAAACCCCATCCATTTTGTCCAGGTGTTTCTCCACACCATCTCATCTTATCCAATAGTCTGATTTTGATCGCTCGAGGACTTGTCATTTTCTCAAATTCAATTCCTTTCGATCCATCGTGCATCTCTGACTTAAGCACAAGGTAATCTGTTTCCAACATTACAAATTGTCACAACAGGTGTTAAAACTTTTAAGCTGTTATAGTGTGGTTTATACTCTCCATTGATAAGATGGCACGGAGGTCCCGCTACTTGATAAGGAGGTGTGGTTGTGAGATAGTGCCATGAAGCCGTTAGAGAAGGTTTTATAATTTGAGCCTATATTATTTTCGTAGCTTAGGTATAGGCACATGAATACTTATAAAATATATATAATTTCTTTTTCTTGTATTTGAAGGATGTAGTAGAAAGATTTGAGGTGTTGACTACGTCATCCTGCATTGGCAGTCAGCTAAATTGGAAGCGAATGAAAAGGTGAGAAAAGTTCGAAAGGTGGGACTAAAATCGAAAATTGGATCAAACTCAGTTTTTTCTCTACGCTAGGCCTTCTGATATTGGTCTAACGAATGAAGTGGTAAAGACTTCTTGGGACTCAGTAAGGTCAAGAAATCAGTTCGTAAATTATAGATCCATGGGCAAGAAAATTGCAAATCGGACTCCCACCATTCTCTAAATTGGAAGCGAATGAAAAGGTGAGAAAAGTTTGAAAGGTGGGACTCAATTCGAAAATTGGATCAAACTCAGTTTTTTCTCTACGCTAGGCCTTCTGATATTGGTCTAACGAATGAGGTGGTAAAGACTTCTTGGGACTCAGTAAGGTCAAGAAATCAGTTCGTAAATTATAGATCCATGGGCAAGAAAATTGCAAATCGGACTCCCACCATTCTCTAAATTGGAAGCGAATGAAAAGGTGAGAAAAGTTTGAAAGGTGGGACTCAATTCGAAAATTGGATCAAACTCAGTTTTTTCTCTACGCTAGGCCTTCTGATATTGGTCTAACGAATGAGGTGGTAAAGACTTCTTGGGACTCAGTAAGGTCAAGAAATCAGTTCGTAAATTATAGATCCATAGGCAAGAAAATTGCAAATCGGACTCCCACCATTCTCTAAATCCCCTTCTTCTCCCCCCCTTCACTCATGTTACTATCAATGAAGATAACTGGAACTTTTCTTCTTACGGGAAGTGTGCCCATCAAGAATTTCTTTTTCAAAAGCTGACTTGATGCAATAGTTGAGAAACAAGACCGGCGTATGAGAGGACACAATATCATAAATAAGATTTGATGTTGATACGAGAATGGGATGACCTGATGTGAATGATTCCATGAATGATGTCTCTTCAAATACTAAATTAAATACAATAGATGCTGTTAGTTTTACAACTCATTGGACCTTTTTATACTCCCCACCGTGTGAATGTTTTGCTTGCAAAGACTCAATCAATTTACCTAAAATCTCAAATTGGTACACTTTTAACAATTTTATATTAAACCGATATATTTGTGACGAATTTACTCTTTGTTAGTTTCCGTTAAATTTTACTGTTAAATTACTAAGTTTGATAATACATAACAATTAATTAATGTATCAGTTTGGGATTTACTTTCTGTTTATCACAATTGTGTCATTTTTGTGATTTTTATGGTATTAATCCAATTTAATGGAGGATATATTTGTTATCAATATACCGATTTGGAAATCGAACAAATTAGTTATGGGTAAATCTATTACAAGTGTATTAGTTTATGGGTTTTTGTGGTTATTTGAGGTAAATTTATTAAAAGTGTACAAGTTTGGATTTTTTGGTGGTTAAAAAATTAATTTATAGTAACTTTATCATAAGTATATCAGTTTAAAGTTTTTCAGGATAATAACACTTAGTTTTTCAAATCATTGAATCTTTTTACACTCCATGCTAGAATATTTTACTCGCAAAGGTTCAGCCAGTTCACATCTCTTTAACTTTTTTTTGGACGTCTCGTAATTATCTCGCTGATCCCGCTTGACTTGTCAAGCAATACTTGAAACAAAATAGCCCTAGGATACTAGTCCTTGTACTACTACCTACAATTTTACATCTTCTGATCAAGATGGTGAGAGATTTAAACCGGTATACTTATGACAAATTTATTCTCTATTAGTTTCTATTAAATTTTACTATCAAATTACTAAGTTGGATGATACGTAATGGTTAATTAGTGTACCGGTTTGGGATTTACTTTATGTTTATCACAATTTTATCATTTTTGTGGTTTCTATGGTATTAATCCAATTTAACGAGAGTATATTTGTCACAATTGTACTAATTTGAGGGTTTTTGGCGATCGAACAAATTAGTTAGAGGTAAATATATCACAAGTATACTAGTTTAAGGTTTTTTTATGGTCACTTGAAGTAAATTTATTACAAGTGTACAAGTTTGGGGTTTTTCGTGGTCAAAAAATTAATTTTTGGTAATTTTATCATAAGTGTATTATTTTGAAGTTTTTCAGGGTATTAACCCTTAGTTTTTCAAGTCATTGAACCTTTTTACGCTCAATGCCAAAATATTTTACTTTCTCTTTAACTTTCTTTGGACGTCTCATGATTATCCTGTTGATCCTACTTGACTTGTCAAGCAATACTTGAAAGAAACTAGTCCCAGGATGTCGATCCTTGTACCGCTACATACAATTGTACATCTTCTTAACAAGATGGCGAGAGATTCATCCCTTTGCATCATACTAGTCTCTATCTCCATTTTAGCATGGCTTTCACCTTGTGATGGCAACATCTCTAGCCAAAAGTTTTCAGATCTGAAAATTTCTCGGATCATTTTTTAGTTGTGCCTCTGAGGCATTTTGTCGAACGCATCACATGTATTTGATTGAGGAGTGAAACAAAGGCATAATGAGTCACGCTTAGCTCTTTCCGGCAAAAAGACCATACCAAAATTATCGAAAAACAAACATCAAGTTCCAAACGAAGGAATTGACTTACACTTAATCAATCACTTAAAACGAGAAGAGGAATGTGAAGGCGTAGGGCCCTTGAGAAGGCATGGGGCTTCTAAGGAAGAGTTGCTGCGACAGTGTAGTGATGAAGGCGGAAATTTGTCCGTCAAAATTGCTAGGTGCTAGGGGAATTCAAGCCGGGGTGCTAAGGTCCTCATTTGAGATAAATTTTACCACTTTTAATTCTTATTTGAAATAATATTTACTTCGAGTCATTATTTGAGAAAGTAACTCCATTTTAGGTTGTTATTAGGAATTTTCCCAACCTTTTCGTTTTGTTGGAAGTTTAGAGCGGCACACGTGTGGGCCGACGCCGTGTGCGACGCACTTCGCCGTGCGTGGTGGAGACGGAGCCAGGTTGTGCTGCTCTGCTAGGCCACGGAGTTTGACCACGCGACTCTGGACAGCTTGGTACGTCGGGCTTAGATGGGCCCCGCCCTTCTTGACGAGAAGGAACGCTGGCCGTACATGTGTTCCCCAGGCTCTTGCAGATTTTGGGTCGGATTCCACGGTCTGTGCCAGAATTGGTGCGTTCAAGATCTCTCTCCGCGTTTTTTTTTTTTTGTCAGTCCTACTCTATTCCTACTTTACACTCACTCTCAAACTTTTGCCCTGCCTCTTGCAGAGCGTGGGAGTCGAAACCTACTCCTGAAACTTACGAGTCCCCACCCCATCCCCCCTGAGAAGGTGGGGATTTAAACCCCCCACCTCCCCTTCCATGGAAGGGTGGCCACTGGGCGAATCCCAGTGGTTCTCTCTCCGCGTTGAAAAGGTGACAAAAATTTTCTCGATGCGCCTGCTGTCTGCACGAATTTCAAGAAAATGAGAAGGAAAAAACACCATTCTACGAAGCAGATGTTGTGTCGTAAACAATTCCCAGCAGAAGACATCTCGGATTCACGGACGATACCTCCCCGTGAATCCATCCGAGATCCTCTGAAAAGGCTTCTGTCGGCACAACGCAATCAACGGCTTTTCCCTTTGCGGAGACAGTGGTGGGGTAGGTGTCTGACCAACGTATTAAAGTTACTAATTTTTTTGAAAAAAAAATTACCAACTTTCATTTATCAACTTTTTAATTATTATAAGAACTTACCAATTATTATTTATTAAAATTAACATCAAACTAAAATTACTCTCCGTGATCACAGGTTATTGATATTAGTATAAATGATTTACCACATTTTCATGGATGAAATTACCATCTACTTTTAACTTTACTAATGCTTACTTAATTGAATTATTGATGTTTATCTAATGATATTTGAAATCACCATATATTTTAAGATTTCTTCAAACATTTATTTGTGGATATTAGCATGTTAAAGTTACTGGCTCCTATAAAAAATCACCTAATTCTTCTATGGAATCATTAACTTTTGGCTAAGTTGATTACTAATAATTATTCAATTGTTATGCAGCTACTAACAATTCCAATGATTTATCAACGCTTATTTGTGCAACTTACCAATTAATAAAGGTCATAAGCTACTAAAACCTTCCACAAAATTACTAATTTTTATTTGAGTTCAATTGTCAATGTTTGGATGATTTATTTCAAAAGCCGTAATTGTTCAATTGTCAATGTTTCTATGATTTATTTCAAAAGTAGTAATTGTTCCAATAATTTATAGATTCATGTGCGAGAAAATTGTAAATCAGTTTCAGACTCCCACCATTCTCTAAATCCCTTTCTTTTCTTTCCCACGACTGTTTAATTCTCCAAGTCCTGCACTTATGTTTGGCATCGATGAAGGTAACTGGATTCAAGATGAACTTTTATCTTACGAGAAGTGTGCCCATCAATAAATTCTTTTTGTTGCTGGTAAAAAAGAAGAGCACTTTCCAAAGCTAACTTGATGCAGTAGTTGAGAAACGAGATCAGCGTATGAGATGGCACAACAATATCATAAATAAGATCTGATGTTGATACGAGAATGGGATGATCGGTTGATGTGAATGAATCCGAAATGCCGTCTCTTTGACTCCAAAACCAAACAATGAATTAAATACAATAGATGCCGTTAGCTTTTCAAGTCATTAAACCTTTTTACACTCCACACCAGAATATTGTACTCGCAAAGACTTAGTCAGTCCACATCTTTTTAACTTTCTTCGGACATCTCGTGATTATCCCACCGATCCTGCTTGACATGTCAGGCAATACTTAAAACAAACTAGTCCCAGGTTACTAGTCCTTGCACCGCTACCTTCAGTTTTACATCTTCTGATCAAGATGTCGAGAGATTCATCCCTTTGCATTATACTAGTCTCTATCTCCATTTTAGCATGGCTATCGGCTTGTGATGGCAATATCCCTACTGGGAATTGCTCAGAGTCTGATAGAGAAGCTTTAATTGACTTCAAAAATGGGCTTCAAGATCCTCAATATCTCCTGTCCTCATGGCAAGGAAACGATTGTTGCCAGTGGCAAGGAATAGGCTGCGATGAGAGGACCGGAGGGATAACAAGCATTGATCTTCATGGCGACTTACTTGCGGGCAATTATTGGCTGAGTGGAGAAATTAGACCTTCATTAGCACGACTCAAGTCTTTGAGATACCTGGACTTGAGCTCAAATCAATTTGATAGGATACCAATTCCTGAATTCATTGGTTCTTCGGAGAACCTGCGGTATCTGAACCTGTCATTTGCCAGGTTTGATGGTGCAATTCCTCCAAATCTAGGAAATTTGTCAAACTTGCAGTATCTTGACATTTCTTTTTGTTATTCGTTAAGTACTAATAATCTTGGGTGGATATCTGGTCTTGGTTCTCTAAAATATCTTGCGCTTGATGGAGTGGACCTTTCAATGGTCAGTTCCATGTGGATCAGTGTGCTAAACGGGTTTCCGTCGTTGTCCAAGTTGCATCTTTCCAGTTGTCGCCTATCTGGTTCGATATCATCACTTGGTTTGGTGAACTTCACTTCACTCGTTGTTCTGGGCCTCAACTCCAACTGTTTCAATTCGGAGTTCCCTCAATGGCTTCTGAATGTAAGCAGCCTTGTTAGCGTTGACATGAGTTACTGTTGTCTACATGGAAGGATCCCTCTTGGTCTAGGCGAGCTACCACGTTTGCAAATTCTAATATTATTTGGAAATGATTATCTCTCAGCTAGTTGCACTCAGTTGTTCCAAGGATCGTGGAAAAGGATAGAAGTTATGGATTTGGCTTCTAGCCAAATACACGGACGACTTCCCACTTCCATTGGGAAAATGACCACTCTTCGTAATTTTGACCTTTCTAACAATTTGATCAGGGGAGGAATACCGAGCTCCATCGGTTCACTTTGCAGTTTAGTTATTTTTGATTTATCCAACAATAACTTGACAGGTAGTTTGCCGGAAATTTTGCAGAGGGGATCTGAAACTTGTGATTCCCAGAGTTCTCTGCCTAATTTGAGGTACTTGAGTTTGAGCAAGAGTCGGCTAAGGGGTTATCTGCCAAGTTGGGTGGGCCAACTTAAAAACCTTGAGGAACTTACCCTTGACGATAATTTTCTTGAAGGGCCGATTCCTTCTCTTGGGACTCTAAAGAAAGTCACCTTTCTGAACCTTCGCAGGAACCAATTGAATGGGACTCTTCCCGTTGATCTGGGACAACTTTCTGAGTTGCATAATCTCGACGTGTCTTTCAATCATTTGTCAGGTACACTATCTGAAGAACATTTTGCAAATCTACGCAAAATGAAGACCTTAGATCTCTCATCCAACTCTTTCACTTTAAATGTCAGTGCCAACTGGATGCCTCCATTCCAAGTCCAGGATCTTCGCATGGGATCGTTCCAGATCGGTCCGTCTTTCCCCGCCTGGCTTAGACATGAAAATGAGATCATTTACCTTGATTTTTCAAATGCCAGCATTTCGGGGCCCGTGCCAAGCTGGTTTTGGGACATTTCTTCGAATCTCTCTCTCCTCAACATGTCCCTAAATCTGTTGCAGGGCCAATTACCTAATCCATTGCCAGCAGCTCCTTTTGCACTTGTTGATCTCAGCTCTAACCTTTTTCAGGGACTATTCCCTCTTCCCCTTTCCGACATTTTCTCATTAGACCTCTCTAACAACCAATTTTCAGGTGGCATTCCACAAAATTTAAGCAAGTACACGCTGCACTTGGCCTTCCTCTTCCTTTCATCTAATAGAATAACAGGTGGGCTCCCAGAATCTATAGGAGAAATGCAATTGCTTCAGGTCATCGACTTAGCAAACAACAATTTGAGTGGAAGCATTCCTCCAAGTATAGGGAACTGCTCAAACCTAGAGGCACTAGACCTGCAAAACAATTCTTTATCTGGGCTGATACCCGTGTCTTTGGGCCAATTAGACGGGCTTAAATCTCTGCACCTCAACAACAATAAGCTCACAGGAGACATTCCATCTTCATTCAAGAGTCTGTTGAGGTTAGAAACACTAGATATTGGCAACAACCAATTGAACGGCACCATACCTGCATGGGTGGCGGAGGCTTTCAAAGGGTTAAGAATTTTAAGTTTGAGGTCCAATGCATTTTCTGGAGAAATTCCTCACGAGCTCTCAAGTTTAAGCTTATTGCAAGTGCTGGATCTTGCAGAAAACAATTTGACAGGTAAAATTCCTCCAAGCTTTGGAGATCTTAAAGCAATGGTGGAAGGGCAAGCTAGAATTGAGTACATATTTTACGGGCATAACATAGACGTGTACTATGAAGAGAACTTCGTAGTGACCACGAAAAGCCAATCCCTACGGTACACCAAGACTCTTTCCCTTGTCACTGGCATAGACATCTCCGGAAATAATTTAGATGGAGAATTCCCAGAAGAAATGACTAAACTAGCTGGATTGCTCATTCTGAACTTATCAAGGAACGTTATAAGTGGTCAGATTCCTGAAAGCATTTCTAGCATGAGCCAACTGGCATCCCTTGATCTTTCAAGCAATAGGCTTTCTGGTGCAATCCCCCAAAGTATGCCGTCATTGTCGTTTTTGAGTTATCTAAACTTATCTAATAATAACTTCTCGGGCAAGATTCCTTACACACAACAAATGACGACATTCGATCCTTCTTCATACTATGGAAACTCGGGACTCTGCGGTGCTCCCCTCAATGTCACGTGTCCAGCCGACGAACCTGACAAACGAGAGACAATCGAGGACGGTCGTAGTGATGATGAGTTCATCGATCAGTGGTTTTATTTGAGCGTCGGCCTTGGATATGCTGCCGGTATCTTAGTTCCGACTGTGGTCTTGCACATCAAAAGTTCTTGGGCAAACTCATACTTTGATTTTATAGATAGAATTGCCAGAAGGTGGTTGCCGATTGGAAACAGGAGGGTGAAGCTTCTAAGAAATAGGTGATGAGACCGGAGGTAAATGGCTTTCAATCCTTATTCTGGAAAACTCGAACCCTCGATCAGTTCAAGCATCCACTTTCAGGGTCATGCTAAGAAATAATGAACTACCATGTGGTGTATTACTATATTTTCTTTATCTGTCTATAGAATTGTATCCAAAGCAACAAAGATGTGCATGTCAAATATCAACAAAAAGTGCATTTTTGCTTACCCAATCACATGTTAGTAATTAAGAAGTTTTGACAAGTATATAAGATTCATTCATGGAGTATAAATTTTCAATCTATGAAAATTTATATATATGGTTTATCAACGTTACGGAAGTCACTAACCTATATAAGAAATTATTGACTTTGATTTGATCGGTGCACCGGCATATGTCACGTTAAGATTCCTATTCATTTCAGTCATTTACTAAAATTTGTTTATACTTCCAAGATTATCAAATATTTTAATGATGTTAGTGATTTTCGTTCGATTATGATTTACCAAAGCCTTGAAGTCAATGACTTTTGTTCAATATTACTAATCTTAATATGACCAACTTGCGTCCCATTAGATACCGACTAATTTTAATTGTATAGGTTCAGGAAAGTATCGATATCTCTTTACATTTCCGTGCAATTCACACGTAAGTAAGTTTATGAAGGGAGCAGCAAATTTATTTGACGATCGGATGAGAAGCCGGCTGCAACTAATTTTGATAGGCACCTATAAATGTCTGCAGACTCCAGTTGCACTTGTACTTTTGCCAGTAAAAGCGCAGTGCGCATCCTGATGTGATCTCCAGCGTTGATTAATTAACGGTCACCCGCCACAATAACTAAAAAAAGCTCTCTGTCTCTCTGTCTCTGTGTCTGATCGTGGGTCTGAGTCCGATGGCTCTCTTCTCCTCGGTCTCTGCATCACCTGTGTCTCTGTCCGTACGACTGCAAAACTCATGGCCAACCGCCATGGAAACGACGTGGCCTTCTCCATCCCGATCGGGACCGTCTTGTCTTCCGCCAGAGCACCGGACTAGGCACCCGCTGGTCCCAACAGCAGTCTCCTCGTCGGTTTCGTTCAGGCCGCCGAATCGACAATCGAAAAAGTGAGACCGACCCGGTTCTTTAGCTTGTCCGTTCGCTCGATCGTTTGCTCTTCCTTTGAACAATTGTCGCTCCTGAGTTGATGGAAGTTCGTTTTTTTTTTTTTTTTTTTTTTTTTTTGGTAGAAAGGAAGTTCGTTTATTGCTCAGCTACGGAGAATTAAAAAGAGCTTCCGTGATTTGGGTTTGGTGGGTTTGGATGTTTGAGAGTCTGTTTTACATACTGAGTGTATATGCTCAATTGCTGGAGGGTCCTGATGAACCGAAGGTTGTATTTTCAACTGCAAAAGCTATTGCAATGGACTTGTAATGAGCTGTGCTTGATTTTAATTCCTTATTGGATGTGGCTCTTTGTTTCTGCTTTCATGACCGGTGTGTTCTTTCGTATTGATTGCCTTTATTAGTGCATCCATGTTCAAAGAGTAGTCCTCCATTGCTGAGCGGGTGATCTTTGACTTCCGCTTCTTGGCGCTTTTGGCTATTGGACGTTCATTGGCTGGTTCGGTTTTGTGCTTCCTAAATGTAAGCCCTTCTGCTACTTTTAATGCCCGTGTTGGTTAAATGTTTTGAACCTTAAAATCACGAATTACCAAATCCTAATAGATGTTGTCGGCAATAGTTTTCATGTTGTTCGGAAATGAATATCACTGAGGCTGCAAACTAAATACTCAATGGAAGGACTTGATCCGCCAACCCTTAATAGCTGTCCCACTGACAAGTTGGAACAAGAGAGGCAATTCAACACTGAGATAAATATTTAATCACTTTGTGATGTATTAATGTCCATATGCTAGTACTGTGCTACATGAACAAGAAAAGAATAACATGAATTTTTTTTGACTAAATCATACTTCTAATGGGCCTAAGATTAAGCGAGGACTTGTAAATTCTGCTTTCAAGCTACTGAGAGTATCCTTGGACTTTGCCAAACTGCTGCTGCTTCTACTACTTGTTACCTGGTGAAGTAATTATTTTAAATTTCTTGCAGCTCCCAGGACTGTACAATTAATGTCTGAGAAACTCCCAGGGGAAGCTGATAAGGGAATTGAAGGTAACATCTTTTTTAAAGTTCGTTATACAGATTGCAGGGACATTGCATGCCTGTCTTCTTCTTCACCACAAGAGCTTTATATTTAGTTGCGCCTTTGGAGTAGCTACATTCGCTCAATCTCTTTGGTGCCAGGAGGCAGTTTGGCACCTAGTGACCTACCCCATACTAATTGGGCATATTATTTAGCCCAGCTATTGGCGATATCATGTCCTTGAATGTTTTCATTGTATAGTTCTTGGGAGATATTGACGTTAAGAATGAAATACCACCATTTTTTGATGTCTCTGAGATATGAATTGCATATTTAGGTTAGAGTTTAGTTTTCATGGCTCGCATGTTTATGTCTTTTCTTAGTTTCTACTGCCAAGTCCGCATTCTTAATCTAAGTTGCTGCTAGATCCCTCTCTTCTTTTTTTCACAATCATCCTTATTTCTGTAAAATTTTTGTTGTAGGATCATGGACACTGGGTTAACTCCCTGCTCTGAGCACTGAGTATGTTCTTCGAACTGTAGCTTTTGATCACACTGGAAAACAGTATTCATCTTCTGAAGAAATGAAGCGAGTAGGTAACTGTTATTATGTGAAATCATCTTTATATCATGAGGCAATAAATCACACATTTATTTCTCTCTGCACATTGATTTGCTCATGCAACTTAGTATGCATTGGTTATTTCTCTCTGGACATTATTTTCTTACAACCTAGTATGCATTAGTCAGCACATGTCTTTTGGCTCTGTGCATGTTCTGCCCCCTCGTGGTGATTCTCTGCCTTTGGGTCTGTGCACATTTGTATTTCTACTTTCTGGTAACTGTTATATGAACTTCTGTATTTTGTTGATGGACATAGGTTGCATTAGAAAGTTACAAGAAAATGAAAGGCAATGCTCCCGAAAAATTGGTCTCTTGATCTCATGATTTTACTATGTTTTTGTGGGAACCTTCTGTCGGTAAGCATCCAAAAACACGAATGACCAATCACCAACAGGTATGTGTGCGCGCGCGTGTGAGGGGAGAGAAGGGAGGAGGGAGGAGGGAGGGAGGGAGGGAGGGAGATTGATTTGACAGCTGCCTGCCTTTGCTGTGTGATTGATTCCCTAAGTCTTTACTGTATTTAGAAGACTGTTTGTGTTCCATTATATACTATCAATTGCCATAATGATGCTAAATAAGGACGTACTCCACATTGTGGTCCTGGTGGCACTGGTTCAATGGATGAGACATCCTCCTAATATTTTCTTGAGGCTAGTACTTTAGATCCTTGTTGAACTGTCTTAGGTGTAAATGCGGGAAATTATGCTTTTTGTTTGCAGCTTGTGGATCGTGTCTACTTTTCACTGGATGGGCAATGGGTGGCTAGTGCTTCGTTTGATAGATCTGTGAAGTTGTGGAATGGTATTATTGGGAAGTCTGTTGCTGCATTCAGTGGACATGTTGGGCCTGTATATCAGATAAGGTTTGAGATATTTTCAAAATTTGCTCGTCTTATCCATTCAAGAATGATTTCTAATCCTGATTTACATAATGCACAGTTGGTCTGCAGATGGTAGACTTCTTTTAAGTGGGAGCAAAGACTACCCTGAAGGTCAGTTGCACAAAGCATATAGCGTTTGAATGATTTCCATAAAGTACTTACGTGTGTCATGGGCCGGCTTTAAGAGAGATCAAGTGTGGTCACTTAGAATTGTAACAGGAGAGTTTGTAATATTATCTGTCAAAATAATATCAATGTGTTACAGGAAATTAGTTTATTTATGGTGCAAGCAATAAGGATTTTTCCCCCTGGTTGTTGCTGAGTTCTAGTGCAACTTGTTTTCATTGAGATCTCAATGGCCTATTTAAAGTTATTTTTTGAACCATTGGACCGTGTTAGGTCTGCTTATTTTGCGAGATATGGTGATGAGGATATTGTAAAGCAGAGTACGCATGGAAGCTTGAGTGATGTACTCTTGCTTGTTGTTTTAATTCTGTTTGAACTATTTGTAAATGTCAATAGCATGTGGAGTCTGCCCTTTTTACCTGTAATGATTATTATGAATTTTTGCCTGATTTGAATGCTTAAATGTTTGCTCAATATTTGGCTTACTTTTAGATCTGGGATATTCGCACGAAGAAGTTGAAACAAGATCTTCCAGGTCATGCAGATGAGGTTTGTTCCCTTAACATGGTCATCAGACAAGTTTTAAGTCTGTATGTCTATCATGGACTACCACTTGCTTAAATGTTTGCTCAATATTTGGCTTACTTTTAGATCTGGGATATTCGCACAAAGAAGTTGAAACAAGATCTTCCAGGTCATGCGGATGAGGTTTGTTCCCTTAACATGGTCATCAGACAAGTTTTAAGTTTGTATGTCTATCATGGACTACCACTTGCTTAAATGTTTGCTCAATATTTGGCTTACTTTTAGATCTGGGATATTCGCACAAAGAAGTTGAAACAAGATCTTCCAGGTCATGCGGATGAGGTTTGTTCCCTTAACATGGTCATCAGACAAGTTTTAAGTTTGTATGTCTATCATGGACTACCACTTGCTTAAATGTTTGCTCAATATTTGGCTTACTTTTAGATCTGGGATATTCGCACAAAGAAGTTGAAACAAGATCTTCCAGGTCATGCGGATGAGGTTTGTTCCCTTAACATGGTCATCAGACAAGTTTTAAGTTTGTATGTCTATCATGGACTACCACTTGCTTGCTTTAGCCTGTGTTCTCGTGAGAAGGTTTTTGTGGTCGATTGGAATCCAGATGGTGAGAATGTTGCTTCTGGTGGTAAACATAAGGTGTTGAAGCTATGGATGGGATAATGCATTGGGTTTTATACAAAGGCCTGTCAGACCATTGCATATGCAAATGAAATGAGATGGCAGTTTGGATGCTTTCATGAGAAGTGAAGATTTGATTGTTTGATAACACATATTACGTCTGAAGACAGAAAGTGCACGCTCAACTATTAGGTGCTGCAAGTTCAGATGCAATTTGTTCGTGTAAAGGTCTCTTGCATCAGGATGGTAATCGCAGCCAGTACGCATTGTCTACTTATGATCCAGCTATTATTATCAAGGTTTTGTTAAGCTCAGAAACATTGTTCAATGCTCTGTTGATTGAGTGTATCATGAGTCACCAATATTTGGTCATATAAGTTATTGGCAGAATCAGTCTTTGATATTCATATCCAATTATAGTGAGTCCTTCATTTTTCTACTGGCTTTATACATAATGGCGGTCAAGTGTCTTGGCCAGAAAGGAGCTTTCTTGGATTAACCCCTAGCTTGAGTCAATAACTCAATTTATCTCACAAGTTTTCGACATTGCTTACAAAGTCTTCAAGATTATTTCTGATGTTCTATATGATGAGTCGGTTCGGTAGGCAAATTGGACAGAGAAATTAAACATCAATAACTTAAGATTAGCTGGGAAAAACTGGCAGAGTAATCTCTAAAAGTGGGTAATGATACATTAGTCAGAACAATTGTATGATTTAGGAGCTGAAAGGCTGAGGACAGACCACAGGTCCACAAGTCATTATTAGCAAGCTTGTGATATACTGTTCTAAGCAAGTGCCTAGATAGAGATGAATCCCTTTTCCTCAAGGCATTCGATGGTATCTCTCAGACTCACCTCCAATGGAGTGAAGTTGACACCCAAAGCTTCTGCCTTCTTTCTTGATATCTCTCATGTTGTATTTTAGCCGGTACGTCCATGATGGAGTGCGATTGGAACGCACCGTTTTGTCTTGATGCGTTACAATGGAAAGACACTAATGGGGGGGTACGAAGGGAGACGTATAAAAGCCTCCTGAACACAACCGTTGGAAAGATTGGCAGATCATTCGCACCAAAATTTCTCTTCCTTTCCATCACAGAAGAAGGCATTTCATTTTCACTTTTACAAAGAACAACCGGCATTTACGCTGTGGAAATTTGGTGCTTTCCTCGTGATCGCATCCAGACCAACGTTGAGTAATTTCGCTCGTGATTCATTTGCAATTCAACATTCGTTCCGGGGCTAATTAAAGTTTGCGCATCGGATAAAGGTAAGTCGTCTTCCGCCGACTTGAATTCCAACATTGGTATCAGAGCCCGGTCATGGTTTCTGCCTTGTTTTTCATTGAATTTTCCAGTACACCATTTGATATTGAGATCAAAAGTATGATATCTACACTGGTTGGATGTTTATTAATCGAAATGGATATGTGAATCGTCGAAAAATCGAACCAAAGTGAAGAACGAGTTCGGGGTCGCGTGCATCCGTGCGGTTTTGGCCAATTTTCAAAATATTTTTTTGGCCAAAATCAACTTTTGAATATACAGGATGAAAGTACTCGTCGAGATGAGTCCGACTGTGGTTCGAGCGTGACCGGAGGAGGCCGGATGCGCCAACACGCGCTGCCAGAAGCCGCTGCGCGTGGGCCTCATACACCTGAAGCGCTGGGGACGCCAGCTCGTGCGCAACACACGCTGGTCGGCGAATTGACGTGTGAGCGTTCGCCGACGCGTACTGACGTCACTGATGACATCATCCAACGGTCGGTCGCTTGGATGACGTCATCCATGACGTCATCGCCGGCGGCAGTTGGCCGGCCAGTCACCGGCAGGAGACCTGATCCGTGACCCGACCCGATTGTTGACCGGTCAACAGTCGGACCGGTCGGACTGGCCAAGAGCCGTTTGGGTCACTAGCGCATGCGCCACACGCGCCGCGCACTCAGGCGGTGCGTGCGCCACCGTGCAAGCTCCAATTGGAGCGTGGTTGGAGGCATTGGATTCGTATGGATGTGCTCTACACTGTGGTATAATTATTTTTTAATTTTGAATTTTATAAATGTATGAAAATGCGTAGGAAACCCTATGTACCCTTATTTTTTGGGGTTTAATGCATAGTTTATTCATTTGTAACTTGTATTTTCTTATGGTTTAGGAAATACAGTAGTTAGCTTGTATGCAAATGATGTCATATATGCTGTGTGGAGCTTGGTTCGTTGATATCATACATATAGTTTAAAATACTTACAATTTTCTAGTTGCTAGAAAATTCGAACAATGGTAGGAAATCCATCACATGTTGAATTGCAATTTTGATTATAGTTGAAGTATGATTGTTGTCTATACGTTGTTATTATCATGCTATGTTTTTTGTGTTAAGGAAAAATGTAGAAATTACATAAGGTCGTGTAATTATTTTTCCTAGTGGAAGTTCGTAGGTTGGTATAATTAAAAGGAGTTCTCACCTAGAACTTAAAATTTGCGCAAATTAAACTAATTAATGATAATAGAATAATTGTACTTAGAAGTTAATTGGGAACATAGTGAATTTTTGCTTTTGTATCTTTTGTTGAATTATCATTAATTTAGTTTGTCTTTGCTGCAAATTAAATATGTGTGTTACTTTGTAAAATGTGCTAGTATTGATTCTGCGTTTATTATGTCAATGTGTTATAGCAATTGATTATGGCTTCGGCATCTAAGACCATTGTGGCTGACCTCAATAAAGGTGAGAAGCTGAACGGTGACAATTATGATATTTGGCACCGAAATGTTCAGTACATCCTTGAGAAGCAAGAGGTTTTGGAAACCCTCAACCATACCATGGATGAACCTACGCATGGAACTTCAGCTCAACACAGGAGAGATCTAGAAGCTTATCAAGCTTGGAAAAAGAAAAATAGCATTGCTCGTATCACGTTGCTGAGCTGTAAGTAAGATGATCTCATGTATGAATTTGAAAATTATGATAAAGTTCAAGTTATGTGGGTTGCCTTGAAAGATAAGTTTGGGGGTATATCTGCCACTAAGCTGAGGAGACTCACCATCAAGTTTGACACATTCCGAAAGCACCCAAATGTAACGATGAGGCAGCATCTTCGGGAGATGTCAAACATGATCCATGAGTGAAGTCGGGTGTCACTCCCTTACCGATGAACAGCAAGTTCAGGCTATTATAAGGTCTCTTCCTGACAATTGGGAGCATATGAAGATCAATATGACACATAATGAGAACATCGTCACTTTTGATGATATTGCGCATCATTTGGAATTAGAGCATGAGCGCCTAGAGGCTGCGAGATCCTCTACCCATGCTTATGTTGCTGAATCGAGTTCGCGCAAGGCTTCGGCAAAAGGAATTCTCAATTTAACAACAAAGGGAAGAAGACTGATTAGGCACCTAAGGGGGCTAAGACCTTCCGATGCAAGAAGCATAGTGGGAAGAAAGACAATGCCAAGATGGAGTGCTACAATTGTGGCAAGATGGGTTACTTTGCTCGTGAATGCACTGAGTCGAAAAAGGTACCCTATTACTCTATTATTTTGAGTAATGCTTTTGTTTCTAGTACTGTAATGCTTGCTGAATCTCATCCAATGTGGATTGTAGACTTAGGAGCAACAGACCACATAGCTAGAGACCAAGAAGCATTTGTGAAGTATCGTCGGATATCGCCTGAAAGAAGATAGATATATGTTGGGAATAACTCAAGAGTTGAAGTGAAGGGTATCAGCACATGTAAATTAATCTTACATGGTGGTCAAAACCTATTCCTGCATGATGTCCTTTATGCTCCAGATATTCGACGAAACTTGGTTTCTGTAGTTGTTCTTCTTAGCTTAGGTTACATATTGAATTTCCATGGTGATTATGTTGACATTTTGTATGGAACAGTTTATTATGGTTCAGGTCATGTATTGAATGGTTTTATGGTGTTAGACATTGACTATGATTAATACAATGTTAATGTTGATGGTTGTTTTTCTTTAATTGCATCTTCTAATAACATTGAGATTGATGCAAGTACTTGGCATGTTAGATTAGGTCACATTATATTGCAAAGAATGCAAAGATTAGCTAGAGAAGGCCTTTTAGGGTCACTCACTAATGTTAGTCTATCCGTATGTGAACATTGTCTAGCGGGAAAAGCAACTAGAAAACCATTCGGTAAAGGAACTAGAGCTGAATTTCCATTGCATTTCATACATTCTGACATTTGTGGTCTTTTGAATGTGAGGGTGAGGCATGGAGCCTCACATTTCATCACTTTCATAGATAACTTCACACATTTCAGTTATGTCTTTTTGATCTCCCATAAGTCAGAAACATTAGACTGCTTTAGACGATATATAGCGATGGTAGAGAATCAGTTAAACAAAATAATAAAGGCATTGAGAACCGATCGTGGACGTGAGTATCTATCAGAGCAATTCAAGGCTCTTTGTGATGAAAAGGGAATTGTACGACAATTGACTATTTCTGGTACTCCATAACAAAATGTGTAGTTGAGAGAAGGAATAAAACCCTATTGGAAATGGTTAGGTCTATAATGATGCAAGCAAATTTACCTATCTCATATTGGGGAGATGCGTTGTTGGCTGCTGCCTATATACTTAACTGAGTGCCCTCAAAATCGGTCACTTCCACCCCTTATGAATTATGGACTGGTAGTAAACCAAACTTGAGTAGTCTACGTCCATGGGGATGTGCAGCTTATGTTCATGATTCTTCCCATAAATATGGTAAATTAGGTCATAAAGGGAATAAATGTATCTTTATAAGATATTCTGAACACTCCAAATGATACGTGTTCATAGGTGAACAAGCTGATGGAAGTGTGACTGAAATGGAGTCACAAGATGTCACGTTCTTAGAGAACGATTTTCCTAGTAGAGGTGAGATTGATAAGGACTTCCAACTATATGAGATGAAAGATCATGATAACACACCCACTGATGTTGTAGAAGGAAATGAAAATTTACCTTAACATGCAAGACCTAGTGGGAGTGTTCCATCGCCTAACGAATTGAATTTAATTGAATTCAGGAGAAATTCAATTGCGTAAAAGTAATCGTAAAAGTATTCCTCGTCGTCATTTTGAGATTGAAGGGGAAGTATTTATGATTGCTCAGAATGACGATGCCGAGCCTAAGACTGTTCAATAGGCTCTCTCATTATCTGATAAGGAAGAATGGAGAAAAGCTTTGGAAGATGAGATGGAGTCAATGAGGGCAAATCATGTCTGGGACTTAGTTGATCTACGTCCCAATCGTAAGGCCATTGGAAACAAATGGGTCTTTAAGATTAAGCGAAGGGCGGATGAATCCATTGAAAAGTATAAGGCTCGCCTTGTGGCAAAAGGTTATACTCAACAAGAGGGTATAGACTATGAGGAAACTTTTTCATCAGTTGTAAGGTTTGCCTCAATACGCCTTATTCTAGTCATCGTTGCACATTTGGACCTTGAATTACATCAAATGGATGTAAAGACGACATTTCTCAATGGAGAATTAGATGATGAAATCTATATGAAACAACCAATAGGTTTCATTGCTAAAGGTCAAGAGCATAAAGTTTGCAAACTTCATCGCTCAATATATGGCCTTAAGCAATCATCTAGACAGTGGTATCTTCGTTTTCATCGAGCCATAACCACTTTTGGTTTCACGATGATCGAGGAAAATCACTGTGTATATGTCAAGCGATCTGAAGATAAATTTGTGATTTTATCACTTTATGAGGACGATATTCTATTGGCTGGAAATGATAAGGTTTTGGTTATCACCATAAAAGAATGGTTGTTCTCTAATTTTGAAATGAATGACATGGGAGAAGCTACTTATATATTAAGAGTTAAGATTAAAAGAGATCGATCAAGGAAACTTCTTATTTTATCACAAGAGTATTATATTATGAAGATTCTTGAGTGTTTCAATATGCAGCATTGTAATCCCATTGATACCCCTGTCATGCAAAGTGAAGGCCTAAGTACTGAAATGTGTCCTGAGACTCTAGAAGAAATCAAAGTGATGGAAACTATTCCTTACTCTAGTGCAGTCGGAAGTTTGATGTATGCTATGATATGTACTCGACCCAACATATGCTATGCCATGGGATTGGTGAGCCGATATCAATCAAATCCCGGTCAAGCACACTGGAAAGCAATGAAGAGGATCCTGAGATACTTGAAGGGCACCATGGACTATCGACCTTGTTACCAAGGAAGTGATTTACACCTATCAGGCTATTCAAATGCTGATTGGGGTGGAGACCTGGATGAGCGTAAATTGACTTCTGGATATGCGTTCTTACTCAATGGAGGTACGATTTCTTTGAATAGCAAGGAACAGACATGCACGGCCTTATCTACGATGGAGGCAGAATTTATTGCATGTTCTGCCGCAGTGCAAGAAGCGGTATGGCTAAAACGTTTCTTGGAAAATTTAACCACTGTCACTAAAGTTCCAAGATCGGTGACAGTTTATTGCGATAGTCAAGCAGCCATTGCCTATGTGAAAGATCCCAAGTATCATGGAAGGACAAAACACATTGACATAAAGAATAACTTCATCAGAGATATTATAGCGCAGAAAGAAGTGATCCTGTAATACATTTCAACTAATAGAATGGTTGCTGATCCATTTACGAAGGCTATTCCTAGAGACATATTCCTGACCCATAGGATGTTACTAGGATTGCGTAGAATGTGATATATGTTATTGTAGAAGATTATTAGTTTATGTATTTGTGGACAGATGTATTGTACTTGTTTGTTTATGAGTGATTTGATGTTTTATCAATAAGTACAAATCCACTATGAGACCAGCACTACACACATATGTTATTGAAAAGTATATTAGCAGGTAATGATTGGCTCACTCACATGAGCAATCGCCTCAAGTGCTTTAGATAGCACATTGAGATGAGACGTTATGTACAAATAAATGCTGAAGAGCAAGTCAGGTACATAAAATATGTCGCCTTAATTGGAGTCAATATTAGGTCTGTGATTTGTTTATAACAAGACCGAACATGATATTCCCACAATCATGTATGCCTGAAAGATGCCGGATGCGAGTACTTAATTGGGCGCTATAGAAAGCGAGCTGATATTAGGGGTGTGCAACCGGACTGGGTCAACCCAATTCCCGGTTCGGCCCACCCGAAAAACAGGGTCGAGAATCGGTTCCGGTTGAAACTGGTCCGGGAACCAGTTCCCAAAATTCAGACCCTGTTTGAACCGGTTCGGGAATCGGTTCCGAGGGAATACCCACTCGGGAACCGGATCGACTGGACCGGTTCGAGAACCGGTTTGAGAACAGGTTTTTGGGCCCCAAAACCCTAGTCATTTCTTTCTATCTTTAGTCTTTACTCTCACGCTGCTCGTCGCTCTCAGCCTCTCACCATCCGAGCGCTGCGCTGCTTCCGCTCGCCCACTTGGTCCCGGCCATCCTCGCCACCCCGGCGCCATCGGCCTCTGACACAAATGTGACGGCGCTCCTCGTCTCAAGCGGCGTCATCAAGACGCACCAGTCGGTGCTGGACAAAGGCTTGACGGTGTTCGCGCCCGACGTGAGCTTGTGTCGCTCCTGCTGTACCACACGGTGGTGGACTACACCCCAATCGGGTCCCTGAAGACGAGCAACGCCCCAATCAGCACCCTCGCCACAAACGGCGCTGGGAAGTACGATTTCATTGTGAAGACCACCGGCAACTCCATCGCGCTCAACACTGGGGTCGACTCCTCACTAGTAAGAGGCCATTTCTTCAACTTTTTTATTAGACTCGCCCTTCTAGCATTACTGTACTCTATAGACTCGCTGCTTTGACATGATAATGAGCTAATAGAATCGTTATCTGTTCCACCAAAGTCCGGGCTTGATGCTCTATCAGAATTAATCTCTCCCCCAGTGTTGCGTAGCTCGTTTTGTAGACAGGAATTTGCCCATCTCAAATAGGCTAATTCCTCGACTTCATTTAACCGACTCATTTGTAAACCTTCCACTTGTTTACACAGGTCTTCGTTTGTATGCCTAAGTAAAGAAGCCTCTTCTTTAATCTTTGCCACTATGTCACTCTAAATAAACCAACAAGAGCATGATGAGCACATCACAGGAGTCAAGTAAAAAGAAGAAAAGCTTTGTACTTGTAACAGAAGATAAATAGGGCAAACACAAGCATAAATGGCAATATAAAAAGATTCTTTTCTTAATTAGAAAAAATTGCAATCTCCTGTATTTGTCCCAACATTCGACCGAGTTAGAATATATACAGAGGCCAAAGAAACGGAACATGTTAGGGGGTCGAATTCGTACAATATGTCGGGATCTTGTTTCCGTTTAGCCGTGTCTTGATCTTGCTTTTTTTAACATCGTGGTTTCTTCTTTTGGTAGGATTTGAAATGGTGTATTTCTAAGAAATCTAGTTCTTTAGCATTCTTAATTCAAAGTCCTCTGTGGTTGGCATAGAAAGTATTTTGGATGAATTTTTAACCATTATTTTTCTGGCCATGCAAAATTTATACCTTTGAAATCTTGTCACGGTTTGGCTGCAGGATGAGATGTTAAGACAGAGATTCATGGTTTACTAGCAAGATGTGAAATGTGCACGTTCAGAAAAGTTTTGCAAAACAGGTTCCAATATAAACAGGGTTAACCCTATTCTTGTTCTTCTTGTTGTTGTTTCGTTGCTGTTGACATCAAGTCAAGGAGGGCAAGTGGGTTGTGGTTGGCTTTGTCGGCCTGATTTATCGTTAATTGTTTTGCTGAGATTGAGGTTATCGAAGAGAAATCAGTGTTATGTTGCCCGACATTGGTGTTTTATATCCTAGAAAATTTGACTTCAAAGATTGTTCTTTGTTTGGATACTTCATTTTATCCGCATATTGGAGTGTTCATTGTCCTTTGGATTGGAGTTGTTCTAAGCATTCGATTCAATCTTGCCATTGAAATAGGACCACGAAAAGAACTCTTTCAATCGATGTTCTTTGGAGAAATAGATTAGCAAAGATTGACCGGTAGTCGAGAACACGGGTTATTAAGCTCTATGACTCAGAGTTTACTAGTTCGCTAAGTTTGCCCTCAGAGGTCAGGATACATTAGGCACCATTTGTTTTACTTGATATGTCGTGATTTCGATAGATCTATCCTTCACTAGCGAGGATCCATATCATTTTGGAGTATTCATTGTCTATTTCTAGATTAGAGATTGAGCTTACATTTGATTCTTGCAATCAAATTAGAATGCTGAAGAAACACCTTCATGGTTTACTAGCAAGATGTGAAATATGCACGTTCAGAAAAATTTTGCAAAACAGGTTCTAATATAAACAGGGTTAATCCTGTTCCCGGACCGGAAAAATAGGGTGGGCCGAAAACAGGGTCCAATGCAAACAGGGTAGGGAATAGGGTCTAAAAAAAGAGAACCGATTATAATAGGGTCGGGAATAGGGTCCAGGTCTAGACCCTACCCACCCTGGACCTGATCACCCCTAGCTGATATAGTTTATGAGTACGTGAGAAGTATGTGACTATGTTTAGGCTAAGATCCGTATAGTGGATATATTTGATAAATGACATACGCTCTTATAGAAAGAGTAATTCACTATAGCATGTAATTCATACTAGATTTGCATTGTACGACCAATAAGGGAAGATGAGTAAGATTATCCCTATTTACTCATCGTGTGAGCCCTTGAGGAAATTTATAATTTACCTCAATTTTGTACCCTATGTTACTTTTGACTATATTCTCAAAGTGAAAGATCAATGTTGCTACTTTAGCATGTTACGGGCAGTCATGAATAGATATGGCCTATGAGACATGTCTAGGAAAGTTAGGTTGTTACAAATTGAGAGAGACATGAGTGCGAAGGAAGACTATTGTTGTTTTACATCTATCACATGTATTTACTGGTCGACCAATTATATCCCCCTCTGTGGTTGCGGATGTAATTGTAAATACATGGTGTTTTTGATAATAGTCAAGTATAGCCTTTAAGGGATAGGTATACTTGGAAGTATAGCCTTTAAGGGATAGGTATACTTGGACTGATGTAACAAAATATGTCTGGGCACCATGAGACATCGATTGTTTATTTCTTTTCGGGGTTGTAGCCATTATGACATCCCTAACAAGTGCATAATTTGAGCTCCCAAGTGCAGATGTACTCACTGGTCGCACAGCTTACTTGCCAATATGAATTGCCAGTATGAATTATTCTTGATAGAGCGCTATTAAGCCCATCATGTCCGAGTGGGAGATGTTGTACTTTAGCTGGTACGTCTATGATGTGGTGCGATTGGAACGCACCGTTTCGTCTTGATGCGTTACGATGGAAAGACACTAATGGAGAGGTATGAAGGGAGACGTATAAAAGCCTCCTGAACACAACCGTTGGAAAGGTTGGCAGATCATTCGCACCAAAATTTCTCTCCCTTTCTATCAAAGAAGAAGGCATTCTATTTTCACTTTTACAAAGCACAACCAGCATTTACGTTGTGGAAATCGGGTGCTTTCCTCGTGATCGCATCCAGACTAACGTGGAGTAATTTCGCTCGTGATTCATCTGCAATTCAACGTTCGTTATGGGGCTAATTAAAGTTTGCGCATCGGATAAAGGTAAGTCATCTTCCGCTGACTTGAATTCCAACATCTCATACTTTAACGAGAAAGGCTTCTCATCTTCGCATCTACACCATTAGGAAAACAACCGTAATCTCTTGGACGCACAATAGTCTGACAGAAGATAAGAATTAAGGAAGAATGACAACTTCTCGGGGAGGTGCAAAGTGGGGTAGAGATTGCGGAGAATCTGCAAAGCATCATACAGTGTATGACTTCACCTACTACGCAAAATCTTCTGTGAGCTGAATGATTTTCAAAAGCTAGGATATGTGCGAGTGCGACGTCTCTGACATCAACAAATCTATAGCATGTATTTGGAAATCTGCAGGATAAGCGTCAATTACTCCCATGCAAATGTCAAGACAACTTTGTACTGAATGCCGCTACTGCCAGTAGTTGAAAACCACATCGCACATGGAAATCTACCAGAAATGATTATAATAGTGTGTCTGTGCAGCCAATTAAGCAAACCCTTAAATACATAAGGCAGATTCAGCAGATAGAATGAAAGGGCCTTGGGACCTCACGTTGCCAAATTCAGTTAACTAGCAAAGAAGGATAGCTATTCCATGGACCAATGGAGAAAGACATTCTGAGACATATGCGCCCACAACTCATAAGTATGGTTAAGGGCATACGACTTCACTGAGATCGTCTTCAGTCAGAAACATAGTTCTATAGTTACTCCTTGAGATTGTCTTTTGGTAATGAGAACAAGCATGCGCAAATGTTTGATGAAGACACTCTGAAATAAAATGGCAAAGATTTAATAACAACATAATTTATGGCTAGATGATAGTGATACCATTAATGAAGTTCAGTATTGTCTGCACAGTGAGATTAACAGTGGGCTGCAAGATAGGGCCAATCAGATATCCTGGGTTTATCGTGACAAGGTCAATTCCATTCTCTTTGGCGAATTTCCAAGCTGCCTTCTCTGCTAAGGTTTTTGAAAGCATATACCAGAGCCGAAGATAGATAAGCCAAAGAGACTGTTAGAATGTTTCGCCTCATTCAACACATAGAATAACCACTGCCATGACATGGACTTCATTCGATGTCATCCAAGGCATTCGGAGATTACCGGTTAAAAGAAACGAAAGATAAGTAGTTCTCCTCCAGGAAGTAAAGTATATAGAAACTGTTGTATTCAATAAGCATATGTAGCATCTAACATGGCGCCAGGCCAAATTGCAAGAGTAACACAAACAACCGTAAGTGATGAGACAGGCACTCCTTGGTTCGGGTATCCGTAAAAAGTGTCAAGTGAAAGCTATGTGATTTAAGAGAGAAATGTTCCCTGATGTCCCAACTCCTCTCAGAATCAGCATTTTACCAGTTTCACCGTGTAACAGGAACTCTGAATGTGATTCAACAGTAAAATTTCACAAGTGAAAGAAATGAACAGCAAAATTGTCAGGAAATTTTGACATACAAACCTTGGATTTCTCGCAAAATTCTGGATCTGAATGCCAAGTCTCATTAATGACAACGCCCGAAGTCAGAGGTTTTGCACTGAATGCAACTGCAGCCATAGAGGACGTCACAACTACTCTCTTGATAGAAGAGGCTTTGGCGCATGATCTTAGAACATTAAGGGTGCCTTTTAGGGCAGGATCAAGTAATTCAGCCTGAGTCATGCAATAGAAGAAATCATTCGGTAAAATTCTCATAAAAAGTATCAGAAAACCGAAACTTGAGTAGAACCCGATGACAGAGAGAGAAAAAGAGAGAGAGAGAGAATGGACCAAAGAGAGAGAAGCTAGCAGAGAAATGGAAAAGCTAAAAACGAGAAGAAGTGTGAAAGGTCTTGAGGAAAAAAACTCAGCACTTGCCCCCCACTTTAAACCTCTTTAGAGAAGCAAGTGTTAAATTTTTTGGCAAGCATCAGGAAGTGAGTCACTGCAGCATCAGCCTCTTTCGGATTTTGGCACAGTGAGAGAGAGAGAGAGAGAGAAAAAGAACCGTTGAGCGTTCCTCTGCACTTGTCCCCGAACTGCCCCTTAAGGAACTCCCCATCTCATCTCGATGTTGTTTGTACTTAGATTGGGTTAATTTAACATCGGCGTGATGTCCCCTCTGATTAGGGTTTCCATAATGCTAACAACGCTCTATTATCATATTGGAATCCTTAGGAAACTTCATACCGAGGGTGAGCTGGAGAGCAAAGCCTGGCTCGTGCTTTTTCCATGTCCAATCATCCACCGCAAGACACGACTCGCTTTTCCACGCCAGTCCCGCTTAATTCGGGCTGCGAAACCCGAGAAAAGAAAAGGGACCGACTTTGTTGGACCATCTGACAGAAGTTCAACGCTCCCGATCGATTGAAACCTTGTTTTCTTCGTGTAGGTTAAGGGGGTACGATGATTGCAGGGTCAACACAAAAGTAGGATCTTAAGTTTTCGGATCCGTTACTCATGCTCATTTCTGTGGAGCCAAAAAAAGTCACTTTGCACGAAAGAAGCAGCTTTTAACTGCTCGAAAACTTTTAGTTGGG
Source organism: Eucalyptus virginea (assembly GCA_014182375.1). Taxonomy (NCBI): domain Eukaryota; kingdom Viridiplantae; phylum Streptophyta; class Magnoliopsida; order Myrtales; family Myrtaceae; genus Eucalyptus; species Eucalyptus virginea. The sequence continues at coordinate 7,578,307 of CM024517.1, read as the reverse complement.
CAAAGTGGTTTATCTCCTAGGGATTCTCGTGGGTATTGGGGTTGATGCTGCAAGATAATTGAGTGTTAATCCCATCCACAATTCTTTGTGTTGAGTGTGCACATTTCATATCGGTAAAGAACATGTTATTAAATAGAGAAATTATCCAAAAAATCTTGAACATATTGTATGGTAATCAATTCGATTCTAAATCCTTAAATTGATACTTCAATACTAATTTTTTTTAATTGTCCTCATTTCATTCTAAATTTTTGGACAGTTTGCTAATTTTTTAATCAAAAATAATTATTTCATTCGTATCATGAGATGTTCAAAACAAAATGAATCCCAAACAACAAAGTATAATAACAAAGCACAAACTATTGTAATAAGCACATTGTCATCATATAAGAATAGACCTATCTTGGCATTAAAACAGAACGAATGACGGCTGGTTATCAGATCTTGCATCATCATAAGTGATTAGCACACACTATAATTTTCTTCTCTAATAGTCATGCCTTGCTTAATGAGCTACGAATGTTTAAGTTCAGCGTCGTCAGTATTATCACTTTATGGAGATATTGAAATTAAGTTGAATAGACTCTCAGATCTAGATTTAGATCAGAAGAGATTTAGATCAGAAGAGATTGAATGAGCACAGAAATGCCTCTAAGGAACTCTTAGATCTAAATCTTGATCAAGAAAGAAGAGATCACATATCTAGATCGAGATCAAGAGAGAAGAGCTTTCAAAATTTGGAGAAATCATATAACCACTTCCAATGTTGCATGAACTCATTGTATTCTCCTCAATCCTATTGAACTTCTTGGGTTAGAGGATTTGAAGTGGTGGGTTTATTCCTAATAATGGAAGTGGAAAATACGCTAAGCGAGTAAAGAAGAGCATTAACGGTGAGCAAAGAAAAAGTAAAAAACTGATGAAAATAATAAAATACTTCCAAATCAAGTCGGGAGAGAAAATCTCAATTCAAATTGAGAATATGGAGCCCCCTTTGACTGAGAGTTATTTCTCAATCGAGGGAGCTTGTAGTGGAAGAGAAAAAGGGAATCAAAGAGAGGTGAGGGGAAAGAGAAAGCGGTTGAGTTTATCTAAAGGAGCTTCTTTACATAGTTATTTCTCAATCAATATAGTCATAAACCTTTTAACTATTTGCCAATTTAGTCATTTTAGCTAATTTAGGTTGAAAATCACTAACCCGATGATTCAGTCAATGTCATTTATTCAACATGGCACGATCAATGTTGATATTAACAATTTTTGCATTTTTTTAAATTTTCTGAATCTTTTCTTTTTCTTCTTCTTTTTCCCTTTGCCAGCCTCAAGTGATAGTCTGACCTTGCCCAAGGGCGGATAGCCCTTGCCAAACCTCTAGACCTGGGAGGTCTACCCTCGCTAGATCCAACAAGGGAGGCTAGTGATGGCCATCGAAGGGAAAACAAGAAAAATATATAAAAAAAAATTAAAAATTACAAAAATTGTCAATGTCAACATTAGCATGCCATGTAGGACGGATGGCGTCAATAATTTTTGGCTAAAATTAGGTAGAATATCTAAATTGACAAATCGACAAATCATCAAAAAGTCTAGAGTTATATTGACATAATTAAAATGTTTATGATTAAATTGATAAATTATTACAAGATTTAGGACTAAAGTGATACAATTAAAATGTTTAAGAATGAATTAACTGTTGTATAATAAGTTTAGGACTTTTTTGACAATTTTTCCTTTTTAAACTACACGAAACATGTGGATCATCTTAATATAACTAAATTTAGGGAAATTCCAAATAAGGATCCGAGGTGAATTTTGTTCAAATAAGGACGTGAAGTGGCTATATTAGTCTCAATAAATGCCCTCAAGTGTTTATGGTTGTTTCAAATAAGAGCCTAGCCTTACCGGCTCGCTAGCTAAGAAAAAATTTCGATTGATCAGGAATATTATTTTCCAAATACAATTTAAATTTTAAAAAAAATACAAAAATGGAGAAACATAGGCAAAGTGAGCCCTTTGTGGCTGCAGCTTGCCAATGGGGCGACGGTGATGGATGGTGGGGTCACCGACACCTGGGTGAGGGTCGGTGACCCACACCGACGACCCCACTGACCAAAGGCAAAGGCTAGCAAGCCTTTGCCAAAGATGAGAAGGGCAATGACCCTCTCCCATATCTAGGTGAGGGTCGACCGCCCTCACCCAGCACCCTTAGACCTCGCCATGACCCTCTCCCATATCTAGGTGAGGGTCGACCGCCCTCACCCAACACCCTTAGACCTCGCCGCCTAGGTTAGGGAGTGTTGGGAAAGGTGGGCGACCCTCGCCCAAATCTAGGAGAGGGTCATTGCCCTCTCCCGTCTCTAGCCCTCGCCTCTGGTCAGAGACGCCAGCCCTCATTGAGATGCTGGCGATCCCATTAGCTAATGTTGTCGCCCTACTAGAGATAGGACGGCGGCCACAAATGGGAGGGAGCCCTCCCTCTTGTGTTACTTTTTTTTTTTTTTTGGTAAAGAAAAAACATAAAAAAGGGAAAAAACTAAAAAAATTTAAAAGATGAAATTTTCCTTTCTCAAACAACTAGTTAAATTAAATTCTTATTTGAAACAAAGTCAATTTTCAATTTTTATTTAAGAAAATCAGAGTACTTCGAGCCTTTATTTGACTCTTATTTAGAATGTTCCTTTAAATTTAAGTAGCATAAGTACATTGTTATATTAATGTTTCATTGAGTGATAAAAATTTACATAAGTAGGCGATTAAATTTTTTGGAGCAATTATCACGTACGTAATATGACCTTTTTTTCATACATTCTCTATTATGTCTTGATTTCCATATAAAATAATTTCAATACAATTTCCTGTCTCTCATCTATATTGTGTTCTTATGTTATAGTAAAAAGAAAAATTCTTCTATTAAATACGTAGAGTTTCTATTAAATTGTGATTAATGAAGAGAGGAGAATCAATTAATGAGAATGGCAAAAAATAGCCACATGGGATGTTTCTCTTAGAGGCCTTCATGTGATGTGGGCTTCAACTAAGCCCAGCCCAACTCCTTGAAGTGGGAGAATGTTTGGACATTCTTTCCACCGGTTAGAGGGGTGATATATCGTCAACATAAATGTCAGCTTAACTTTTCAAAAATTTGTCCAATGCCTAGCTTTCTTACACAGATCCAGCTTTTGAATGAGCTTTGCCACATCATTGGAATGCCTCTTATTCTCCAAACAAGACTCTGTTAGAATTCGAAGAATACATGATGAGCAGGTCGCCGAAATTTGCCATGAGATATCAGTTCACCCTTCGAAGAACTCTTATGCAGAGATAAGGAGAAACGACAGTCACTGATTTGTCAATTTGTTTAGCTCTATGGTCAGATTTTTCTTTGGGTATTTGAACAATCTTGATCGCGCATTCGAGATCCAAAATTCGTCATCGATGGACTTCGTCTAGCATCTCTCCCGAACTATTTCAATCCACACCGCTCATTCGCAACCAGGCGAGGTTTTCCGAAATTAGTTAAGTTTTCCCAAATTAAGAAGAAGGTCAATACAATACATGATAAGACCTATGTCTGAGAGTTTGAACGACAACATCAGCCCATTTACAAGCTTTCAAAGACGACTCAATCGTGTAGGACTTTGTCATGGGGTCGCTCTAGGGAGTGGCCCTCCGTTAAAACCCCAACCATTTTGTCCAGGTGTTTCTCCACACCATCTCATCTTGTCCAATAGTCTGATTTTGATCGCTTGAGGACTTGTCATTTTCTCGAATTCAATTCCTTTCGATCCATCGTGCATCTCTGACTTAAGCACAAGGTAATCTATTTCCAATATTACAAATTGTCACAACAAGCATTGCAACTTCTAAACTGTTAGGGTGTGGTTCATACTCCCCATTGATAAGATGGCACGGAGATCCCGCTACCTGATAAGGAGGTGGGGTTGTGAGATAGTACCTCGAAGCCACTAGAGAAGGTTTTATAATTTGAGCCTATATTGTTTTAGTAGCTTAGGTATAGGCACATGAATACTTACTGGATTTATATAATTTCTTTTTCTTGTAATTGAAGGATGTAGTAGAGAGATTCGAGGTGTTGACTATAATGGAACCTCTGCTAGATGTAGTACTAATTTAGGGGTGAACCGAGATAAAAACCTTATGTCTCGATTTCTTTTCTTATTTTCATTCTCAAATTCCTTGTAATCATGAGCCGAATCCCAATATAAGCCACCTTACTTACTAAAGAAAAACGGATAATCTGTAGAAATAGTTTTCCAATAAAAGTAGACGAAACCGCCATCCAATACAGTCGTACTTTACTCGGCAATTGTATCATACCCGTTTACATAAGTAAACTAGGCCGGGGCGGCTTTATAAAGGTTGCTACGGAAGGTGCTGCAGCCATGGCGATTTCGTGATGAAGAGCATGGCGAATAAGGAGTTGAAATCCATTGGCACGGTACGACACGACGACATTCATTTCTAGGAACTTATAGGGACAATAGAGATTCAATAATTTAGGAAGCCGTCCAACCAGATCCGGGCTTGGCAATAGGGGACCACATTTGCCTCCCCTAAGTGGTCCACACATCGTGTGTTTTCAAATCGACTCAGCACCAAGTCCTAGGACAAATCATGAAAGCTGCTTTGCGCACTTTTAATTGAGGAAGTGGGTCTGGTAATCCTGCCCGCCGCTAATTATCAATTCTTTTCGTTTTTGATGCTTTCCATGATGGTGCAAACTCGGGCGGACACCAGGATGCAATTGTCAGAGGCTTAGGAAAAACATCGAGCCCAGCGCAATACAAAGAAATTGAGATTTGAGGGTGTACCCGGGCCCCGCTGGTTGTGAACTTTTTGCATTGCAAGAATAAATAAGTTGTTCATTATGTGGAGTGAATAATCAGTCATCTCATGAGATGTATGGTCCATTTTGCAAGCGAATCAAATTAGCTTTAGCCTCGTCACAGCTAGGGGTGCGCGTCATTTTGGATCCCATTCGAAAACAAAACCGAATCTGACTTACTAACTTTGGGTGATTCTCGTAAGAATTGGTCCAGCTCTTAATTCGACAATAATCAGTTTGTTGCGCTAATTAATCGATTTTGTAATTTAGTTGTTAGACGATGTTGGTTTCTGCGATTTAGCTGTGTGCTTTGTATTAGAGCAAAATTTTTGAAGTTTCTTGTATGTTTTGTATCTATATATACGTGTGGATGTCCATCTACTATGCACTAGGCATGATATTGAAGAAATCGAAAAAAAAAAATAAAAAAATAAAAATAAAAAGAACAACACTTGTTCCTAGTGAACATGGTTGGTTTCCAATCTCGCAGACTGAGAACTGATCTAGTATGGTCCAGTTCCAGAGTGAGAATCGGCCCACCTAAAACCAATCATTCTAAGTCACAACTATAAGCTATTGGCCCCACTCTCGCTAGTAGATTTTTAAAAGAAATAAGTGCAATCAAAATCGTAAAACTTGTCGCCAAAATGTCATAATATCTTAAAACTTTCAATTTATGTAATTAAATTCTAGAATTTATTTGATTTGGGCAATCGAGTGCCTCTACTAGTTCCATATAATTTGATCGATAGACAACACTGACATGAATTTAATTAATTTTCTCATTCTTACGCTACCATTATGTTAATGAAGAGAGCAACAATGACCAAATAGATCCAATTTTTCTCCGAAGTTTAATTAAAATTCGATTAAAAAGTTTTTTTTTTTTTTTTTATAAAGAAAAAGGCTGAAAAGTAACCAAAGAAAATACTAGAAGGGGCATAAGGGTTAAAAGGCCGGTGGGCTTAGCCGGCGAGGTTCGACTAGTATTTACCAAGAACAAGTTCCATCTATCAAAAACAAATAAGGTTTTCTTCCATTTAAAGTAAAGGTAACTTGCTTTCGGTAAATACAACTTGTTCTTGGTAAAAGGAAGATGCTTTCGGTAACTATAAAGTTATTTTTCTTAGAAATAAGTTCTAAATATTAGCTTATTTGAAGTTGTGTCTTCTTGAAATAAAAATTTACCATGAACAAATAAGATTAACAACGGATTTATTCACTTTATAATAGATAAATCGAGTTTATCACCATTATAAATGTAAGTTGTTCTGAGTCAATACAAGTTCTCCTTGATTAGCGAAATCTGTTCGTGGTAGATAATAGTTTTCTTTTTGCGTATTAATTTTTTAACTTTTTTTTAGGTTCTTTTTGCTTAATTTTTTTCACAAAAAATGCTACAATTCTGGAATTTTGTTTTTTTTTAGAAAATGTAACATTTTTGTGAAACAAATGGAGTTTAAGAAAAAGTTATTTTCATTTCAATGTATTGATTATAACATGAAAAAATGACAAATGCATCAAAGATTACATATTCACAAGCATCTTTTAATTTGAACTTGTTAATAAGTGGTGAGCATATATTGTGAAGAAACATTCAGGAAAATTTCAAATAATGTCCTGAAGTCTTATAATTTTTTTCAAAGAAATTTAATGTAGATATTATTTCAAATATGAATATAAAGTATCTTTATTTTCTTAAATAATGACTCAAAGTGGCACTACGTTAGTCTAAAAAAATAGCCCAATCTCATCGGTCGAAGGGCATTTTGGCATTTTACTTTTCAACTTTTTTTTTCCTTTTCCCTTTCTCTTTTCCCTTTTCCCTCTTTCCTTTGTTGGTCAAGCGAAGGTCACCCTCGCCCGATGCGCCATTGCTTGGATTTAAGACTATTCAACCACTTTACATTCTTATTTGAAATGATCTAATAAATATAGATTTTTATTTAAAATAATGTCCAATTTAAATTTTATTTGAAAAAAATAAGGATTCTTTATATTCTTATTTAAAATTTTCTCGAAACGTTTCGATTCCCAAAGTTCTGATTTTGAAACTTCCGTACTTTGAACTTTTGATTTCCAACGGTTTCGAGGCTCTTCTGGATGACGCCCTCCATTTCTTTTTTCCTTGACTTTTTAACAAGAATACGCTTAATTTCTGACGTGTCGCCAAATCAAGGCCGACCATCGCGTTGACTTTCTAAACCACCCCCTCAAACGGGCGGACGATCCGGATCCGCTACGCAAGCATCGCGGACCGCCCCAGGCCGCCCACTCGCCCGTCCCCCTTTTGAAAAAAAGATCAAAATCCCCTACGTGCGACTCCAGCACCCCCTCCTTTCGTGCGCGCCACGTGTTTGGCCATGACGTCAACGCCCGATCTCACGGACGGCGGAGATCCCCCCGAGCTCGAACGAACATCGCGCGCGCGCGCACGCCGACGTCCGACGCACGAAACCGCGTGGCGACAGGTGGATCAAGCGTGGCGGTCAGATGATGGGGGGCCGTTGACCGTCAGCTCGAGGGAGGAGCGAATTTACCCTTTTGCCCCCCTACCGGTCCAGGAAAATGGGGGAAATTCCGGATTTTTTTTTCCTTTCCAAAGTAGGAAATAGCCGTTGCGGGCGATGACGTCAGCGGCGGGGTCGAGGTGTCCCCCACTCGCGTAATTAAGACGGAGCTTCTCCTTAATTCCTCCGGTACACGCCACGTCAGCGACGTTTTTTTTTTTTTTGCAGACGGTGTTCTTGTGGCTATTAGAAATTGTTGGGGGAAAGAGCAATCTTATCCGGAACAAAATTGACTCTTCATCCTTTTTCTCCCTATTTAATTTATTGGATTTAAATCCAATTGACTATGATTTATAAGCAATGTGGATGTTGATTTTCCGGCGAAATTTCTGGAAATTTTCAAAAAAAAAATGTTTGCAGATTAGATATTTTTATTCTAATCTTAGATGTACTGAAAATATTTTTTCTGCATTTATTTTCTGAAACTAGTGATGCTTTGTGTTATGTACAAGATGAGAATGGGAATAGGAGCGAAACATGAGTAATATCCTAGGCCGATTTACTGCAGATGAAGATTATGGGCTAGATTTTTCTTTTTGAAGAAAAGGAGCAATCGAAAATCTTTTTCTCATTTTCTACGATTCGGCACTGTTTAGGAAAATTAATCAATAAAAAGATATATTCTCATCTTCAACAATAATTTACATGTCACGTTTAAAGAATGATCTAAGCTTTATAAAGTGGTGATCGATTTTCGAAAGTCAATTCAACTTGGAAACCTTGATTTTGGACACCTGGACCCCGCCTTATGAAAAATGTGACTAATGGGGGAGTTTGAAAAATCTTTAGAAGTAGGGCTTGTTTTGAGGGAAAGAAACTACTTATAACTTTTATCTTACTTTTCCCTTAAATTAAAAACTTTAAACTTTAGAAAATCTTGAAAACATCTTGAAATATTCTATCATAAAGCCCATAAGATTTATTAAAGTTTAAAATTGAAGGCACTCAAAGTTTTAAGTGGAGAGATGATTGAAAAAGATTGAGAAAGTTGAGTCTCTCTGTAATAAGTTATGCACGAGTACCTTCAGATTTAGGTCATTTCTCCACTATCCCTCTATCCAATAAGTTAGTAATAGTATAACGTAATTTGTGCCAAAAATATAAATTTTTTCTATTATGAGAAAATTATTCAATATTGTCATTTACATTCTTTTAGATACATAGCATGTTTGGGACATGACTAGTCAAAAAAGAAGTAAAATAAGAAGAGAATGGTTGAAGAGATAACCGTCGAGATTGAATTGCTACAATAGCCTTCGAATTTTTCCTTAGTAGAAAAGTGGGCATAGCACAAAAATCACATCAATTATGTTCCTAGCAAAAAAGATGCCAAATTCGATCACCAAGTAATGGTATGGAATACAATTAAGTTCATCCGGCTATAAGTGTGACACGTCATGAGGCCAACATTTGTAGCTTTGACTTGGTGTCGAGTTAGAAAATGGGTTAGTAAAATAAAAACAAAATAGCCAAAATATAAAAAAATGGAGAAGAACAAAAAAAAAGTTCCAAATAAAAGAAAAAAGAAAAAAAACTTAGGACCGGGGACCAAAATCCCTGCATGCACGCACCTTTATTTGATTTTTTTTTTTTTTTTGGCTTTTCCTCGTTACTGTTTTTTGGGTTTTCCTTCCTGTCCATTTAAAGCAATTAAAATGATGTCACATCATATATCTATCACACCATGCTCGCAAAATTGATTGGGAAAGCTACCGGAAAGACTTAAATTACACGAATTCAAGATATTTAAAATTTGATCACCCTTTTTTTTATAATCTGATTGCATTCTGCGCAAAACGTTAAATATTTTCCTTTCGATTCGAGATTTATACCGATCTAATGACACCAACCTTTTTCACCCATATCATTTTCGGTTTACCCCCTTTTTCCATCATTCTTCCAAGGCACTAAGGATCAGAAAAGTGACCCAAAGACGGCAAAGCACGGTCATGGAATGAACGGCAAAGAGAAAAAGAAAAGAGAGAGAGAGAGAGAGAGAGAGGGAAATGAATAAAACAAAATTGAAGAGACAAAAAAAAATGAAAATCAAAATGAAAAATACAGGGAATAGGGGGGAGCCCCAACAAGAATATACCTCCCCAGCGCATGTAAAATGTCAAATACAAACCATCATCATCATCTCTCTCTCTCTCCTCCCCCAAACCCCAAAAAATACCTAAAGACATCATCCCTCTCTCCCTCTCTCTTCTCTCACAAACCTGAAAAAAAACCAAACAACATCATCACTTTCTCTCTCTCTCTCTCTCTCTCTCTCTACGCCACTCAAGAAAATCAAGAAACCCCTCAAACCCTCAAGAATATCTGACCAGGAACAGGAACAAGAACAAGAACAAGAACAAGAACCAGACCCCACGCCCCACCCAACAGTGAATCCCTCCTCGCCTTCCCAAGGCGATGATCCACTGAACCTCTCCTCCCCAAACCCTGCCTACCCACCATCCTCCTCCTCCTCCTCCTCCTTCTGCTTCCTCACAAGATCCCCATCATCCATGGCGGGCACCGGCACCGGCACCACCCCGCCGCCGCCTCCTCCTCCTCCTCCTCCTCCTCCACCGCCGCCGCCGCCGCCGCCAGGTCCACCTCCGGCTCGAAGAAAGAGGGGCAGCCCCTCCTCCTGGGGCGCTTCGAGGTCGGGAAGCTCCTGGGCCACGGGACCTTCGCCAAGGTGTACTACGCCCGCAACGTGGAGTCCGGGGAGGGCGTGGCCATCAAGGTCATCGACAAGGAGAAGATCCTCAAGGGCGGCCTCATCGCCCACATCAAGCGCGAGATCTCCATCCTCCGCCGCGTCCGCCACCCCAACATCGTCCAGCTCTTCGAGGTCATGGCCACCAAGGCCAAGATCTACTTCGTCATGGAGTACGTCCGCGGCGGCGAGCTCTTCAACAAGGTCGCCAAGGGCCGCCTCCGGGAGGAGGTCGCCCGTAAGTACTTCCAGCAGTTGATCTCCGCCGTCTCCTTCTGCCACGCCAGGGGCGTGTACCATCGGGACTTGAAGCCCGAGAATTTGCTTCTTGACGAGGATGGCAATCTCAAGGTCTCGGATTTTGGGTTGAGCGCGGTCTCCGACCAAATTAGGCAGGATGGTTTGTTTCATACGTTTTGCGGAACCCCTGCGTATGTTGCCCCTGAGGTGCTAGCTAGGAAAGGCTACGATGCCGCTAAGGTCGATATTTGGTCTTGTGGTGTGATTTTGTTTGTCCTGATGGCTGGTTACTTGCCCTTCCACGATCAGAACATCATGGCCATGTATAAGAAGATTTACAAGGGCGAGTTTCGGTGTCCCAGGTGGTTCTCGACCGAGCTATCTAAGCTGCTCACGCGGCTCTTGGACACGAACCCGGATACCCGGATCACGATTCCGGTGGTAATGGAGAATAGGTGGTTCAAGAAAGGGTTTAAGCATATCAAGTTCTACATCGAGGACGATAAGCTCTGCAGCGTGGAGGATGGGGAGGAGGACGACATGGGTTCTTCGTCGGACCAGTCTTTGTCCGAGTCTGATAGCGAGGTGGAGATGCGGAGGAAAGTCGCGACATTGCCAAGACCCGCGAGCTTGAACGCGTTCGATATCATATCGTTCTCTCGGGGTTTCGATTTGTCGGGTTTGTTCGAGGAAGCGGGAGACCAGACGAGATTCGTGTCGGGGGCACCGGTTTCGCAGATTTTATCGAAATTGGAGGAGATTGCAAAGTTGGTCAGTTTCACTGTAAGGAAGAAGGACTGCAGGGTGAGTTTGGAGGGGTCAAGGGAGGGAGTGAAGGGGCCATTAACTATTGCTGCCGAGATATTTGAATTGACACCATCTTTGGTGGTAGTGGAAGTTAAGAAGAAAGGCGGTGACAAAGGAGAGTACGATGAGTTCTGTGATAGGGAATTGAAACCTGGACTGCGGAATTTGATGAAGGAGGAGGCAGCAGAATCTTCTTCTTCGTATTTGCCATCTGATAGTGAATAGAGAGGGAGGAGAGAATGGGTATGCTTTTACCTCTCTCCTTTTTCTTTGCTAAGCTTCTGTATCATATTATCCTTTTTGATGTGCTTTTCTTTTTGGGGTGTACTTAGATGGGGCATTAGCTGTTATTATATAATTTAAGTGCTATTCTTGTATCCAACAAGGAAGTACCAAGAGTGAATATGCAACTTTCTTATATTTCAGGCTCTAAGCTCTCTGCAATGTTTGGCATTGCCTTATTTCATATCAACATTACAAATGGCAGGCACGGTGCAGGCCATTTTTTGTATTCCATAAGTACAGTGTGGTGGAAAATTTGAGATTGACATTCGTATCAATCTCAAAGTGATAAACATATAAGCTCTAAAAGTCCTCCCATTTGCATAAAATTCTTGCAAATGCAATATGTTAACTCTGCTCTGCAGCTCATTTTGCTATTGCAGTAACTTTCATTTGAACAGAAATCTTATTTTTGGTGTTTTTTTTTTTTTGGTAATGTAGAAATCTTATTTTTGGCGTTTTCACTTTGATCAATGGGATCGAGGTAGTCAATGTTTATACACTTTGGCTCTCCAGATATTTACGTCCATGTAGTTTATTCAATACTGTACTTGATCCTACATTTTGGAGTTCCTAATTTCCAGTTAAACTTGAACACAAGCATGTTCTGACCAGCAAACCTGACCTGAAAATTGGTGGAGTCTGGGTCTGGACGTTATCTTCTTTTGTGTCCGCTTGCTACTAACTGGAATTTAAGAGGGAAAAGTCTTTTGTCTTAGCTTGTTGATGTAGTTGGCTACGCCTTCCCTTTCATATGAACAAGAATAATGGCGAACCTGCCCTTTTTTTCTCTCACACAAATACTGTGTAAAAGAAAATTTGAGATTGATTTCTTTAGTACCCTCAAAGTGATAAGCTCTTAGATTATGATAAAAGTCCACCCATGTGCAGAATTTTCTTGAAAAGCAATATACAATTTTCTACTCTGCAGCTTGTTTAGTAGTTTCATTCAGGTAAGTTCCTTTTGAAGTTTTGAGTACACCTCTTATTTTTTGTGCTGACTTTGATAAGTCAGATTGAGTTAGTCAATGTTTAAGGTAGTTGCATCTCTCCGGCTAGCTTTTAGGTCCACATGGTTTATTTGATAGACGCAATTCAATGAGGAGTTCCTCATTTGCAGTTAAATGTGAACGCCAGCATGTTATGACATGACAACTGGTGCAGTGTGGACATGGTGTTTCCGTCCATTTTGCTGCTAAATTCTTTAAGAGAAGATTCAGCTTACCAGCTTTGAGGTTTTTAGTTTAGATCATCTATATTTCCTTGGACTTGGATGCAAGAAAACGTGCCCAACACCAGGAAAGATCCCAGAAAGCCCATACACTGGCAGGCATTGAGCACAATAGAACATTATAAAAAGCATTGGGATATAAGACTATGGTTCAAAGGCTGATTGGAATTTGAATTGAACATCTTCATTCTTTTTGCTAAGATAGAGACATTGCAGGAGAACATGATAGAAAGATTTGAAATTTAAGACTATGAACATGTTTTTTTTCTTTTTTTAATACCACTTGCTAAAATGGAAAATGATGATGTTCTGGTAGGTATTAGCTTGGACCTCTTTTGTGTTGGGGGAATCTAGGCATTCATCTTCTGCGAAAGATGAATTTGGAAGACAATGACGTGGCACCAGATTTAGGTAGACACTAATATAAAAAGCATGAGAAGTCAATCTCTGCACCAAAGTTATAGGTGGGCACTGATGGAGGATGAGAATTGACGTTGCCAAAAGGGCTACTTGGCAGAAATTTGGACACAGTGCATTCTCGTTCTTTTCCCTCCTCCATTTTCTGGGGTCAAATTATATTACTTTGGAGTTTGCGTATCCTCTTGTGCGTCCATTAAATGCACGTTGCGTATACACGAGGGACAGGTCATTTGGATCCGGCTGCAGCATGTTGATTTTCCTAATTCTCTGTATTTCTCCTTACTGGACCGTCCAAAGGACACGGAGGTTATTGTATAGAGACGAGGCATGTTCACATGGTGTCATTGAACTGTTGAGGTCTCTTGGTCATTGCAACGAGAAATGCACTTGTTGGAAATGAAAATGCTTAACTCGTATGATGTCCTGTCAGTATGTTAGGTGGCATAAGCATCACGTGGTGCATCTTTTTCATACAATGGGCTCGTGGCTCATCTGTTGGGGTCAATGAGGGACACAAATGGGAGTCCTCCCGTCTGGCATTGCGTCTTCTCGTACCTTGTTATCAAGCCCCGTGGTACATTGCCAGCCCCAAGGGAAACCTTTGGATGAATGGGGTACCGGATTGGTCCTTGAACATGGGTAGGTTCCGTTTGTGAAAGGCCCACGCTTTGTCAAGCTATTTGAAATGTGGCTTTCATGGTCGTGACTCTCTTGTCTAGCTGTGATCTGCTCCAATCTTGTCATTATTGCTGAAGTGTCTTGTGAAAGTTGAATTCCTGCTATTTCGAAAATGTGTCAGTGGTCATTTTCCTTTGAGAAGTCATTTGAAACGACTCCTCGAATTTATCACCATGGAGATATTTGCGTTGACTTGAAAACTTTAAAGGTCACCGGCGTTCTTGGTCTTGCTTTTTTGTAAATTATAAGTTAATTTTTAAAACGAGTGAATTTGCGTTAATCGCATAAATGCAATTTTTTAGTTTACTATCTGTAAAAGATGTAACCACTGAAATCATTGTAAGTCTATGCAATAAAAAGATTAAAAAAAAAAAAAAAAAAAAAAAACATAGCGCATGGTATATATTATTATTGCCAAACTTCCAGCCTAGTTTGCCCTACATATAAACTCGTGAATGCGGGAGACAAATATGCTCTCCAAAACAAGTGACCGCTTCTTAGTCTCTACACAACAAAAAACCTGCTTTATAAACCTTTTTAAGTTTTACAAATTTTCGATCCACTGAATCCATAGAGTAGCAAATGAAGAGCATATTCACATAAACAATTGACCTTATCGAGTTAATAGCGCAACCCTAGACATCTAATGGCATCAGATCTTGAGGAAGAGAGATATATGCGATAGATATTATCGAAACTCGGTCCTATCTTTTATATATATGGTATCTCATTTACTTTTGAAATCAACTTTAAAGTCACGACATGGCAGCATTCTTTTCCATTACATTGCTTTCTACAACATGATTTGAGATTTTTCAAAATGATGTGATAAATCCTTGTTAGGTCCTAAACAAACACGAGCACAATGACCACTAATAAAGTATCATATTATTTAGAAAACTAATTCCAATGATGGGTCTTGGTGTTCCTAGCATTCCTAGGGAAAAAAAAAAAAGAACCTCAAATGAAGCAAAATGTAAAGTGGAGTTGCAAGGTACTTTTGTCCCAACAGAATCGATGTGTTAGTTTGGGTATAAGAGGATATCCATCTAATAGCACTCGTTAAGACTCAAACAATTGCGTGCAAACTATTTTAGGTTATACTTACCTATGCTTGTTTTATGGGTCAAATGTTTGAACTTAATCAATTCGAAGGATTTGCTGGGTATTTTACGATTGTTTAGTTAGTTGGCCTACCCATATGTATCCTATGATTAAAAAAGTACTTTAAAACCAAAAATACGAAGCCATTAGCTGTATTTCGGGGGTTATCTAATTAATATTTGGATGGAAGAAAACATTCTATTTTGACGTGCTTTGAATTGAAAGGCTGTCGTTTCGAGTGCATCTGTCTTACTTTTGAAATTGATTTTCAGAATCAGAAGCGACGTTCCCTTTTTCTGGACTCAAAGACAAGGATCATCATGCGGGAAACAGAAAGTTGTCCTTCGGACATGCGTGCACTTCAGAAACCCCAGCCATGCACATGCCTTTTTGGAAAGTGATTGCCGTCGTGCCAGTTTCTACGCAAGGAAACATCCAAAGAGAGAAGCAAAAAGAAGAGCTCACGCACAGCAAGAGCAAAAGAGAACCTTGTTCATGTCCCATATTCCCATTGCACGTGAACCCCTCACGCATCCGCACCTGCTTCTGATGATGGCGATGGCGGCAAGGGGGAGGAAGTGAAACGTTATGAATTGAGAGAGATTTCAGTTGGTGAACATGACGAGCGTCATCGCTCGATCCCAGCAATATGAACTGCTGTAGTCGTCCATTATCGATCTTCTTATAAAAGGCCTCGGTTCGAGAATGATTTGCATAACCCCTTTGGTGTGTTTGAGCCATTGACATCGAGTTCAAACTAGGCCTCTTGAAGATGCTCATTGAAGGCATTATTTTAGAAAAGGGTTCGGGATTGATCTTTTCTTTCTAACATAGGTAATTCGAACCTTTGACTTTCGAACAAACTTTACATTTACGCATAAACCGCATCAGCTGTGCGCATCAGCAAATGCACCTCTCGTGTGATGACGAGTGTTGCCTTCGAAGTTACTCTGAGTAAGAGATACTATGCTTTGAACTCATCTATCCTGCCCAAATGAAGCAATTGGGGAGTAGTCATATCACCGTTTGCAGCATTTACTGTCTAGGCATATCAATTGGCAAATGATTTCATCTCAGTTTTGGTCAATTCCAGCTTCCTTGTGCTAATCCTAATCGTGCGTGCATCAGGATGGTTACACAAAATACCAGTCAAATTGGCAAATTCTTATACAGTCCATTCTACTAATGCAATCGATAGAATCAATTTCTGTTTTTTTTTTGGGTAAGGATAGAATCAATTTCTGTTGATCTTGAGAAATGTCTAAAAGAAGATGAAGAAGTGAACCTACAAACTTAAAACTCCATAAGTTTTCTCGGAACCCGACAGAGATACATAATCCAGGTCATCTATTTTTCTAGGTCTAGGAGAATCCACGGGCAGTGGCGGTGACTTCGCCATGGCTGCCGGTGACTTTGCCATGTATTCAGCCCAAGTCGGCTGGGTATAGATTGTCTGTAATCCATTTGCCAAAGATACAACTCAAACTGAAATGACCCATTGGTATTCTGGCGGCTTTGCAAGAGCGAAACATGGCCAATTCCGCTCAACGATGTCTCACGCGTTTCGTCTCGAGTCTTGACATAGAGCTTTTCAAATAAACAAAAGGCCAAATCAGACCAATCATTCGCAACGCAGATTCACCAGACGAGTTCCACAAGCGGCTATAAAATGGAAACTCCGTCATCTTCGTCCTTGCTCTGAAGGCCATATCTTGTCAGCTCTAGGTTTGGCCAAAGAAGATGTTGCTGTAGACACCTCTCGGTGTGTTCAAGCTCCAGGTGGTCCGTACCTGGAGAAGATGTACATACTGTTACTGTTACTGTCATATCATAGTGTTATAAGTTTACGAGACAAGATGGTACAAGGGCTTTGCAATGACCATTTTAGGAGAAGCTCTTGTGCTCTCTTTAGATGTTTTGACAAAGCCACAGAAAAAAAGGTGTCCTGGAAATGTCGATTCACGGGTTATTACCTTATGAACCATATAACGTACCTGATATAATCTGGGAATCTGCTGGCGCGCGCGAGATTCATTTCGTTACCTATACTAGAGTCACAAAATATTTCTTGACGTTATATATCCAGCTCGATTCTAAAAGCACTTTGGACCTTGGGCATTGGAGATCAATAGGCGCAGATGTCTCGTTACTTTCCCCATGGATGCAAGCTCTTCTGCACCAAAATGGAGTATCTACTGCCTACTCGGCCTGTCTCCACTGTCACGACTGCCGTCCGTTCCACTCCGAGTCACTGGAGAGGTGGAGTGAGAGAGAAATTTGCTGGAAGAGGGCTAGAGCAAAGAGAGAGAGGGCGGAAGGTTGTCGAGTGATAAGCAATTGAATGAGAAAAGATGTGGAATACATATGGTTATTTCGCCAATGCACCTGATATGGACAACATTTGTGATTATCCTGTAAAGACGGGAACTAAAAACAAATGTTGAAGATCATCTTAATTCCATATATTATATATGAAGTGATGGATATAGTCAATCATACTGAAAAAATTACTCGTACATTTATAAATATGACAGAATCTTGATATTGCCGTATCCTAAATACTATAAAATTATCGACCCCTGCTCGATGGAAATAAAATAATATCAAACTCTATAAAGTTACAAATATCCTTGTCACTACCCAAAAAGATAAAAGATAGACCATGAAGACATTACATTCGAACTCCCCCACTCACAAATGGCAACTAGCGACAGCTTCCCTCCAGATCAACAACGCTCCTATTGCTGCTTCCTCGAGCGGATGAACCTCCAGGAGTCCGACCTCGCCGAGGTTGTCGGGGCTTGGCAGCGACCACTGGAGGCTGTTCCTCCGGAGGAACATCGACCACTTTGAGGAGTACGTCGAGAAGTGGCGCTGCCTAGCCCAGGAGGATGTGGCGGGGTTCTCGGCGAGTCAGCTTGCCAGGATCGATGCTTCACAGGTACGAAGACAGGAATTGGCTCAATATATTCTTGCTGACCCTAAATATTGTATGGTAATGGATTGCGCGGATGCTTGTTTCAGGTGGTGTCTATGGAGGTGAAGGGTCGGTTTTCAGGGAGGCGGTGGTGGAATGTAGCGAAGAAATTGGTGGCGGCAAACAGTCGTGGCGGCTGTTCAGAAGGTGAATGCGGTGGCGGTGTCGAATCGGTCCTATTTCACAATCGACGGTGGCGGTGGGGATGCCGCGAAGATGGCGGTGATGGTTGCGGTTTGATGAAGTGCGAGGGGTGATGGTGCACGAAAAGCTTTTTCTCATTTGCACACTATCAGTGGAGTTGATAGAAATTTCACTGATGGTACCTGTTTTCAAGACTGGGATTTTGTATGCAAACTCCTGTTGTTGACATGGAAGAATATGGATGCTGTACCACCTTCTAAAGTTATATCTTAAAATTGATTAATGCCCGTTCTCTTTCTTTGTTGTCGACATGATTCAATATAGTTAGTCTTCATCACAAATAAAATCGCATGTCATGAATATTATTCATATTGATGTATCTAAATTATGCCATTACAAGACATCATCTTCTATTACTGCAAGAATTTTATTGTTTGGGCCAAAAGTAGCTGATATTATAGTATTTTTTTTTTTTGTCAAAATTGTTACTATTATTGATATTGCTCCTAATTTCTTTGATTTAATTCATTTTTAATTAGTTACAAGTCAGATTGGGTTGGGTCCCGATCAGATTGGATATGGATTGCTAATTTTTTTTTTTATAGGAACAGATCAATATGAATTAAATGGGTTAATTTGGCTTGGACAGATTTTTGATGCATCCAAATCTGATTGATTCGACCACCTTTTTGGCAAATCTAGTTTTGATTGCCGTACTATTATGCATGTCACCGGCGTATATATATGTACTTACATCTGCAGGGCAGGACAATCGAAGAAGAGGAGAAGCAGACAAGGCAGATGGCGAGCCTGCAAGAGAAGATCGCCGACCAGCCAATCGTGACCATCACAAGGAGGATGGACTGCACGGCAGAGCCGGGCCAGGAGGCCAATGTCGCACTCAACGAGTGCGAGAGGCAGATGCTGGCGATCATGGAGAAGGCCGACGGGCTGAGGCTGGACACCCTCGTGGAGATGGTTGGGGCACTCCCGCCGGTGCATGCCATGGACTTCCCGGCGGTGATCAGGAAGCCCCAACTCTGCATCCACGAGTGGGGCACAGCAGAGGGACCACGACCGCAGCACGGGCTAATAAAAGCTCATCCCTCCTCCGCGCTCACCTGAGGTTCAAAGTCTCTCCACGTAATTGTGAAGCTCTCTCTCTCTCTTCTTGTTTTTCCATGCGTAACATAGCATCGTCGAAGGGGAGTTTCGTCTTGAAGGGCTTTGCCTTCGCAGTGCCCTTGTTTTGATTGTGTGATTCGGGAATAATCGGTCAGCCACTGCCGGATGCAGTCGTGTCATGGGCCGCGAGCTAACACGTTAGCCATTATTTTAGATCAACCATTGTTGACGATAATATTTTTTAATTATTTCAAATGATAAATTATCATTTTTAAAAAATTATTTTTCAAATTATTCAATTTCCAATGAAACAATTAAAACACTGAAAAGCTGCTTTACAACAAATCATTACATCAAAGCCCAATGAGTTACTCAAGTCATAAGCATATTCATACTTCTCAAGATCTGTTCAACTCGCAGCATTGGCACTTGTTCCGAAGAATCAACCAAGACAAGCCCGAAATTTGCAGAGAAGGACGAGAGACCAAACCCAAGACCTCCTGGGCACTTCCGTGCCGAAATGCGGCATCAGAGAAGCTGCTCTTCATTCATGATCAAGGCGGCGATACGCCCCGAGACCAGCAGGGCAACAGAGGACTGGCTGCTTTTGTGCCAGATCTCTTGAGAAGAGAACAGAATGCATTGCGTAAAAATTGAAATTAACTCCCAGAATTGAGTTGTAAATACAGTTAAATGAACAATGTCCCCAACTCTGCTAGCAAATTTATCACACTATCAATCGGTCTATCCCTACAGCTACAAGCAAACCCAGAGTCAGGAGGTTAAAAAGGAGTGTAATATGCAAAAATACAGAAGATGACTCAAAGATCAATGAAAGACAAAATTTGCTATTTCCTTCTCGAATAAAACATAAGTACAGAAATCGAATCTTCCCCTTATTTTCGTGATGAGCCGAGAAAAATCGTCTGCAGATCTGCCTGCTGACCAATTGCATAAACTCAACAACCATCCGCATATTCAATGGAATCCCAGCGAAACCTGTAGTTATGCATGTTGCTCGAATGGAGTATTCATTCACTTTATAATCGGGATATGGAACAAAATGATAATTCCCTGACAGAAAAAGAAAAAAGGAAGATTTCAAGGATCATGATCTCAAAAAGAAAATAAATAAACCGAAGATGATGGTGCAAGCACATAGATACTCCGCTACGGCATCTAAGAGACCACACTGATAGTGTCTGTGCTATGAAATTCTCAAAGTTTACTCTGCAGATTATTCTTGAGAACTCATTAAAGAAAAACAATCCGCTAAACACACGTTTAAGTGACATCTCTTTAATGACAAACGGCAGGCTCAAAGACAAATGCATGAAAACTAGCTATAAAACCAGTTTCCATGTTTGAACAACATAACAACTTTCGACAAAGTGTTCACCAGCAATGGATTTTTGCAACTTAAATGAAGAATCAACAGAAAAACTAAAAACACAGTAAGAAGATTCAGTAAGTCTCCTAACAAAGTAAATATTCCGATCAAATTTAATGTACAACAAGCAATGGACCAGATCAAATCCTGCGTACTCAAATAGAAACATACAAAAATGCCACAACTATTGATTAACATGAATATACTAACATGAACACCTATCCTCCAACATGAAAGATACCTGTACTTCATGCATTCTGCTGGACTTGGCGGTATATTTGAAGCACCCAATCAACATAACCATTGGTGCCGCTCATCTGGTCCTCAACAAGGTTTGCAAGGAGAAGAAACCCTTCTCTTGGCTGCTCTCCTTGTCTTACAAGATGACACAACAGGTAGTATGAAGGATCAGTCTCCCTCAGTTTCTTGAGCAGGGCAAAGAGCCTTTTAGACATTTCGTGGTTGAGTTCAGTGAAGTTAACTTGATTCTAGTAAGAAAAACGAAAGCTTAAAAATTAAGAAGAAGAAAAGACAATAGACCAATTTGAGATTATAAATGAAAAAATAAAACAGGCCTAACAGCAGAACTAAACAAGGGGCACCTAATTGATTTAAATGAAAGTTCAGAACAGAACAACAAAATTACATAGAACCCATCTGTTGAGAGAGTTGACCACACATATCTGCACCACCATGCACTACTTTGCTTCAAAACCAAAATAACAAAGAATAGTCCACACAGTGAGATAGGATCCACACATTCACAAAAGGTGTAAAGTCAATCTCAAGAAACGAGTATCAAAATAGAACTTAGTTGCCACTTCACTCATCTGAATAATTGCTATTCATCCTTTTGAAAGTCTCCGGCTGTCAATTTTTTTACTTCACAATAACTTTCAAGACAGCCACAGTAACTCTAATATTCGAGACAAATTACCCATGGTTCTACTGAAACTTTATAGCTCTACTTTCAACATCTGCAGGAAACATCTGTTTAGCACCAGTTTCAAGGACTCACGCATTTTCCCCAAGATTGATATCACAATACCACTGGTTTTGGATCTCCCAGACCACTCCAGCAGGAATTATCACTCTGATTTTAGTGCCTCCAGCCAGTTTAAATCCCAACCATAGCACTGACAATTTCAGGCACGACTTTTTTTTTTTATGAGTAACCAGTCTATGCATAAATAACTTGGCATTTTTCCTTCCCTCCTTTCTCTTTTTCCTTTTTGGCATGGGGAATAAGCCAACTCAGTAATTAGCAATAGCGCCCACATAAAAGTGCAAGTTTACTATTCAGAACATCTCTAGGTCTTCAACTGTTACTTGGCAATGCACGAATAGTTCATTTCTCATTTCCTTCACTACTGATCTTTCCGTGAGTACCTACTGTGACTTGGCAATGCATGAATAGTTCATTTCTCATTTCCTTCACTACTGATCTTTCCGTGAGTACCATCCCATTAACTGTTCCATTGATCTCTTATCAAAGCTAGATGACAAAACATTAGTCCATCATGTATCTCCAAATATAACTACATTTCCCATGAGATAACTCAGTCACCAGCAATCCTCCATATACTTCACATCTTGCAGAGAGTATCCAACCAACAAAACTAGCAATTTAAATCTGGCATAAATTCAGGTCAATAAACTGACCATTAAATTTATCCACAATCCTAAAGGAATAAATTCACTCGATAGCCAAGCTGAATAACTCTTTGCAGTGGTATATTTAGGGGGGAAAAGGAAAAAATAACAATCCAATGCAAATAAGAATGGCCGAAAAACTAACCCTTGATAAATCAGCTGCGAAGTCTTGCCCCAACAAATTCTTGGATATATCAGGTGAAAGCATTCTACCAAACCATATAATAAAGCGGAAGCCATCATCAAACAAATAAAGCCCCCTGGAGTCTAAGCTCTCTGCAGTCAATGGTAACCTTTTGATTGCATTCTTAAGCTCATCATCCAGATAAGATCCCTGCAAGAATGTTGCAGACATAGTATCAAGTACTTTGAAGGACCAACAAAGTCCTTCGAGGAAAACCCAATGCAATCATGAGATTCGAGGGTCATTACCTTCGTCAGATACTCATCAAGCCTAATTAAGTTTGGATATAAAAGTTTTAACAATTTTTTCACAGGCAATGCCATCATGGTGAAACCAGCTGCACTACGTTCATCGAGTGGCACATCAGCATACCCTCCTCTTAGGGCTGTTGATTTACAAAGGGCCAAGCCGTATAAAGGTAAAAACTTCAGGGATTCTGGATATATCAACCTGCCTCCCAAACGATGCTGCACTGCGTAAAGATTTCTATATTCCCTGAGTGCTTTGACTATCCTCAGCTGGACAGCACTTCGTGCATCCTCCAACTTATGAGTCAATGTCTTCTCAATTGCTACAGTGCATAGACTAAGGTTAGAAAATCAAAGCAATATTTACTTAGAATTGAGCAGCAGAAGTCATTCACAGCTTGAGAAATCTTTTTAACTCTACCTAGCCTACTGAACAAAGATATAATGGCACCCGTGTCTGCCTGGCGGTACATTTCTCCTAGATCTGTTACAGTGGGAGCTGCAGCTGTGTGTACTCTAATACGCCTTTCTCCACAAGATGCAGTGTATCTTTGTTTGTCAAGGGCATCCAAACGTAAATGTCTATAATACCAACCAGAATGCCCTAATTCCAATTGAAGAAGCAGTGCAAGGGCTTGAGATTGTAGAAATATTACCCAGAAGCATGCTGAACTATACAAATGTAAATATTTATGATATAACAAAAAAACTATAGATAAGTATTTATCAGAACCCATAAACTAAGCCAACTATAATGCAAAAGCAGATGTTAACTCCTCAAGTTATTCAAAGAAACATGATGAAAAATTTGGAAAGTTACTGTACAGCACAAAGTACATGTTACAACAGGAAGTTGACTGATGAACACAACTGAACCACTCTAGTCTTTCAATTTTAATCTTAAAGTTAACATAATTATATGGACCGGGGAAAAGAAAATGCATTGAAACAAGATTTACACATGGGACTATATAAGAAAGGAAAAGAGCATGAAGCAAATGCTGGTACAAATATGGAAACAGTAGAAGTGAAAAAAATTTGCAGATAAAGAACCATCCTCATCAAAGGATACAGCAAAGCAACTTGGAAATATACTGTTTGAGTTGTCAGTAATGTATCTTCAAGAGATAGTTGCATTGCATATGCTTTATCACAATCCACAGCTGGAAGCGCCAATAAGTCGGTGGATCTTAACATAAAATTTCCATGGTAAGATGTGAAGCGAATTCCTGCAAGTTTCCAGCAAGAAACAAAGTAACTACATGTTACCCAAAGCACATGAACAAATTAAATTGCTTGATAGCCACTTTTGAACATCATCCACAGACCTTTCCCACATCTTACACGCATAACAGACTCCCAGGCAGTTTCCCTGGTGAGATCTCTGGCTAACTCATGCCTCAGCTTCTCTCTGTGAATATTTGATTGAAAGCTGGGATAGTAGTTGACTTGACCCCCAGTGTATTTCGCGAGGGTTCCTACATAGATATAATGTGACAAGCATTCATCCTCCGAAGAATGTATAACGCATCAGATGCATACATCAGCAGCTTTATGTTATTGTGCGCAGGAAATGGTTACAAATATGCCCTTATTGGATGTAAGCTAAATCTAAACATCATTTCAGATAGAAGACTAACTATGGAGGTCTTTATAACAGGACAATGGCAAGGGCAGCCCAGTGCATGAAGCTCCCACAATACGCAGCCTTACTTTGGGATTTCTGCAAGTGGCTGTTTCCACAACTCAATCCGTGACCTCCATGAGGTCACATGGCAACAACTTTGCCATTGCCCAAGGCTCCCTTTTGAGGTTTTAATTAACAATATAACGAAAATCTATGATCAATCAATAGAGGACAACAGCAAAGCTCGATATTAGAGCTACTATACTTCTAGGAACTCCAAGGTCTTCCTTCGAGAAACAATATTTATTATGAGCTTCACAATTCATGCACAACAGCCATAGATAGTCCAAGAGCATAAAATGTTTCTTGCCAAATAAAAACTCAAATGAACAGAAATTTTTTATTAGATCTATTAACTTCCTTTCACCAGTCCTGTGCATCATATTAGACAGACCACTAATGATATTTAAAGATTCTTCTAAAATATTAATGCGGCTGAAAGTCATAACAACCCTAGTAGAAAACCGTCTTATCTCTAATTATGCTAATTAAAACTCTAAACAAGCAGTCACTGACATATCCAGCACTATTGTCAGACTCATTCAATTTGTCAATCATAATTTTGACGTAAAGTTAGGGAAGCTGAGGATATACCTAAGGAGGCTATATCACCATACTTTTCATTGAATGCATATATATTAACCCCTATCTGGTACTTAGAGAAATCAGCAGCCATTTGCTTGTAAAAGGGATCTTCTGGTACTCTCAGCGTATATTCTTTATCTGTTCCATAAACACGAACATCATCTCCCCGCAACTTCAAGCGGCCAACACCAAGAGACGGCAGTGTATTCTGGAAAATAAGTAATTTTCCTCCAAGCTGACTCTGCAGAGCAAAAACACATTCATGAATAGTGAATGAATGATTTGCCAGGAAGAGTAGATAATTTTACAATATATGCTCTATTGAAAAAATTCTGATAGAAGTAGGCAAGAAGAAGGAAATGATAGCATACCATAACCATAAATGCCGCCTTGAGAGCTGGACCAAAAGCAGATTCCACATTTAGATTATTCTCAAACATCGATGGCAAGCTATCAAGGAAAGTCTCCACAACTTCTCTGGACTCTGACAGGTTGACTAGGAGATCATCTGGCAATGGGATAAATATATCATCAAGATCTGAGACAACCATCATCTGAGGTTGGGTCAAGGATGACTGCACAAGTGAAAAACCCAGTGTCACAATCAGAGTGATTAATTAGATGGCATGAAAGTGTCTATTGAAATCAAATGGAGTTCCTGCACAAGCAGCACATAGATCTCTTACCTTCAGATTGTAAAAATGTATAGTGCTGTCAAAAGTTATGAACCCAATCTGTGTCCTGGGGAAGCCCGGAAGATTATCTAAACATGACTTTATAGTCTGGGCCACGACCTGCAAGACATTGATCCTTCTAGAGAGTCACATTACATGTATTTCACAATAGGAGCCTATGCGATAAATTGCGAGAAAAAAGCCCTTCAGGAGATAAACATTCAAGCAAGAATGAACTTATTCTGCTTGAGCTTTCCTAAAGCTCAATTCTTCTACTGAACTGAACAAGTGCCAGTTAACCCTTTCAAGTAACTCGTTAGATCTGTGTTTCAGCAGTAGCATATTGTTCTGTGGAGCTAAGGATGCTTAGCTGACACGCACAGTAAATAGTTGCATCCACAGATAACTACAATCGATAAAAAAATTGTAGAAACACAAATATATCAAGATGCAACAAAATCACGAAACACATAGCCATCGTAAAAAGCAGGATGAATGGCACCACGACTATGGAAATTTTGCTTCACACTCACCTGTACCATACCACTTCTAACCGCAGATATCGAAACATCAATGAGGAAAAAGTAGAGTGGCGGCATTGGTGGCCGAACCATATATTCAGTTGGAGCAACAAATTCTACACTGCCCTTTGTAAGCTCAGGTCGCTGATCCAGATCAATTCTTCTGCCAACAGCGTCCAAATGCGCAAAGTAATCACCGGGGACTGTAGAAGACAGTAAAGATGGTGGATCATACAAATATGCACCATAAAAGCAAACACTTTGCATATACAATCATCTACTTTCTCCCTGCCACACAGTTTACAAGCTATGAATTGCATGGTGGTGATATGTACCTGGTAAATAACTCATTAATATAAAATATGTCATTGTGACAGACTTTGAAATAGGAGACAATTCAAGGGATAATTGTAGTCTACCCAGGAAGATACCATAAGAAGCCACGAGACTCAGTCATAGCAAGCACCAAAATCCAGAAGGACTGTTAAACCACCTTCAAACAAATCTTGCCCCAAAGAGAAATATGTGTAAAATTGTGATAATCTTTTGAAGCTGCTGTAAATTTTGTCATCATCACACCCCCGAGCCATGGCATTTTATTTTTGGACATTGTGGATAAAACTATTGGCAGAAAAGAATAAACAGTTAATTAATTCTCACAGCACCTCCACCTTCCAGATGAAGAAAAATTTAAGGAAATCAAAGGTTATAGAAAGTTCACAAATTATCGCCCCTCATAATCTACTGAAAGGAACGCAGCTTGATTGCTTTGAATCCAATTCATGAAAAATATCTTCAGCATCTGCGTCAATTTCAAGTTGATGTCTAGAAGGTTAAAGATGTCAATGCAAAGAGAAAGAGACTGGTTGATCCACAGGGAATAATCATAAACAGGAAAAGGATAATTTCAGAATTCCAAGCAACGTTTAGAAAAAAAACACAACAAAAGCCTAGGCAGGTAATAGCACAACTTCTAGAAGAAACAACATGAAAGGCCAAACATCCAGAGAGCCTGTAGCCTAAAAAATTACCCTCATTCAATAAGGAGCAGATGTTGCAGCGCCACTTTCTCCCTGCTTCAGTAAACGTCACATATGGATTGACATAGGTGCGGCATCTTCTGCACCGAATAATGCCAGTTGAAGCAAAATTCACTATAGGAACTTCTTCCTGTATAAAAGCATAGCGACAAAATAAGGTGACTATATGATTCAATATAAACATCTGATTACGTTTGCATAAAAAATTTAGGCTTTTCAGTTCAAGGATTCTCACCCCATCAGGAGATTCTGCCAGAGGACAAACAACTGCTCCAAGAGGCAAGTGCCACCTTGAGACCAAAGATTGAGAATTTGGTATGGCACTAGTTGTAAGCCTAAGAAATCTAGAATGACAATTCATGGGAAACATCTCAGCAAATGACTTGGGCTCCACATCACCATCTAGTGGTCTTGGCAAAGATTTTGACTCAAGTCCAGGGTCCATTGATCCAGGCACAGACCCAAGAGAGAGGGAGCTGAAATCTTCAAGCAGACCTTGAATGGGACCTGTGGGGGGGCCAAATCCGGGATGCTGTGTTTGCAGGACCCCTGGAGCTGCTACTGGTGGTGGTGGAATGTAACCTCCTTGATGTGCATGCAAAGGGGGAGCTGATATTGATGGAGTTGGCACATATCCTCCCGGGGCAGTAGCAAAAGGAGATTGTAAAGTTGGAGCTGGTGGAACCGTTTTAGACTGCTGAGTCGCATATCCAGGCATAGGGGGTGGTCCACTTACCCTAGCAGCAGGATATGATGGGCTTGCCTGAGGCATGCTTCCAACAGGGGGCATAGTATTTGCTCTTGGCGGAGATCCCATCGGCAGAGAAGGTACATGTGTTGGAGGGCGGAAAGATCCAGGCTGAGAATATAATTGAGCAGCAGGAGATTGAATTGGTGGCTGTCCAAGAGGTGGAGCTTGTGTAGGTGGTGGTTGTGCTGTCCCAGGGAACTGTGGTGAACTAAAACGTTGGAAAGCTCCTGAATTGGGAGGGGCAAATGAAGTTGCCGGAGATGGTACTGATGGATCACTATATGTAGATTGTGGAGGGGGCCGGAAACTAGATCTGTCCAATCCAGCTGCAGGAACAAAAGGCGAACGAGGCGGAGCCTGAGGAGCAGCAGCTGTATTAGGTCTGAAAGTGGAGGCCCCTGATCCAACCATTGGATTTGTCGATGAAAAAGGTGTAGCCACAGGAGGCGAGGATGTAAAAGGCGAAGTGGGCCTGCTAGTGAAAGCCGGACGACCTGGGTTTTCAGTCCCCATGTAATCGGTCCAATAACTTAATCAACTCCGAATCCCTATACTTCCATACATAAAACCTGATGTAAGAAGACATTTTAGGATTTGAACAGTAAAAGAATTCGTGCCATCACATGCCACAATGTCATTTAAAACAGAAAAAGCACAAACAAAATAAGGAACCGCAATTGAAAGAAATGTAACATTTAGAATGCTACAACATTCGCCTGATATGCACAATCCATTCATCTAAACCCGAACTCTCACAGTCCTCTAGTCACTGACCAAGCAGCAAGCATCTAGAGCTAAATTAGAGCGAAGGCAATTGAAAAGATACAATAGACCCGCGATCGCCATGTCAATTGGAACTCAGCCTATTCTCTGGACAATCCTAGGCACAAGAGAAGCGCAAAGCTAGCCCTTTCCTAAAAATAGATTCGTTCCCCCATCAATCAATCCATCCGAATCAACACAACCGCATCGCCGACGCGCGATGCCGAGGCAGATCGTTCGATTCTGCCCCCTAAACCGAACCAAGGAACGAAATTCTACACAAGCGAAGCCACGGCCGATCGATTTCGACCGCGGATTTCACAGCCGCGAAGAGGGAGACGAAACCCCTCTCCCCGCCGCAACGCCGAGAAACTTGGCGTCGTCACCGAGGCTTACCTGATCGGCGGAGCCCCGACGAGATGGGGCCAGAAGGCGGTCGCTAAAACCCTAGAGAGCCCCGACGAGATGAGGACCGAGAGGAGGGTGGGCCCGGCGGTGGCGGTGGCGGCGGCGGATTCCCGGCGGAGATCGGACGGAGCTGGAGGATCCCTTGGAGACCGACGGCGGCGGCTCGCCGGTAGAGATCCGAGAGGTGATCGGAGGATCGGAGGGAAGGAGGGCGGAGAAATTCAAGATCTTTCGGTTGGCGTCCGCTAGAGAGAGAAAGAGAAGGGACGGAATTGAGGAAGGCCAAACACTGGAGCGTGCAGGAGGAGGAGGAAGACTGCAAGATCCAGGCCTGCATTTTTTTTTTTTTTTTTGTCGTGCTTTATTATTATTATTATTATTATTATTATTATTATTATTATTATTATTATTATTTTAATGTACATACCTATGGATATGTAGATGTTATTCCTTCTCTCTAATGTTGTTCCTCCTTTTTCCGATTAAAAAGGGGGATTGATAAAAGGGATAAAGGTTAGTTTGGTTCAATTTTGCATATGAGCTTTGGATGTAATGTAAATACTGAGAGTCAAAGTTTTTTGAGAAAGTGCAAATTATGTTTGGTAAAAACTATTTATAAAGGGATTTTGAATTCAAGTAGTGTTTGGGTAATAGGCTTTGGATGTAATTTTTATATATTTTTTATTTAAAAAAGGTCCCTAACCCTTTGCTAGAGTTAGGGAAGGGATATGACCTTCAAGTCCTTTCATTAATTGTACATTTTGAAAATTTTAGAAATCAATTGCATTTTCATGATAAATTTTAGGACTTGACTATACTTTTTGAAAGTTTTAGGACTTAATTGCATTTTCATAATAAATTTTAAGACTTCCCGTTTATTTGTCCCTCAATAAAAAGAAAAAGACAATTGAATTGGCCAAATTTCTTTTTTTCTTTTTTAAATTTTTAACCATTATAATGGTTCCATAGGCAAACTTTTTTCCTCTTGGTGCATAGACCACTTCAAAAAATAAGTCAAAGGAAAACTTATGCTTAAATTTAAGAAAATGATTTTCACTTTAAAAAAAAAGTCATTTTTTTTTTTCAAAATATGGTTAGACATTAATACTTGGACCAAAGACTCAGCTCAAATATGGGAATGCCAATTGCCATTCTTGGTTCCTTAGTAGTGGGCTCCAAAACAGGCCGAGCTCGAGACTTCAATGCCTATGTTTGGTTCCTTGATGCTTAGGCCTAGTTCACAAAAACTAAACTCGAGACACGGGTACTTAGGCCCAAGTCCTGAGTGCCCAAGCCCAAATCTATGGAGACTAGACTTACAATCTATTGAGACAAGGCTTATGTCCAAAATAGTTGAGCCTGAGACCTTGGTGCCCATGCTTGAGTCCTCAGCACTCGAACTCAGGTCTCCGACGCTTAAGCTAGAGTTCATTAGATCAAGTCTAGGTCCAAAAAGGTCAAGCATAGTATTTAAGTGCCTATGCCTAAGTCCCTATGTTAGGGCTCAAGTTCTCAACACGCCTTTGTTTTGCATAAAGGATATGTCGTGATTATAAGAATCAATCTAATCCTATACAACTGGAGTCTTACAATTTGCTAAGAGAGAGACAAAAAACCTTCAACGTTATTAATATCCAAACTTTTGTAGGTAAGTAAGATTCTTCTTCAAAATCTAGTTTCTTGGCTATTTCTTAAAATATTTAGGGTCTATTTGGTACTCAACCAATTATTGACTATTTCTAATCTTTTGTTCATCAGAACAAAAAAGAACATAAATTTGTTTAGTAATGTAGTTAATATCTGTAACATAATCAAGAAGTAGACCAGGAATATAAAAAAAAAAAAGAGAATCAAAGAGAAACAAAATAGAAAGATGAGCTTTGTCCCGTTGTTCACAAGCTTGTGTTCTCTCTCTTTCTTTCAATTGGCGAAACTCACTTTTTTCTCTTCGGCACCTTTCGTTCACAACAGCTGCTACTCCTTCACCGCCATCATCGACTCAAGCTTCTTGTTCAAGGTGAGTTACCCATCACTTTGACTTGCAACTATGAGTCCTTCACCCATGGTTCTGTTTTTTCCTCCCGTATACTATAGTAATGCCCTACAAATTAGTTTTTATTTCCTCTTACGAAATTCACATCAAAACCAATGCTGCCAATGAATGGTGTTCAGTATTTAGGACTCTTGCTTTCTCTTCAGGTATGTAAACTCATGGACCAAAATGTTTATAGGAACATATCTGGGAATTCTAGGTGATCATTTATTCCGAGATGGTTAGTCTTTTATATATTTTTGGAGATATCGTGACCATATAATTTGATGAAATTACTAGAGTCAGCTACTTGAGTTTAGACTCTAGAGATACTTCCGATAATTGATCATGCAAGAAATGAATGATTGTAGAGATTTTCTTTTCCTCTAAATGTTTCCCCAGATATTTTTGGTTCCACTAGAAGCAATGTGTTAGGTAGCTTTGGCCATAAGTCCATCTCCAAAGATTGCAATTGCTGAGAGAGATCATTATTATATATTCATCTGATCAACGAGGGACGCTAGAAGTAATGTGTTAGGTTCTTTGTGTATTGTGGTTGCTAAAAGGAAAGCCCTTCTCTTTTGATTTTTCAAAGTTTGTGTTTGAAATTTGTCTCTTTTGTAGGCACATGGAGAAGATTTAGGTGCTCAATTTTATGCCGCTAAATAGGTTTATTTCTTTTTTGGCCTAAAAAAGAAAATAGATTTCTTTCTTTAACCCTAACTCGGCATGCTGCTTTGTTGATTGCATTTCTCTGATTTGTTGATTATTAACTCTATCTCTTGAGAATGGTTGCGTGTGGTATGCATAATTCATACATGACTATGTTATAATTTAATGCATAACTCATGTGATGCTCAACTAGTCAAGATTAAGTAGCATCCCCAAAAAAGGCATTCAACACAAAGTGGATCGAACCTTTAACCAACCTACTTGTAAGTTTGTTGGTAGAAGAGGTCAAAAAGGGAAATCGCATCTCTTTTGCTTACAAGGGCGGAACAACATAGAAATGAATTCATTAAACAGATAGGACTCTATTATAGCCTACTATAGTTAAAGAATAATGTGCACAAATGGAGAAAACAACATAGTAATTTTAAGAAACTTCTTTCCCAACCCGAATTTAATTAAAATAATGTAAATAAAACAGTTGTTGTTAGCGATCCAAGTATATATGAACATCATATTAAGGTATCTTTTAACTTTTGATCATTTTGAAATCAATGTAAATGTAAGTTTTAAGAGGTTTGACTATATTGCTAACATATGTTATCATTGTGGGCAAACTTTAAGAATGATGGATTTTCTAAGTATTTCAAGCTGTGTATTATATTTGATGATACATATACTATTGGAGATCATGCAGAAGGAAATGCGAAAGATTTGACTGTGTTGGAAGAATGTGATAATGGTGGAGGTGATGTAGATAGTAATTCATAGGACTTTGGTGAACACCATATTGATAAGAGAGTCTTTGCATCCGACAATACTACGACTCTAATTCATGACAAGTACAAGTTGGATATCCTTGCTTGCATGATAAATGAAAATATGTGAGTATGTTACTACTATTTATGTAAGTGATGCATGGCAAAGACATGGCAATTGTATTTCGATAATGATTTGCATAAGATGATGTTGTGTGCCGAATAATGATTTTGACAATGGCTGTAGACAAAATAATAAATGGGTGATGAATTCATTATTGATATAAAAAAGATCACAAGATTTGAGTGTTATTATGTGCACCACAATTATGTGATTGTATATGAAATCTATTATGCTATGTTTCCATTGTCCATATATTAATGGGGACGATATCTCAGAGTTGAGATCCCCCTGCATTAGGATACCTTGAGAATGTTCGGTAGGGGTGATCGGTTCTCGAGCGGTTTGGTCCCCGAGCAGTCCGGTTCCCACCCCACATCGAGAATCGGACCCAAGAGACCGGTCCTCAATTTCCAAAACCGAGAACCGGATCGACGGAAGCTGGAATTGAGGATCGAACCGGATCAATCGGTTTGGATTGGTTCTCGGGTGGTCCAACGGAACCAATCCCATGTGCTTCCAACAATTGGTACATATATGAAAAAATATTTAACGTGAAAAAGAATTCAAATAACTCAAGCATGGGTGTGAATCCGTTAATTGACCACACCACAAAAACTTCATGCTTGATCTCAACTAAAGGGCCAAGGAATAAGCCCAAAAAGGAGCTGCCAAGCTTGGGATTTATACACGAAATCTCTTAGCCTCACTGTTATATGTTCGATGCGGGACTTGTCTTTGCAGGTGATGGTGAGAAAGAGGGGGGAGTGACCATGGGCAGTTGATAGTGAGCAGTCTCACATCAACTGGGGGAAGAGGCTAACAAGCAAGTTACCTCTTTAAATAGCGAGGACAATGAATGAACAAGTTGCTACTTTGGCCGCAATCAAGTGTGATGTTGCATTGAGAGAGGCATTGTCTTTGCACAAAAGTTTTGAGTATAAATTATTTCTACACATGTTTTAATAAAAATATAGAAATTTATAAAATTGATAATTAATCCGGTTTGGGCGGGCGGTTCCATTTCTAAAATTGGGAACCGAATTGACATTCATCAATTCCAATTTTGTGGAACCAGGAACCAGACTGGTGACTTTGGGAATTGGACCCAACTGATTGGTTCGGTCCAGTCCGGGCGATTCTTGATTCATGCGGTTCTTTTTGCTCACCTTTAGTGTCCGGGATACCTTAGAGTTGAGATGCGTCGAGAGTTTTGGGATGTCTTGGGAGATGAAGTGCTTTATGTGTTGGGATGCCCTAGAAGTGTTCGAGATGAGATGATATGCTAAAAATGAATATGACATATGTATGTGTGTGTATGCATATGTTCATACATGGCTATTAACAAGCTAATTGATGGTAGCTATGCATCAAAGATGTTATGTCATCCGCTTGCAATGAAGTTAATGGTTTTATGCAACGTTGTAAATCGATTTCTAGTGGCATGTCCTGATAGGAAGAGTAGTGCATTTATTCTTTCAATTACTTCCTATAGCTAATTTGTACTCAATTTAACATTGTTTTGTCGATACTGGGTTGAGTAGTGAGATGATCTTATACCTTAGATTTAGAGATTTCATTTACTAAGCTTTATCTCACCCCCTTATTTTTTCAGATTTGTAGGATGGATCACTCTCCATCACTATAGTTTGGTCATGTTTGGTCATGTATATTTTGACTGTGAATATCAAGATGTGTTAGTACTTAAATCAACCATAGTTTATATTAAGTGTAGTTTGATGTTATAGATCAACATAGGTATACTAGAGTGGATCCCTCATTGATTTGTTGCCTTGTATTTCAACATCTATAGAGAGTTGGTTAAACCACTTAGGGGCTTTGATAGTTCCGGCTTTGATAGCAATAATTGCATGTGATAGGCAAAATTGTTAATCCATAGTTTAATAGCTTGATTTTGTATAGACAAGTTTTGTGTGTGTGTGTGTGTGTGTAGGAGTATGGAGTAGTATCAATGAGACCTGACATTCTTCCCAGAGTTAATACATTGCATCATCTTTGTTTTTGTACTTGTATTAATACTTGGAAGAGAAAAGTCAATGGAAAAATGCATATGCATATTATTCATACCCATTAAACATACGTTTCTCTTGCAATATGTTTATTGTGCTTCTGCATACTAATAATAGCTATAAGTTATAATAAAAAAAAGGACAAGTGCAAGTGTTGAGTGTGACGTTTTGGGGTTCTACATTACAAATATATGGAAGTGGCAAATTCCACTGCCTTTTTTTTCCATCGCGTTTCATTGACTTCTACTATGATTCATCTGTCTTATATTGGAAATGGTCTATAGGGTTATTAGGGTAATTAAGGTTTATGGATTCATTATTGTTTGGGGGTTATAATGATTTGTTTAGGCTTTAGAAGTTTATTAAGGTTCAGGGTTTAGGTGTTAAAAATTGGGTTTTGGGGTTATTTATGATTTAAGACTAGGTCTTGGCTATTGAACTTCATGCAATTAGTAGCATATGGCTAGTCAAAAGTCATATGACTATTGAGCAAAGGCTATGTATAGCAATGCATTTGGCAAGTGAATTTGACTTGCATTCTGCATTTGGTTCTTGCACTTGACCAATATGCAGCTTTGCATTTGCCTTTGGATAATATTGTGTAGATTTGCACTTGGCTTTGCACCAAATGCATATCTGGCCAGATAGGAAGACAACAAGCTATACATGACCATAATAGGATCGCAGTGGCAGCATCAAGCAAAATTGATCGAAACTCATCATCAAACACTTGAATTGATTTTACTAAAGATATCATAATAACTAAAATGGAGCTTACAACACATAAATTCATCTGCTCATAAAAAGAGATAACCTTAGTTTAGAACCATGTTAATAAAAACAATGATCACATCCAAACCTATAACTAGACCTACACATACTAACATACCAACAATCTATCAAAATTCTAACCATCGCAAACAATGTAAAGCTCCAAAGCATAATTAGAACAAGCAATCACAATCCCAAGCTCAAAATGCATCATTACGCACATCTTCCTACATCTATGATTGGCATCCCATGATCTTCGATAGTATTAATATCATTAGGTTAAAAAATCTAAATATATTACTAGCCGTGAAATGATCAATACCCCTAACAGGATCTTCTCTATATCTCTGCTTTATTGAAGGTCAGTTTTAATAAATCTTACTCTTCGCAAAGGCCCAACAATGACTTAGCGGAAGTGGTCATCACTAAGGGAGGAAATTTAGTTGAAGAAGCTTCAATTAGCTCACTGCAAGGTTCGAGTAACAAGCATTATCCAGATAAAATGTAACCCTAATGATAAACTGTAAATTTAAAATTCAAAAACCTCGAAGCCAAACAAATTGGACCTTCCCCGATTTTCGGACATGCAATAAAATGACTCGTGGGGTTAGCTTGGTTCCAAGACGTTCGCAACAGCTACTGTCATTCCGCACCGGCACCGTTGTTCCTCGCTTTCCAATTGACCACAGTGTGAAGGAGCCTAGTGAGACTCCCTTTGGGTCAATAGGAGATTTCAACTGTGACTCAATGGCACGTGTCAAATCAAACACTTTGGGCCAAAAAAACACCTGCCCGTGCTTTACCACACACGACGCGTGTGATTGTCATCCGGCAAACATTTGTGCTGCCGATGAGAAGGGGGGTCATTTAAGACCAAATCACCAACTTCAAAGGATATTTTAAGAGAAACCCCGGTCTATGGGTATTTGAGAAGAAAACGCGGGGGGGAAAAGTTGACTAGAGGAAAACCGTCGACATAATTATATCGTATCAATAATGTATGAGTTGAGTAAATTAACAATTGCACATTTTAAGGTTGCTCAAGCGACATGTCACCAAAAGCATGACAGAGAGACCCGAAGAGGGAAAGTGGGCAAATCTTATTATGCAGGCGTGGCATGCCAAGGCGGTAGAAATCTCATCTTACCCACGAAGGTCATCCGAGCGCGCCAAGTGACCCGAGAAGGAAAGTGAGCAAATCTCCACCCCTCGTACACTTGACCCTTCAAACGTGTCAAAGGGCGCAAACACCCTGAGGCTGCGTTTGGCAGTCGAGATAAAATTCGGGATAGGATATGATTTATCCTATCCTACGTTTGGTGCTCGCTCAGGATGGGATAAAGTCGGATATAAGGGGATATAGACAGTATAAAATTATCCCATGGGGGAGGTGGGATAAAGGTGGATAGGATTTGTAATATTCATAATAGGAAAGTTATTTTTCTTGAATAACAAATTTATTAAATTAACAAAATTGAAATTATATTTCAATATAAATAATACTTGAATTCTAATTTAAGAAATAAAAATAAAAATAAACATTTATTTTTAATTAATCTTATTTTAATTTATATATTCAACTTTAATTATATCTTATATTAAATATTCAATCTATAAATTAAATATTTATATTTATTATATATTTTAGGTATTTTTGTATTTTTGGTATGGTAGTACAATTTACTATTTGCTAAAATTTTATTAAAGAATGATGAAAGGGAAAAAAGAAATAATAATGAAAATAATATAAAAAGGAGGAAAAATAAAATAAAAATAAATTAAGTAATAGTGTTACGAGAGATTTTCACTATCTCTGTTTATGAACATTTAGTTCATTTATAATGATATGCCGTTTATATATAAAAAAAAAAATGTACATGATATGATGTGAACATATCCGACTTTAATATTATGATTTAAAACAAATGGACAGGATATAAAAAAATCCTAGGATTTCATATCCTATCCTATCCAGTCCTATCCCGATTAGAAATCCGGACGACCAAACGTAGCCTGAGTTCTTTGCATTGCATGGACTCGCAATCGTGGCAATTCGTATGTTAGTCTTCCCTCGATTAATTTATTCGTGTTGAATTTAATGCGTGCCACAACATATTGTTTTAATACACACGAACTATCATGCAGTGTTTATTTCTATGTCCAAGTGATGGTAATGAGCATTTGTAAGTTCATCGGCTTATAAAACCACAAACCAATCTTGATATATCTAATTTTAATTCTCAAACATGTGATGATGCAATGAAATTGTCAATGAAAAATTGATACTCCAAGAGTATGAATCTTTTATTTTCATAGGTGTAAGGTGTTTTTTTTAGTGTCTCAATGAATCTCCATCGACAGGGAATGGTCGTTATTATTCCGTTCATGAACATTGACGGTTGGGATGAATCTGGACATGGAGGGAGGAGTTTGGTAAGAGCACAAATGGTCCCTCGTGGGTAGCAAAGCGTCAGTTAACCCTTGGGATGCACCAAGTTCACGTCCCGCTTTGGGCTCGCTGCGCGTAGGCCATACACAAGCCACGCAGTTCCCGTACTCACTACTGGCTCCCTTCTCGTGGCGTCCCCATCCACCCTCCATCTGTTCCTCCCTCCCCCTCCTTCACCGTCCATCTATCTCTCTCTCTCTCCCTCCCTCTCTCTCTCTCTCTCTCTCTCCCCACACGCTCCTCCCTTTAAATCTGCTTCTGGACCTCTTTCTCTTTCTCTCTGTCTCTGTCTCTGTTTCCCTCTATCTCACTCTTGCTCAATGAGAACCCAGGCGGAGGAGAAGTTCTCGGACTACTTCGAGAAGTGGGTATCTCGGCTCGAAGAGTACTCTCAGCAGCTGCACGGCGCGTCCAGAGAGACCACCACCACCGAGGAGGAGCTCCGCGCCCTCGTCTCCAAGCTCACGGCCCACCACAAGGAGTACTACACCGCGAAGTGGGCCGCGGCGGGCGGCGACGTCTTCGCCTTCTTCTCGCCGCCGTGGTCGAGCCCGCTCGAGAACGCCTACTCCTGGCTCACCGGCTGGAAGCCCTCCACGGCGTTCCGCGTCATCGAGGCGCTGCGGGCGCGGGGCGCGGTGGTGGCGGAGGACCAGGTGACGAGGATAGAGCAGCTGCGGGCCAAGATCAGGCTCGAGGAGGAGAGGGTGGAGCGGGAGATGGAGAGGCAGCAGGTCGGGCTGGCGGACCGCAGGATGGTCGAGCTCGCGCGGCTGGCGGGCAGGCGGGGCGAGGCGGCGGCGGCGGCGGCGGCGGGGGCCCAAGTGGACGGGCTCGTGGACGCGGCGCTGAAGGGCCTGGCGAGCGGGCTGGAGTGGATCATGAAAGCCGCGGACTGCGTGCGGCTCAAGACGTTGAAGGGGGTGCTGGACGAGCTGAGCCCGTCGCAGTGCGTGGAGTTCCTGGCGGCGCTCTCGGGGCTCCAGGTGCAGCTGCGGCGGTGGGGGAAGAAGAGGCAGAGCCAAGCCGAGCACAGCTCGAGGGAAACATGCTAGCAGCAGCAGCAGCAGCAGCACCTCGAGAAACAAGCGAATACCGGGTGACGTTGCCGAAAGCTCGGCCTCGAGGCGGCGGATTGCTTTATAGGTTATAGGCATGACGATTATTTTTCTGTTGTGTCGATCCGGTTGCTTAGTTTAGTGCGGTTTCATTTGATCTTTTTCTATGTTGAAACTTCGAAAGCAGTTGAAGAAGGAATGCGAAGGGGTCGCGCTGTGTGTTAAAAAAGGGTCCAAGCTTGAGGACTCTCCAAGGGCATTTTGCTCATTTAAAGATTATATCATTGAATTCGGTTGAAATTGCATCTTCACTCGATCTAAAACTTTAATGGGAGGTCAAAGTCACCAGATCAGATTTGGGAAAATGAACTTTCACATCATTGCAGAAAACAAAGAGATTGTGAAATTAAATCAATGAATCAAATTCTCTTGATACATTTAGCGTGAATCGAGTTAATTAATTTGTGAGATTTTTATATCCATTTGAATTTCATGGATTAGACAAGACACGTATCATTAAAAAATTAACTAATTAGACATGAGATGTTTATGCAAAAAGAAATTAGATACGTATTGTCCCCTTATTGTGAAAAATTAAGTTTCATTCCTTAATCTCACCGGGTGAATATCGTGCTTACACAACCAGACCAAACATGCTGCTGCGGTGGGCAAGAGATTGTATTTTGTCTTTTTCCTTTTTTTTTTTTTTTTTTTTTTTTTACGTGGGTGTGAAATAAATTAATGCGTGATTTTACGGGGAAAAGAGGAAGTTGGATTGACTGTGGTACGGAAGCAAACTGCAAACTAGCTGACTTCAGCAGCCGTGTGGAAGTCATGCACTCCATCGTTCGGTCACGTCTTGGTCTCTTTCCCTGTTGGGAGTCAACCCTCTCGTGGAAGGTATGGTTCTCTTCTTGCGTAAATGTATAAATAAAGCCGCATATATAATGGGAACTTGACATTTAGGGTAAAGCTACTTGGTTAGATTATTAATCGAATCGGCACGACCCGTTTAAAGTTAAACATGTTGGAAGAGTTGAATTCTGTTTACATAGAAATGATGTAAACACAATCTGTTTATTAATCATGGCAAATAGGTTGATATGATTATGATGCCCGTCTTATATTATAAACTCACGTCTCAATAAGTTAGTGTCCAAATAAAAATTGAGAGAGGAGGAAGTGATGAAGTGGATGAAGGCTAGTTGGGATGGACAATAGCGATAGTATAAAAAGGGTTTGGCTAATAGATACATCAAATGTGTATTTGGTATGGCTTTTTGGCAACCACTACTGAAATAAAGTGCTTTAGAAGCATTTGTTAGAAAATTTACAGCGGTAGTTCTTCGCGATTTCAGTAGATTGAAGGTATACTAATTTTTAAACCTTTTTTTTGGTCAAAAATTTTAAACCTTTTATGTGAGGGTCATTGTAACTTTTCTAGAAATTTGAAATAATAAGAAAAACATCATCATAACAGTTTTCCTAAGAGAATTAAAAAGCATAATAATTATGCCACATAAAATAATAATAATATCAGTGGCAATAAATTATAACACAAATTATTTCTTTTAATATTATTATTAACATAAGGTCATATAGATGTTATAGTTATCATTAGACGACCATGATGGTGATTGTTATAGTTGTTAATCGAATATGGTGAAAATTGTACATGCTAAAAACTTCAGTTACAAGCACAATAAATATACACAAAATTGCTAAGGATCTTTTTCTCGTAATTTTGATAATTACAATGATCTCATAGCAGCTTTTGTCAAATGTGTTCATAATTTGTAACCAGAGCATGACACCTTTAAAACAGATGTGTGGCCAAAAGCATGTGCTTGGGCACTATACAACATGGATAGCACAGCTCCAGTATAAGAATCATATGAATGGTTGGTTTGCTAAGAATAAATACTGAATTAATACAATACAAATGATTTTTTATAAAAAATATTTTTCAAATCATCTATTTTTCCTGAAAAAATGGAGCCTTAATTCATTATTAAAAACCTATAGTAAAGAAATCTGACGTGGAGCTGTTCCTTTCACTTTTAGCGAACAATCTTATATATAAGAATCATATGAATGGTTGATTTGCTAAAACTAGATACTAAATTAATACAATACAAATGATTTATTTAAAAAAAAAATGTATTTTTCAAATCATCTATTAATACAAATGGTTGGTCTTGTGTCTTATTTAGCCAACAATATTATATATAAGAATCATATGAATGGTTGGTTTGCTAAAAATAAATAGCGAATTAATACAATACAAATTTCAAATCATCTATTTTTTGCGAAAAAAATGGAGCCTTAATTCAATATTAAAAACCTATAGAAAAGAAATCTGACGTGGAGCTGTTCCTTTCACTTTTATCATAGTTTTGTGCTTTGTATTAATATTACTAATGCTAGTGAATTGTGCTGAAATGAGTTTCTCCCTTGCCCAAAATCATATGAGGATATAATTGGTTTTCGTGTCTCGGATCTTCGGGCAATAAACAATTTCGGCGATAATTTATTTTTGAGTTATTATATCTCTTTATTCAAACCACAAAAAAAAAAATTAATTAATTAAGCTTCGCCCTCTCTCACATTTAAATAGGATGTGTTCGCGATTCCTGTTTAGAATTCCAACTGAAATTTGGACTGGGCTCGATTTTTTAATAGGACTAACCATATTATAATTTGAAATAAGGTCAGGTCTCCCAAATCCACCTCGTTGCAGTCACGAACTAATATAAATTAGTAAAAAATTGCATGCGTTTTATGCTAGAGGGAAATTGATAAATTATTTTTTATTCAGTAACTCATCCTCATACATATCCATTGGACGACTTCGGTCCACGTAGCAATAGCATATGAATAATTATTCCAAAGGGCAAGATAAAAAAAAAATGTTATAACTATCAAGTCCAAAAGTAATAAAAATGAGATAAATCAGTTTCATAAACTTCCGGTTATGTGATAAAATAGTGATGTCGCGTATTATGCCTTGAAATGGTTTATTTCAACCACGTTGTAAAAAAAAAAAAAAAAAAAGGAAAGTAAAAAGAAAAATTTTAAAACTGCAAAAATTGTCCATGTTAATGCCGATTATGCTATATAGGATGGTCAATATCCACATAGATGATTTTCAACCAAAATTCACCAAAAGAACTAAATCGTGCAAATTTCAAAGAGTTTACAACTAAATTGGTACAATTGAGAAGTTTAGAACTAAACTAGCACAATTGAAATATTTAGAAATGCATTGACCACTCCATAATAGGTTTAGAATAATTTGAACAATTTTTCTTATTTTATTCACTACCACAATCAATTCAACTTTTTGATTCTTTTAAACATATATTAATAATATAATCTGATAAGAATACATGGGTGCTAGAACTATGCATTGGAGTGAAAAACGAAAGAAAGTGCCTACACCATATAACTTCCTTGACTCATTTGAGATGGGATTTTGAGCCTCTGATAAAGGGATGAAGATATAAGTCTCGGCCACTTGCTTGGTACCTTGACAGAAGCAACATCTATTGATGAGGGACCTAGTTAGAGATATCACATATTGTTCGATAAGACTGGAATGTCCACTTTAAACTTTTTGTTTTTTCGATCGTAAACAGGTGATTTCTTTCATTCATTCATACGATAATTACAAGGCGAAGGTAAACATATTTCCGAACATAAAATATCCCAAAGAGGCTTGGGATGGGAAGACGCCCAATTGAGAGGGAGTTTTTTGGTACGGTGGGCTTTCGCTACCTAGTCGACGGCTCGGTTTCCTTCCCTAAGACAATGAGTCAACTTTGCTTGGCTGAACTGGGCTAGGATTCTTTTTCCTTCATTTACTATGTTCCTCATGGCCCAAGG
Source organism: Eucalyptus virginea (assembly GCA_014182375.1). NCBI lineage: Eukaryota > Viridiplantae > Streptophyta > Magnoliopsida > Myrtales > Myrtaceae > Eucalyptus > Eucalyptus virginea. The sequence continues at coordinate 7,535,500 of CM024517.1, read as the reverse complement.
TGCTTCTTCACGGCCCATTATGCATTCCACTACCGCCAAGCTGTCACTTTCATAAACAAGATCTATTGCTTTCTTTTGACTCACTCGCATGTGACCCTTTTGGATTTGCTGCAGGAAGTTTAGCCCTTTCACAAAGGCTAAGGCTTCAGCTTGAAGAGGGGATTTGGCTTTGTCTTGCACGTGAAACCTCCCTCCACCATTCCGCACTAGTTCCTCAAGATCCCGGCGATTGAGCATGGGATTTCACTACCCGTCCAAGATGCATCCACATTCAGCTTCAGGTTTGAGTTTGTTGGGGGTTTCCACTTTGTCTCTTCCATTCTAGATTGGGCTTTTGATATGCTATTTTGTGGGTTCCATCTGAGGTAGTTCATGGCCTGAGCTCGCGCCTCTTCTAGTATGGCCGTAGGATTATGCTACTGTCCTTGAAATATTACATTGTTCCTCGCCTTCCATGTGAACCAAAGGTTCGATGCTATGTCCTTTGCTTTAGGTGACTTGTCATTTTTTCTGAAGAAGTCCATTAGCCATTTATTTGCTCTAGTGACATTTCGCGAGCTGTTGTGTTTCTTCATGGTTTGATTTGACCATACTTCCCTTGTCCAGCCGTAGGAGAATAGTAGATTTTCGATCGTCTTAGGATACTTGGAACAAGGCAGGCACATTGGGTTTGGTAAGACTCTTCTCTTGTAAAGTTTTTCACGTGTGAGTAGGGCGTCTTGGCATATGTTCCATAGAAAGATTCATATTTTCGCAGGGGGGAGATGGGGTGCTCGGATATTCCATATTCTTGTCCATAGTTGTCTAGGTGGCTTGTATGAGGTTGATGCCGTGTTTGGATCTGGCTTGAAAGACTTGGACCACTTGTTGTTGTAACCGCTTTTAACTGTATAGCTTCCATTTTTGTTTGTTGTCTAATATAGAACATTCGCCTTGGGGGAGGGGCTGATGGGGATTGTTAGTATCTCTTTGACTACTTTTTCTGCAAAAAGGTTATGCAAAATTTGCTCTTTCCACTCCCTTGTGTCTTCATTTATCGATTCTACCCCTTTGTATGGTTCATCCCTGTATAGATTTGCCATCTCCTACTGTCCATCTAACCTCTAGCTCAATGAATTCTCTCTCGGCTAAGATACTTTGCCAACCCCAGGACGGGCAATGTCCTCTTTCGGCTTTCCAAAAATCCCCATATGAGAAGTATATGCCGCTTGTTTTCCCAATATAGCTCTATTAAAGGTTTGCAAATTTTTGAAGGCTGGAGTTTCATCACTTCTCATTTTTTCCAATGCATTCCCCTCTTGGTATCACTTTGTTTACACCAAAATGAGGCTACTCTCTTGTCTATAGCATTACAAACATAAATTGGTATATTGAAGATCGACATGGCATATTGAGGAATAGTTTGCACTACACTCTTTATCAGTATTTCTTTACTTGATTTTGATAGAAATTTTCTTTCCATCACTCCATCTTCATATTTACTCTAGCCAATATCCAAGCGAACATGTCTTTCTTTGACTAACCTCAATTGGATGGTATTCCGAGATACTTCCTAGTCTTCTCTATAATTGGGACACGAAATTCTTGAGCCATATTCCTCTTCAAATTCTGTGGACAGCCACTGTTGAAAGTGATTCTAGATTTGTTCAAATTGACGGCTTGACCCATTGCATAACGGTATTGGTTCAGAATTGCTACTAAGCTTTGGCACTCCTTTACCATTTCATCTAGGAAGAAACTAGCATCGTGAGCAAATAATAGGTGGGACAATGTTGGGCAATACCTATTTAGAGTGATTCCCTTGAGTCTTCCATCCACTTTGGCTTTATGCATCATCCGTGATAGCACATTTGCCATTAATATAAATAGGAAAGGGGATAGTGGATCTTATTGTCTAATGCCACGTGTAGGTGAAAAATGCTGCGTAAGTTCTCCATTCACTTTCACATTAAATGATACCGTTGAGATGTAATACATGATTAAATCGAACCATCGCTCACGAAACCCCATTTTTAGCAAGCGTGCTCCCAAGAAATTCCATTCGATCTTGTCAAACGCCTTTTGTATGTTCAGTTTGAGAATAGCTTGGAATTTCTTCCTTCTCTTCTTTACCTTCAATTGGTGCAACACTTCTTGGACTATGAGAATATTATCTTGAATTTGGTGGCCTTAAACCAAAGCACTTTGTTTTGTTAATATTATCTCTTGGAGCCATGGTTCTAGCCTAGTCATCACTTTTGAAATGATTTTATAGTTGAAATTGCATAGGTTTATAGGTCTAAATTGACTTATGTCCTTTGGGTTCTTAACTAGGAATTAGAGCTATATGAGTCATGTTTAAATTTAGGTCAAGGTTACCTATGTCTAAGAAATTTTGGACTAGCTAAAGTTTATCCTCCTTGATTTCTTCCCAGAAGTGTAGATAGAATTTGCCATTCAATCCGTCGGGCCCTAGGGCTTTAGCTATTCCTAGCTGAAATACGGCTACTTTAACTTCCTCCATTGTAATGTTGGCCATCAAATTTTTGTTTATCTCGTATCCGACCGGGCTCAAGCATTGGTCTAGGATAGGCTGGAAATTTCGGTGTCTTACCAATTCATATAGGTTTCAGTAGAATTCCCTTATATGGTTTTTAAGAATGTTGGGTTCTCTAGACCAATTCCCTTCATCAATCTTTAGCATTGTTATCCTGTTTCGATGCCTCCTCTAGATTGTTGTTGCGTGAAACTATTTGGTGTTTTTGTCTTCGTATTGCAGCCACTCAATTCGAGATCTTATCTCCCAGTACATTTTCTCTTGTTTCCATAACTTTTTCAATTGTTCCACTATCTACTGGATTTCTTCTTTGCTGGTGGTTGCCCTTGGTCTATTATTTATCTTCATCATTTTCTTTTTCAGTCCTCTAATTTGGTGCCATGCGTTGGAAAACTTCCTTGACTCCATGATGCTAGATCCTTTGACACTTCTTGAATTTTTCCTGAGAAACTTAGCAGCTGAAATTGTTCCTCTTTCCATGTGCTTTTTATAATTTCCCCACATTCTTGTTCTTCTAGCTAGTAAGCCTCAAACTTGAACTCCTTTTTTCTTTTGTTCTGAAATATATATAAATAGAGCATAAGTGGGCTATGATCCAATCCCACAACAGGTAGCGCCACCACTTCCACATTTGGTAAGGCCACCCTCCACCTTATAGTGCATAATACCATCCAACCTTTTCCTGACTAGTGCATTGTCTTCCCGCTTGTTTGTCCACGTGTAGGCACAACCTTTACTCTCCATGTCCATGAAGGAACAATCGTTCGTGAATTCTCGAAAAGCCACTATTCTGTGATGGTCGGCCTCTCTCATACCTTCTTTCTCTCAGTTATACAAGATCTCATTAAAGTCACCCATGCATATCCATGGAAGTTGGTTTGTTACCTGGAAGCTTCGTATTTATTGCCAAAGTTCTAGTCTCTCTCGAAAATTTGTGGGCGTGTAGAGGAATAAGATTTTAATACGTGTTCCACTTTTTGGTTCTTTGCACTCTAGATCAATGATTTCTTTTGAGCTAAAATTCACTTTGAATCCTACTTCTTCAAGCCACTTGATGACCAAACCTCATGCTATTTCTTCCGACTGTACTAAATACGAATGTGGGAATTTAAGCCTTCTTCTTACCCTTTCCACCAGCCACTTCTTGTTCTTTGTTTCCATTAGTAATACTAAAGTGGGCCTTTCCCGAGCCAAGAAGGCTCTCGGCTCTTGGACCGTCAAGGGATTGCCCAGCTCTTGACAGTTTTTGCTCAAAACTCTCATGTCATCTTTGGTGGCTTATTAGGCTAGCCATCAGAGCCCACTCATTTCCTTCTCTTACCACTTGAATAAGGGTATCTAAAAGCTCCATCTCATCTACCAATGCTATGGTAAATTCTTGAATCTTCTTCTGTTTTTTTGCTCTTTTGAAAATCTGACTTTTATTGACACTTGGTGCCTTGATCTTGATAGCTTTAGCAGGGGTGGTTCAAATAAAACTATTTGTTTGTCTTTACTTTCCTTTTCTGCTGCAATTTGGTCCGCACTTCTCTTGTACCCCTTTTGTAAAGGGTTGCCAGGTCTTTTTTTTGCTTCTAGTTGGGCGTGGACTTTTTGCTCCTTCCTCTCTCACAATAATTTCTATTCTAGCTGGCTGGATTTGCGTTTCTGGAACTGATTCATCTTCTTCTTGCTACAGGTTTATCACTCCATAGAAAGCCTCCCAATGGTCCACTTTAAACTTTGATTAGCAAGATTTTTCTACTTCAAGAAGGCCTTTATATGGCAGAATGTGCTCTTTACATAGCCCTCAAAAACTCCTTGGACTCATCGTGGATGGGATGGGATCAAGTCAGAAACTCAGTCATTCATCAGCAGTTACGTGCATTCAGTTTCTCTTGTTTCCTTGTCTAACGTTCCTTGTCGTTCTTTGCCACATTTTCATCATATCATATGGCAAAGTCTGTTCATTTGCTGGAGGATCTGTGCACTTAGATCACGTTGATGTCTCTTCATTTAGCATAATTAAATGACGATCACGCTGCAAAAGTTCCGACAGGTGCACCTTCTCAGTGCAATTACAAAATGAATGGCTGAAGTGGGTGGGTTAAAAGCTTCTGACGGCCTTTGCTGGAATAGGACGTAGGTTTGAAAGATTTCGACAATTTGATTGGCCCTGAAAAGAAAAGCCACATCTGATAAAACCATCTGAAAAAGGCCAAAGGTGAGAGGAAGAAAAATCTTTGGGCCCAACGAGGAGGAGGAGTAAAGGAGCTAGGGTTTCTGAGAAACTTAATTAAAAAAATGGGAGTCTCCCAATGAGGCTGGGGAGGGAAAGGAAAATAAATTTGGGAGGGGGGAAATGGATAAGGAAAAGAAGAGAGTGGGGGAATTTTTTTTTAATCAGAAAAATAAATAAATGAGATTAAAAAATAAAAGTAAATTTGGGGGGAGGGGGGATTTCGAAAAATAAATATAAATTTGGGATAATGAAATAAAAAAAGTGTAAGATTTATTAATTTTTTTTTTCAAATCAGTAATTTGAATTAAATTAATTAAAAATAAAAAAATAATATTTAACGTACATCTAGTTTAATTTGTTGATTTAAGGAGAAGGAGAGTGGAGATGAGATTGTAATCTCATGAATGCTCTTCTTTGCCCATGAAGCTGGTAAAGGCTAAGCAATTAACGTATATGTGGGAATCATTACATTAACGTATAGTTTGTATAACTTTTTTATTATGGATTTTATCGCAATGATTTTATTCATGAACATCTTTGGATAAAAAAGAATTTAAGCATCTACGAGTATGATAAATTGTCTTTTCTCATTAATATATTGATACGTATCTTCAGTTAACTTTATGAAATTTGGTTTGGGATGACTTTTCCATTTACCTTTTGACTTTAAACTTATGTTTGCATTTAAAAAGACCTCATCTTATAATAAATGATTTTTTTTTTTGGAGAAAGCACCTCAATTAGATATTAAATTTAGCGAACTTGAATTGTCAACTATAATAGTTTAAAATACATGTGCATTATATGCATTTATAACATATAATTTACATATCATGTATGTGAGACAGTCGAATGACTTATAATATGGTTTTCACGGTTGATATCGACGCACTTTGTCCTTGCAAAAGGCTGCATCCGTGTTAAATCTTAATCGCACCAGGGAAGACGCTTCCAGGACAGAGTCTCCTGGTGGTGTTGCCAGCCTCTGCCCTGAAGAGCGGCAATGGGATATTGGAAGTGACACGGTTGGCATCGATGTGATTCCGATGCTCTCCACAATCTCTGATGTATTATACCAACCATACACTGGAATTGTACAGAATCGATTCCAGGCGGAAATCCAGTGGAATGAAGAGCGAGGAAGACAAAACGAGCTTGACATCAGGATCCGATTAGGCCTCGAATGATCCTTGTGACCGGACAGTTGCGGATAACATGCAACAAAGGTATCCAAATGAAGCTCTAACCTGTACTATGAAGTGCTCCCTAAAAAATTTGACGTTTGTAACTCGATTAGAAATCCAAGTAAGAAGTTTCTTGGCGCCAAGAAGTTTGAAACATTCCTTGTTGCAAAGTATGGTATAAGGATTGCATTAATAAATCCTTTGGAATATTGTACAATGGAAACTCGGATCATTATTCTTGAAGACGCCACCAATCAAGCATGATCTATTATCAGAGAACAAATTGTTTCAGATACATCGTTCAGAGAGGGGAAAAAAACGATTTTCCTCTTCCATTTGTTTTGCTTTCTTTGTTCTGGGAGTGTGCTTTGGTGCAGACGTGGAACCTATGAAAAAGTGTGTCCAAGACCAGAACAAAAGAATGCCCGCCTAGGGCGAAAAATGAAACACCAACACTGGGAACAATCTTCAAGCTCTAGGAAATACGACCTGACTTCGATTCACGGGCTTTCAGCGCATCGCGGCGGCCAATTGGTTCCGCTTCCACTGTAGAGGATGGTACGTCTTCTGGGTCTCTTCTTTCTTGGTCCAGGGGAACTTGTGCTTCGCCATCTTTCTCTTCTTTGCTGCAACTCCCAGGTAATCTCCTGCGTTCTGCAATAACCAAGGTGTGAGATTAGTTACCCGAAATCTAATTATCTTGGAATATCGCTCTAGGATATGATTACACTCGGTTAGTTTTGTATGGTTTGCAATGTTTCCATAACGAAAGTGTCGAGCAAATTGAGTTGCTTGCTACAGAAAATTAATCCTCTTCCAGTTAAAGTTCAGTTGATGCTATGCAGGTACTTGAAAAACTCGCAGACATGGTAAAGTTGATTGTCAGAACGATGTAACTGAAAGATGAGGATAGTTACCTCAATTTATTGTAAACTATCTAATCATTACCTTAGATTATTCATGAATCTTGTGCAAATATCTACAGGACACTTTGCTTTTTTCTAGTTCCATCTATTTTTCATTGCCCAAGATTAAAGAGCACGAGGATGGAGAGACTTCCATACCTTGAGACAGAGTCCTTCATCGATATCGCAGATGGGATAATCACTCGGGCAACAGTACTCTGTCCCGGTGCAGCAAACTGCATCCGTATACTCACAGCAACCGTAGATCAAGCAGTAATCGAAGAACTCGAAAATGCAGCAGCATGTTTCATCGGTGGGGCAATAAGAGAAGTCTCCGCATTCACTCGGCGAGGGTGAGGGAGGAGGGGAGGAGGCGGTGGTGGCGTCACAGGTGGGGGTGGGGGAGGTGGTGTTGCTGGCGAAGGCGGGGGCGGCGGGCTGGTCGGAGATGGCGAGGGGGAAGACTCCTTGGTGGGATAAGAGGCCATCGCATTTATCGCGCAAACACCGTACTCTAAGTCACTGTTCCTCAGGATATAGAAGTACCCATCGATTCCCCAATCGGTGCCCCACGAGTTTTTCACTATCCAGTAGTCTTCGCCGTTTTCGGAGCCGTACCCGACTATCAAAACTGCGTGGTCAATTTCATCAGGATCACTTGAGCAGCTACCATCATATATCCCCTGTTTCAGAGATTATATCAAGGAGTTACTAAAGAATAAATCACGCATGAGTTACAAGATATGAAAAGAAATCATATGAGACATACCCCAGTGTACAGTTGGAAATCTATTGCTGATCCATCCATGCCCACACTAATTGGCTGTTGAACAACAGCACAGAGAAGAGCACTGTCTGATTCAGCCACATCTTCATAACCATCAATGCTCACCACTTTGTTCTCCTCCTGATCACAAACAAGAATCAGATAAGTTAGGATAAGATGCATAAAAGGAGGCCAAGTTACTAATGGGACAGATCAATTATATCAGAACCATGTCTTTTGAGAGAATTTCAGTATAAAATTATAGCGTGATAGTAGGAAATTTCAAGTGATTGCAAATTCGGTATGCCCTTCGACGTTCCCCAATGTAAGGAAAAGGACGCGGACCTTTGAGGTAGTGCAAGTGCCAGTCTCGCCGTCGGTACTAGTGTAAGGGTAGTCGGCTTCGGAGTCGATGCCGCCGTTGTTGATGACCCACTCGAACGCGTAGTCCATGTAACCTCCGTCACACCCATCGTTGGTGGTGTCGCAGGATACGAGCTCTTGCTCCGAGAGGCTTACGAGGTCTCCATTCACCAGGGCGTTTATTCCTTCCATGGCTCCTGTGGAAGAGAATGCCCAGCAACTTCCTGCGAAAATCATTTGACCAAAGCCACAGATTTTGTGAGGAATCTTTAGTCACAGAGCATGTCTATGGTTTTTTTCAATCACCTGCCGGGCTCTATACACTCTGGTTTGCTTTTCCGCATGAACAAACCAAATTAGTTAAGATGAAAAACATGGATTGTCTTGAAAAATACTAGAACTGCAAGCATATTTTGCTTAAGTTTGCATCAAAACATCAAAACCTGCCTGAGCTTGCATATCAGAAATCTTGCACTCGATTTCAGTACAGCCATACCAGTTTCTCTATCCATTGACGACATATTTCATCTCTATCTGGCATAATCTAAGTAATTTCGATCACATTAGGGACGACGATCGACCACACATGGAGTAAAAACATCTGCAAGATGCTTAGATGTATCTCATTTGTCCGATGCCCACTTGAACCTAGAATGTGCAGCTTTTAAGTTTAGCTAATCTTTTCCACCTAAATCTTACATTAGTATGAAAAAGGATGATCTACCTTGGTCCCCACAGTTACTGACGAACGATAAAAGTGCATATGCCGGATCATTTAACTTTTTTGTAATGATTTGACATTAAAAAAGATTTGACATCATCAAAAGAGAGACTGGAACATTATACTGTTGAAAAAGCTTTTGCTGGACTTACCACACTCTCCTTGATCCTTGACACCAGTGACGACCCCATAGTTCCTCCAATCCAGGGAAGAAGGAGCGTCACAGGTCTTCATCTTTCCCTTCAAGCTCATGTTCTTGCTGTTCCACTTCTTGCTCGCCGGCTTCTTCACCTTGGACAGATAAATCTCCCTGAACTCCTCGTTGCTCAGGTCCGCGAACTTGTTCAGCCCGACCCGATGGGTCGTCGGAGACTTGAGGTTCGAGCTCTTCTCGATCACGTACCTCAGGTTCCTCTTGAAGTTCTCCAGCCTCTTCTCGGCCTCGGCCGCGTGCTTGTACACCTTGTTGTGCTTCTCCTTCCATCGCCGGAACAGCTCGAGCACCCGGCTCTCCGAGAGCAGCGAGCTCTCCGGGTTCTCCCCGCCGACGATTGAGTACTTGCTGGGAAGATCCGAAGTCGAAGATAAGCACAAGACGGATGCCCAGACCAAGAACACCAGGATTAGGTGATTGGATCCCATGGCTGCTGAGTGTTTGGTCCATTGCATCTGCAAAGTTTTACTTTATAAGGTCGGGGAAATCATCTGCACTGCCATCTTCCCGCCTACCAGTCAAGCTTCTTGCACTCCAGCATTTATTTTCACCGGCCAAAAAATTTAAAATCCAAGAGAGCATGAGCTCTGCATATGGAAGAGACCAAAATGACATTTTGGACAGTTGAATTTCTGGGATTTTTGGGGGCATTTCAGTAGTTAGGTTCCATCGGTGCTGGACTATGGATAATTTTTTTTTTTTTGAGAAAATTCAAGTGGGACATACAAATGGAGATGTGGCTGAGTCAGTTTCTTGCTTGTCTCAAGAAATGTTAGTTGGTGGTCTGTCTACTATTCAGCATCTCGGAAAAGGTTGACCTAACGGTCAAAACTGTTTTGTTAGATCGGACCATTTTGCAATTTTTTTTTTTTTTGATTAAATGGTATTCTTGATCAATTTTAGTGTCTAGTCTAATCAAAATAAGGCTTTGGAAATGAGCCGCATGTGATGTTGTAGAATTTGTTCCCACTAATTCATAAGTTATTAATATGTGCAGAGCAAGAGGAAAGAACCTTGATTGAGTCCCACTAATTTTAACATAGATAAAAATTAGTTTAAAATGTATTGAGAAGAAAACAAGTTATTGAAGGTCTGGTCTAATTTGGAAGACAATATTGAATTTTTTGTGAAGTATGAAAGAGTTAAACTTACTAAAGATAAGAAAGATTTAAATTGAATATTGGAAAGTGTTGAAAACCAACAAATTTTGATTTGAAGTGTTAGTAATCCATGTAAATTTTTAGGTTATGATTTTATCTCTCGTTCAATATCATACTATCATAATCCACCATAGATTTTTTCGTAATTTAATGGGGAAAGTTTGAGTTTGAAACCACTTTTTTGAGTTTATTGTAATGTACATAGAGAAAAATGTGTCTATTCATGTATATAGTAACTCTTTCTGGTGACTCCACATTTGAGAAAGTCATAAGATTGTTACATAAAATTTTCTCCATGTCATATGCGAAATGACTATATCCTTACTGATTAAAAAATGGTCTTCATTTATTAATCATATTTATTCATGTTAAGATATCGAGTATTTTTCCATTGTTGAGTAGTAGCTTAAACTATTTAAGAAGAAAATGACATACTCAGCTTCAACATATCATTGGAGTAAGAGGTCACAGATTTGATTCTTTGTAATTTAATACATCTTGTACAAATTCCTCAAGTTTTTTCACTCATACGTTTTGGTTCGCACCGATTAGGCTTTTGTCCTATCAATTGTTGCCCCAGGATAATTCACAAGATACAGAGCCATGTCAAGTCGCCCGAGTGTTCAATAAATTGAAGGTGGATTAGATCATAAAATCATAGGTCACCATTTATTTCCAAAATAAGGAAGTGATCTTATCTGAAAAATTATGGGGAAAGAGATGATATGATATGGTGTGGCTATAAATTTGACTAGTATGTCATTTTCTGTCCAGCATTAATTTGCTAACAGTGGAATTTTTACTTACTCACTAAGGAACGGATGCTCCCCGCAATTTCAATGGTGGGGACCCTTTTCAAAGAACATTAGTTGGGGCGCCCAATTTTACAGCTGGTCCAAAATAATAATAAGTATGGGCCCCAGTCAGCTGGCCAAGTAAGAAAACACGAGATTGGCATTGGGGAAAGATCTTCATTGATGGAAACAGAAGAGAGAAACCTCCCTCAGTCAAGCAGGAGCGATGGAGACTAAAACTCCAACCAGAAAAAAAAAAAAAAAAATAATAAAGAAGAGAGAGAGAGAGAGAGAGAGAGCATAAATGTTGAAGTCATTTAAATTTCTTTAATCTTGAAAAAACTTTGGAATAGCGTTGGAAGTTTTTAAGGGTTCTAGCTTTTCTGCCAAAATCTTTAAATGGGGTTTGAGTGGATTGAATGGATTTATGGAGGTGTTAAATTCTACGATATTTTGCGAAATAAATGATTTTGTAATTATTTTTTCAAAAATGATTATTTATATTGCTTATAAAAATAAATGAAATAATTTTTTTCATCATTCATGAATATATTTAAATATAAATTGTTGTCGATAGTAAAAATATTTTTCATTATTTAATTATTCACGGGGTCATTTTTAGGAAAAATATTTTTCAAATAATTCATTTTTCATAAAATAAATAGAGCCTAAAAGAATGTCCAATTTTCTTCGTAATTATAATTGAAGTAGGTATATACTATTGATTGGTGTATGACCAAATCATTTACGGCTTTCTTTGCATTGTCTATTCTCTTAAGCCCGATGCCCTTTTTTTTTAGAATTTATTTATTAAATATTTCATATTTTAAAGTTTGAACATCATTAGGAATGGGCCCGCGGAAAGAGGGGAACAGATGCTTCCTTGGAGGGACGGTGCCGATTATTATAAAATAGTATTTATAATACTACTTTAATAATTTTTTTTTTGGGTCCGAAATACTACTTTAATAATAGAAAGTGCCTTATTATATATTTTGTTTTAATATATATATGCCTTATTTTATATTTTGTTTTAATATATATATATAAAAATACAAATTGGCCTCATTTTAATATTTTGCTTTTAAGGCCTCATGGAATGATTTTTTAGTCAAATACATAACTTTTACAAAAAAAAAAATTGGCCAATTCAGAATAGTAATGAAGATGGAAAATATGGGAAAAAAACAGAAAGGCCTCATGGAATGATTTTATAGAGTCAAAGATGCTCTAACTTTTACAAAAAAGACGTGCGACAATTCAGAAGATGGAAAATATGGGAAAAGGAACTTATTCCATTGCTTGTTCATAGAGCTTTCCAAACTTGCATCTCCCATATAGAAAAAGCAAGGCCTTTAAGAGAAAAAGTTGTTCAAGTCTTTTTTTTTCTATGTCATTTTCACATGTTTATCTCTTAAATAAACAAAATAAAAAGTTAATATATAATTTTGGAAAAAAACACAAACAGGGTGAATTCATAGGGCCAAACAGAACTAATACTTTCTCTATGCCGGCTCACACCCTGCCTAATGCTCCGAAGGGAATTGTTTGCAAAGAATATGTGCCCCATTTGGAATAGTGTCCCATGAGGTTAAAGATTTCCTGTGCCCTTGCCCATCATTTAACAGGTCTAATTCCTTAAAAAACCTCAACTTTATATCCAATTTCAGTTCTTCCTTGAACTTCCCAAATTTGCTCATGAATTAAAAAAAAAAAATTGTCATTAATTTCTTTAAAATTATCAACATCAAGCAAGTCAAAGGTTCATTTCAGAACACGTGTCTTCATCAACACCCTTTATTTTTTAATGGAACAATAATAGCCACCTGACGTTGATCATCTTGAAAAAATCAATGATGATTTTTGAACTTGTGGATAGATTGGGAATTAGAGTAAAATTTGGAATTTTTTTAGACAAAAATTATTAGGGATAAAATTGAAATTGGACATAAAATCGGGAAGGGTAATTAACCCTCCCTTAAGGTGGTAGCACAGGAGAATACTCTCTCTCTCTCTCTCTCTTTTTTTGTGTGTGTGCAAAAAGACCCCTGAGCTTAAAAGATGCCATGATATCATCACACCACATAAAGCAGCCCGACGAGCTATCGGTATAAGACTACTAGGCATGTATACCGTTTATCAGGATTTGTATACAAAAATTTATTATTTTCAAAATATTGTCGGCTCTACATGGCAGACTCATGACTTCCGGAATTAAATTGACGCAAGATTTATAACCAGCATTTGTGAGCACTTCGTATGACTAGCCTTCCCCCATATATATATATTTTGAAATTAAAGGGAAAGGATTTTTATAACGAATAATTATATTTTAGTTAGAATCTATTCTTTTATCCCTCAACGTCAAATTCTCGGTCTACCATCGATGCCATCAAAAGCAAAGAAGACAAACATCGAGTCTTGCTTTTAATAAACAAATTATACTTCAAGTATCCAAATATTTTATGATTTCCGCGTTATTCATGGGAGTAATTTTTTTTTTTTTTAAATTTTGCTGAGCAGGTAGCATTCCACCTAGAAAAATATTTGATGGTGGTTTAACTTGCGGGAATAGTCGGCCACTACTGGACTAGGATATTGTCAGGCAACGTGGCTAAATATTCATCTAGCTATCTATATATTTTATAAGTCCTTTACTTTATACAATTATTTTTTTTTGTCGGGTCGTGCGAAATTGGTGGTCTCGTGGGGGCAAAGGGATAAGTATTAAAAATATATATTTTTGATCATATAAAAACATAATTAAAATCAAGTCGGAACTAAAAGCTTTGTCATCAACTAGTCTTGCTCCCTTTACCGTTAGGTTGGATAATAGGGGCAACAAATTATGTTCACAAAATTTGGAAAACAATAATTGCTTTTCTTTATATTAAGTTTAATCATGCTTCGATTTTCAAGACGTGCGAGATGATTTTTTATGAAGAAGCGAATGGAAGATGTGGATATTCCAACTTGGGACCCTCTCTTATCTTGAATTGGCATCGGTTTTAGACCATAGCAATCCATCCGAAATCCTAAGCTGGGGTCGGGCCTAATGGCGCGAACGTGTCCACGGGTTTTGGCAAGACACCTGCGCAGGGAGCTTTACACAAAGATATTTATCATTTAGTGACTGAAATCCGTGTGGCGAGAAGACCCCGTCAAGAAGATTAGACATTTCACGCGATGGTCGCATCATGTGGCAGAAGCACATGGTGTGACGATTCAATCAAAAGGAAAGGATTCTGGAATTTTAACACTGAATAGAACAATAAGCGTATTGTTAAAGAATTTAGATAGTAAGCAAGGCGCTCATTTGGTAGTTCAAACTTTTAAAATGGGGACAGATAATGTTCCTATAAAATCTTAGAGAAAATTACCAAAAAAGTCATAAACTCATTACAATTATGCCAACTCAGTTCAATTTTTTTTTTTGGTCAATTCAGTCCTAAACCTTTTCAATTATCTCAATTCAATCAATTAGACCAACTTTGACCGGTCGATGCTGATGTGTATAATTTTTAATAATTTTTTTGAATTCGTTATTAATTTTTTTATTTTCACTTTTTCATTTCTATTTCTTTTTCCTTTTTTTTTTAAAAAAATTCTTTTTCCTGCTTTTGCTTCTTTTCCCATAGTGGCCAGCGAGGTTCTGGCCCCCGCCTCGCCTCATCCAATCTGGGGAGGCCAGCCTTGCCATGGCCTTGTCGGTCGTGGGTGAACGAGACCTCGCTCGTGGTTGGTGAGGCCTAATGGCCGACAAGGAAAAAAACCAAAAGAAGGAAGAAGAGGAAAAAGCAAAGCAAAAAGAAAAAGAAATAAGTTATTATTTTTATAAAAATGTGGTCAGTTGGCCAAATTTGGCCCAAATGCAAAATGTTTAAGAATGAATTGACCAAAAAAAAAAAAAAAGATTAGAACTTAATGGACCTAATAACAATAGATTTAAGACTTTTTTTTTTTGGTAATTCTCCTATATTATTCATGTGACAAATTGATAGTTAAATTATCATCCATGAAGGCAAATTACTAATTATAAGTGCATTTAAGTTATGATGATCACTAGTAGATTATGATCTATAAATTAAATTACTATCTACAAGTGCGACAATTTTAGGTAAATCACAATAAATTCATGAAAATTCACAAGGCATTTGGATCCATAATTGGAAAAATTTATCATTATAAACTCTCTTGGATTCAGTTATGAAAATTTTCAAGATAAAAAAAAACGTATGTTATTGAAATGACTTTAAACATAAACTTTTGTTCGGGATTTATAGGGGTCTCTTGTGGCCCATTGATTGTTGGTTTCAGGTGTAAACTCACCACATAAGACGAGTTGAAATTTTAGTAGGAGCCTCTGCAGCTCATTTATTTGATTTACAGGTATGGTGCGCTCCACAGATACATTACTTATATTGATGTGTTGGTGTCCGCACACCCGCGTCTCCAATTGATATAATATGTTTTTTTTTTTTGTCTATACCTAGCAGTACTCTCTTGTAGTTTTACACCCAAATTATCTCAATATCATAGCTATAATCTAAATAGAGTCTTCTAATGACTTGCTTAGGTCCAAAACACAGTTGAATTATAAAAGGATTATGTTGCTTATGATGAACTTTCTCAGTAGATTTGTTTGATGGGGTTGGCAGCATGCGACGCATCATTTGGGCATATTCTCGGGCCGTCAGTCCAACCCGGCTCACACGGCCGTTGACTTTGCTAGTCTCACGCGGGTCCCACAGATATGGGTGTATGATATTTCACATGGTCCAAAGACCCAGGTCCTCACAAGTATTTTCACCTTGGTATCGGACTTGGCATAACTCGCGGGCCCAAAGTTGGGCCTGGCACAACAAATGGGCCCAAAAGTTTTCCCAAAGCCCAGGAATGGCCCAAGTCCAAGCCCTTGAGGGCCCGCTCTCCATAGATATCATCTCTGTGTCTACATAGTCTACACAAACCGCCTAACAATAAGAGTTCTGTATGCAAAATTGCCATTCATTTCTTAAATGATCAAGAGTTTCTTAAAATCAATATGTTCACTTGGAACTAAATAAATTCCGAATTTCGAAATTCCATTTATTAATTTCCTAATAGACGCTACTTTTTGAAGCTTTTGCCTCCATGACAAGAAATTTCATATGAACAAAATTTCCGTTCACTAGATTAATTGTTCATAACTCCTAGCTCATAAAACTATATGGTAAGTGCATCCTGAATAGTCCAAAACAAACTCAAACATCAGACACTAGTCGAAGCCCTCTCTATAGCTATAGTCAAGCCTTAAGAGCACAAGCCATTTTCTCCGAGACCCTGGCCAAAGACCTAAGATTGCACCGGATTATCGTCTCCGCGAACGAGTTTGTGTCCTCTTTGTTGCTATCTTGAGGCACATCCACCACGTACGACTCTATGACGGTCGTCCTGCTGTCGCTGGGCCCAGCTCCATCGAGATCGTCCTCGTGCAATGTTGTGGTGGACCGGTAGTTCACGAGCCGGTGGTCGCCCCCGATGATGCTGAACACCATTACGTGCAGCTCGTCGTTGAGCAGTTCGAGCCTCTCCCGGCTACGGTGGGCCGGCAGGCCTGAGATGACCGTGACCTCACGGATACTCCCAGCTGTGCTGCCGTCGCCTGCCACCATGTAGCAGCTCTTGACGAACTGCTTGTAGGCCTGCGGGTTCTTGAACTGGCGGACGAGGGACCAGACGAGCGGGAGCGGTGCGTCGATGGTCTGGGTCAGGCACGAGCCGCACTGGTTCGGGAGGAAGTCCGAGGTGTGGTAGAGGCGGACCATGGCTTGCGTTTTGAGGGTGTCTTGTGACTTCTTCTGTCCTTTTTTCATGGTACAAAAGTGCAAAGACATGGTGTGACTAGGCGACGCGAGCTTGAATATAAAGAGGGTTGATTCGAGAAAGCAACAAAAACGGAAATTTGAGGGTTTTAAGAACTTGGGCAGTGCTACTTGTGGCTTTAGGGAGGGTCGGTTGGAAGGACACTTCATTGGAATTAGTAAACCTTTTTGGGCCGAGGAAACCTGTCCTTCTACGCCTCGTTGGTTTCTGGGTGATCCTAAAGATTGTCGTTGCTCGTGTAAAGGCGGCTCGTTGCTGAAGTGATTTTAGGAAAATAGTGCGTGCAATGAAAGTTTATCAGAATGTGCTTTTTTGTAAAGTTTCTTACCCGGTGTTGCTCTGTTTCTACCAAATCATCATAATCCCTATGGTGCTTGTCTGTCCTTTTGTGCCAAGAATGTACAGTTCATATTGATATTGCAGAAAATAAAATAAAATAAACGGGTTTGGATTTGATCGGGACATACATTGCCAGTGAAACACCAATTGCCCATAAGCCGAGTGGCGAAGACAATACCAGTGATGTACCTAATTACCTAATTCTAGGTTCATCTTTGGCAAATGAACCAAGGTTCCCTTGGCTTGCTGCTGGATGTTTCAGGCACCAACGGAACACCAATTGCCCATAAGGCGAGTGGGGAAGACATACTAGCAATACACCTAAGCCTAAGTCCGCCTTTGCAAAAAAACTAAGGTATTCTAAGATTGAAAATATACCTTAGAATAAAACCCGTGAGCTTCGACTTTCAACCCAATTCAAACATGAATACTTGATCATTGGCTTTTATACTTATTACAGAAGCATAATAGAAGTCAAATACTTTCATTGTGAAAAAATCCAAGAAGTCTAAACATGGATCTGTTGTAGGGATACATTAATGCTCGGATTTTTGAGCTTATGGGGCAAGTAGAATGCGGTAATTATTGCTTTACGCGATGTTTGATGCATAATTTCGTCTAACACTTTCACATTTAGGGTACGTTTGTTTCAAGAAGAATAAATGATTTTTAAGACATTTTAAGAAAAAATGATTGTTTATATTTCTTACAAAAACGATGAACCAAATTTTTTTCATTCACCAAAATATTTAAACATAAGTTGTTATCGATAATGAAAATATTTTTCATTGATTAATTTTTTCAAGTGATATAAATAATTATTTTTAGAAAAAGTATTTTTAAAATTATTTATTTACTGTAAAACAAACGCATTCTTATCAATACTTTTAAGTAAGGTTCATAGTTTGCGCACTAACTATTCCCAGGAGACGCACATAGAAATCACGTATTGAAATTCTACATATGCGTGGACAAACTTGCAGTTGCAGAGCTCACAATGTTCATCACTTTCCAATTGGGTGTCTTCGCCAGCTTTTCAAACAAAAAGCGCCAAAAGAATTAAATGAAACCTTCCCTTGTTCAGTTCCACCCTCTTACAATGAGACATCTATCGTCCCCAGATGGTGCCACGTCAGCCGTTCTCTCCACGTGGCACTTGCCAAAAGCTTTTCCCTTGGAGCTGTACGGGGACACGTGGTTCCAGCTGTTTGGGCACTTCACTTGTGTTTTTGTCGATTGTGCAGCTCTTTGTGTCCAAGCAAGAGCTGGTGGCTGAGGTCGGAGAGATACCGAAATGGAAGTTTGCTCTCGTGGTTGTGAATGCTCGCGAAGATGGTCGAACTTGGAAGAGTACAAAACCTAGGAAAGATCGAGCCGTCCATTTCATTCATCCTCGAGAGACGAGCGTTTTGACTTTAGGGAAGATGCATAAACATTTGACCTTTTCTCTCGCAGATTTGGATAACAGATACGACGGTGGTCTTCTAGTCATTGATGACAATCTTATTAGCGAACTTCTCGACAGAAAATGAAGAAAGATGAGTGTTCCTCAAGTTTGGAGAAGAAAGCATGCGTCTTGTGCATGTATCATACGAGGACATCATATTCACAATATTTTTTTTTTTTCATGAAGTTCAATCGTTTTCAATATATACCATTTCGCATTGACATTTACCTTATCTTTATAAAAAGAAAGTCTATCTTCAATAGATAAGATATGAAATCATATCTACTTAAATTTAGACTGTCGCGTTGATAGATAAGTCTTGTCCAATTTCAAAAATAGAGTGACGTCTTTTAGGGTTCTGTAGGCACAAAAAAGTGATGATAAAGAGTGGATGACATCGTGCTCACTGCACGCTTGAGATCAACACCTTGTCAAGATAAGATCGAGATCCTCTTGCGTTAGATAGTCGTAAACTTAAAATACGAGGATGGAGATGTGTTCCCCTTGTCTCCCTTCTTCTCCAGCAGCCTTAATCCAAGCCTATTGGCACACCTCATCGCACCTTTGCCGCTCCATTGCCGCCTCCACTGCCCCGTCTCCTTCGTGGACTCTTCGACATAGCCACAATCATAACCACCTGAATCGTTCCCTCTCTCCTCTCGCCATGGTAGCTCTCTCTCTCTCTCTCTCTCTCTCTCTCTCTGTATGTCTGTATGTATGGGACCAACAATTGACAGTCACCCAATATGGCCGCCCGCGTCAGTCGACCCCATATCAAACGTTGCTTGAGGCCGAATGCTGTTGGTCCGAGATTGCAATCTCAAGTTGTGAGCGTGGCGGGGTGTGCGCACGCGCTCGCGAGAGGGATAGATGCAAAGAGGTGGACGGAGAGCAACAGGCAATGGTCGTGGGGTGCAACCGCGTGATGAGGGGTCGGCAGTAGAGGAGCGAGAAGTGGCAAGACACGATGGCAGGAAGCAAAACGATCGCAAGACGGCACGACGACAAGGATAGGGGGCCACGTACAAATTTGTATATGTTTACTAAGTTCACTCTATTTTCTGATTAAAAACCTCACATGATTTTAGGGTTAAACTCGTGATCATTTGAAAGACATACGATAGTTGGGTTGCATTGCAGACTTACAGAACCCAAAACATGAGCTCTACAAAGGCTAACCTTTGTAAAAAAAAGCTAAACAAGGGGTATGCAACTTCATCTCCACTTCAAGAACCAAGAGCTTCGAGCCGAGAGATTTAAACCCACATTTAGGTTTTGATATAGATATCTTTCATATGTCTGAATCGACTTGGTGCTGTAGGATCTCGACGATGGCTCCAATGTCAGTTAGCAAGAGACAAATCAAATGAAGATGCTCGCATGTCATTGGAAAGAAACGCAAAACACCAATCTGTTATTTTGTTACAAAGGGATAAAAACGAAACGGAGTTACTGGGATCTTTGCCCGTCCCATGCCCTAATAGGTTTCAATCGATTCGTGATTAAGTTTCGAGTTCGAAGGCTGAGTTCAGGATCCCATTTGGCAATACCTTGATGAAAAATAACAATCAATTAATCGGTGTCTATTCGATGATGTATGATTTAATTCTTTTTTGGTTTTTTGTATGGAAGAGTTGGGCATTTTGCAAGTCTAGGTTCGGTTCAGGGTTTTCTTGTTCCAACATTAGCCGGCCTTGGTACTCAATTTTCGATCCATGGAAGTTTGGACTAACTCAGGATAGTTTCAGCCATCCCGAATCCTGTCACGCTTCCAGCCCTGTGACGACGCCCTTGAAGAGCTAACATGTTTAGAGAGTCAAAATCTATCTCTAGTATAGATAGAGACGAAAATTGCTTCGCAGGATGTTTCACGGAACCCATTCTAGATAGTTGGGTTTTTGTTCTCATGCCTCGAGATTGAACTTTAGGGTTTTTTTTTTTGCCAAGCCTCGAGGTTATCGAACGAAAATCAAATACTGACTACCTCAACAAAGTATAATCAATACACTATCTCAACATGTTCAGCAGTAAACTTCGATTAGAATGACAAAAAAAAAAAAAACATTTTAGGGCTTAATTTATTTCACGAAAAATATTTTTCTCATTTTCTAACATTTGGATTGCTTCAAAAAATGAGTCAACAATTTTTTTCCATAGTCAACGTAAAATCTATGCCTAAATTCAGGAAAATGATTTCCTCTTCAAAAAGTCGGAAATCATTTTTGGATATACGACTAGATATCGATGCTTGTACTAAAAATTCTACACTTGGGCACAAAAACTCTATTGCTTGTTCTTGGGTCCTTGGTTCTTGAGCCTAAGTCCATCAAGCCTGAGCCGGAACTTAGGTGTCTAGTGCTCACATCTATTAACGTTGGGCTCGATGTTGTTGATTAGATTCTAGCTCTGCAATTATCTTAATATTGCATCGAGTTTTAGGCATGATATCGAAATATGTACAATGTTTATATCTATTGTCCGTGTATTAATTATTAGGCCTATTAATATATTTAAATTTTAAATCAAGTATTCATCTACCAACTTAAGTTTTTACAATAATTGGCAATGCCTCACAAAATTTCACATGGGATTAAAGTTAGAGGTCCTTAGTTCAAATATTTTCGAGCCCTTATTGCCTTCTCAATTACAAATCACCAAGCCCCATGACAAAATGTTGTTGTCGGTCCTAAGTTCAATGACTGACTCTCATTTAGAGGACACTTAGATAGACCAAATCTTTTTTTTTTTTACTAAGTGATGTGGAGGGTAAGTACAATTTAAGTGCCATAACCTTTTCTTTCTTTTATTTAAGTGTCACAAATTTAAAAATTTGATTATTCGAGTGATATCAGTGATTTGCCTTACTAAAAAAATCTGATGTGGATGTTGGTTGTTCTACGTAGCTTCTTTGGTGCTAACCTTGACAATTTTTAAATATTTATTATTATTATTATTATTATTATTATTATTATTATTATTATTATTATTTTATTTAATTTTCCTTTTTATTTCCTTTTTCTTAGGGCCAATGAGCTTGTTGTGAAACCCTTTGTGCAGTTGGGCAAGGACCATCTCGCCCTCGACTACAAAGGCCCTTGCCAAATCTAGGTAAGGGGGCCTCGCTTGCGGTTGCTTAGAGCTGGCAAGGGCTTTGCGGCCTCACCTTCGGGCAATGTGGTCGTGATGCCGTCGCCGGCTCTAGATGACCATGGTGAGGCTGCCTTGCCCTAATTTGGCGAGGGCCTTTGCGGCCTCGCTTGTGGCTGATAAGGCCGCGATGGCCTTGCACATGGCTTGGCCATCGCGGCTGAGGGCAAGGTGATCCTTCTCCAATCTAGGCAAGGATTTCATAGCTAGCTCGCCAGCCCTAAGAAAAAAAAGAAATAAAAAAGAAAATAAAGACAAAAACAAAATAAAAAATAAAAAATGAAAACTTAAAAAAATGAAAAAATCTACGTAGAATGATATGTTAAAAATGGTACTCAAATGATTGATTTTATTCTAATGTGGCACTTAAGTGAGTGAAGAAAAAATTATGATATTTAAGTGAGTGTAACGTGAAAATTATGGCACTTTTTTTCTCTTTGGCAACTTTTTTTGAATTGTCTTTAAAGAGGCCAATGATTTAACACGTGGGTCCCACTTGTTTCGATACTCAATTGAAATTCACTATGTCTTCTAGTGAGTAAAGATTATTTAATTTTCTTAGTACATTTAGGATTATGATATATGATTTTTCATTCAACTGGAAATAGTAGGACATTGCAACCGGCAATGCTACCAAAAAACACAAGGCAATATCGAGTCCAAATGTCAGTCAATATTCCTGTCTCAAGATACTCAAAAACGCAAATAATTACGAGCTGAGATTGGCCACGTGACTCGAACCCCAAAAACAGAAAGATTTGCCACGTGGCATCGAGGAGGTGAACCTGATCCCGAGAGAGATAATATTTTGCAATATTTTCTACCAACGAGCTTAATTAATAACATTTGGTATATTCTAAACATGAAATTAAATGGAGGAAGAATCAAAGATTATAGTTGTGAGCCAAGTTAAACATGTTCCTATAAACCGCACCATTTGAATGTCAAAATGAACATAAGATCTTTGTTGAATTTTACCGATCACGAGCATAATCTACAGTGAATGGTCAGAATCGGATTTGGTTCTAATTTCATTTGATTCGATTTATTGAGAGACCATATTAACCTATTGATTTAATCTGCTCATGAGCATTATTAGTCCGTCATTCTCATATCACAATCATTTTGAAAATGATGCCTCGTTCAATGGATCTTATGCACAAATCCATGTTAACGTAAATTAAAAGGGTCACTTTCAAACAAATTGATGATTAATTTGTCTATAAGTGGAATCTTTAAAACGACATTGAATGAATGTTCTTCTCTTGGAACCACCTTAAACGCATCAACTGCACACTTCCCTTTTCTTTATTTTTCTTTTCCTTTTCCCCCAAAAAGTGCACAGTGGTCCTTGAATTTGCGTTGTTTTTCCGTCGTAGTCTGTGATTTCGTCGTTTATGCAATCAAGTCCTTGATTGGTTGACTAGCTATTGAAATAATATTAGCTTCGTTGTATCTTAGATTACTGTAACTGCATATTGAAATACAATAAATCGATTGTGCTCATTGGCACTAATTTGTTGACGTCATACTTTTGGCTAATGACTATTATGTTATATTCAACTATTCAAATCTGAGATAGAGGGACTTGATCGGAAAAACTCTACGAACTAGTAGATCTAGTTGCACAAATTCGAAGTTCAAGACCACAAGTTTAAGATAGTAAAGGTTCAGGGAGCGGATATCTACTGAACAATTTTGTTTTTGCCAGAATCAGCCACATGGTGAATATGACCTTTTTCTTGTGCTAATTATAAACTATTGGCCTAATAATCTTTTCCCAGCTTCACGCTATTATGAGGGTCTAACTTGTGAAGATGCCCGAGACCAATTAAAGTTTACTCATCGATGCATACATTTTGTATCAGAATTTGTTTCAAAAGTTAACATAAAAAAAAAAAAAATGACACGCAAAATACATAATAAATTGAAAATAGCAGCACATATAGTCAGAGCATTAGGAAGGAAAAAGCATGTAAATGAAAGTCATATACTATACTTGTGTAATGTATCTGGAATTTTATATTTTGTGAATATTGAGATTAGTAATTTTCATTATCTCAAATATTATTTGCAAGAACTATGTCAACATTTCTTAGTCATTTCTGTCAATCACTATATATGGATACTTGATCAATTGAACTTTTACTTATGCAACCCTTTTCTATATGCTACCATAAGCTTAGACAAAGTAATGGTAAATTAAAATGGAGAATAGAAAAGTAAAGCAAAGTGTAGCCTTTGAAGAAAACTTTACTTAATTTTCTTTTTTGTTGGAGAACTTTATTTTATTAAGGCTCCATTTATTTGGCGGAGAATATATTCTAGAAAAAATTTTTTTTTTTTTTTTCATTTTCCGGCATTTAATTTGCTTAGAAACTAGTCAACAGAAACTTATGATTAAATTCATGAAAATGATTTCCTTTTTAAAAAATCAGAAATTATTTTTTAAAATATAACTAGGTATCAATGCTTGAGCTTGAAATTTTACACTTATACATGGAACCCCAATGCTAGTTTTCAACTCTTTGACGTCTAGAAATAGGATTGTGGCACTAGGGCTCCTAGTGCTCATATTGAGACTCCTGGCACCCTTGCTTTGGCATCTTTGCTTAGGTCCATCGAGGCAGAGCTCGGGACCTTAGTGCTTGTGATTGGGTTCTCGATGCCCACACTTGGGTTCATCAAAGTTGAGCTTGAAGGACCCCCTTCCACCCCCCTCCCGGTGCTAGATGCCTTGACACCTGAGCTTAGGTTCACAAAAGTTGAGTGCGAGATCTTGGTACTCAAGCTTAGATCCCTAGCACCAGGGGCCTTAGTTCACATAGGTCATGCCTAGGTCCATGAGGTCGGGCCCAAGATCCCAATGCCTGCACTCGGGTCCATCAAGGCTAGGCTAAGATTGAGGTGCCCATGCTTGCACATGACTCTAGTGTCATACCAAGTTCCCCAATTGTCAATGCGTAAGTTACTAACGCTTAAATAGTGTATCTTTTTTAAAAGAAAATCAAATTAGATTTTCCATACCAAATGACGGAAAATATTTTCCATTTCATTTTCAAATTTTAGCCAAACACTGTAAGATATTACCATTTTCTTGAAAAATGACTTTGTGGAAAACATTTTCCAAGAATGTTACATTTTTTTGTGAAGGCTCCATGGTTTGAAAAACATTTTCCTAGAAGTGATCATTTGTATTGCTTAATATAATAAGCCAATTGAAAATGTTTTTATTATTGACAACAATTTATGTCTAGATATTTTTGTTGAAGATAGAAATATTTTTCGTTTATTTAATTTTTTAAAAGATCATTGTTTAGAATTTATTTTCAAAATGATTCATTTTTTGCAAAAGAAACAGAGTCTAAGAAAATCTCGAGCGCCCACAGTATCCCTTTACTATTTAATTTGTTGTAGTTTCTTTTGATATGAGTTCATTTGAGAAATAAGAATCAGTAGAAATCTGAATTTGGAAGAAAATTAAATATCATTTGAAACCCTCAAGAGGACATCATCTTGTACTCATATTCACCATTCTCGCAACTCGATCTCACCCTGCATGTCGACGATCACCATTTCTGGACTTTGTAGATCCAACTAGAGTAATTAAGCGAGGATGTTGTTGAACTGGGTGTATTGGCACATCCACAAAGTTGAAAGAAGAAGACGTGGTTATGGTCTCTCGAATGGTGCCGATTGTCAGTTCATGTGCTCATAGCGAAAGCTAGTAGTATTTTTGTTCCGTCGATCGCTACCAGAATCCCATACCCCTGCTCTGCGGTCCTTTCTCTGCTTAGGTCTTCTGTACTTTCTGAATGTTCTCTAGATTGATCACAACTCTTTCGTTACTTAAATTGAGGAATGGTCTGTCTCGATTTTAATGTACTATCATTATTTCCATGAATACATGTTTCAGAAAAAATAAACTCTTCTTCTTTTTTTTTTTTTTTTTTTTCCCTTTAGCTAATTTTTTTAATAGATGGAAAGCTTAGTTAACCTATCTATAAATGCTGGGTCATGAACACACAGAGGGGGCCAAATCAATGTCAACGTACTATCAATGGACCCTCCGGGCCATACCTCACACATGATGCCCACCAGCCTTTGTATATGTAGCCTTGAATGGGGAGGGCCCACTCGCTTGATGGTACTTAAAGAAAACCCTAAATAAACATTGCAAATCAAGGATTTGTTTATTTATTTTCACTTTGTATAAAATAGTTTGTGTAAAGTTCCATTTGAATGTGGACTTGGATACATGCCATGTGTTCTGCTTAAAGTCTTTACAAATCACGATATTTTCAAGCTTAGAAAAGGTTAAATCCTATCTGTGCACAATAAAGCTACACGATTCAAACCTATCTAGCTAACTTGCGAAATTTCGTTGCACTATTGCTTCTCTCTCTCTCCAGGTTGGGCCCGCTAACAGATGGCAATTATGTGACATCAGTCAATCATAGTAGAAACGAGTAGATTAGGTGGAACATCTTTCCGTGTGAAATGATCTCCATTTTGAATACTGCCAGAGGGAGAGAGAGAGAGAGAGAGAGAGAGAGAGTCCATTAAACTACTGTTTTTGAAAGTGAGACTCAAGAAGCGCACCTCAATTATGATCTGAATCTCCTGGGTGAGATTCCCACTCAGTGATGGTTATCACCTTCACTGAGGTCAAACACTTGAAAACGAAAACCCTAGCAAGGAAAAAAAAAATGATGATAAGAAAAGGGAAAATCACTTGAGATAAGGTGAAGTGAGATCCATCAACACCTCACTTTCCAATGAAAGCCACAAGGCCACATGATCTTGCTTGGGGATATTGAAAGCTCACAAACCCAACTCTCTCAAAAGAAGATTTCTCTCCACCCTATTCCCCATCCCCTTCCATCCCATCACCCCCAAAACTCTCTCTCTCTCTTCAATTGCAAGAATGGGATTTGTTTGAGCTCACTTGGCAGTTCCAATCATGTTTCAACATGTGTCCCCAATGGGAAGCCCACACCCCCTTCAATCCCCAAGCACCCATGAAATTATTGGAGTTAGTGAAGCGGAAAGAGGACGAGGGCCCTAAAAATGATCAATCCAAAAGGTAAAGTACAGAGTAAGGTGCAATTATTCATGCCATGAATTTCATCCCAATGAAAAAGTCAAGAACCAAAAGAATTCCCCCCTTCAAAAAAGCAGAAAAAAGGGGACTGGAAAAGGCCGCAATACAACGTCATTCGCTATACATTATTCATAACATATATATGAACACATTATTTTTGGTAATCGATTCCTACTCATCTCATTGAGATAGGAGAAAAGAGAAAGACCCTTCTCTCTAAAACCTCTTTCTCTTTCATATCTGTTCATTTTCCGTCTGACCACCGAACTTCCCACCCCCCTCCTCCCAAAAAAGTTCTCCTTTCTCTTTCCAATATGAGGACACGGATAGAGAAGGAGAATGAAATTAGAGTTTAGTTACATTGAAAGGAGAGAGAAAAGAAAGCTAGGAGAGTCATGAAGAACGCCCTAAGGTGTTGCATCTCTTGCATTCTACCATGTGGAGCTCTGGATGTGATCCGAATCGTGCACACCAATGGCCGCGTCGAGGAGATCAGCGGCACGGTCCGCGCAGGCGAGATCATGAAGCTGCACCCCAAGCACGTCCTTAAGAAGCCCTCGTCATCACCATCGGAAAACGGGGTCGTCCCGAAGATAGTCATCGTGCCGCCTGACGCAGAGCTCCAGAGGGGGAAGATTTATTTCCTCATGCCAGTCCCCTCCATGCCCGAGAAAACCCGGTCGAGATCTTCGAGCAGGAAGAGCAAGAAGAGAGAATCCGAGGGCGGCGACGCGAAGTCCGCCATCGCTATGACAGCGAACCTCCTCATCTCCGATCGGTACTTGAGCGAAATACTATCGGAGAAGCTGTCGACGCAAAGGGATCGCAGGCGAGGCCGTGCTGCCGTATGGAGGCCTCACTTAGAGAGCATTTCCGAGGGGTTGAGCGATGCATAATCGGTCGGATTGGATCATGTCATGGTTTCCGGTTCATCTTACTAGGGTTAGAAACTGCTTCTACCCCTCCACCCCCCTCCCCCCCTTCCTTTCTCTCGGTACATATGGGCAGAGAAAAGATAAAGAAGAACATGAGATAGTTCAATCTTTTTCATCATAAGTTGAATTGATTTGTGATGATGCTAGTAGAAAGTCATGGCCGTAATCGATCTCATCAAAATGGCAATCTCTGTTTGGACAACATCGGTTTTTTTTTTTTTTTGGTAATTCCCATTAGGAGCTTCATACATAAGAAATGTAATTTTGCTGTGTTGAGATATCAAGTTAAAAAGTCTTGTGCTTGAGTTGAGGGTAAGAGAGATTATGATTTGAATCAATCTGTATCAATATAAAATTTGGAAAGGTGATTGTGATGTGATCATTACACCGTCGCATTTTGGGTGTCGTAAAAACCTCATATCAAACTTTTCTTTTTTTTTTGCCCATGATTTCATGAGCGTGGAAAATGATAGCATACTTCCGGGTGCACGTTCGCTCGTGCACCGTCGGTGACGCGATTCACATCTCAGCCCCACGAATTCAGCCTTAGCGCAACATCAGTGACCACCAAATCTACACAAGTTTGTGAAGAAAAAAAATATAGAAAAAAAATTCATGAAGCGAACTGAAAATTACATACATAGTGATCTAATTCATGCTAATTTACAGGCCAAAAATCTAAAGATGAATTTGAAGGGTGTTGCCGTGAATTTCTTTATTAATTATCAAATAATATTATGCGTGGGGATATTGCGTATTTTTTTAAAATTTTTTATTCAATCATTCAAGTGATTTTATAGGATCACATGGAGTGGGGGTCTCGTCGCTCCATCAAATCATTGCGAGTCCATCATCTTTTTCAAGATCCCTCAACTATGGTAGAAATTCCCTCCTATAAATAAATGTGGGAAGGATTCTCCTTTTTAATTCTTAATTTCTTTATTAATATCGAAAAGGGGTGTATTAATTATTAATTAATTTAGCTTAGATTATCAAAGCGGCTTTGAAAGTGGATGGGGGAATAGTAGCTCTAGGAGTCCCCACATTCCTTTATCCCACCCCAATAGAATAATGCACAATGTAGCTTTGCACTATCAAGTGGGCTTGTCTTTTAAAGCATTTCGTTCCTTGGGAGAGATGATTACATAGTGCCAATATAAACAGCATCTTGCGCCACAAGGGAATAATTAAATCATAGTAAAGTTTGACCTTTTAACCATGGGGGAAATAAATTGCCAAATCTTCAAGGGTGAATCTTCTTGATCGTGATGTCATCGTTCAATATGATCTATTGATTATGAATGTTGTGACGAGTGTATTTTAAATCATTTCGATCGAAGAAAAATAGAGAATTTTAGTGTATATATCTCTTGATGATGATGAATTGATATATAGTGGGAGTATCTAGGTTTTATTTTTTCTTATCAATTTTTGAATCAAACTCATTTGGAGTGATCATTTCCCACCTTTGGGGCCAACAGAAAAGGCAAACAACTCAGATATGAATCCCATATAGTGTCAGTAGAGCAGTGGGGCAGTGCAATCCATCTCCTGCATCGTGCTTATTTTCGTTTACTTCAAAAGAAAGGAAAGAAATTTGAAAATTTGAATTCGATAAACAATATGCAAATAAAAATTTCAGATATTCTACTGCCAAAAATCAAATCGCATGAGCCATAAAAGAACAAAAAGCACTAAAAAAATGTCCTTTAATTTTTCATAGACCAATAAAGAACATGGAGGATAAGTTAATTAAGATAGAATTACTTATTATGATTGATCTTATGTTCATTGTCTATATATTTTGGATAATTCTCTTCTACAAAATGAGTGTGGTAGAACCTCACTATCATAAATAGTTGGCATCGATTACATAAACCAGATTTATTTTAATGCACAATCCAGATAAAATAAAATAAAATAATTTTTTTATTTTTTTTTAATTTTTGTATGATATTCTCCCAAATTTTGGGTGCCCCACGTTTGCCCACTAACCAATTATTTTAGAACACCAAACTTCTTCATTTAAATCGATCTATTCAGTTGCAGGCTGTTGGACCCACGCCCCAATTAATAAATGAGGGAAAAATCAAAGATATTACTTTTTTTATAAATTCTTTTTGTGGTGCACAATGAAGGAAGCACGTAAGAGGGGAGAAGTATGGAATATTAAAGGCAGGCAGCCACTCAGACGGCGCCCCTCACTTTGGATCCATCGGGGCGGTAAAGGGTCACTATCCTCCACCTTTCAGCTTCGTTACTTTTCAGAGAATAAAATCTTGCAATTGGTCGATTTCCTTTCGAGGATCTGTGCGTGTAGTTCCAGTTCCCCGGACGAAACTTTTCTCCGATTAAGTTTACCGAGACAGACGGGCCGATTTGGGAAGACCTATGTAAATAACATATAAAGTACTGAGTTCGAAATAGTGTTTCTGAACTTTTCTTTTTCTCATTCTCCTTGCGTCAAGTTGCTTTCCTTGCAATTAATCATTTCACTTATGATTTTGCTCGATCAAATTCTTCCTTTACATAATGTTGCTAAGATGATTGATGACTTGATTGTATCTTGATGTCTTTTTATCAACTAATCCTACATTGGAAGATAAATTTTTGAACCAAGAAAATGTCATTTTGTTTTGGTTATTGGGTTTGCTCTTCTCCATCTTTTACTTGTGCAGTCTCTCGTATTAAATGTGCACGAGATGGTGGTGATCCACATTAAGGAATTTGAATATATGGAGATATTCAATTGATGACCTCTCATAAGCAATACGTGGTTGCCTTTTCCCTTCCATTATCAGTTCAATAAATTTGTTAAAGTATCCTACTTTGAAGTTTATACACTCTTTATATATATATATATATGATGATGTAGTCTCCTTTATTATCAACTTAAGATTTTGGGTTATATTTACTAACATGATATTAAAAATAGGTTCTGCCATAGTTTATTTCGCATGTGAAGTCTCTCATTAATTAAATTCCATGTATTGTTCCTGATTCAGTTGTGCATGAGAGGGAGTGTTAAAGTATCCTGCATTGAGGTTTATATGCTCCTTATATATTACTAGTCCACATTCATCTATTAGTTAAAAATTTTGAATTTGACTATCTAGCAAAGTTAGTCATTTATAGAAGTCAAAATAGTTCCTAAAAAAGAATAGGCTTTTCTCCATACACGCAGCAATTTAGTTCATTGTTCTTAATATCCAAGATCAAAACCCTCTTTTCATTTACTGATTTAGAGCCAACAATAATCTTCACACATTGAGATCTCTTTTATAAGGTGCGTTCATTTCATGGAAAATGAGTGATTTGAATACAAATTTTCAAACAATTTTTTTTTTTTCGGTAGAAGGTAAGAGATATATTGACTTTAAACAAAAGAGCTATACAGCTATACAGCAAAAACTCGGAACCAAAAACTTACACTCACGAAGACAAACAAGTCAGAGCGAGTGGAAGGGTACCAAGGAAAAAAGGGGGGGGGGGAGAGCCACAAACTGCACAGGAGCAGAAACAAGCCAAACAACGGCTAAAAGCAACCAACACAGCGGATACAAGGAAAGGGAGAACAGGGAAACCCTTACAACAAAACAAGGAACAAGGCAAGCATGAAAAAGGATGCCGGTGAACAGGGAGAAGGGTAGAGGATCCCAACTCAAAGATTGGTAGATAAGAACGATCCCACCGCTGAAATAGCTTCCGAAGAAACCAGGTGCAGCCCCGTCTTTAGCTTCTGTGACACCAACAGGACCCTACTGATAGTAGAGGGTTAGGAATGACCCCCTACTTAACAAAGTCCTTCGCCCAAAAAGGTAGAGCATGCAAGAGAGGTCAGTCTGCCAAAATAGAAGGGTTGAGAGACCAGCATCGCAGCAATCTTTGATTTGTAAAGGTGGGAGGGACTCGGTGAAAGGACAATGCTTTGTCCCTAATAACCTTTTCAGGGCTCTTTTTCATGGCCGAAAGGGAGGGAGTCCTCTCCCGGAAGAGTATGTTGTTCCGCTCCTTCCAAATGATGTTGCATAGGGCATCGAACGCAAATCGGGCAAGAGCATAGTGGAAAGAAGCTCTAGATAAAGATTTGATAGCCCAATGTAGGCTATCCAACCAAGATCTATTCCGCCACGCGAAATTAAATCTAGAAGCCCAAAAAGTAGCAAAGGTGGCAGTAATGGAGCACCCAAAAAATAGATGGTCGACAGAGTTTGGACGGATAGAGCAAAATGCACAATTCACATAAGAGATTTTGCCATAGGTGAGAAACATTACCTGAGTGGGTAATCTATTCCTAGTGATCAGCCACGGCAGGAATTGGTATCGAGGGACTAGTGTTCTATTCCAAATAATAGGAGCCCACTACATGGATTGGCCTCTAGGCTGCAAAGCATCCTAAGTGGACGCAGCAGAAAAGGTTCTAGACGGGTGACCCATCCAGGAGAAGTGATCAGGGTTAGAGTTGAGCTCGGGTAGGGGATCATCCCAGGAGGCAATTTCCTCCAAAACACCAAAGGTACGGCTAGAGAAGGATATAAAATCAACAACGGAAGCTCTTCTGGATAGGCGAGACCAGGAGATGTCTGCATCTAAGAATAACAAGTTGAGCGGCCCTCTAGGATGCCAGTTGTCAAACCAAAAGGAAACAGAACATCCATTCCCTACCCGCCAACAAAAGGACTTACGGAAGTCGCCTCGAAGGTCCAGAATTTTCTTCCAAGACCAAGAGTAGAAGGTAGGTTTGGATGCCAACCAGAAATTTTCAAACAATTTTTTTTTTTTTTGGAAAAAGGTAAGAAAGAAATTTTCAAACAATTGATCTCTTGAATGCATTAAAAAATATATATGAACAAAAAATATTTTCATTGATCACAAAAAATGTCTAGACTTAAATTGTCGTTGACAATAAGAATATTTTTATTGACTAATTACTTCAAGTGATATAAGCAATTACTTTTGGGAAAATATTTGTCAAATAATTCGTTTTCTGCAAAACAAACAAAGTCGAGAAAATAGCAACTAATTACCAAATTATCTGACAAAGAAAAAACTTTACAAGCATTTATGTTTGGTTTTGTCTCCCAAATTCTCTCTTTCATCCTCCATCCTCCATCCTCCATCCATCGTAAATCATTGAGGACGCATTGCATCTCCCTCACATTATTTCAGTATGTTTTCGATCTTTTGTTTTCTTTCCATTTTCTATTATACTTTTGTTAGATTCTTTCTGTTGCTCATTGATAATCACGCATTACTTGGTTTACATTTACATTGATTTAGTATACGTATACATGATTTAATTACACTAGAAATGAATGATTATAAATACAATTAGATAAGAAAAAATGCCGCATAAGAAGAATCTTTTATGAATCAATAAGATAATCAATTGAAGACCTTTTTAAAGAAAATTAACTTTTCACCAAAAATTCAATCGATAAAAACTAATATTTCATCGTCGGACTTATTTCTTTCTACCTTAGTATGATAAAATGAACTAATTTAATAAAAAAAGTCAATTCAATAAATAAAAGTCAATCCTACAAAAGTAAGAACCTTATTGACTAAATAAAATGTGTATTTTTAAGCATAAGTGAATGGTAATATCAGTGGGATATGATAAATAAAAGTGTTGCAGAGGACCTCTTCTCGATTTACCGCACTGATCAAATGCAGATTAGAAAAGATAGGGATTATGGGTTAAATGCAACATTTGACAATAATTGTAATAATTGGATTTTTCTTTGACTGGGCCAAAAGAGGTGGTGAGACCCACCTTTTAAAACAAAAAAGAAATCAAAAGGGGGGGGGATGAAAAGTCAACAAAATGAGGAAATGGACGCTCGGCAGAATAAATCAGAGAGACTGAGAGCTCTCGCATGGGGCGAAAGAGAAGGGAAAGAAGGAAAAGGAAAGAAAGGAAAAAGAGGGGTTTTGCGTATGTGCTACGGACACTTCGCCGAACTGATTCAACTACGTATCACAATACTTGATAAGTGCTCGTGCCCTTTATTCTTCCCATCATATTAGTTTTCGGGTTTAGGGTTTACATTTGATTTTTTGAGTTGTTGAATTATGGAATTTCATGAAAATGGTGGTTTATGGTACTGTAGAGCCGTGGCGTTTGATGGGAGTCGTTTTGAAGTAATGGTTTGGTTGGAGTGAGAAGTTTTCTTGGGTAAGTTGGCTATTATAGGCAATTTCTAGAGGGATTCTCATATATTGCCGGTCCATTGACTTGTCTAACTCAAAAGGAGTTAAATTCACATGATTAGATCATTGTGAGCATAATTTCTAAGAATTGAAGAGACAGCTAGTGTCAGCTCCGATATTGACTCTACTTTCAATAAGTGACAGCTTCATAATCTACTGTGACGCTTCTAAAGAGGATTTCAATTGTGTTCTTACATAAGATGATAAAGTTGTTGCCTATACTTCTAGACATTTAAAATCACATGAGAAAAACTACCCTATTGGTTTTGAAATGGCATGATAAAGCATAACTAGAAATGACTTACTAGTTGATTATCGTGAAACGAATAGAGGAAATTCTTTATAAAAAGAATTCTTTGTTAAAGGTTATACGTTTTAGTTTATGAGGAATTGAAAATGACATAATTTAAAATAGTTTGAAATGCTCATTTGTGAAGTCTTTTTTTGACCACAAGAGTTTAAAGTATATTTTTATTAAAGTAAAAAACTGGACATGAGGCAAAGAAGATGGCTAGAACTTTTGAAAGATTATGACTTGTCTATCCATTATTATCCAAGTAAAGCTAAAGTGGTAGCGGATGCCTTGAGTCATAAGTCCTTTAGAAATTTGGCAACTTTGCTTACTTCTTAGAAACCTATGCTTGAAGATATGAGGAAGTTAGACTTAGAGGCATTTGCGCTTAGACTTGGAAGCATTTGCACATCAGTTTGGTGCTCGGTTAGCTAATCTTTGAGTACAACCAATGTTGATTGATAGAGTTAAGGTTAAACATAATGAAGATCTTCATTTGTAGAAAGTCAGAGAAGGAATGGAAGTTGGAGGACAAGTATATTTCAATCTACATGTAGATTGGAACTTGAGGTTTCATGGTCATCTATATTTTCTTGATGATCCATAACTGCAGAAGAATATACTGTAGGAAGCTCATAGTACTAGATTCTTTTTCATTCGGGAAGCACTAAAATGTATAGAGAATTGAAAGAAAACTTTTGGTAGGTTAACATGAAAAAGAATGTTGTGAAATTTGTTGATCAATGTCTAGTTTGCTCGTAAGTGAAAATTGAGCATAAAAGACCAGGTGGACAGGTGCATCTTCTAGATATACATAAATGGAAGTGGAAGCATATTACCATGGACTTTGTAGTTGGTCTACCGAGATGCCAAGTGGTGAGAATGCTTTATGGGTGATTGTTAATCAATTGATTAAGTCCGCTCATTTTTTGTCATATTGATTTGGCCTTTCAATGGAAGAGATGACAAAACGATATGTTGATGAAATAGTAAATCTTCATGAAGTTCCAGTAAGCATTCTTTTTTATAGGAATCCTAGATTCGTGTCTAACTTTTGGAGGAGAATACTGGAGTGTTGGGTATTAAACTAGAGCATAACTTTTTACCTATAAACAAATAGATAGTTAGAGAGAATGATCCAAACATTAGAGGTTATGTTGAGATCCCACATCATTGACTTTAGCGGTTCTTAGCGTCATTGACTTTAGTGGTTCTTAGGATGAACGTTTACATTTGGTAGAATTTAATTATAACAACAACTATCATTCTAGTATTAAGATGACACCTTTTGAAGATTTATATGGTTGAAAATGCAAAAGTCCTATTCATTGAATGAATTGGTGAGAAAAAACTAACTGGGCCCAAGTTCATTTATCAATCAGAAGAGAAAGCCAAGTTGTCTCGAGAACGCCTCAAAATAGCTCAAAGTTGTCAAAATTGTTATGCAAATCTTAAAAGACACAAGGTGGAATTTAGTATGGGGGATCACACATTCCTATAAGTTTCTCCTATGAAGGGCATGATGAATTTTGACATGCGTGGGAAGTTGAGTCTAAGGTACATGGGACCTATTGATCTTAGAGAAGAGTGATGAAGTCACTTACAATTAGCTTTGCCATTGGCGTCGTCAAGTGTTCATAACGTGTTCCATGTCTCCTTATTGTAGAAATATGTGTCAAATCTTGAACATTTGCTAGACTTTACTCCATTAAGTTTACGAGAGAACTTGACATATGAGGAGTAGCCTATTTGCATCGCTAACTAAAAGGGTCGAGTATTGTAGCAGTGAGCCATTTCTTATGTGAAGATACAATAGCAAAACCACACCGAGAAAGAGGCCATTTGGGAACTTGAGGAGGAGGCAAGATGTAAATAGCCATATTTGTTTATGGTTAAGGTAAGTTCACATTTCGAGGATGAAATTCTTTTAATGAGGTTTAATGTAATATTTGGATTTTTTGACCATGTCAAAGAGGTGGTGAGATCTGCCTTTTTAGAAAAAAGAAAGAAAAAGAAAAAGAAAGAAGGGGTGAAAATTCAACAAAATGAGGAAAGGGACACTTGGCAGAATAAAACAGAGAGAATGAGAGCTCTCAAGTGCACAGAAAGAAAAGGGAAAAAAGGAAAAGGAAAGAAAGAAAGCAAGAAGAAGAGGGGTTTCACATACATGCCACAGATGCCTCATTGAGTTGACTCGACTATGTATTGCAATGCCTAGTAAATGTTCACGCCACTCGTTCTTCCAATTGGATTAGTTTTCAGATTTAGGGTTTAAATTCTGAATTATGTTAGATTTGAGCTCTAAAATTTGATTTTTGAGTCATTGATTTATGGAATTCCATGAAAATGATGGTTTATGGTGTTGTGGAGTCACACGGTTTGATGGGAGTCATTTAGAAGAAATGGTTTGGATAGAGTGAGAATTTTAGGCGTGCAAGCTCCGCATTGCGAACTGCTTAAATAATTGCTTTGAGTGTTCAATTTGTTAGTGTGTAGAAGTCCTTTTATTATCGTTTAGGTGCAATATAGTTATTTCATAGTTGAGGTAGCATCTTACTCAATTTTAACGTTATTTCTTGCTTATTTGATAGGATTGTGAGTTCAATGATTCGAGTAGCATTTGTTGTTTAGTCGTAGATGTTCTGATGTGAATAGTACTATATCTTTTTTGAGTTTGTAAATTCCGAAAGTAATATGGTTATATATATGTGTGTGTATA
Organism: Eucalyptus virginea; assembly: GCA_014182375.1. NCBI lineage: Eukaryota > Viridiplantae > Streptophyta > Magnoliopsida > Myrtales > Myrtaceae > Eucalyptus > Eucalyptus virginea. The sequence continues at coordinate 7,498,575 of CM024517.1, read as the reverse complement.
TATATGTATATATATATATATATATATATGTATGTATGTATGTATGTATGTATATCTATATATATATATATATATATATATATATATGTATGTTTGTATATTAATTATGAAATAGTATTGCCGTTGCATAAAAATGTTTGATCGAGCAATTACTACTGCTTGGTTATTTACGAAGGTTAGAAACCATGTTACGTAAGGTATTGTGAAGTAATATATATATAACTACTTTGTGAATTAATTTATGATTGATTTGAGAAATGATTAAGAAACGACAGATGAGCTATGCTGCAAAAAGTTATTTGTTTAGTTTATGTGATGGATTTCTAGATTGAGTTTCTAGTACTGAAGGATGGTCATTTGATACTCAATATGACTGTGAACCTGATGAAAGGTTGTGAATATGTATACCGGTTTATGATATCCTTCTAAGCTAAGCTATCCGCTTTATACGTGGAGACCTTACTGAGGAAAGAATCTTGATCGTCTTGTCATAAGCCATTATGTCATGACCATGGTAGTATATCGAGTAATAGATTAGTCAATGAAATTGATCATTGACATGGTATTTTTATAGAAATTAATCAATGGATTTAACCATTGATGCTTGAATAATAATAATGGTTTAAATGAGTTTTTTTTTAATTAGTATAAAGTTTTGTTGATAAGAAACAACTCATCTATGATTAAGTATGTATTTTATACCTTGAGTTTCAATTATGAAATTCTGTTATTACTTTGTATACATGTATAATGGTTGCTCAATCTGCTTAGAGGAGATATACTAGTCACCGGGCTATGGTCGCTCGTTTCACTTTTCTTCCATGTTTAAGGTTCTTTGGTTAGTGACAAGTAGGGTGAGAGCACTATTGATGGGGAACTTTTAAGATTTGTTTTGAGTATGGCTTAAGGGAATTGTATTTATAGTTGTTGATAATTTGTTGGTTTATCTAATATATTTGGTTGGAATATATATATATCATGATGTTGGTTATGTTTGAGGTTGTATCATTTGTGTGGAAGAACGGTCGTGTCATCCTCATTTCTTAGAGTTTTCAAAGTGTGACAATGACATCATAGATTTCCAATTTCTCACCCTAAACTTGATTTTCATATGACAAATACATTTAGAAAGATGGAATGAATAATTTATATTGGAATATTTTCAAAGAACAATGCAAAAAATATAAAATCATAAAAAAAAATGTCCATTATTGGATTAACTTGGAAATAAAAAGAACCGAAGTAGAATTTCACGCATAGTAGATTAGTTGAAAATATGTACAAAAGATAAATATATGATATCTTATGTTCAATAAAGGAGAAAAGTAAATGGATAGAATTAAAATGAAAAAAAGAAAAAGAAAAAGAAAACTAGAGTCGCTAAAGTTGGGACATGAACCCTCAACTTGGTGACAAATGAGTGCATCCCTAAAGCCAAGAACCAAACCGGTTGATTTTGGAATTGCTAGAACCTAAACTATTTCAGAATTGGCCCATTTTATGCTTTCGGCAAAAAAAACAAAGATCCTCTAATAGATATAAAAGTTTACCATATGACTACAAAAATGCTTGTTGGTCAAGTGGTTGTATTGTTGTCTGTTGAAGACTATAGTTTTTTTTTTTAATACCTAGGAATCGCTGTACAGCCAGTAGCCGGCGACGTAAACCTGGGGGGCACTAGCGCAGTGACCCACCACCCACGGCACCCTACTTAAGTCGCACGTCATGAGGAGTTGGGGAATCGAACCCCGGCCTTGCGTGTGGCCAACGTTCGATTCCACCAACTTGGCCACCACGGGGTGGGTTAGTTCATTTCTATATTGGTGTAAAAGTATCTTTTCTAAAAGAGACTTCAAAATCAATTCAACTCGAGAAGCGAAATTGGGAGCGAAATTGGTTCTCCCTAGAACTAACCTTAAGTGAGCAGTTCAATTCGCTTCTCGATTTGAATTGAACTTAGCGTAAGATTTTATGAGATTACTGCTAACTGTTCTAAAAGTTTAAACGAATGCGTGGTTTAATATTTAATAATTCTATCACTCCCCCTTATGATTAGTCTAGTCTTTTCACTTAGTACTAATTGTGCACATACTTAATTGGGGAGACAAATGGGGTTTGGAAAGATTTGAACTCAAGACATCCCGTTTTGATATTATGTGAGATTTTGTTGGATCATTGTTAATTAAAAAGTTTAAGCTATTCAATAAAAGTATGGTTTAATATTTTATAATTCTATCACTCGGTGCTCACCCCTAACTGTCATCTAGGTTGTACCGACACACGACACAACACGACATGACACGTTAACACGTCATTTCTCAAGAATAGAAAATTCCGACGTCTTTGGAACACGTTGTATATTAAATGAATATTTTTATTTTTAATTAATTTGATTCAAATTTATAAATAAATAAATAAAAAGCTAACTTTAACAAAAATTACTGATGAAACTAATAATTAACAAGAGATTAGAATTAACTTATTTAAATAAATTTATGATATTCTATAATAATTAAAATTTATTATTATTATTTAACATTCAATACTTTTATTTTTTGAAATCACTTTTTAATCTCAATTTTTTATTTTTTGACCAACCCCCTATCCTCCCAATTTTTTTATTTATTTTATTTCAATGTTTTTATTTTCTGACCAAAAAAGTCCCCTCACCCATTTATTTCACCCTCTTAGTCCCGTGTTCCTTTCCCCCCACAATTTGTTAGCTCATTCCTTGAAAATTAAAATCACACTCCTCCACCCACCCCCTTCACACCAAGTCCCATCAAAATCCTTACTTTTAATTTCTTTTTTCTACTTTTCTTGTTAAAAGCCTAAAACTAAAACAGAAGCAAACTTAAAACCCCTAGCAGCCGACGCCTCCTCTTCCTCCCAAGACCTCTTCTTCGTGATCTTTGCTCTCTCTTGGAATTGCTTGCCTCCGGCCCTCCCTCCTTTGCAATTGCAACCGCAGCTGCAGCCTCCAGCCCTCCATGGCGGCATCACAGGCGTGACTCTCTGGGTCGCTCTTCCTCTGGCCCTCCCTTCCAGTCGTAGCCTTGCCGTCGCTCGCGGCCCTTGCCTCCACTCCATCGCCTTCTTCAACAACCTTCGCACTTGCAAACCTGCCTTGGAAACCGACGCCTCTCACAATTCCGGACATGCGTGTTCGAACGTGTCCAGAAGAGTTGACCACACGTGTCGAAGCATGTCCGAGCGTGTCGGACATGTTTTGGGACGTCCGACACGACACAAAAGCTTCTAGAACGTGTCGCTGCAATCTAGACTGTCATTGGCCTAATCTTTTATTTCTTTATATTTGTGGAGCACATATATACAAAGCCCAAGTCAATGGGGCTAAGCAGCCAATCAAAGATTGACACATGGGGTTGCCCCGGCCCGCGCCAGGGAGGGGGAAGCATTCAAAGTTATTCTACTTCTTTAGGTTTGAAGAGTAGGCTCAGAATATGAAGTAAGGCAGGTATGCGAACATGATCTAGAATCCCGCATATACACAATAAATCAGGCTAAATCTCCTCTCTTACTTTTCGTGGAGGAGGACTAGAGGTCACTGATGTAATGTTTACACTTAAGGAGAGACAACCGATCACCACTTGTCCAACTCATTGAAAATTCATACACAAGAGAAGGAAAGAGAGAGAAGTTATTGCAGGTCTTATTTCTTCCAGGACACAGAAGACGACTACGTAGTCCGGAAACACTTGTATGAATACATAAGTACAGTGATTACTTTAAAGAAAGAGGCTGTCGGGTTATATGTTGCTCTATACGATCATGCATGATGTCTATGCAATTTTCACGATAAATAGAAGCTTACATATATTTTAAGCATTCCTAGGGATTATCAAAGTCTATATCTAACTCGAGATGCTCTGTCCGAGAGTGTTCTGGTCTTCGACGCCCGTCCAATCCAGCAGCTTACCAGGTTTGAGTTATCTGTGCCACAACTTAACGGTATTACTTACGGGTTACAAATCAGCAGTAGATACAATAATAAATCTATTGAACTCTGGTGAATATGCAGACAAATCACTAGCAAAGCAGTTTTAGCCAAATGATAAGTTTGTTCTCCTGGAAGGATGCATCTCTTCTCTACTACAATTGAAAATATTCGTGGCAGTCAATATTGAACGAAATGTCCCACTTAATTACACTTCGTGGTAACCATAGATCACAAACATGATACCGGATTCTCATGTTGTTGTGATCGTTGTTTTTGTTTTGTTTTTAATATATAAAATGAAAGTGGGACAAGTTGAATTAATCGCGGTAATTATTAATCAGTTTCAAACCTACTATATGGATGCCAAATCAACTCTAGACTTTTTCATTTTGCCAATGTAGTTCTTCTGCCTCATTGCCGTAGAAAATCATTAATGTGGTGTCTAGCTTTTGTTGGCTGTCCTATCTGGACAAATTCACTGAAATTTCATCCAAAGATTTAGGATTATATTGGCAAAATTTAAAAGTTTAGGACTAAATTAGTAATTTTCCCTAAATTAATCTGGCAATGAATGAGATGAACAAGAAATCCACAAGCGAAATTAACTATTACAAGGAGGATGACCATGTGATGCTGAAATAAGAATATAGTTAACCCGTGCATAATTGATCATGTGATGCCTCACCGGTTGTGATCACTTACGAAGGCAAAATACTATATGAAGACTCTTACATTAATCAAGTGTATAGGGCCTTCCTCCAAAGAAGTACACTTAATAAGTGACCTTCGATGCGAGTCTCTCAACTTACAAAGAATTACTTAGTAAATCTCTACCCATCATTTTACGTGGGACTTTAGATGGTACTAAAGTGAAATGCCAATGCCATGAAAACCTAAGACAAGGGTTTAGTATCGGTTAGGAGTAAGAAAGAGAGGAAAGCAGGAGAATTAGAGACTGTCGGCAGACAAAGGTAAGACATTTAGGGAATAGTACCTCAAATGCGCATATTAGCCTTTTATTCCTTTCTTTTTTTTTTTTTTGAAAAATATCTAAAAAATTTTGTGTGGGTCCATAAAATGAACCACTATCATATTATGAGTTCATTGAGTTCCGCTATGGTCAAATTTGTTGTTTAGAGAATTTAGTAGGCTCAAAATCTACAAAACAATTTGGGTCGACTATGCAGCTTTTGGAAGTTGAGTGGAGGTGATTGTACCCACCTAGAATCTGTCTGGTACGATTTTTTTTTTTTCGCTTCCACTATGAAAAGAGGTGCTATAACTTTTGTGGGATTTTTGCGAACAACTCATTGCTGCGTTACCTTCAAGATTACTGCAGCCTATAGCAACTTTTAGAGAATTATGGCACCCAATTTTAAGGTGTTACATCCTTTTTAAAATATATTATCAAACATATAAGTTACGTATAAGTTAACAGTTGGCTTTGCCATTTCCCAAAAGCCTAAAAACACCCTAATAAATAAGATTGAGACCCGCTCTATCTACTTATAGATACTATATCTCACCTCTATAAGAACTTTAATAGAAGTTGCTTAATCAAAGTTACTCTTCCAATAGAAATTTTTAAATGCGCAGCAACTAACAAGACAAGCAACTGACAAGAATACCAAATATTTTGTCAAGTGATGACGATGCCAAACAGAATGCCAATTTGTTAGGAAGACAGAGTGTGCGAGCAGCACCAAATCAAAAGAAACAGACTAACAAGACCATTGAAGAACCCAAAGACGTGTGAGGTATACATGGTTCTGCCAATATCACTAAGAGTGCTAATATTCATCGGGAGAGTGACCTAAAGTTAGGATTCAAATGGTGCCATTATCTCAACCCCCAAACTCCTATACATCTACTCTTGTTAAACCCCAGAAAGATATCAAATCTTAGATCTGGTAATTTTATTGCTATTTGATTGCAGACAGCATAGCACTTAATATAGCAAGTCAGACCAAGAACGTCAATAGATCAAGTGCAAAACAGAGATACTACCACACAACGAGTCAATCAAGTACTCTTAGTATCTCCTAACCCTCAATTACACCCAATAACTTATAGTGCTTAGCTCTCACAAATTTTCACAAAATAATATCTCAATCTCAAAATGGAATTACAAAAAATCTTACCCACAAGATTTTCACGGCTTCAAACATTCTTGTATTGTTTCAGGGTGTTATCTATGAAGAAACAACCTCTTGGATGCTCTTCACGAAGAAGATCCACTTCTTGTATAGAAAGAATTAGATCTGATATGGGAATACTATTCAAACTAGGAAACCACTTAAATAGGATATCTAGACAAGAATTGAACTCTAACTAGGAATCCTATTCAAATTAATAAACCTACTTACATTGGGTTTCCTTTAAGGGCCCAAGTTCAAGACATATTTTCAATTGCAACGTCATCTCTAGTACTCTTCAAAATGATACATTCTGCTACAATTTCATCCTTAACAACCAATTTAAACCGAAGATACTGGTTTCAACTTATATGTGACATGGGTATTCAAACCTTCGGTCAACCGACTCTATGAATATACATGCAAACGACCCTAGTCATATGCATCAGGTGACGCTCCGCTCGCACTGGTTGATGGGTGTAGCCATCGAAGGTCACCCTTATTGGGCATCACTATGATTCTCGCAAGACTGTAAAATATGTATTGGATTCTATATATTAGAGATTTTGGAGTAAACACTTGAATATTAAACTGTAAGTTGGTTTTAGATCTTGAGTTCAATTCTTTGTACCACTTTCACCCATTTTTCGTATTGTACTCCAACAACTAAATCCTTTAGAATAAATGGTTGTGCATTCAGCTTTATACTAGTATAAATGTTGATATAGTTTTTTTGTTTGGTCTTACTCTATTCCTATTCTAACTCTTGGTCTCAGATTTTTACCCTACCTCTATATAAGCTGTAAGAGTTGAATCCACACCTAATGTTAAATCATCCCCATCCCAACCCTTCTGAGAATGTGGAAATTCAAACCCCCTACCTCCCTCTTCCCATGTGTAAAGGGTGGCCGTTGATATAGTTGATATGATAGGCCTTGCTTGTGTCCGCACCTCCTTAACTCCAACAAGGACAGCATCTCTATAACTTCAACAAATAATCCGATGAATCATCGTAGCAGCCCAGTGAGATTCGCAATCAAAGAAGAGACAGCGGGTGAAGAAACATTTGGCACCTAGTGGCGATGGTTGGAAATTTGGGTTGAAAATTATTATTGCAAAAGAGTACTATACTTTGAATTAAGAGGGAGTTGGGCCCAGGGTGATGAGCTCACAATGAAGACTTTTAGTAGTTTTACGCGCGAGGAGTGAGGGTAAAAATAAATCCCAGATTGGATTTCCATTACTAGGAGTACATGATATATCTAGTTCACCTATAGCTCAATGTTTCGAGTGCAAGTAGTTCTAACTATGTGTGTCAAAGTAGACAATTGTGGCTTCCTCTTGGATCTCCCCATTATGAAGGTATTGAGCTTTTGCGCTGCTTCCCTATCATGATACGCTTTTGTAACTATCAGTTTGATCAACACAGGTCATATCTCCAAAAGAAGTATTGAAGTCAGAATATTTATAGGGATGGACTTATGAATACCATCACAAGCCCTCTTCCATTTGTTGATTTGGGGAGTAACATCTCCTTCGCTTAAAGCACTGAATTCAATGAGCCGCACCTTGCTTGAGCTCTTTTGCCTTGACTATTGCTCTCTATCCTCGTTGGATCAGGTCTAGGTATAAGGGGACTTGACTCAACCCCCTCAAAGTTGTATATGCCATCATTTACTCTAAAAACTACAGTTTAGAGTACACTGAGTTATATATTCCACAGTTCAACAAGAACGTGATTTGCTGCATCCGAGCCATATATACAGCCATGATGGTTAAAGGTTGAACTATAACTAGAAGTTGTGAAGGAAAATTGATGAGGCAAGTGTTTGAGGACTGCAGTTTCAGTAAGGGATGCGAAAGATATTTCTACGCTCCTTGGCGTATCCTATTAGAACTCGTTGACATTGAAAGAGTATAACGTTGATGGAGATGAGTCTCAACTATGGAAAAGGACATTAAAATGAGAACAAGAGTATGTGGGTACATAACCAAGAGTATCCAAACTGTGCTCGTAATGTATCCGGTGGAAACCCCCAAATGGACAATGGAAGAAAATAGTCGTGGTGTTTATTAATCTTTCTGATGGTCATGCGCTGGGTTCTTCTGGAACTTTTAATGGCGACAAAGATATCAAACCTGGCACTCATTCAATTTTCCTAGCATCACTCTACGATGGACATCGTATGTATTATTATTTGCGTGATGTTGCGCTAATCTGCGTGCCCCCAAGAAAATGCAAAAGCAAAGACAACTCGAAACAAAGATGTCCAACCAACAGAAAGAACAGAAGAAAGGATGTTCGTACGAGACAATCCTAGCACAGGTACGACTACACATATATGAAAACAATTCATGACAGAGAACGACCGTACTGCCATGCAAAAATCAATGCATGGCCTGGTAATTTTTATTTTTTAATGTGCTGCCCAAGACGCAGAAGATTCTCTGACATTGCCAAGGAGTGATTCCTTGGGCAAAACAAGAATATAAAAAACCATGTTCGTGAACTCTGATGTTGGTTAGCAACATCTGAGGAAGAAATGGTCACTGAGTGATTAGGGAAAATATTATATGTGAATTGTAGATACTAGCGACAAAATCGACATTCCTTCCATGTTCCTATATCTAATTCATAATTAACACGCAAGCTATTTTATCTCTCATGGCCATCCATGGGGAACACAAAATCTCACAGAATCACAAAAGTGACAAAACCCATTGCGAAAAGAAGTTATAATTCTTTTTTCTTAAAAACAATTATGGAGCTTAAACAGTGCTTCTCATAATATGAGAGAGAGAAAGAGAGAGAGAGAGAGAGAGTGAGTGACTTTATACCTCTCTCTCTAATGATATGTGCAAATATTTAGTGTTGCAGTCGTTAAAGTAGCTCACCTGAACCTTTCCACTCTAACTTCATACTACTAAAAACGTAACCGTCGCGAAAAGTCTTTGATTAGGGTTTTCGGAGATTTCAGCCTAGGGTTTACGAGTGAAAGGAAGATGATACCTACATAGCTGAAGATCAACCGCTACTTGTTAGTCTTTGGGCTATCTAAACAGTGACAAACCGGTAGGTATTTTCCCGTCTCTAATCGGTAGATCTGCGTTATGTTGTGATAATTTTGCAACGAATTGATGGTTGAGATTGTTTCTAGTGTCGATGCTTGTGTCAAATTGGTCTTTGGGTTAGGTGAGGATTGAGTCTTGACTGATGTTTACTTTAAGCAACGGTCGGAAAATAAGGATCAAGAAAATTAGCTGTTTATGCAATAAAATGCAAATTTAATTTACCTTCCATGGGAGAAGTTGAAGCCCGAGCTTGCTGCCACTAAGAAAGTTTTGATTGCTTGGCTTCATCGCTCATCTTGATCTGATTCTTCCTCTTCTTCTTCTTCTTGTATGGAATCCCTCTGGCCTTAGCCTGGCACTCCTTCACTTCCCTCAGGTACACGCGGATAGCCCCGTTCCCAAACGGGTTGTTCTCCGGGGCCCCGCCGTTCTCCTCGTAGGCCGCCCTTAGCCGCCCGATCAGCGCATCGAGGCTGCCCCATGCCTGCCTTAGCGGGCACGTGCAAGGGGCGGGCGGCTCGCGCTGCCCAAAGAAGACGCACCCATGCAGGTGGACCTTGGTCTTCCCGAACTGGTCGAGGTAGCGGAGGAACTCGAGCACATGGTTGCAATTGCACTGCGAGAGCGCGACCGGCGGCTTCTGGTTCCGCAGGTACTGTCCGAAGGTGTTCCAGTCGCGCCGCTTCTGGGACTCGTAGCGGCTCAGCGGTGCCGGCGACGGCAGCGCCGGCTGGTCAATGACCGATCGAGATGATCCTTCAGCTATATTTCTCTGGATTTCGGTCGACGACATGATTAATTACCCGAAAGTTTTATTCTTTTGGGGCAATTTTATGGCCAAAAAATGGAAGGAGAGAGATGGAAGGTGAGAGACGAGAGAGAGAGAGAGAGAGAGAGAGGAGAGAGAGAGATGGCACAAATGGAGAATAGATGAAAATCACATCATTCATGGGTATTACTGAGGAGACAAGCAATGGGCCCTCGGGAAGCTGCTTTTCTTCCTTCTTTTTCCTCCCTCTCTCTCTCTCTCTTTCGTTCTTAGGTCCTTTAATTAGTATCGCGATTTCCCACTCACTTAGATTACATTTTTTATAAGAGTAAAGCGATTGTGAATAGCCATCAAATTCAATCACTGCAATCATTATCTTTTCATAGCGATCGTGATCACATAATTAAATAGTCCTGTGACTCCTAAGACGGTGCGGCGTGACATTACTTGCCAAATCAAATTAATTTTCTTGTTCTATGTAAGGCTCTCATTTTCTTCTATAAATCTTTTTCTTTTTCAAGATCGACTTGATTTCGGAATCTTTTAAGTTTGGAGGAGGATGGTGCTCTAGTCGGAGATTGATTTATCTTGGTTTGCTGGAATCCCAACTGGCTCGTTGAGAAAAGAGAAACTCAATCAGACATGTAGGGTTGCAAATGCGGCGAGGGACAAACTTCAGGTGGATTGTTGAGCATCGACGGTCCCAAATATTGAATTCTGTGGCCAGTTTTTATCAGCCATGTACTAGATTTATGGAGACATCATGGGAAAATTCTTTCCTCCAGATAAGATGTTTGATGAATTTTCTTTTAATAGTTACATCTTGTAGGCCATCGGCAACAACGTTTAATGTGATTTTTTGTCCTTTTAATAGATTCCCATTTGCTAGAACGGTCGGACGTTGTGTTAGTGCGTCCGCATAACATTTTGGATTAGAAGACAAAAAAGGAGCATATAATTCCCATCCAAACGTACTTCTCTCATGCCACTGCATTCTGTAATTATCAACATATCGGATTCCATTACTATAAGAAAACTACTTAAGAGTTATTATGATAAATACCCAGTTTTGGAGTAATTGAGATTCAAGCGTAGGGAAGTTTCAGCCTAGTTTTTTTTTTTTTTTTTTTTTTTTTTGGTAAGAAAGTTTCAGCCTAGTTCATCTGTTCAAATTCCATAAACTACGTGTAAATTACTTTGGGTTGGAGCCATCTATATAAGCTAAAAGGCTCGGACTTAAATGATTTATGGGAACTTGCAAAATATTCCATAGGCCTTCAAGTAGCCGGATCTCTGTGTTCATGCCTATAGATTATCAAAAACAAGAAAGAAAGAAAGAAATGCTAAGTGCAGTGGAAGTTATAAAACTTGTTTTGGAAGTACAATTGAATCCTAAAACTTTCAAAAAATATAATCAAATTTTAAAACTTATCACGAAAGTATAATCAAATTATAAAACTTTTAAAAAGTACAATCAAAACATAAAATTTGTCATAAATTTACAATTAATTTATAAAATTCCCAAAAAATGTAATCAAGTTGTAAAACTTATTACGAAAGTGCAACGAGTCCTAAAATTTTCAAAAAGTGTAGTCAAATCCTAAATCCTATCACGAAAATGCAATTAAGTCTTAAAACTTTCAAATTATTGTACTTTTTTAGAAATTTTAGGACTCAATTGAATTTTTGTGACATACTTTAAAACTTAAATGAACTTTTAAGAATTTCATGATTCAATTGCCTTTTGTGACACGTTTTAAAATTTCCAATGCACTTACCCCATAAAAAAAAAAAAAAAAAAAAAAAAAAAAGCAGCTATTATAGCACTTAGCTAATCTCTTTACTTCCCCACTCTCCTTGTTACTCTTCCTATCCCTCAACCCCACCAGATAACATCAATGTCCATCGCAATGCCACTCATCCAATTGTTGTACGACACTATGGCCCCTCTAAGTGTCCCCCTTGATCATCTCCTCTCCATTGACCCTGTCTCCTCTCCTTGCTCACTCGCATCTCTAGGTGGCTTGGCCCTCCTAGAGTCCTCCCTCGTCATCGACAAGGACGAGCGGGAATGGCAATGACAACGAACTGAGATATGAGCAAGCTTGAACCCTAGTTTTCAATGCAACTCCTAGATTCGAGATCTACAGTTCTGCTCAGCCTCAGACCTGGGTCGATCCAAGGTCGAGTGGGATTGTCAAAGGCTGCCCATGGCCCAACTATTGTATGTGCGAGGAAGGGGAAAAGGAGAGAGATAGGGGCGCAGTTACGTGGGTCTGTGCATCTTGGTGGTTGTCATTGCTCTTGAAGGTGGGCCATGGGATCATTGGCCCTGTTGTGGGTAAAGGACAATAGAGGTGGCGGAAGGGCACCGACGAGGCTAGAGTATGGCAAAGGATACAAGAGAGCGGGAGGGAGAGAGAGAGAGAGAGAGAGAGAGAGAGAGAGAGATCAGAAGAAGGGGAATGAGAAATTGAATGGATGGCTCAGTTTCTCTTTTGGTGTCTATTGGGGTGCCATGTGGTGTGAATCCAATGGTAAATGAGGTGGTGACAAGAAGTATATATGGTACATTGGATAGTACCGCTTCTCCTCCTCAAGTACCCCCCCTCCCCCTTTCCCCGCTAGCCCAATTTAGGTGATTGAGGGTCCCTTTTTGCCTTATAAGAGGTCCCACCAAGCCTCTATGGAGAAAAGGGTCTTAACTCATCCATTGGTCCTATCCACCGATAATGTTTCACCGCTTTAATGTCCCACTCAGTTACAAGCTCGAGTCACTAAGCTCGGCATCTCCTCTTTTTTAGATGCGAGGAAGGGGAAGAGAAGAGAGTTAGGGTTGTAGCTAGGAGGTTTTAGTGGCTCGGTGGTTGGCATTACTCTTGAAGGTCGGCAACAAGGTCACATACAGCGTTATGGGTGAAGCATATTAGAGGTGGCAGGCGGGCATAGGCTGGGTTGAGAGAGAGAGAGATGGACTAAGTTTCTCTTTTTTTTTTTTTTTTTCTCTCTATTGAAGCGACACATGATGCGAATCCAATGGTAGATTGAAGTGGAGAGAGAGAGAGAGAGAGAGAGACTAAGTTTTTCTTTTTTTTTCTCTCTCTCTCTCTATTGAAGCGACACATGATGTGAATCCAACGGTAGATTAAAGTGATGACAAGAAGTGAAAACAATATAGATGATAGCACCTTTTCTCCCCATCAAGTACTCTCTCTCTTGCTCTCCCTCTCTCTTCCCCCCTCTCCCTCTCCCTCTCCCTCTCCCTCTCCATCCATGCGCATGCCAGCCCTATCCAAGTGATTGAGAGTCTTTTTTCTCCGGAAGAGATTAACTAAGCCAATATGGATCCAAGGGTCTTAATCCAACCGCTGGTCCAACCTACCAATAACATTCTACCAATTTAATGCCTCACTTGGCTAGAAATTCATGTCATCAAGATTGCCTCTCCTCTTCTCTTGTGCACAAATTTACATGTGTCGTCTTACTAATTTAGTTTAAATTCCTCAAATTACTAAACTCACTAACCATTCTCAAGTATCAGTGCAATATGACTTTCTAGAAGAAAGTACTCCAATAAAATAAGTATAAAAATCAAATAAACAAACATTTTCGACGGACACCGCCATCATCTTTTTTATCACCACTAATATAGTGACAAAGACAACCTTGCATTGGCGCTTGGTGGCGACGTTTTCCTGTCGTTTGTCTATGACTTTTTCGTTTTATCGTTTTAGCTGGCCATGTTTCCTCGGATGGTGTCCTCATCATCCCTTTTCCTCCAGAAATAATTTTCACCTCGCAATCACAAAACCTACAGAATGAAAAGCGACGTCCTCGATAATCCTGTTTGCTGATTTTCAGCTCTCGTCTCTGCCAGGGTTGGTGAGTGCACGTGATGCATGATGCGGTGACAATTTTCTTTATTTACCACAATAATGTCAATAACTCATTTGTCAAGATTTTTAATGAATTCTTGAGGTGGAAGTGATTGCTTCCTCATTTATTGGTGGGAACTAATTAGATGAATTTTTTGGTGGGTAGGAGCTTGCAAACGCGTTTTACACTGTGTTGCTTGTGACCTCCACAGTCAGATGTATTCGAAATTCAAACTTATCAGCCCGTGTGGCTCTTGGAGAAAAAAGGTCCTGATTTAAGGTCTAGAGCTAGTGGCCATGATTGAAGCTAGGAAACAAGCTTTGGGATTGGGTGAGGCTTGTATTGGATTCGAGCTCCACTGTACATGTCCTTTTTTGACAAAAAACAATGTTTGACACCCAATACAATAATTAAATGGGTGGGTGTATATAATATACAAGAAAAAATGGATGGATAGATGTAGGGAATGATTGCAAGGTAGATCAGGGCACGATTCTTTGTTGTTTTTGTTTTTCAGTAAGAAAGAGAATCTATTCACAGGTTGATTTATTTCCTTTGGTCAAAGAAAAACATCAAACAAAACTAAAATATATCCCAGATCTCACACTTGTGTCAAGATTTTCCCCCTACCAGGAAATTGGTTTTTCCTTCATTGGACCTGTTAGAGGTATACGTGTGAAAAGTTTTGGACAAAAGAAGTCGCACATTGCGATCGTGATGTATGGTGTAGTTGTTAATATATTATAACTTATTCTAACTTATTTACTTAAACTTTTCAGTAAATATAGATTCAATTAGATATGTTGATGTGCTAAGATTTGGATTTTCTTTGAATGATCTCTCCAGTTAAAAGTCTTGAGCATCTATTGTGCCGACCCAACAAGTGATATTAGAGTCGATGATTTAAATATCTCCCCATGAAAAATGCCATTGCTCAGCAAACACAACATGAGCTACTCAGAGGCCCGTTCATGACGTGATGACCTTGTGAAAGAGAAGTGGTCCTTTTTTACTAGGTCAGCTACTTTGATGATCCTGAACTCAAATTCTGTTATTTGATTGACATTTTTAACATTGAAATGTATTTGAGGCCTCAATAAAGCACCCAATTTTATTTAATTGCTTTTTTTTTTTTTTTTTATGGATTATTGGTTTGATTGTATTTAATTGTTACGGCTCTCATCGTTATGCAAAAATTGGAACTTGACCTAAGATAAAGGATGGAAACTAATCCTAAATAGTGAGGCAAACGGTAATCTTAAGAATGTTAAAGTACTTCAACTTCTTATTCTAACTATATTTATGACTATGATATTACTATCAATTTATCTAAAAGTTTAAGCAATCGTGTGAAGGCTATATTGTCATTGAAAGTCCCTACCAATTAGCAATGCTCTTACAACTCTCCTTCAAAAGGAAAAGAATTTCGATCCTCTCAAAAAAGAATAAGGTAACTTTGTTTTAAAAACTCGGTTGCCCTTCAATTCTATCCGAAGAAATGTCACTGATAGATCCTCTATTCCACAGAAGCCCTGCATCAGAGTTCAAGAAAATTTTCTGGAAGTCATCTACGTATCGATTCTCATAGCTTTGACTGAAACAAAGCTAATTGCTTTTAGGGGGTGCTTTGAACGCCAAGCCAGGATAAAAGCCTTTTGCAACTGTGCAGTTCAAAATGGGCCATGTTCGAAGTTTGAAGCATTGATTCCCCTTGACCATCATTTGACAAGATCATTATATTTGGGTAATTTTATTATTGATTGAGTTTCAGATTGCACAAGTCGTTAACCAACATGGTAATTTATCTACATAAATATCATTTCCTTTCCCAAAATGCCCCTGCCGTGTTTCAAACATCACCAGACAAAGACCCTAAATCTTAAATATTGTCAAAAACCGAAGCCAATGTCGTGTGTCGCTCGCTGCCATTGGCTACTAAGGTTGCCTGCGACGCCGCCCGCGGAGAGCTCCTTCGGTGGCAATTCTCTCTCTCTCTCTCTCTCTCTCTCTCTCTCTGCGTGTGTGTGAGAAAGAGGAGTACTAGGTTTAGGGATTTAGGAGTAGGTTTGTGGTGATGCAAGAATTGAGAATTCTTATGATTTTTAAAGATAATTTCATCTTTTTAATATGTATAATTGCACTAAAATCGTAAAATTAATGGTTTAGAAATAAGGGCTGCACAGTGAAATGGGGCAAAACTTGAGAATAGTTTCTTTTTCTCCTCCATTATATTTTGTTATGAGAAATATTTTTCCAAATACATCTTTTCTCACATAGAATTACATAGTAAGATAACAACTTTTTTTTCTTTTCAAATTGAATCTACCTACGAATGTCAACCATGACTAAGAACGAAAAAAAAAAATTATCAAATCATTCCTAAACTAATTGTACAAATACTAATTTACTTCTAAACTTCTTAACTTTGCCAATTTATTTCTAGATCTTTACACAAAATTCTGGAAATCACTAAAGTGGCATATAGTCATCACTAGCCATCCTACATGACATAATACCACATTAGAGATTTCTAGTGAAAATTGGCTAGAAGCATTATATTGGAATTTTAAATATTTAGAACTAAATTGATAAAATTGAAAATTTCATGACTGAATTGGCATCTGTATGATAAGTTTATGACATACTAGACACCTTCTCCATAAAAAAAAAAAAATGGACAAGTTTTGAGGGCAAATGATGATAAAGGAGAGTGTGCTGCTTTCAGATAAGGTCATAAATGTCCAAATTTGTCTATCAAAGAAACAAAAAGAAAAATTTGCATATTGTTAGGCTATGGTCCAAACTGCTCTTCCTTTCCGCACAATAATTTGATGCCAAATGAGAAATACCCTAAATCCAGCGAAACATGAAATGGAGGAATAATTCCCAAGAGTGACAAATGTTCCTTGCAAAAGCTAAAGGGCTAAAAGATACTGAAAAGGAGATATCTGATTCAAATTTGCAAGACATTAATGTGGGATGGGTCCATCTCCCTTATGTGTGTGTCCTTTGATGTGTCATAATGAGACCGTGCTTTTGGAGCCAATGACACTAAACTTTACATGAAAAAGTGGTTTTGGCAAAGCTTGATGTGGCTCTTGAGGACCCCCATGTTCTACAAGAATAATTATGTCTCTCCTTGAATTTATGTAGAGAACTGGTCAATAAGGAAGATATAGCAAAAAAATAAAATAAAATGAAAGAAAGCTCATCACCAAAAGCTGAAAGTTAGAATGAGACAAGCCCAATATATTATCAATGTCCTCTTAACTTCCTATCTAACCAATTTTAGACTTTTTTTGCGCACCGTCTTCTCTAAAAGCTCAAGCGTTAGAAAAGAAGCGGATTCTAATTAACTAACCAGTGCCCGAATGCAGCAATTGGCGTGGATTCTTCAGATAAAGAGTAGTGGTGTATTAATGTCCTTAAAAATATACTGATATAGATTCGCTAAACATTCAAAAGTATTCTTAACCTTTCACCATGAAGCAATAAGGGGAAAAAAGACCCCTAGAATTATAATTTCTACCTATTTCATTCTAATGCGTTTTAGCAATTAATAACTATATTCATCCAATTTTTCCAATATAACAAATCCCCCAGCGTAAACGAATGTGAGGAAGCAAGCATATGAGAGAGAATCTGCTGAAATCATGGATAATTTGGAATCCTCAGCAGTGTGAACAAACCCTAAAGAGTCACCTATTCTAAAGCAGCACACTGTTTAAGGAGTTCCTTTTGTCTTCCTAAAATTATTGATTCGGTTCCCACCTTCCCATCAGTAAGAATTCTATGTCCCTCCTTCGTTTTCACCTTCATTCTATTCTTGGAGTGAGAACCTATCTCACAAGAAAAACCAAAGCATCGATGATGCCTCGTTTTCGTGTCCTTGTCTTTTGGCTTTTCATGATGACAAATTTGGGTGTTGTTTCAAGGTAATTAAATTCTCCTTGCTCCTCTTTCTGAAGAAGCTAGATGATTCTTTCATTTTCTATTCCTTTTTCGAATGCATTTACATCGGCTAATTACTTTCAACTCCTTTTCTACGCACCTATAAACCCTAAATTTCCTAGGTTGAAGAAAACGTGGCCCACGTATAAAGCATTGCAACGAAATTTCTCCTGCATGCGTATGACTATTTCGACTCTGTGGACTGCGGGGCATTCTTTTATTCTGCAAGGATGAATAAACTGGAGAGGGCATTGTTTTGTCTTGTCTCATTTTTTCCTTTTCTTTTATTTACTTTGTGCGTTAAACTCTATACTCTTTGTTTGGAATTCTAGTCAAAATAGGAATGGATAGAATCCAATACGAAATTCAGGGATTTTGCTACATATTATTTAATGTTTGGCGAATCGCAATAATAAAACTAGATATATTCACATTAAATCATATTCATTATTTGGTACAAACGGCAAATTAGTGTGAATAAATTTAAAAATAAAACAAATATAGATGGTAAGAATTTCTCACAATACTTTTGCCTATTTCATCTTTATTTGCTAATTTTATATAATTTTCCCTCTTTTTCGATTCTTTCTCTCTCTCTCTCTCTCTCTCTCTTTTTTAAAAAAACTTCTTTTTTCCCTTCTATCATTCTCTAATAATGTAATTAGATACCAAAAAAAAAAAAAAAAAAAACTACACTAATATACCTAAAATAATAAAATACCTCAAATATGTAATAAATATGAATACTTTTATTATATCTTGAATTTTATTCTGACCACCAAGTCGTAACCTAAGGGGGAGCGTAGGAGAACCTTTGTCGCCAATACTTTTGATTTCCGGCTTTTAATCCAACCTTGTCCTTTTGGTATCGAAATTCCATGAAAATTCAACATGGAAAAAATTGTTTTAGATTGGTTGGACAAGGAGAAGCAATCTAAGATTTTAGGTTTTGAGTTATAGTAGCAAAATTGTAGAAGGGCACATGTGAGAGGAGTACAAGTGAAAGCGGATTTTGTGCTTTAACAATGCAATCTCGAGCTAGACGTGATGATTGATGAGGTGCATAGCCATGGTGCATAGTAACAAGATGGAAATTAATTTTAGAAGGAAAAGGACTTAACAAAGGAGGCTCGCACGTGAGACCCATGAGCTAGATTGTTGACGTGCACGTTCGGTAGTGTGCTAGATGGAATCCCACATCGAAAATTTGATGGGATTTATAGCGGTTCAAATATTCTAATTAACTGTGAAATCATTTGCTTAGACTTTTTTTAAATCACTTATATATGTATGTGTGGAACAAGTTTTGAAAATAATCAAAATTTCGGTCGCTCCATCCCCGCAGGAAGAGAGAACTCATCACAATCTTGAGATGGGTTTGGGACAAGTTTGGTCATCACTAGCCTTTCTCGTTTTCATCCCTTGCAGATTACCCAAATCCCACGACGGATGACAAAGAGCCGATGATGTTGTTCATGAATAAAACCCACTTTCAAAAGGAAAATTGTCCAAAAAGTTTGAAATCTATTGTGAAGTGGTCAATTCAATTCTAAACATTTAAATTATGTTAATTAAGTTCTAAACCTTTTAACGAATCAATGAAGTACTTCTAACTAATTTTGGCTTAAAATTGTTGACGTGACAGTTTAGTTAGCATTGGCCATCCTACATGGCGTAGTCTGTACTGATGTGAATAATTGTTAATATTTTATTATTCTCTATTTTCTTTTCTAGCCCTAGAAGAAAAAATAGGAGAAAAATAAAAGAAAATTAATAGAAAATTCAATTTAAAAAAAACTAAAAAATAATCTACTTTAATGTTGATTGTGTCACGTAGAATAACCAGCATTGGCTGAACCACCATGTTAGCGATTTTCAGCTGAAATTATCCTCAAGAATAAAATTGGTAATTTGTTAGAAAATTTCAAGATTAAATTGGCACACTTGAGAATTTTAGGACTTAATTGGATTGAAACTCTTTGGAAAATTTTTCCCACATCCAAATGGCACCATCTTTTTGGTGCTTGACCCACGAGAAATTGGTCGATTAATAACACATGGTATTAGATTAGGACACCATCTAGTTGATTAGTGAGAGTTGAGAGATGAATCCAAACCCAATTCGACCAAGGCAAGGAGAGTTGTCATTGAGTCGAAAAAGGTTCCAACAAGATGGGACTAAAGGCAAACTTAATTGTGGGAGGGATGGAGAATAAACCGAGACGTAAATTAAGTGGGAGAGTTTGTGATAACCCAAGTCCCATATTGTATGGGAGATAACTTTTGATTTTAGTTGTAATTAAGACCACATCAAAAGTAGTACTTAAATGATTACACATTTAAGTACTACTTTTGAGAGCTTGACTTACATAAAATGGAGGCATAAGAATGGTATGAGTGCCAAAACTTTTGTACAGCGCTCACTTGAGTGCTAAAACTTTTTTTGCTTACTTGAGCATTACATCAAAGAAAAATTGATCATTGAGTGCCAATTTCGGCCAAATGTCCTACTTGGATTTATTTTATTTTATTTTGAATTTTTTTATTTTTATTTGTATTTTTCTTTTTCTAGTTTTTTTCTTTAGGGTCGGCTAGGGTCACCGATGACCCTCACCGGCTGCAACTGCCTTGCCTTCAAGCGTGAAGGCCCTAGGCGAGGCTATGAGGGCCTTGGGCGAGGCCACGAGGGCCCTCGATCGCGGGCGATGCCGCTAAGTGTGGGTGAGGACCTTCGTGGCCTTGCTAGCGGTTGTTAAGGCCCCAATGGCCTCGCCCAAGGCCTTGGTGGCTAGATTAGGGCGAGGGCTACCTCACCCTCATCGCAAAGGCTCGGCCTCGCCAATCGTTGGCGAGGCTGAAGGCAAGGCAGCCCTCACCCAATCTAGGCGAGGTGGTCGTGGCTGGTGAGGGTAGCTAGTGACCCTTGCCGACCCAAAAAGGAAATCAAAAATGAAAATAAAATAAAAAATTCAAAAATATATGAAAAAAAATATTTAAATTTGTTAACAAATATTTAAAAAAACATTAAACATATTAAAAAAATTTCCGATGGCCATGTCAGACAAATGACGGCCACATCATCTTTTCGGCAAAACAAATCGGAAGTGGCACTCATATGATTGATTTTTTAAATTTATGGCACTCAAGTGAGCGAAAAAAAAATTTTGACACTCAAATGAGCGTCATATGAAAGTATTAGCACTTGTTCTATTCTTACCCCTGAAATGGATGGGACCATTACATCGTCAGTTGTTATTGTCTGATTTTCAAGCAGAACATGACCATGTGTTAAAACGATTCGAACATATAAATGTTAACATGCATGGTAATGAAAAATTTTGTGATGTCAACTGACTCCACTCGATAGCAAGATGTGCCGCCGCAAAGGACCAGGTTAAGAAGATAATTGATGGTGAACATCAATCTCCGATGATCAGTGTTGCCACTTAGAATTATTATATCTCGTAGCTTCAACATTTGAGTTTTTTGAATAATTTAGACTAATATTATTTTTACCAAATTCTAGAATTATTATGTGGAAGTCTAATCGATAGGTGGACTCTCGTGCCTACTTAGGATCGGTCACTTTCCAGCATCGAGCAAGATGTGGAAACTGGATGTGGTTCATTCCTGTTGCGCACATCCCGCACGCGTTTGTTCATGTCTTCTTATTGAATTTGTACCGTCTCTTGATCACATTGGCAGACGGAAGTGTAATCATGGAAGTCAAGTCGACGCACGAAACCCTTGAGTTCTACTTCTTCTCCGCACTACGATCTTGAAGATCACCAACTCCAAGAGGTCCCATTCGGAGCCGTTCATTGTATCTATCTTGAACAAGAGACAAATGCTGGACCCATTAAGATTCGTTTTGCAAAATCAGTTCACAAAGTGCTGCCTGAATATGGTCAACTTGATTTACTGCTCATTTGCATGCCAGCACATCAAATTGATTTACTTAATGATTATGGTACTTCGATTCCTTTCGTACTACCGACACGACGAAAACGAGATATAAAATTCACGAAAGATTATCTGTCGATGAGTAGAAACTTGCACACATAAATTCAAAGTGCAATCAATATATCTAATTCTGTCATTCTTTTTCTAGTTTTTGGAAAGCGGCATGATTGTCTTTCTAGAAAAGTAGGTAAGTAGATGACAGGGGCATGATGCTTGGCTCCTCAACAGCAGAAAGATTCTTGAAGAACCAACTCAGCAGTCAGCCTCATCCTCCCATCAGACTCCCCGACCATCTTGGACTAAAATTTGGCGAGTAAAAACCTCTCCAAAGATTAAGTATTTCCTATGGAGTGTTTGCTAGAATGCTCTTCCTACCACAGACAATTTATTTAAGGGGCGTATGGTACCTGAACCTGTCTGTGCTATCTACAAATGGCACCGAGAAACCATCGAGCATTTGCTTCTGCTTTGTCCTTGGACAAAGGTTGTTTGGTCCAGCCCTGCTCTGAAGATGAACATACAGAGTCAAGGTTTAAGATGAATTGAGTACCAGTTGTCAAATTACAAGAAATTTGCACGTTGGCTGACAGATCCAACCCTCTTTGACATTCTCGATGTGGTTTTGTGGTTGATTTGGAAGGCCAGAAATAATTTTATCTTCAGAAAGCAAAAGCCCGAACCCTGTTCCCTTGTGGACGGAGCAGTAGAGATACATCAAACATTTATCAGAACACTACAAACAGTCAAGGATGGAGCACGAAATATTTCAACTTTACCTTAGATTTGGAAATCCCCGAATCTGGGTGCCCTTAAACTCAACATCGACGGTTCTTTCGTGGAGGGTATGACCAAAGGAGCAATTGCATGTGTGTGCCAAGATAACACTGAAGTTCTAGGTTCCCTCGCACGGTGCCAACGACTTGGTTGATCCAGGCGGAGGCCCTTAATGTTCTTCAAACCCTAAAACATTGAGCTCAAAGAGGGCAATGTTTCGTCCTTGAATCACACTGCTTGGAAATGATAAGTTGCGACATTCGGAATTTTCTATGTTCAATGGTAATGTTATAAAGTTATAAAGTTAGGTAGCTTGAAGTTTGGATGACTCGTATGAAATCTCATATGGGTCATTAATTTTTTTACGAACAACAAATGCAACGGATGATTTTCTGAGACCATAATTGCCCGGAGTGCAATTTTTTGGGATTAAATTGATAGAAGTTGACATATACGTCAATTGTGTAGAGTGATGGTGATTAACTCACTACCCTAGCACCTATTAATGAGGACCGATATGCTTCGAAATACGTATTGGATAATTTTTCAAGTTTTAAAATTTACTGAGATTTGATTCTCCTGGTGTTCGGTAATTTTCCCAAGTCAAAGTCCTATATATCTCACTTATTAATGCTTTGATTATCACTTAAATAAAGTTTCCTTATTCGTGTTTTACTTGGCCAATAATGCTCTCTATTCATTTTTCCATCCAAAATCATGTTGTTTGTCACTCAAATGATAACTTACATGCTTTTAAATATTGGCATTGAACTTAGCCTATTTTGACCAAAAAACTTAGCCTATCAAATTAAATCATAAATGTCTTCTTCTTTTTTTGGTAAAGGTAAGAATTATATTGACTTTAAACCAGAAAGCTATATAGAGCTATACAGCGAGATCTCGGACCCAAAAACTTGCACTCACATAGACAAAAGTCAAAGTGAGTGGAAGAGGGCCAAGGTAAAAGGAAACAAGTCAAGCGGCTAAGGGAAAGGGCCAAACAACAGCCAAAGAGAACTAACTAGCCTACCCCGAAAAAGAGACCAAGGAGGGTATGGCAAAACAAAAGAGAAACCAAAAAGCCCGCTCTAGGACTTTTTTTATATCATAATTATAACCCTAGTTAATTAACATGAGTTGAAATTATTCTTTAAAATAAGTAAAGGAGGAAGAAAAATTAATTTTCCCTTCTCCTCCTTGGAAGAGCAACTTTGTCTTCTTATCTTCAAGTGCAATTTCTTTTTCCCTTCCAAAGCAATGAGTAAAGCTTCCCCTTAAATTTCAATCAAGCTCCTAAGTTTATTCAACTTGATTTGTTTGAGCTTTTAATCTCATCTTGCAAGCATTTACAAGGTAAAAGTTCATGGACTTCATTTTCTTTAAAATTAATACCACTAAAAACTCTAAACTAGAATGCTTGTGATAAATTTTCCCCCCGTTAATTTCTGTTAAATTTTAATGTAAAATTGTTGCGTTGAATGACACGTGGCAATTAACAAGTGTATTAATTTGGAGTTTTACCCTTCATTTGTCATAGGTGTATCGGTTTGTGATTTTTCATGGTATTAATCAATTTAATGGAAATAACTGAGGATAAATTTGTCATAAATATTTAATTTATGGATTATTATGATCAAAAAATTAGTTTATGGTAAATTTATCAAAAGTGATATTTTTGCAATTCAACTAAGTTACCAATTAATTTGCTAAGTGTTGCCAATTATTCATGTGTTCAATCATTTGAATTGTCTATGGTTACAATGTCGATGATTTGAGTTGTCCATGTCCATATTGTCGATTTATGAGTATTGGTTCCTGAGCGATTGAATGATGATGGCCTAATAGGGAAAGAGTGAGGATATATGTTGATGTGCATGTAATTAATCATCATTAATTGTGTGAGAAATGACAAATTATTAAGATGTGCATGGTGATTATTATGTTGTAATGAAATGTACGTGACTAATGTAACATGACTAAGACCTTTGATATAGCCTATTCACCACAAAAAGAATTCTCTTGTATGAGTATGTGGATGAAACTTTGAAGTTAGCTAGATAATTTACCATATGAGACGGTTCTTTACAATGT
Source organism: Eucalyptus virginea (assembly GCA_014182375.1). Lineage (NCBI taxonomy): Eukaryota > Viridiplantae > Streptophyta > Magnoliopsida > Myrtales > Myrtaceae > Eucalyptus > Eucalyptus virginea. The sequence continues at coordinate 7,473,983 of CM024517.1, read as the reverse complement.
TGAAATGACACGAAATCCTATGATGACATGACTTGCATAGTTATGATATGACATACGATGTTAAGAAACGGCCATTATCACATGCATGTACATTGGTGTATTTATCCTCCTTAATGTAAAGGACACCTATGATAAATAGGCTAAGAGATGTGACAGAGATATGAATGATTTCGTCCTTGTGAGTTAACGTGATGATGCTTCATTAGTTGAGATGCCTCGTGAATTGAGATGATCATGGCCAAGGACAAGTATGAACTCACCTATGTATATCGATGGGCTACTATGTGGTATATGCGCATCGTGAAATAATGTCATTGAATTATATTTGAGTACATAATCTTATGTAATGTTATTAATGGTCTCCATAGACATATGATGATAGCAAAAGTAGTGCATCATCTACTTCTGCAATTGACATAAATGGTTATTTTGTATTGGTCTTGAAATTCACGATGTTTGTTAGTATCGGGTTGAGTAGTCAAATAATCTACGACCTTAAACTTAGAAATTTTATTTATTGAATTTCGATTCACTCCTTTATTTTTCTTATATGTAGGATGGATTCCTTGCTGCCATTGCGTGTTGGAGCTCCAATGTATTTTTAGTGTAAATACCAAGATATGCTTGTACTTGAATTGGCAGTAGAATGTACTAAGTGTAGTTCCACCGTATAGGTTGATAGGGAGTTTGTTGAAACACTTAGAGATTTCGATGGTCCCCTTGATTTTTTCGATGATGGCTTGTTGATGGGCAGGGTTGCTAATCCATAGCGAATGGCTTGACTTTTGTATAGGAAGGTTTTTGGGCATAGGAATAGTGTTGGTAATAGGTGGCTACGACCCTTCCAAGAACTTATGTGTTTGTGTTTTGCTTGAATGTTGTATTAGTAATCACCGATTTTTTATAAAGATGAAGATCCATATATACATATATTATCAAAGTCATGTGATTTCTTGTGATTGTTTATTGTGCTTCAAGATGCTATTTATAAGTATGAGTTATGATTGAAAAGACACTTATCACGTGTGACATGCTAAGGTGTCACATAAGTGTTTTCTCAAACCAGCAATAGATCACTTCGATTGGAAAGCATGTGCCCATCTTGATAGCATTTGTGAACTAATGATGAGCTCAAGAGGTGCAAGCTAGGCCACTGACTAGGCTATTAAGTCTTAGCAAAGTTTTTGTCTTTGAACATAGACTTGTTCTCTGGTTAATTGAAATGCGACCTTCATGACAAATACAAAATTCTCCACCATTACAAAACTTACTTTTGCGACTCATCGAAAAAAAATACTTTGTAAACAAAAGAAGCTAGCTCTTCTCTACTATTAATCAAGCAAATTAGATAGAATTGTCAAATTTAAATTATTATGAAAAAATGAAAAACCCATCATTGTATTTGATTTATGATTGATATTATTGTCTATTAATTCATGAATCGTTTGTAATATGCATTTTCAAGATAATTTTCAAGTATTTCAAGAAGGATGGGACTCTTATCACCCCACGTATGACTAAACCCGCTTGATTTTCATTTCATATACAAAATCACCTTTCATGGTTTTGATATTTGCACAATGTTGTTTTGTTACTTTCCTTCTAAGGTTGTCTTCGAAAAATGACAAATAGTCTCCTATTCATTATTGTCTTATCACCATTATTGAGATAACTATCCAATCGGTCTTAAACCTAATGTATGCATGTTAGTTCAATCATAAGCTTTTCAATTTTATCAATTTAGTTCTAAACCTTTATACAAAATTTCAATATAGTTCTTCCAGTCAACTACTACCTAAAATTGCTAATGTAGGCTAGCAATGACTAGCAATTTTCGACGGTAATTAGCATGAAGAGTTATTCTTGAATTTCGTGCAAATATTTAGGACTATATTGTCAAAATATAAATGTTTATAATTAAATTGGCATTTATACAATAAGTTTATAATTGATTAGATAATTTTCCTCGCAACTATCCATTCTTTGTCACTTGTAGCACAAAGACTCACTTTTGTTTTTTAATGTTATTCAATTAGTCTAGTAAATCAAGTCTCTTTATATGTCAAAAAAATTGTGATTTTTTTCCTCCTAAGACACTTCTAGACGGAGCACATAAGACATAATAAGAGTATCTAAAAACAACGGTAGAAAGACACTAAAAGTGCCTAAAGTTGTCTTTGGCACTCACTTTGATGTAAAAAGTTTTTTTTCCAGATTAATTACGTGCTAATTTAAATATATATATATATAAAGATCTCTTCAGTGCCAACTTTGATCCCTTTAGCCAGAAATTTGACGTGACAACATTTTACTACCTTTTTCATCTAACGTGGCTCACTGGAGGTCTAAATCAACATAAAAATCCCTAGACAACATCATTCAACTACTTGCACAATCCAAAACAACGTTGTTCACAAGAAAAACCTAGCAATCAATTTCTTGTTGAACAACGTCATTCATCTCCCCCCCAACCTTCTCTCCTCCATTTTTTCATGTGAGCTCTGCAACATCAGATGAAGGAGGAGGGACTGGGCTTGAAGGCGGCGTCAAGGGAGGAGGATTAGTGGTGGGATGTGGCTTGAGCTTGTGCTTCTCTTGCTCACAAAACTCGTAGATTTGCTTCTGCGCAATCTTGAAGCCCTCAAAGATGCATCAACTATTGGTTTCTTTGGCAAGGGTTTGAACATTCTATGTTTTTGTTTTGACTTCAAGATTGATGGGAGGAGACAAATTTGCAAGAGTTCAATTTAGGCATTCTATTGAACATGGGGTGAGTGAGTTCCTAGCAATGTTGACATTCAACTATGGATGCAGTTGAGAATAGCAACGAATCTCACAAGGGCTAAAGTGAAACAAGGTGATTCTTTTCAATGGAGAGGATGGCGGTGCTTGGCATGGTTGGTGGTGGCTCTATGGGTGGGCGGTGGAGACAATGATAAGGGAGGAAAAGAAGACGAACACAAAGAAAGTGGTGGAGAGACGGAGAGAGAGTCAGAGCCACATAAGCCAGAAATCTAATGTCATTTTTAACGGCTACATGGACTTGGTTTTTAAAAAAATTATGCCACGTCATATTTGGCATTCAAGTCAACTGCTTCACCATGTATGCCAATCCTCTTTTTCCATGTGTCTAACCACAACCTTCATCGCTTCTACATTTCAAGGATAACATTTGACAAGAAAATAACCATTCATGAACTTTTCTTGGACTTCAATTGGCTTGACATCATGCTTGCTGCTTTTCCCAATGCCAACCACCTACGCCACATGTATGCCAAACATTTTTGTCATGTGTCTACCAATCATTCATTCCATGCGCATGCCAACTAGGGGTGCCAATGGTTTGGTTTGGTTTGGTTTGGGTTCTATCCAAATCAAACTGAACCAATAGGCTAAGCAATTGAACCAAGTCGAATCCAACCTGACCTAAATACAAACTAAATCAGAAACCTAGTTTGGTTTGATTTTTTTGATTTTCCTTAGTTTGCCTTACTTATTGGAACAGAATTAGATAAGGGGCAAGAAAGAAAAGAGATTTAAGTTGGACGGTCAATTTTTCTTGAGAATTTTGGTTCAGCTTGATGAACCGAACCGAACAAAAAATGCATGAAATTTCGATTTGGTTTCTGTTCGATTCTGACATCCCTAACGTCGACTGCTTGTATGTGTTTGTCAACCACTTCTAATGCACAACTCTTTGTTTCCCTCTTAAATAGCAAACATCCATTCCGGTTATGTAAAATTTATAAGAAGGTCAATGCCAATCTCACACGTCAATTCTCCTCTTGGCCAAACCTATGCCAATTACTTGTTAGCATAATTTGCAAGAGACCTTATAATTATAAAGTCAATATCCTACTTAAGGTTGATGCTCCACAAAATTATTATCTTTTTCATGGCCATTTTAAGGTGCTTACATTTGCTCTCATCATTAGATTGTATGATAAATGTAATAAGATCGAGCAATTGAATGTTTATTGTCATCTTAGATTATTCTACATATTTGATTTTTCTTTTTCTTTCTCTTGCTTTGACTTCACTTCTTGATTGAACTTTTCTTCAAACTAAGGTTGTGAGATGATATTGAGATGTTGAATCATTTCTCTTTGGAATAAGTGCACTAATAGTTCTAAAATTTGTCACCCTCATCAAAGTGTATTTGAGTCTCAAAACTTTTAAAAAATGTAATCAAGCCTTAAAACTTGTCATGAAAGTGTGATCAAGTCCTAAAATTTTTAAAATGCACACTCTAGTCCTAAAACTTATCACGAAAGTGCAATTGAATTCTAAAACTTTCAAAAAGTACAATCAATGGAATGATTTAAGAATCAAGTTAATAAGTTTTAGAATATGATTACACTTTTTCAAACTTTTAGGATTTACTTGCACTTTCATAATAAGTTTTAGGAAAATATTGCACTTTTTGAAAGTTTTATGACTCATTTGAATTTTTGTGATAAGTTTTATGACTTTTAATATACTTATTTCTTTCTCTTTCCTATCTACTCTATGCTATATCAGACTTCTACTTTCATTCGGTCTTAGTTTTTTTCTTTTCCACAATTTTGCACTGCCCCCAACTAGGATCCTAGAATTTTGGGAAAAAAAATTATCCAAAATGTCCTCAATCTATTGTACGATGACTAATTTATTTCTAAACTTTTCAATTTGGTCAATTTAATTTAAACCTTTTGATGATATACCAAATTAGTCATTCCAACCAATTCTAATCAAAATCCCTCATATTGACAATATTTATTTATTTATTTATTTTCATTTTCATTTTTATTGATTTTCCAAAAAAAATGGGGGATACACATGGTCGATGGCCCACCAACCACAAGCAAGGGCCATGACGACTTTCTCACCTTGCTAGATCCATGCGAGGGCGTCGCGACCCTCACACAAATTTGGCAAGAGTTGCTAGCTATTACTAAGGCTCCTACGAGCTTTGCTAGCCCTTTCGAGAAAACAAATAGTGAAAAAGGAAAAAGAAAAAAATCATAATATTTATAAAACAATTTTAAAAATTATTATTGTTAACATCGGCTATGTCATGTAGAACCACTTTGGTGTCTACGTTTCAATTTTCGGCCAAAATTGATTGAAAGAATGACATTGGCTAAGGGTGCATTTGGTAACATTTTTGTTTCCATGAACAATTTATATTTAAAAATAGTTTTTCTATTTCTATTTCTTGGACGAGTTTCTAAGTAAAATATTGTGTTTGGTAATTGCACAAATTTCTATTCTCGGAAGAAAAAATGAATAGAAATGCATTTGGTATGATCTTAAAAATTTTCATTCCCATTTTTTTCATTTAATTATAAAAATGTTAGTGGAGACCTAACAATTCATGTTTGAATAAGACTAGACTTTTGTAAAGATTTGATTGATCAAGATATTATAAGATTACTTTAAAAAAATCCAATGTAATGGTAAGTCAAAGATGGATGGCTGGAAATGGCAGTAGAGAATCTCATTGATTTATAACTCATATAAGAGGTTGATAGTAAATCTTTGGGCATTACAACAAGCAAATGCATAGACCTTTTGAACTTTTTTTATCTAAAAGAATAAGAGCAAACATGGCTGGGTAGAATGGGCAATGATGGAATGATTGAGGATGGAGGCAATCTTTTGTGTGCTTATTTGCACAAACTCATCCAATTTTCAAGCAAATTACATCGGAAATTCATGAAGCACAAGCTTATTTGGCTGCAATGAATACAAGATAAATAGTAATGCAAAAGACTTGTTCAAAGCCATTTAATTTTCTATTAAAATAGAATTGCAGATGATCCTAAATATGTCTCCAATAGAATTTTATGGGAAGAAGACCAGAGTCACCAAGTTTTTGCAACCTAGCATTGTCTCTAAAGAAAACAATGTTAAAAAATCCATGTAGTAAAACCGTAGAAGCTTATTCAATTTTGAATCCAATTTTTATCAAAAGATTTTTACATTTTTTATGCTAAACTAATTTTAAACTAGAATTAACACTAAAATCTAGTAAAATTACTCAAAATCTAATTTCTAATTTTTCCTCTATTTTTGAATTTTTTAAATATTTTTATTTTGCTATTCCAAAAAATGGGGACAGGGATTGGGTCAGGAGACCACACCGTGTGTTGATTGTGTAAAGATGAGTATTAGGTTATGTCAAGCTTATTTTTCTAAATGGTCTAATTTCTCTTTTTTTTCGCGAGAACAAAGACATAGGTTTTTACACTTTTTATTTCTTTTCCAAATCTATTATTTGGCTACTAATCTATTTTGAGGAATTCAAAAATTAGTTAACGTTACCAAATGAATTTCTTTTTTCTTTTTCCTGTTCCACGGAACAAAAGAACAAAAAAAATAGAAAAATGGAATGGTCATCATATATGGTCAAATTTGAAAAGTTTAAAACTAAATTGGTCAAATTAAAAAATTATGACATAAAAAGCCATCGTGTAATAGGTTAAGAACTTTTTTTAAAATTACCCAAATTTTTGTTTGGCACTTTTCTCATCATGCAACCTTCACATTTGCTGCTTCTGGGTCTTCGTCAAATCTAACCCATGCTTCAAGGGATTCATCTGCTCCTTGAACCCGGCCGAAAAACCTCTTACCGACAAGTGAATCGGTAGGTATCTTAACCGATCTAGATGGAGTATTCACATTATTCTTCATAGCTAAGAACCTCATGCCTCCATCATTGTGCCTACAAGTCATCGTCGACTTGGACTTGGATTTAGAGCCTCAAAAAGGACATTCCTAGAAGGCCCTCGTGCCCTTTGCTGGTTTGGTGAATGTCAGACCCTACAAGTCTGGCGGTAAGGTTGAGAATACCAACCTTTATATGAGACTAATTTTTTTCTGTGATAGATAGGGATTGCCATCCTAGAACTTGGGCGTCGGATTGGCATCGAGTGCACATATGTTCTAATATCATACTTACGTTTACCTTTAATACTAACCCTCCGTTCTTTCCTTTTTCCCGCAAATTTCAGCCGTCCACTTCAAATTGCTCCTTTTTTTATCACCTCTCTGGATGGAATATAATTATTAGTGTCATGGCTCCAAGAATGGTGCCACCTGCAATATTTATTTAGATTATGTACAATACAATTATTAGAGAAGTTGGCTAGTACATTTTTCTTTTATGGTTAGAATCGGTGAAAAATCTTTCTACAAACAATAAGGTATTTTAATAAAAACGATCTTAAAATATTATGCACTTAAGCCCCATTTAGATCATGCACATCCTGCTAAAACTAACACATAAATAAAGCATAAACAAGAGTGGGGAAACTCTACTAAGAACCTAGGCTGCTAGCTAACTTACATGACCCACATGCCATAGCATATTTGTCAAGTAATATGTGGAATAATTCATGTGAACTCCAATCATACAAAAGGCAATTTCGGCAATGTTTAGTCATTCAATGGAAAAGTAAAGGCATCTGATGCTTCGATATCCAACTTTCGATTATGTCTCAAAATGAAGAAAAGGATCAATCTTTGGGCATAGGGGCATAAGAAATACTACAAAAATGGGGAGAAATTCGCTATTGAAATCTTTGAATTTTGCATTAATTACGGTGATGCGTTCTATCTCCCGAAAATTACATCCATACATCTGGTCAAACTTAAAAAATGAATGACATAATTTCTATTTGGGTTGTCGTGTCATTTTCAATCCATAGGATTGAGAATTTTGATCCAGAGATGCAATAGATTTTCAAGAATCAAATGCATAATGAGAGTCTAGAAATTTTTTTTTTTTTTCAAAAGTCCTTGTTCGGGGGAAAGAAAAAGGTCCTAACTCTTAGGTCGTTGCCGACTGCCTACAAGGAGCATTATGTTCACACTGGCAAAAAGTCCCCTTGGATTACCCGAATGATTGAAATTTAATGAAGACTTTAGAAGTGCCGCCCCAAAAATTCTTTACAATTAAATAATTTTTTTAAATTTTTTTGCGGAACAAATTTATGATACCGACAACACTATGAATCCCTCGATCTGCCAATCTGATCTTCTAGGTGGACTAGTGAAGTGGCCTGACCACGTGAACGGCCCCACAAATCCTTCTCACATTGTCTCTGTAAGTGCTGACAACCTAAGTCCAGGGGACCCAGCAAGTGATCAACAGAGCTAGCTTTTCTCCCTGAAACTTTGTTCCCATTCTCCCAGACCAATATGATCTCCATCGATTTGGGGTGTGCGTGTATATGTGTGAAATAAGTTTCAAATGAATACGAATTATATTATTCTTACGGGTATGCACGGGATCGAGTTTGATCGATCGATGGATATGGGCTAGTGATTTGATGCACGAATGGCACGACTTACTCTTTTTGCTAGGCATAGTTTGTATAGTCATATTATCTTCTGACTATTATACAAACGAACATATGCTAATTTGAGCTAGTGATTGGTAAAAAAGGATGGCACAATAAGTTTTTAAAGAGACAAGTTGTTAATTGTTATTGAAAAGTGAAATCTTAATAGTTGAAAGATAAGGAAAAAGTCAAAAGAATAAAAATAAAAATAAAAATCAATCTAAATTAAGTCTATGTGTATTTGAGCCGAAAGTGGGTTTTGTCTCGCTTTTAAATTTCCCTTTGAGACAACATGTACGTGTTACTTTAATATTGTAATGAAGTTTAAAAAGGAAAAGTAAAATTGGCCCAAGAAAAATTATATAAAAGTACAATAAAAAAGTTAACTATGCACTAAAGATCGCATTTAGTGAGATTATTAAATTTTCCCTACAGGGCAACAAACAACCAACTTCGTCTGTCTCCCACTTCCATTTTCTAAATTTTAAGTTAATATATATGTTTTGTTATTGATAGCAAAATGCTCATTCGATGTTTATTTTTTTTATAAAAGAATCCTTACAAACTATAAAAAAAAGAAAAAGAAAAAAAGCATGTCGATATTTTTTTCTTGATCCAAATGAATTTATAGACCATACTATTTATTTATCACAATGCTATATAAGGAATGAAAATAATCATGCATATGTAGCAGGTCATGAAAATGCTTAAATCTTAATAATAAAGCCCAAAAAGAACGAGAACATAGAGATGACATTTGCCCTCTGATCAGTGAGCCCAATGTGACCCTATCTGGACCATGAGCTAGGCCTAAACTTAGAAAGTAAAAGGCTTTCTAAATTAATTTTATTCGGAATTGCTTGCACAACCCAACAATATTGATTAACGGGGAGATTAATTGAGGGTAATTATAGAGATTAATTTTTTGCAAAGTGACATTGTGAATATTAACCCTGCATTCACTCATGTTTATGACCTCATTTTGTTAATCGATTTAGTTAATAGTTTTTGGGGCCTTATAAGCATTCACACACCTTAGACATTGCAAGATTCAATTGAAAAATTACGAATTGAGCAAGTTCAAGGACGACTCAAGGCATATATTTTCAAAAATTAGGAATTGACCTAATTGCAATATAGAAGAAGCGAGATATTAAAAGATATGCAATTTTCATGGATTAATACATAGTCGAGTTATGCATGCTTTAAGTTATCATGTTTGTATCACAATTTCTTGATCTAATCTCAATATATGAGGGGCAAAAGATAAGACATAGTCAAACAGTTTATCAACTCAAAGATGGAATAATAATGTAAAAGAAAACTTGCATCAATTTGAGACATTGAAATACAATCGCTGATGACAATAGAAGAACAAACTGCAACCATTTTTTTTCTTTACAAGCATCCTGCTTTTCTAATAAATAAAATAGCATAAATGGTTTATAAATTTTGACCCAATGTACAATGTTGCCTTTAAATTTTAATTTATTCGATGTTGTCACTAAATTATTGGTCAACATAATGTAGTTCTTCAATTTGCTGAAACAATATATCAAGTGTTATTTGATGGTGTCAATTATATGATAAGTTGGACTTTTAAAAATAATGAGTTGACATGCCTATCTTTTAATCCATTTATTTTAGAAAAGGAAAAAAATTAGGGTGCTAACATGTCTATTGTTATTTGATGATATATTGATTATTTGAGATGAACTTATTATTTGGATAACCCATGTGTAACCTTTTTTTTTTGTTCACCTTTCGAACTTAACGAATTGGAACCTGCACTATGAAAGAATGACATCGAATGTTTTCATAAAATTTCGGGATTAGATTCAACATCTATTAATAGTTTAACAATCATATGAAATAAATTAAAAGTTTAGGGATGGCATTAGATTTTAAACCAAAATTTATGGGTCATTTGTGTTGATTTCCCTTTCAAATATGGGCATGCATAGCATGGCTTGTTTACTGTAGCTTCCTTCCTTGCAATCAATTAATCCATCCTACTTGGACATCTTAATGTAGGCAACATGAGATGAATTTTGAAACCAAAACCAAAGTACCAAGCTCACCAGCAAGCAAAGCGCTTGGAGGATCCCTCCTTATAGAAGAGCCCACAGGCACTCACGATCCTTACTGCATTTTGTCAGAATTCCAACTCGAGTGTCGGAGAGTGTCGAGAAAATTAATCAGATGTCGGATTTTTCGACACGTGTTGACTGAGTGTCCGAGAGTGTCGGACACGTGTCGAAGTGTCCGACACGATACGAAGGTTCTTGGAGAGTGTCGGTGCTTCATAGCAACCTATCAATTTCGTGGGTCCATCTCCCTCAGCGCCACCTCTTTGCAATAGCCGACGTCGGCTCCTCCACGGCACGGAGGCAGGATAAGTGGCTGCGGCCTCAGGCCCACGTAGATTCTCATTGGTGATCTCGCAATAGGCAAAGTTGATTTTGACTGGCCCAATGTTTATTTCCTCTTTTCAAACTTTCTTCCTTTCTTCTTTTCGATTAGTCATTCGCCCTCTTCATTTTTTAATCGAATCGATGACCATTCCTGCGCTTCCACCAGGAAAATATTTTTTGCCACTCGGAGCGTTATAGTTCTTTCATTATTTACCTCAATTTCAATCTCTCAGTTAAATCTAGATTTCCAAATTTCATGCCTCGTACCTCATCCTCTCTTCTATGTTAACTAATGCTGCTTCACAATTGCAACTAATCTCCCTCTTAACAAGAGCCCTCGCTGCAGTTTAGCATAGCATGGGTTTTCCATGGCAGTGGAGGTGCTTGCTTTGCGTTTTGTCTCCATGGCGTTTTGTTGGCTGTCTGTGATGAGGCTGATGGGTCATTGGGGGCAGGTGAGATTCTCGATGATCTGGGCTCTTCCTGGACACCATTACTTGACCTGACATGAAATCTATTATGTAAGCAATTAAATACCTATCGATAGCTAGACACTGGCCCTTTCCAATAAATAAAGGAAGACCTTGCTTTTTGTCTTGCTGATTGGTCATTCCTCTTCGATGGTCAACACATTCATGTCAAGTACTGGCCAGAAAAGAGAGGAAATCATATTCATCATGTCACCTCTATCTGCCTTGGATGAGAGATTGATACACCACACCATAGCACCGAGAGGGTCGGGCCACACAAAAGTTAATACTATGTCAGCAAATCTGAGCCCAGAAACTTAAATCGAAAAGTGAAAGGAGATCACGTGTATATAAAGAGTATATAAATCTCGTAGACAAACGATATGAGATACTTTAATAACACCTAAACTGTATTGTAATCCTCAAAAGATGACCAATATAAAGGGCAAAGTAGCTTCTTTTGTTATCTCGAGCATAAAAAATACCGTTACAGCCATATAATTAAGTTACAAGCTTGTGCTTTCCAATTTGATTTCCTATTCCAATGGAGACCGTGTGGCCTACTTTTATACTTAGTTGCTACCGCTATGCCTCTTCAAATTCAAATCGGCACTTTTAAGCAAGGCAAGCACCGCTAGTGGTTGTTTTTTGTCATCTGGGTTTGAACTATCCATCACGTTTAAGGTCATTTAACTGAGTTTCATTTTTCAAAGCTTTTTGCATTGTTTGTCGGTATCACCCTAAGAAAACAAATTTGCATACTTAAGTAAGTACTAGATTATTCACGGGATCATCAGGTTTTTGCTGTATGAAGTGATGACCAGTCGGCTACTCAAAAACTCCCGAATATCTTGTAATTGAGAAAACGAAATGTAGTTGTAACGTAAAATGCCACTCATAATTTTGTGTCCGTTATACCGGAAGGTGACCTAGATTCCGACGTTGACTCAGCTTTCAAAGTGATATTTCATTGCTTAACACACATCTCCAATCGTATTGGTAGATTCACGTATAGAGCCTTCTGATTCTGCATAAAGGACACATAAAATCTCATTCTATTACTTTATGTTGTTCCTCTTTTATAGACTTTTCGAACTCCTAACCTCAACCCTTGAATTAAAATTGATCACTAGTACTTATCTTGTTGATAGTGCTAAGACTCGGTCTGGTCGTAAGCAAGAACACCAACCCTAGTCCGATTAATGCATGGAAGAAGAAGAAGAAAACCTAAGCAAGGCCCATCCACAAAACAAACTAATTGAGAAAAGATTGAAGGGTTCGGACATTGCCATAAAGATTGAAGGGTTCGGACATTGCCATAAAACTTGTTCCCTCGAATCAGTCCAATGTGAACCAAGTGATCCAAATCACCGGATACCCTCGAGTCTCGTCTTGGAATTATCAAGCCCGATAACTCCGATCACTTGATCCGACATGTATCGTGCCAGGGCAAATGCTTCCACCCGCAATAAAAAGGCGTCGCATTATTGAATCAAATCGTGCTCGCTTGCCAGGTCTACATGTGCGACCAAAAGGAGACCAAGTTTTGGATCATGCAGCCGTCCCTATTAGTGCATCCAAAGATTCCCCACACGAACTGGGCCCAAGCCTCGTCTCAGAGGCCGCAAGCTAATGCCTTACTGGACCACTTCCTATGGGCCTATGGGCCCACTTAGCTATTGAACTACAGCTGTTTGTTTTTCTTTTGTCCTCCTCATTATTTTGATTTTGATTTGGTTTTTTTTTGGCCGGAGTTTTGTTATGCAGTTGCAGAAAGCACATGCGAGGCAATGAATGATTTTTCCATTTCCAGAACGAAAGAGCAATTCCCGACCGACGCTGCCTGCCGAGCACAAGACTATGTAAAAGTCAGCATTTATATGATCGGTTCTGTACGCTTCGGTTCATTATACATTCATTAAATAGTACATTGTCTTGTACATTGATTGGGCGGGGTCCTGGAAGTAGATGTGAAACGGTCGAAGCATTTGGAATTTTGCGAATTTTCAGTCCTGAATCAGGAGGAGTAAGTTCTTGAAGATGACCCGAGAGGTGAATAGCCCTCAGATTTGGAATGGCGTGGGTAGGCCCTTCGAACATTAGGTGGCAAATTAATGGACAGCAAAATTTTCAGGACAGCTCTCACAAAAGGGACCGCATCCAAAAGATGAAAGAATATATCATCTCTCGTTGACTGGGAGTGAATTGCTGGAGCTTGTCCTTATTAGCTAATCTATATTTCTATGGCAATCAAGATTAACTAGACTACACATAGGGGTATGAATCTAGTCATATTGGGCGACGCACGTATTAGACATACTTGTATTAGCTAACAGCAATTTATACTGAGTTTATAACTACTTCCGAGCTGATAGAATGAAACAGTACATGCAAAATATGATTTTTTTTTTTTTAATAAGACCTCGGGTTATACTGGCAATTAGGATTGGCTAGACTACACATGGGGGCATGAATCTAGTCATATTAGACCATGCACATATAACAGAACGTGCAAAATATGATTTTTCTTTTTAATAAGACCTTGGGTTATACTGTCATTAGGATTGGCTAGACTACACACGCAGGCATGAATCTAGTCATATTAGACCATGCACATATCAAAACAGTACGTGCAAAATATGATTTTTTTTTTCATAACACCTCGGGTTACACTGGCAATTAGGATTGGCTAGACTACACATGGGGGCATGAATCTAGTCATATTAGACCATGCACATATCAAAACAATACGTGCAAAATATGATTTTTTTTTTTAATAAGACCTCGGGTTACACTGGCAATTAGGATTGGCTAGACTACACGTGGGGGCATGAATCTAGTCATATTAGACCATGCACATATCAAACACACTTGTATTTGATAATAGCAATTTTTGCGGAGTCTATAACTACTTCCGAACTAGTGGATGAAACAATAGGCTTGGAATATGATTTTTTTTTTTTTATGAGACCTCAGGTTATACTGAAAATACATCATCGGATATATTTGTATTTTTGTGCAATACGGAGTATATGACTTTCATTCGATTCAATCATCCTCTCACATGTATATAGACTCACATGTATCGATCAAGAATTTATCATTCGATTGTACATACTGAAAAGAATGATTAGAGCTTCAAAAGGGATTTATTGGATTGTACCTTTAATTACCATATTAGCAGAGAACGTGATAAGAGAATTTTCTGGGTGTAAATTCCAAGATAGAAAAGAGTTACACTAGTAGTTATTGCAGTCTCTCGGTCTGCTCAAAGAAATTAATGCATAGTCTAATTAAATTCTCCTAGGAAAGCCAACCAAAGAGAGAGAAAGAGGGAGGGGGGGATCTCACCACGTTCTCATCGGTTATAAAATATCTGTCGGTCGGTACTATTTATATTAGTAATAAGTTGCAACTAAGATTTTCATAATCCAAGGTTTAAATAAAAAGAAAAAGGAGGCTTTGTTTTTAATTGATTATAATTAAAGTGGATGAGCAGTGATATGATGACTGCATGTTTTGATTAATCATGTGTTTGGTCTGCCATGCATATGCGGTTCACTAAACTATGATTATTACTAGTAAACACTCGTATCTACAGACGTAGATGTAGATCTTGCGGATTGGCCCCTAACTAGGACGTTCACGTGGTATGCTTAAATTATTATTTAAACTTTACAAAATTGTGAAAAAAAAATTACATGTTGATTTACGTGTTATATAATTACGAAAGTTATATGTATATGTGTTTTGAGTAAAACAAAATCAAAATGTGTTCATCGCAATATTCAAATTAAGCAAAAGTATAGCATAAAAGTATAGTAATCCACCAATAAAAGGTGAAGTTGGAGGAAGTCCTAATTTGAACACGCGCTTAATCAGATGTTACATATACCAATATAATAGGATCATATTATTTGTCTATTCTATATAGAAAGCAAACTTTCAAATTTGGCGTCAACTTTTCAAATGATCGAAACAACTCTTAGTTTCATTAAAAAAAAAAGTAAAGAGCAAATTAGGTATTATTGTAAATTTAAATTGATAACTTTAATCAGATATGTAATAAATGATTAAATCTCCCACTTTTATGGGGCACATATCTCACATCTATCCCTATATCCATCAATGTATTCTCTCATTAAAGACAGTATTCATCCATCTCTTATCTGCTATATGCAGAGCATGCGATAGATCTACTTACTTCCACTCTTATCTCACATGCAGTGTTACGCGTGGCAATGAT
The DNA here is from genome assembly GCA_014182375.1 of Eucalyptus virginea. Lineage (NCBI taxonomy): Eukaryota > Viridiplantae > Streptophyta > Magnoliopsida > Myrtales > Myrtaceae > Eucalyptus > Eucalyptus virginea. Next base: position 7,458,526 of record CM024517.1, on the reverse strand, counting down.
TATATTACAAGTTGTAGTATCAAGAGACAAATCATACAACGATATATTGTAATGGAAATGATAAATAAGGAAACAATTAAGTAAGCAAGCGGCTTAGGGTACACATGGTAACACTTCTTGGCCGGAGAACAGCTTCTCTATTTCTATGGTAACACTTCTTGGCCAAGGAACAGCTTCTCTATTTCTACTCCGGGAAACAATTTCTGAGTAAAATAAGGGATTTGGTAACTAGACAGAATTTTTATTCTTGAAATAGAAAAAAAAATAGAAATGCGTTTGGTATGATTTTTTATTTTTTGTATTTATTTATTTTTTATTCTTGCTTACGGACCGCTAACCACCGCCCATCGCCACCTGTTGCCCGTCATCGCCGCCCGCCACCCGTCGCCACCGGTCGCCACTGAAGGATCACTACCGCACAATCGTCGCCCCCACTGCCCCACCGGTTGTTGCCCCGTGGCTGCTCGTCCACCGGTGATCGCGGGAGGCAATGATCAGTGGGCTATGGGCGGTGATCGTGTGGCGGCGATCGGCGGCCGGCGATCCTGCGGTGGCGGCAATGGTGGTCGATGGGCTGTGGGCGGTAGGGACAACGATCAAATGGTGACGGCAACGATGGTTGCCGCCAATGGGGTGTTGGTCGGTGACGGCCGACGGTGGCCATGGTCGGCCGAAGGTGGGCGACGGTTGGCAAGCGGCCCCCAAGGCCGCAACAAGCAAGAAAAACAAAAGTGAAAAAGAAAAGAAAAAATTGGCTTATTTCTATAAATTGTTATCGAGAATAAGAAGCTAATTTTTTTTTTTTTTTGTTTCTTGTTTCTGTTTCAAATCTGTTTTTGGGAACAAAAAATTAGATCTTTTGTTCTCGGGAATAAAAGTTTTATCAAACGGATTTCTATTTTTTTTGTTTTTGTTTTGGGGAACAAAATAATAGAAATTGGAAGAAATAAAACGTTATCATGCAGGCTCTTATAGGTCACCATTATGCAAAAAGAAAAAACTGTCTTTATCAATACCTAGAAGAAACCTATAATTGTGAGCTTTAATGATGTAATTATGTAATTATGGGACTTCCCTGGGCTCACCACCTGCCTCACTTGGCTTACGACATAGAAGTTTCTTCCTTCATAGATTGAGATCTTAAGATATGGATTAGGTAGCATTGGAAAAGACAAAATGTAGTTAAATATGGGTACATTGGGTGGAGTGAACGCCAACTAAGATACCCAAAGATCGCACAAGATTAGGTCAAACCCTTCACCAAACTTTGCATCTGCTCACTAGTCAACTCTTTTGACTGACTCAACATGATAATTTTATCTATAATCTGGACAGGAATCCAGTTACTATCAGGGCCTCAATCTAATATAATCAAATTGGGTGGATATATTAATATTCAAGCAACCACTTGCTATTATTAGAAATTTTTTTATTTTTCAGGAACAAGAAAATGCAATATCGGGTTGAACCCTTAAATGCTTGCGTTGAATATAATTATTAGCTTAATTTATTAAGTCTGTGGATCTTGTTCTTAGATGCGCAAAACGATTCTCCTTTGCCACGATTAAAAAAAATAAATTGCATAGCAATTGTCCAAATTCGGACCATTGAATCTGTTCTTAACATCTTTTGGCTTCCCTTTTTTACGTAATATTTTATCAGGTCAAAGAAAAAACGCTAGATAATTATTGAGCAAATCACGCCATCTCTCTTGACCTCATGTTTGATGACAAACATGTAACAATCAATTAATAACTTCAAATTTGGTTGAAGTGACTTTTGCCTTTTCGATCAGTGTTAAAGTCCCCCCTTTTTTTATCCCTGCTATTGTGCATTGATAAAAATACTTCAATTTTCGGCTTATATCAGGTAAAAACATTTCCATCATCCGCTTATTTCGCATCTTTTCATTATTATTTGATTATCATTACGGCATGTGAATCATCATTTGCATACTGAAAGATGATTATTTGACAAATCAGATCCATAAAAATACATATGATGTTTGATTGATTTCTTAATAGATAGATGAAGTGCTAATATACTTCAACTGTTAGATACAATATCTTTGTAGAATACCATAATTTAGATAAACATATTTCAATGAACAAGATTTCTTATTTATAATCAACGACTAAATTTAAGCTAATACTAATATTATTTTCATATTCTATTATAACAACACCAATTCTTTTTTTTTTTACCTACTTGTAAGAACAAATATCAGTTTGTATCGTTTCAAAACTCATATCATCATGATTTTCGTTTCGTTTCATATATTTGTAATGGAGGCCAATGCCATGTCGTTTTTTTTTTTTCTTTTGTTTTGAATATTAATTTGATTTATCTATGGCTAGGTGTTCTTCGTATGTTTATCAGATGTTTTATTTTTTGTTAACCCGGTGTAAAGATATGACCTTTTAGTCTTTTTCTGTTCTAACTCAATTTACCTGCTAAAATCATGAGCCGTTGGATTCTCAGAGCTCTGAAGTTTTAGTGTTGCATCCCCTAATATCATCATGATAAATGAGACTAGTTAATTGTTGCATGATTTCTTCACTATATCACCTACGAATCATCTCATTCGTAATACGGCCAAATATGAGGAAAAAAACCACATCAATTAGTATATAATTCAGAGTAAAATACACACATGATCATTTGTACCACTTATAAAGAAAACGAATGAAACGATAAACATTTTTATTCTTATAAAAACATTTGAATATAAATTATTGTCGATAATGAAAACATTTTATACTGACTATATACGATCAATCTTAAGAATTTTTTTTTAAAATTATTTATTTCTCATGAAGCAAATGAAGAATAATGTATTTTCTCGGAGTAAGAAGGGGAAAGGGAAAGCACTCAGTGGGGGGCAAAGTCTCCATGATTTTTAGGAGAGCTTAGGAAAGCAAGAGCTTTTTGCATAAGACGGTGATGGTGACGGGGGGCCTCCCACCACTCATGGTTGAAGTTGGATACAAGTCAACATCCCCTCCGTTCTCGGTTTGGATACATTGGAACTGAACACTTCCTCACCAAATAACCCACAAAAAGAAAAAAGTAAAGTAATCTTAAACTACCCTCATTTAAATTTTAATTCACGGTTACCAAAATCCATTCGGTGTGATGGATCGTCGGGGTTGACTTTTACTCCTAACTTTCATTTCAACTTTCAATTTGCATCTAAATGGTGTCTCGAGTTACTTCTTAATTCGAAACATCTAAACCTTTCTCAAAATGTTAATATCACCGCTTAAATTCCATATAGTTATTCGCATAATTCATTGAAATTTGAACTTATATTTAATAAAGAATTACGGCACTGTCCTCAACTGGGGGAACTGTGTTGACCTATAGTTGAGGACAGTGTTGCAAGGTGTGTCGATCCAGTTTTTGGTATTTAACCCACCCTCACTCACTTCAAATGTGGGAGGATACTATATCCGCTTTATCCGTGTAGAAGTGGGGATCTTGCAATCTTGACGTGGTGTCTACCTCTCTCTCTTCAGGGCAGTTCTCTCACTTGTTTCTTCCATAAGTCTTTTAAGAACCAGCTCAAATCCAAAAATTCATATATATGAAAAAAGAAAAAAGGAAAAAGTATTAATAATAGGTTTTTCACTGTCAATAACCTGTCATTCTCATGAGTTAATGACACGTTATTGACCGTGGAAAAACCCATTATCAATACGTTTTGTCTTTTTTTTTTTTTTTTTTTTCACATATACATGAATCCAATTAACACGTTGTCAACCACGGAAAACACCCCAAAGAAAACGACTCATGGCTCGGATTGTCATGGCGTCCACGTCCTGGCCCCTCCCTCCCCCGCCCGCCTTGACCCAATCCCCATCCCAACCGAGCCCCAAAACGGCGCCGTCCCGCGGAGCAGAGGGACAAGGCGAGGTCATTTGACGAAGATCTCCCGGGGGCAGTTTCGTCCATTCGCAGCGGGCCCCACCCAAAACCCCGTGGAAGTCTTCTCGGAGGAAGGAGGAAGGAGGAGCAGCAGCGAAGAGAGAGTGAGACGACAATGATCTCTCCCCCGTTGCCCCCCTCACACAACAGGAGAGAGAATACCGTGCAGAGTTGGCAATCTCTCCCCACTCTCTCTCTCTCTCTCTCTCTCTCTCTCCATCGGCAGTTAAGCAGCTCCATTCTCTCTCCACCTACCCCAGAGATTCTCTCTCTTCCTTCACTGATCGTTACTTCACTCATCCTCCTCGGCGCGCGCCCCGTTGCTTTCCCCTCCCCCCTCGGGCCAAAGACTATTAGAGAGAGAAACTAGAGAGAGAAAGTAGAGGAGCCAGCTCTGCTAGTTCTGCTAGTTCTGCTTGTTCTGCTAGTCTTGGTAGCTCTGCTAGTTCTGGTAGCTCTGCTAGCTCTGCTAGCTGGTGGTGGTGGTGGTGGTGGTGGTGGTGAGGAGGAGGAGGAGGTTGTTGAAGGAGGGAGAGATGCCGCTGGTGCGGTTCCGGGTGAGGAACGAGTACGCCCTGGGGCGGCCGGAGCTCCACGCCGACGCCGACCGGGAGGATCCCAAGGCCGTCCTCGACGGAGTCGCCGTCGCCGGCCTCGTCGGGATCTTGCGCCAGCTGGGCGATCTCGCCGAGTACGTTTCCCCCTCCCCCCCCTCTCTACTCTACCTCTCTCGCCGGCGCCGGCAGTTCGGGGAACTCGAGCGCCGGAGGCCGCCGGGTTTAGGTTTTCCTGTTTGGTTTCGGTTGATTGGGTTTGGTGGGTTTTTTTTTTTTTTTATCGCTTCGTTCTCTGTTGTCGCGCTTGCATGCTCGAAGAGAGCGGCGAGGGGGACGACTGGAAGTTCATGGGATAGGGGGGAAAATGGAAATTGCTATGCGGGGAATGTCCGTCGTTCGGTTCATTGAATTCGTGCTGCGATTTGGGCTCTTTTCAGTTTCGGGAAGCTCGATTCGGGTCGTTCGATTTGATAAAGCAAGCTCATTTGATGACTCGAGCTTGATTTTTCGCGGATTGAACCTATTTTCCTTGAATTCTTGCGGTTGCTCTTCCCTTTTATGATGTGAATTCTTTGAGAAATTTGGAACCAGCGAGAAATTTTGAGTTTTTTTGTTGTTTTTTTCGCTTTTCTTCAACTGTCTTCTGAGACCACGTATCCTTGGACATTAGATTTGCAGCAGAGGTCTTCCATGGGTTGCAGGAGCAAGTGGCGGTGACGGCTTTGCGGAGTCATAAGCTGACGGTTCGCGCGCAGCGCATTGAAGCTGCTCTTCCTTCGCTGGAGAAGGCAATTCTGGCCCAAACGAGCCATATACATTTTGCTTACACAGCAGGTGTGGCTTAATCATCTCTTCTTCTAATGCTTTTTCCATCTGAAGCTCTTGATTCCAATTCGACTCGCTTGAGGTTTGGTTCTAGAACTACGACCATGCACTTACTTGTTGTTGTTCTGAGCAGAAGTAGTCTTCTGGATTAGTCTGCATAACATAGTAAGGTGCTTGTTTTCCATAACCTTGCTTAAGTTCCATGTCGCTATCCCTGCCTTCATTTGAGTTGCTTTTTGGACTTTTTTACTTCACTATGCAATCAGTGGAGATACCAATTCAGAAAGACGTTGAAATTGGCTGTACAAGTAGGTGCTGGGTTACTCTGACTCTTATGTTGATGCCGAATTTCCCTTGTTAAACAACTGTCAAATAAGCCTTTTTGTGAGATATGCAATGGGTGCTTCAACCCAGGGCCAAAAATACCACATTGAGATTTTATAGCAAGAAACCTCTACTAGCATATTGTTCATGATTAAATTTTGGGAAAGAGGTTTTGTAACAAGAAAATGTTGTTATCAAATGTTGCACATCGGCAAGTGGTAGTTGTCATGATTCACATTGTGTGGACTCTGCAAAATTGTATCAGTATAACATATGCGCTCATTTAACTTCCTTATTTGATAACTGTGAAAATCATACAAATGCGAGGACTTTGAGCTGGATGTTTGTGCTGCAATATCTGGGACTAGAAGTGCATGCAGTGACTGACACTATTCCTGAAAATTTCCTTATTCTGAATGCCTTCTAAATTGCTCCAACAATTATAAATTGTTGAACTTTAGTGAAAGTGCAATACGTTGAAAATTCTTCATGCTGTGATGATCTTCCAGATGACTCCAAGCTGTCATTATTCATCTCCTTTCTGTTTGCTTAAATTGCTTCGGTTCTCATTGGAAAACAGTTGCATTGCAGGTTCTGACTGGCATGCTCGTATTCGAAATAGGAAACATCATTTTATTGACAATGACTTGCCAAGTTTTATCATGGACTCATATGAAGAGTGTCGGGATACCCCACGTTTGCACGTGCTTGACAAGTAAGTCACATCTTTCTCTGTTATTTTCTTGATCTTATTGACAAGAGGTGTGACTAGGGATAGAAGATATTGATATATTCTGGTGCTTTTAGATTCGATACTGGTGGCCCTGGGTCATGTTTGAGGAGATATTCAGATCCGACATTTTTTAGAAGAGTTGCAGCCAGCCCTGATGAAAGAAATGTAGGAAAAGTCCGAGGAGACAAGAAGGCTCACAAGACGAAGGTGCGTGTTTTCCTAAAGGGCAGGATTACAATGTTACTGACCTAATTATGTACTTTTACTTTATTATGTAACTAAATAGTCTGATTGCCATCTTCTTTTATCTTCAAAGGTATAAATTTCTTGTTGCTGTTTCTCTGGAATTGTTGCTTTAATCGACATATCTGCATAGAGTTGTTCTACTTGATCTTACGCTAATCAAAATTTCGAAATGGACAGAAGCGAAGATCATTCCCAAAGAATGGAGAACTTTCACGTGGTGTACCCATGGCCAAACATAGTGGCAGGTACATTTGTTGTATAATTGTAACACTAAGTCTGTTTGATGTGCATAAATTATATTTGGTTGTCAATTTGCAGAATGCGAATTGCTTCTCCAATTGCGAACAGAAAGTCATCTCCCACTGCCTCGATAGCTGATTCTACATTTAAATCAGATTTTGGAGACCATAGAAATTCTTCTGATTTCAGATCTGGGTCAGGCTATGTAGAATGCATCTTCCATGCAAGTGACGACATGCCACCTGAAGAAGAGGAGTCCAATAGGTCATCCTCTTCTAGGGCGATGTTACATGAGGAAACTGTTGACTCAGTTTCACCCTATGAAGAAAATCAGGTAATCGATAACTATTCTCCCCGAAAAACATCTGAGGAGTCTATCGCCTCCAAATCAGATTATGTGAGGTGGGATGAGAAGACAGAAATAATGGAGATGAGGGAGCAGAAGTATGAGGGAATGGAAGATTCAGCTACCATTTCTATGACTTCAGGCGTTGATGCTGAAGAAGCTGATAAATTTAGAAATGTCAATACCTCAGATATTGATCCAGGTCTTATTGCCGACACTTCAAAACCAAAATCCCGTGAGAACGAGGTGGATGATATGGATAGTGAGCTTGATAATTACGAAGATGCTCTGAATACGATTGAATCAGAATCCGAAAACGATGTTGATTATCAAACCAAACGAGAACTGGAGCAACGGTCCACGGGTGTTGACATTGAAGAAATAAAGGTCACAGTTGACAAGCTTCCTTCACATGCCTCAGATGATCATCCTTCACATCATGAATTGGACACAACTTCTCATCTCTTCTCAAATGAAGAAGCGTCTTCAGAATTACCTAAATCGGATTCCACTGAAATTTGTGACAATGAAAATATGAGTCAAATTCCTCAAAAGTTTGTGGATTCAGATTGTTTACCGCCCATTAAAGTTGGTCAAAGTTCTGATCTTCTTGATGATACCAAAGTAGAAACTCTTGCTGGTGATGCCGCGTCTGTGATCTTTGCTCCCCCACGTAATGAAGTCACACATAACATCTGCGAGGGTCAAGAATCACCGTCTGAACATACTGGTGTTCAGTTCTGGACAAATGGGAGCTTGCTTGGACTTGAGCCAGCAAAGCCACCAGATTTTGCAGCATCAAATCGTGAATGTGGGGTGAGAAATAAGGGTGACCAATGTGATGGGAAACTAGATATATTCACTGAAAATGCTGATTCCATAGAAAGGGATGCTAGTTCCAAGTGCTCCACATCACACAAGATCAATGAAAGCAGTCCCTCTGCAGAAAGGACTCATATTTTGTCGTCGGCTCGAGATTTAGATGCCAAGTTCGGTGAGTCAGATGATTTAGATAGACGGTGTAAGTCTGGTCACCTCAATGGAGACTTTTCGAGTCCCATCAGATTAGTGGCCCCTGGAAGTGCATTGCCAGTTGCTCCAACAGCGAAAGCTGCGCATAGTGAATCCATACAGGAGAATGATGATAATTCATCCGGAGTTTTCGGACTTGGCCATAAGTTACTTATGAATAGCTTCCGCAGAAAAATCTCACTAGTTAGTGATGAAAAACCAAAACCATATGAGACTGTGAAAGATAATGTCCTGGAGCAGAGTTGGAGGAAGAGCGAGTCTTCATTTCATACAACTGCAGGGAGAAATTTCATCGATCAATTTCAAAGTGTTTCTCCTACGTATTCACTTCCCCCTTCCCCACCACTTGAGCACATGAAAATATCTTTCCACCCTCTTCATGGCTTCGAAGCTTCAAGACTGACCTTGAAATTTCCCCATGACAAGAACCGTCAGGAAAGCAGTAATGATGCGTTTCCATCTTTCCAGTTGGTTCCAGAACCTAATGTCCCAATTCATGACATATGTTCCGACTCTGATGACGGAACATTCTGTAGGTCATCTCTTTATATCTCAGATGACTGTCTCAGTCCTCATTCTGAGTCTAACTCAGAGCAGTGGGAATCCAGTGACACAGCCATGAGCAGGGAGCATGATCAGTTTGATGCTGTCTGCAGACTTTCATCGACAGAATCTACTTCAACCTCTTTGGAGCATGGTGGAACAAACAATAGTAAAATTCATGTCAATGGTGAATGTGAGAGTCTGCCAACTGAAGATGGTCTAGAACCTCTGCCATCCTTTCCTAGCTATGTTCATGGTCCTTCCCTTGATCTTCCTAGCTTTGATTCCATGGCATCTGTGCCTATGCAAGAAAAAAATGTTGGCCGTGATCCAGAGAATTATAGGGAGAAGCATTATCCTCAACAGTCTGTGCCACCAGCACCTCCTCCTCCTCCCGTGGATTGGCAGCTTCCGAAGCAATACTCAGATGCTGCAGAAGTTAGAGAAGAAGTATCTGAATCTCTAGATCATGATCCTGAGTGTAATAATTTTGATCAGAGTAACTTTAAGCAACCTAAACAAGGTTCAGCCTTGGAAACTGTTTATATCAGGGCCCCTGAATTGTTAAGTGGAAAGGTATCTAGTCTTTCGCTTGTAATTGTCATTTTCTTTCTTCTATAGTTGCTTTAACTAAAAACAAAAAAATTGGTGGTGCAGCTTCAGGATCAGCTGAAATTGAACGCGCATAAAGAGGCTAATCAGGCAAAGGTCAAGGAGACGGATGAAAGGGAGGATTTTCTACTTCAGATAAGAAATAAAGTGAGTACATGTCATGACTCTCCTTTTCAAGGTCCAACTGTATTAGAAAGGTGCATAAGTATGTTTCGGTCAACGTCTTGCTTTGGACTTATTGTTTATCAATTTTGCTGCATTTCTTGTTGAATACCTAAAAGTTCACACATACAGATTCAGATATCGTTTTGTGGAATCACCTAAAATTTATTTTCAAGCATCTGTTTCTAAATATTTTTCTTTTGTTTTGGCAATGATGCAAACTTGTGGAGGGAAAGCAGATAACTCCCTTCCAGGGGCCCAAACACATGTTGTCTTAATTGCAAATTGATGTCAGTACTGCATCTTAATATGATAAAATCCCAGAATATGGTTCTCACATTCCCTGATGTGGTTCGAGACTTGTCAGCTCAACGATTGAGTGGTTCTCACCATTTTCTTTCCTGATGAAACTAATATATAATCAAACACAATGATAAAAGGACGGAGGACATGCCCTAAACTTAATCTCATTTTTCTTCTTTAAACTTCCATTGTAACAATTAACAAACAAAGGAAGTATGCTTCCACCTTCCTTTCTTTCCGTTTTCTTTATTCCCACTATGTTTTATCATTGTGGAGTCAATGACGATGAAATTCAATTTTTGTGGTTATCCTGTGAAGAAAGGAGCTGCTCTTTTCTATGTTGATTTGTTTAATGCAGATAATGGAGCATTTTATCCTGAAGCGTCTTTCAATATGTTGAATGACCAAATTTGTGCTAGTCCTATCTTAGTCTAATTTTGAGGGCGCATATTTGATTGGTGGCTGTCTGAGATTTCTTGTAATCTATCGGCAAGTTAATGCAACAACTTAATGTGCCCTCCCGTCCCGTGTTCTTGTCATGCCAGTCATTCAATTTAAGGCGCACTGAGACAGCGAGGCCGACCGCCGCCACAGCTCGAACCACCAGTGGAAATGTCACCGCGATTTTGGAGAAGGCAAATGCGATCCGCCAGGTTTCCTAAATTCTTCTCTCTCTCTCTCTCTCTCACTCCTCCTTGTTCTTGCCCTTAAATCTTCTAATGTAAATGTCTCTTCTTTGATGAAAAATATCAGGCTGTCGCAAGCGACGACGGGGATGAAAATGATTGCTGGAGTGACACGTAAACTTTTTTCCCGGATGACATTTTTGGAGAACGCGAAGGGAACCTTTTTACTCCCGATGAGGAGTTGGGCTTGGCGCGTATCGTTGTACATGTGAATAATACGAGCTTTTCTCCTGTAATTATCGTGTAGGGGGCGTAGCCTGTTCTTTAGTCATTTGAATTGATTCGTTGATGGCTAAGATACACACGAGGTTTGCACGAGAGATCGATTGCCGTGTAATCTATGATTCCCAATCAAGATATCCATCCATCGGTAATATGTAACACCATGTAATAGCTGTTTCAGCATTCGTCGTCGGCTCTCTCTCTCTCTCTCTCTCTCGGATTACTTGATTGCGTCTCGAGCAGCTGTTTTTTCTCGTCATCGCTTTTGGGTGGTACATAGCTCTTTAATCTCTCAGTGGAATGTCTGGATATAAAAAAATACAATTTCTCTTTGTTCTTCAGCCAAGAGCAGGAGACGCTCTCACCTTTTGCCAGTCTTTTGCAGTGTCCTTTCATCGGATTGTGAAGATGATCTTTCGGCTTTCTTTTTGTTCGAGGACAATAATTCAGCGGACACCAGCATCGTGCAATCTGTAGGACCAATGCTAAGAAACTGTCCATTTGATTTCCGGCTTATGTACAAAACACAAAGGAAATTAAATCAATGCAATACCGACTCCTGAGTAATTAATTATTACGCTAGAACAACTTATTTCTTTTCTTTCCTTTTCTTTATGGGGATTTCTAAAGATCCTTGAAAAACGGGTTTCAATTTTTTGATGGTCAATAGATTTAAAGAAAAGGTAAATTTCTCCCATTACTCATAAAATCTTTTAATGTTTATGTATACAGCGTTTTATATAAAAATAACAATAAAGAAATAAAAGGTCACGACAAGTTATGAGCAAGGAATCTGTTGCTTGAAAGATCGTAGAGCCACTGCTTATTTTAAAGAAGAACCCGTCTTGCTTAACGGATCGACGGAGGGTTTTCGTTTTCCCTTTTTCATTGTGATGGAATATATGCAATTAAAATTTGTTTCTTTCTTTGCATTTTATGATTCTTTAGCATCTTTTTTTTTTTTAATGGGGCAGGATTCGATTAAGAGTCATGTTCTTCCGGTCGCTGGATCACATCGAAATGTTCCACAAGTTCAAAAGTGGGGCAGTCTCATCGAATTATTTTATACGTGCTTTTCCACATTTCTATAGTCCTTGCGTTGAGATTAAGGCCGAGGAAAAGTATTAAAAAAGACCTCTGGTATATATGGGCTTGAAAGAATCTTTGTATAGATGAATAATCAATTGATAAAAAGATAACAATCCCATTCCGAGCGTACCTTTTATAATTTATATGTGTCGGTATTATCTAGGGGATGTGCTATGATTGTGTCATTTGCCCTCAACCTGGAATCAAGGCAGAAAAAAAGGGCAATTCATTTATAAAATAATAACTCGACCAAAATTATTAAATAAAATAAAATAAAAAAGCATATAAAACTAAATTTTGAATAACCCAAGTGGTTCACCAGCTGTTACAATCCATGTGCTTTGCTTACCTGGCACAGCAGCGAATGGCTAGAATCAAGGGTTCGTGTTAAATAAGATAGTGATCACCAAAATAAATATTATTCCTAATTTTCCCTACCAAGAGAGGAATATATATTTGCTGAATTGATCTTGATAATGAAACTGTTAATCAATTTTTCTGAGCAATATAAACTATCAGTTCTTAGGAAAATATTTTTAAAGTTAATAATTTTTGTGAGATGGATGCACCAATGCAACTTTCCCTATATGAATTGAGTTGGCCGCCACCCCGCAACGCCTGAACTTTCACGGGGAAAAATTTCCCACTGAAAATAGTTTTGAGATTCATTATTCTATCTATCTAATGATATTTTAAAAATCACACCAAAATTATCATATGACCTGTCTGTAAAAACTTATCTTTTCCTTCCCCTTTTTGCTTTGACTTGGAAGAGCCCATTGACTATTTAGGGTAAGATAAGAATTTCCTTATCGGTTCGATTTCAATACGCACACGTCTAAATGTTTGTCTCAAGAAAAGTGCCTGCACCAGCAGGAAAACCCTATCCGGAAATCATTATCTTATGGTGGCTTAATCTGCACTGAACCGGGTATGGGCTGGCACTAAATTTTACTTCCCCAACTTGCACTAATTAGAAGAAAAAGTACACATTAAAATATTAAATAAAAGCAAAGGCAGAAAAGTAGACTTTTCTTGCTTCATTAATATAAAGCAACTTGATAATGAAGAACCATAACAGCAAGCAACATATATATAAAATCTTTCCCACAAAAATCCAAATTTGCCTATACTTTTATATTCACAATATCTAACACTTTATTAGGGCACTCATATTGGGTTTCCAAAGTGCATAAAGCTAAACCTAAGAAGATATTTATGGTGAAGCCAATTCACAAAGCATTTGCATCAGTTGAATTTTTTTAAACATAGAGATATATGTTAGCAAAAAAAAAAAATGTTTACTCTTAAATATCGGTATGTAACATCAGGTTAGCACGATGACTTTCTCAAATAACTTCTCAATGAGTCGATTTTCATCCATAGTTGTCAGTAAATTGAGATTCTCTTAGTTTCGGGTTGTAAATTAACTCTCCCAAGTCCATCCCATACATTATTTGAAAGATGATAAAATAATAGTGACTTGTATCTCCATCAATTATCTATTTTTGAGCGTTTTCTCAAGATTTAGGAAGAATTTATAGGAGGAAATTAAGTCAATTTACCCCATAACTAAAAGGGTACATATATATATATATATATATATATATATATATATCTTTTGGCATTTGCCATTATAACTATTAGATTATTTTGAAAGAGTAGACTAGGAGCGCCTCAATCAATCAAAATTAAAGTGTTTACTCTTTATGGTTTCTTTGAGGATTTTTTTTTTCATTTTTTAATTGGAAAGAGACTTCCAAAGCACCCTAAAGAAAAAGTACATCGCTCTTTCCAATTGAAAGGGAAGAAAATGCGCCCTTTTTCACACTTTTTATACTGGAAAGCTGCTGGAAATGAGGCTGCTTTTGGGATTAGCTTAACCGGATCCCCTTTATTAAAGCAATTCCCACAATAAAACTGCTTTTTCACTCAAATTGCAACTGAAAGTTGATAACAAAAGAACCCTGAAAACTTTAAAATGTTGTAAAGAAAGCAAGAAAAGTTGGTGTGAGAGGCCCATCTGAAAGCTGAAAAAGATGCCCTAAAAGCGATAAAGGAATAGCAATCTATGAAGAGAATCCATCTTTATTAGGATTACTATGCCTTGCCGGTCGGCACATACATTCATTTCATCGCCATTTGCGAACTTTTTCCTTTGCTAAAGTTGGGAATTATGTGAGTAGATGATGATGTTGCACCATCTTTTTTATTTATCTATTTTATTTAAGGAACAAGGTCAGTGATGATGTCGCTCACCTTGATTTTTTTATCTAATTGGGCTAGATTATTTAAAACTTTTTGTTTTTAAATAAGTATGTATTAACAGCTTTGTTTCAATTATGGAGCAATATATAAGAAAACAGAAGAAAAATAGATTGAGCACTTTTTTTTTTTTTTTTTTTTTTTTTGTTCACTTATCAAACACAGCAATCTTTATAATAGTCTCTTTATATGTCGTTAATATGAAAAATACAAAGAAAAGTAGGAAAAAAAAATTATAAAGCCTCCTTTTTTTTTTTTTTTTTGCTAAAAGATAAAGCCTCCTTTTTGGAACGATAAACGTGCAACTTTTCTTAGGCACCCGATTGAATTCCATTGACTAAATCAACTTTGCCTTTTTGGGCATGTTAGTGGGCAAAATCATACGTGCTATAGAAGAATATCAGAGCGATGATGTGTGCTCGAAATGACAAGGAGATAAAATGAAGAAAGCATCATATAAAGGAAATAAAGGTACTGTTAACGTGTAATTTTGAACACTTGCAAATATATTTAATGATTAATATTTTGATCTTTAAATTTTTATGGTTATATAACATGCAAAAAGAATGCAATGGGAATTTCTTAATGAAAATAAAAATATATGGGTGCTTTAATTTCCCCCATTAACTTTTGGCTGATACTGAGGGTGCTTTATAGCAACTTTTTGTGCCAAACAAAGTATAAAGCAGCATAATGAAAAGACAAGGCATAACAAGGTGCAGAGACAAAGTGCTGTGTGATGATAGGCACCTGGAGCTCTCGATGCCCCAGCATCTGTTCTTTTGGATATAATCTATTTGGGGAGTTCTCATTTCCATTTATGGCACGTTTGCATTATTCATCCTCCTTCTAGGTTATCTTTTGTAAGCACCACAAGTAAAGAGATGTCAAAAAAATCAACAGTGTTATAATAATTTGAAGTGCCTCTCCAACGATAATGAACAATTTTAGGGTTTGAATCACTGTTGCATTTACTTTTCACCTTCTATTTGTGTGCTCAACGTCTAGATTTGATCATTTAAAAAAAAAATAAAATAAACGAAGCCTATCTTTTAGTCATTGTAGACTTTTTCTCCTCTCATTATTATAGAAAGAATGAGTACACAAGTTATTAGATCAATTTTTTCGGTCTAACAAAAGGAATTGGACCTAACTTTTTTTAGTGGATAACCATGAGAAACTAGCTGCTACTAAGACAAACTCTTATTCCTTTGTTCACACTAGGGTTGGAATTGATTTAACTGTTGTTCTTTTGGATATACATGGATTTTTCAACGGTAGATATGAAGAGTTTATCATCATCTTTTTGTATATATTCCAAATTCTTCCGGTAGGATATTGCAGAACTTGACTAAGACAACACCTCATGTCTTTATGCTTCTCGATTTTGGGACTGTTTTGACACTTGTTACGCAACCTTTCAAGATGGGAACCCGGAATTTGTTTTTCCGGACTCTATCATAATATATATCAAATCACTGTAGAATTGATGACGTGGAGTAATGATGTGGACAAAAAGCTCATAATCTGCTTTTTCACGTCACCTACTCTTGTTTCCTCTCCTCGGCTCGGCTGCTCCATGACCTTTATTTGATTTTATACTCTCTCTCTCTCTTTCGGTTGTGCACTTTTTTCCTTCTCTTCCCACTGGTATATATTCCTTTCTCTTTCTCTCTCTCAGTACACCGCAAAAGAACAACCTCTCTCGAGTTCTTGGGAGACCCATTCCCTCAATCTCTCCAACCATTTCATTTCACAATCCCCCTCTCATCACACCGCAAAACAACAGTCTCTCTCCGATTCTTGAAGACCCCTTCCCTTAATCTGTCCAACCATTTCACTACATAATCTCTCTCTCAGAGTGGGATATAAATCCATTTCTTGATCTTATGGAAAACCCTAGCCATGGCGTCCAAGACTCAAAAGGGATCAAGCTCTTTGGAGCAACAATCACTTTGCAAGGATTTAGGGATCAACAGGTCAAGAGTGAAGCCCCAATTAGCACAAAAACGACGACGGCGATGACAACGATGACGGCATCAACAACCAACAGAAATCAAGATGCACTCGCAGAGGCAATGAAGAGGCCAGACAAGATCATACCATGCCCGAGATGCAAGAGCATGGAGACCAAATTTTGCTACTTCAACAACTACAATGTCAACCAGCCCAGGCATTTTTGCAAGGGTTGCCAGAGGTACTGGACTGCTGGCGGGGCCCTGAGGAATGTCCCTGTTGGGGCTGGCCGCCGGAAGAGCAAGCCACCGTGCCGGGGAATGGATGGGTTCCCAGAGAGTTGCTCTTTCGAAGGGTCAGAGGTAAACCATCATCAATACTATGATTTGGATTATGGGGTGGTGGAGAATTGGCACCAGTTGGTTCCACAAGGCGCTTTCCAACATGTTGTTAGGGTCAAGAGGAGGAGGAATGGGGATCAAAGCTATTGATAGTTTTGATACTTTTAAGTCTTCTTCATCTGTTTTCCTATTTTGTTTCAGTGATATCAAGATTTTGAAGAGGGTATAATCAACATGACCTCTCTGGTGGTGGGGTGTAAATTCTGAAATGTGGTAGATGATGTACAGGCTGGACTTTGTAGTTTTTATAAACTTCCGAAGCATTTCATCTTCTGGTCCATAGATGGATAAGAATTACATTCTCGGCTGTTTCCTTTCCTTTTTTTCGTTTTTTCTAATAGAGAGGATAGGGAAAAGAGATGGAGGTTATCTCTAACGTTGAAAATTCTAGGATGTTTAGTCAGCGTTGGTGGTCTTGGTTAAGAATCAATGGTTTGGTAATACAACTAATCAATAATAATATTAAAAAAAAAAATAGCTGGTATTGTTACAATAAGCAGACCGACGGATCTTTTCTTTCTCATAACACAAGTTATTAGGAATTTCGACTTAACTAGTTGATTCACAATAATTTCGCAAATCGAGACACATTTTTTTTTTCATAGCTTTTTAATATTTGATGTTCCTAGAGTCTAATTTTCCTAACTAGATATCTAACTTCCATTGGATAAATTGTTGAAGCTCCAATATCTTGCAGATTGGCGAAGGTGAATAGGATAGTTTATCAGGAAGCCAAAAAATAAAAATAAAAAAAATATTAATACTACTAAAATCTACATGTGACTCATTCAATATGTTCACATCATTGTGCTTCTTCAATAGAAAATGCTTTGATATTGAAAAGCAAAGCAACAAAAAACGAGAGGAGAAATGTCCCATTTGATTTACTGACGAATTTACCAAGTGGGTCGCTCTTTTCTGTGTTTATTATTATTTTTTTTTTAAGGAAAAGACCAAATGGACGGACAAACATGGTTGAGCGACCAAGAAAAAATGCAACCTTAGCTACAGACCAACATTGGTCTTTGCAGAAGAAAAAGGCACGCCTTATACGGACGAAACATCAAAATCAAATGCAAAATAACAAAAAAGTCGAGGAGAGAGAAAAAGATATCTACAAGAAATGAAAAGCTGTAAATTACCTTCTTTGATAGGAGAAAATTTCTTCCATTCAAACTTTTGATTAGCGGGTCAAAAAGATATAGACATAAGTTTTCTCCAATCATAGATGAAGAAATGAGATTAAACTTTATGCCTTAGAACATATGTACATGGGGTGCACAAAAAAGCATGTAAAATGTGCAAAATCGATATGTCAGATGTATTTCAAGGTGGATATTAGAGTTTGCAAGGTAGGTTTTAGAATTAGAAATTTCAGAAACAATAAGTACGGGTAGGTACTAAGGTTTAACGTCATAATATACCATGTGCCCTTTCTATACCCCCAGTTTATCTACGTTTACAATCAGCAGAATGGAATAGGTTTTCATGTGAACTCACATATTTGCATACTGAGAAGAAGTCAAATCCAAAAAGGTAGCCAACATGGGCCATGGTCCCTAAGGAATTAGGTAAAGCCTTTTATCCAAAGGTGGGCTTGTATCAATGGTGGTTGGAAAAGTTTTCAAGGTAAGCTTTAAAATTTGTTGATTTTGTGCTTTTAAATTTTAAAACTTTCAATTCATGCATTTACTTATCAAATTTGTGCAATTTTTTTTTTTTACATAAACCCATTAAAGTGTCACATGACTTTTATTATTATTATTATTATTATTATTATTATTATTATTATTATTATTATTACTACTTTTCAATGCTATTGACTAGGGCAAGGACGGTTGCCCTCGCCCGTTCGTGGAGCAGGTTAGCCCCCCTCATGGTGACATCAATGAGGGTTGCCAATGAAGGAGAGGTAGCATTGTTGTCCTCAATGGCCCTTCTTTCTTCTTCTTCTCTTCTTCTTCTTCTTCTTCTTCTTCTTCTTCTTCATTTTTTAAAATTATTTTTATTTTAATTTTTTTAGTTTCTTTTAGTTTTAGTTCTTAATTTAATTTCTTTTTTTTTTTTTCTAAAAACCAATTTTTTTATTTGATATGGCACCAATGGCTGACGTCATTGCGTGCCGAGAGAGCTCCGTCACAACTTTAACTAGGGGTGAGCATCGGTCTAGGATCAACCCCAGACCAACCCCGGACCAACCCAACCCTGCCGGTTTTGGTTTGGTTCTCAAGAAGACCAGGTCAATCTTTGGTCCTGGAATTCCTGGACCAGCACTGTGCTGGTTGGTTCTCGGTTCTGGGAGTTTAGAGTCAATCAAACTCGGACCAACTTGATTATATACGATTCTATATATATATATATATAATATATTATTTATAATTTTTATAATTTTTTATATGTAGAAAATTTTAAAATAAACGGCACCAACAACATTAAATAGCTCCTTAGAAAGAGTTCAAGTAATTTTACACTATTTTTTAACAACTTAGATCTTTTAATGTCTTTTACGGCATCGATCGTTATAATTTACAAATGAGGAAAATATTTTTGTGAGGAGTTCTCACGATGTTCAAAAGGGCATAAATAACTCCTCACGGCATTCTCATCTAGTACTCATTTTCTTTTGTTTTATTTGTCATTTTAGTCTTTAATTTGCCAAAATGAAAGAAACAAATTTTCGCTCACCACTCGACACTCGCCTCACTTGCTTTAGGTCACTTGTGTTGCTCGCCACTGATGCTCGCTTGGCTTGTTGCTCCCTACGCAAACACTTGACTCTCACCCCACTCGACACTCGTCACTCGCCTCGCTTAGCTGACCTTGCTTGTCACTAAACCCATAGGGTTGGTCCGGTCTTTGCTCGCCTTTTC
Source organism: Eucalyptus virginea (assembly GCA_014182375.1). NCBI lineage: Eukaryota > Viridiplantae > Streptophyta > Magnoliopsida > Myrtales > Myrtaceae > Eucalyptus > Eucalyptus virginea. The sequence continues at coordinate 7,439,187 of CM024517.1, read as the reverse complement.
AGGGAGTACGAAAAATGAAACAAAAAATTATCAATTGGTCTCAGGTTGACCCTGGAACCGGACCAAACCCATTGGGTCAGTTCGGTTTTCGATTGTCTTTTTAGAGAGTACAAAAAATGAAATAAATAAATTATTGGTTTGTCTCGGGTTGATCCTAAAACTGGACTGAACCCATTGGGTTGGTCCAGTCCTCGGTCCCAAGCTCAATGGGGTTGGTCTTCAGTCCCAAAAATTAAGGGCCAGCAATGTGCGGGTTGATTCTAGGATTAGGGGGTGGGCCGGCCAAATCCGGACTATGCTCACCCTTAACTTTAACGACTACATAGGAATAAAAAAATTAATTAAAGAAGTCATGTGGCATTTTATATTCATGTAGTTAATAAGAGTTAAGTAAAATTTTATTTTTATGAGCTAAAATGAATATTTTCGGAATTCAAGTACATGGGGTTAACACGGTTTAGAACTTCCGTGGAAATTACGCTAGTAGCGGTTTAAGCGTGCGAAAAACATTGGGCTCATGACCCCAGCCCACTTCCTTTATAAGCTCCATAGATGAATAAATCCTTTCCACATGGACTGCGAGGCGGGGAGAGGTGGATAGTATCGATCCTCGGGACCACCAGTCCCCCTGGCGATTTGATACTGCCATTCTCGATCGGTCGATTCACTTGTGAGAGGAGCTTCTTGCGAGCTTGCGTCGGAATAGTACAGTAACTCTCCGTGACTGTTGAGTGACTGTTTGCGATTGAGGCTCTTTTGCTGGTCAACAGCTCGTCTTTGTAGCTTGGCGCTTCCGGCCATTCTCCTCCAGCCGCTCGTTACCATTTTCCATAATTGTTTAGATGGAGAGATTAGGGTATTATGAGGCAAGAGAAATCTGGGCTGTTGAAAAAGGGGGGCTCTAGTAGTTGAGATCTATTGAGTTCATAATCACTAATGGACTCTAAAGGTGCGTTTAGTAACGTTTCTGTTCAAAAATTATTTAGGGAACAAAAATAGAATAAACTATTTTTGTTCCGAAGAACAATTTTTGAACAGAAAAACACGTTTGGTAACTGTACAAAATTTATGTTCTTGGAATGAAAAAAGAACGAGAAACATGTTTAGTAAACTTGTATAATTTTTTTGTTTCTTTTAATTTTTTTATATTTTTTTTTTTTTTATTTTTCATTTTTCTTTTTTTTTATTTTTATTTTTATTTTTTTCTTCCTTTTGGCCGGTCATCGGCCTGACCATGGCCGGCGACCGGCCGACAAGGGTCGGCTGCCTTGCTAGATCTAGGGAGCTCGAGCTCACCTAGCTAAGGTGAAGCCTAGCCTCGCTAGGGGCCGGTGACGCTAGGCCTTGTTAGGGGCTGCCGACGCTTTGTGAGGTCGCCGGCCCTGACGGCCGGTCGCCGGCGACGCCCGACCTAGCGGTGGCTCGGTGAGGCCGAGCCTCGCCGGGCCGGTTGAGGCCGAGCCTTGCCGGGGCCGGCGGCCTCGCCGGCCCTCAACGGCCGGTTGTAGACCATGGCCGAGGCCGACAACCGGCCAAAGAAAAAAGAAGAAGAAGAGAAGAAGAAAATAAAAAGGAAAAAAAATAGGAGAGAGAAAAGTTGTTTCTTCGGAGGTGTTCTGGGAACAAGAAACAAGTTTTTCTTGTTTCTGTTCCAAATTTGTTTCCGAGAACAAAAAAAATAAATTTGAAACAAAAACGTAAACAAACGCGTTTCTATTCTTTTTTTGTTTTCGGAAAAAAAAAAGAAAAAGAAATTGTATTCATAACCAGAAAGAAAGAACACAAACAAACAGCCCCTAACTGTGATTGTGACTCTGTGAACGATGGCTGGAAGGCAAGCACGAGGACAAACCCGTGGATGAGCGGGAGGGCTTCAGTCTCTGAAAGATGATCTTGTGGCGGGAAGAGTTCTTGTGCTAATCCGACAGGGTTCACAAAAAGTTCCTCTTTAGCTCATCGAGAAGGACAGTATGGAATCATCGGTGGGCTTGCCGGTCTTAAGATCCTTATACTCAACCGCTCCTTGTGTTGGGACGAATTTGACTCGTGCCGCTGCAAGCAAGTTATTGATTCCTCTGCCAAATCCATTCCAGAATATCCTCAACATACTTTTAGAAGAAAAATCTCATTTTTTTCTTTTTTTGATTTCTTTTCGGTACTTCATTGTTTATTTTGCTTAACATTCTTTTCTTTAATGTTATTCCTGATAATTTGAATGACTGTCAAATACAAAGTTAAAATAGGGAGACATCACATAAGCAAAGATTAAATTAAAATATTATCTGTGGTTGGAAAATAAAATTTTATTTCAACAACTTGTATGGGCTTTCATGATTTGAGTTTAAAATCCTGGTTTGAGATTGCAATATTCATAGAATAAACATTCATCCTTTTTTTTTCTTCTGATAAGTGAAGTGGCTATCGATAAAAGTGTTGACACCTAAATTTTTACTTAACAGACTTCACATTTTATAAGTATATCAAACTGATTTTTAGTTAACCCTAATCATGCTCGAATTTGAGTAATTGAGGGTGCAAGAAGGTAATTTTGGTCAGCCTAGAGAAATAATATATTGGAGAGAAAAGGGGATATTTTGGTTAGTTGATTGAAAAAAAAAGTGAGTGTATTATTATTATTTTTTTGGTCAGAGGAGTGTATCAGTAAAGGGGGTGGAAATAGCCCCTTATAGTTTTGGTCAGCACAAGTTAAAATTGTGCAAAATTGAGAAATTGTCTTCAGAATATACTTGGACTAATGAAGGAATGTTACTCTCGCCCATGATATGAGAAGAGGGATGGAGGAATTGGGCACTTCAGAAGAAGAAATTTTGGAAGAAAATAAATTGGAAAAGATGTGATGATCAGCCATATAAGGAAGGAAAAGATAAAAATAATTTCCTCATACTTGAGGTCAAGATCTCTGTAAGAAGGAAGGAGACGAATCAAGAAAGGACAAGTCACTTCTTTCCATGCCTTTCTTCGGCAAATTCGGCCATAAGGTGCTAGAGATCACGAGAGGGGATTGTGGGAATTGACTGGAAACGAAAGATTCATAGAAGCAAGCAAAATTAGAGAAGGAAACAAGGAAACAAGTCCCAAGAGGGAAACAAAAATACTATAAACAAGATTGGCAGCTGGGAATCTCGGCATTTCATGGGCAGATCACGGCTGAAGGGCAAAGATAATCGCAGGGAATTCCCGGTGATGGATGGAAAAGAGTTCGGGCAAGACCGGAGGCCATGATGGAACGCTTTGTTTGGATCTGGTTTGCACGCTCGTTTCCACTTCAATAGAGTGCTGGATGTCGCTGTTCATCTCATGGGCTGGCCATTCTGGACAGCAAGCGTTCTGCTCTTAGTCCAGCTTCGTAGTACGCCTCGGATGGTGCCGGGTGTCTCTTGTCGATCGGTTGCCTGTTTGCGCATTATTTCTCTTGTTCGAATCGTATTTAATTCAGATTCTATTTGATTTTCCAGCTTTTCGTTGTATCAGTTTTTGTTTCTTTTCAAGTGTGTACTGATGTCCTCCTTGCAGGAGGCTTAAGATTTAAAGCACCTTGCGAATATGAGCAGCAAATAAGTCTCCGCGGAACTTTTCGCTCCCAACCTCTCTGGGTTTTCCTCTACCTTCTGGTAGCTTCGATCTCTCGGATTGGAGGCCTTCGTCTGTGTTTTTTCCGTTTAATTGACCCACCTTCATCGCTGTGAAATCCTCCATCTTCCATTCCCATGATCGCCATCCACGGACCAACCAATCTTTCCACTGAATCCCGATCCTTCATCCGGTAACCCTAATTTTTGGCTCTTTGTCCGCTTTCTCTTCTGGGCTTCCTCGATTCTCCTCTCTCTTCTTTTCCTTCGCTTTATATTTCCCCTTCCATTCCCTTCCTTCGGTCCAGCACAATCGACCATTTCACCAAGCCTCAACCCACCCCGTTTCCCTTGCGACTGGTGGTTGCCATGCCTTGCTGCGATTTGGGCTTCCTCTGCTGCCTAGTTGCTGGTCAAGTGCTGGAAGATGTCTACTCGCACCCCGACCAGAATAGTTAAGCATGCACAGGTTCTCTTGTAGGTCCCCGATGCTTCTCAAAGCTTCCCCCTGGTGTCGGATCAGAGTCTGAACACCTTTTGTCCCCTCAGGTTGTCTTTTTACATCTCTCCTAGTGCTATTATAGTCAAGCTAATGGTAGATCCTAGTACATAATCGAGCCGATTAGAGGCGCTTTGTAAAAGTCTTGGTAACTTATGGTCTGAGGAAGATGTTATAAATGTTACTCAAGGAATATCGGCTGAAAAACTTGCGGAATGTAGACGTACCTTATTTGGCAAGCTCTATTCCCGTCCAAATGTTAATTTCCCGGCATTTCTTAAGACTATGAAATGGGCTTGGAAGACAGAAAATGTTTCGTGTACCGCATTAGAACCAGGATCTTTCTCGTTCACATTTAACTCTGAAGCTGAGAAACAGAGAGTCCTCGATGCTGTTCCTTGGTCTTTTTCCAGCAACCTCCTTGTGCTTCAGCAGTGTGACTTGGATATTCTTGATAATTGCTATGATTTCTCCCACTGCCTATTTTGGGTGCATCTATTTGGCCTCTCCTTTGGTAGAGTTACCACGGAGGTAGTTAGAGAAATTGCTTCAAGGATCGGCGAAGTGCTTGAGGTGAAGCTGGAAGCAAAAGGAAACGGCATATATAAGATTGGGAAGGCAAGGATTAAGCTCAACCTAGCTACACCTCTCAAGACAGGAATAGTTGTTAATTTAGGATGCAAAAAGTTGTGGATCGAGTTCAAGTACGAGAGGCTACCACACTATTGTTACTCTTGTGGTAGAATTGGCCACTACGCCACTGCTTGCAAGGAAATTCCTTATGAATCTACAAGATTGGATGAAGACCTACCGGGTAATTTTGGGAATTGGTTGCGAGCTGAAGCAAGGACACTAAGCCCGTATGGCAAAATCTTCTATGGCAAACAATCCCAGCTCATTGAAAAGAAGAAATGGTGCCAGAGACTCCCTTTCAAGCGGAAATCCATGAAACTCAGCAACCATCAAATGCAGGAAAGTAGGCCATTCTGCCTCCCCGATCACATCACTCTTATGAGGAAGAACAACAAGCTGGCCAACTTGTATCTTCCCGAGCCTTGACTATTATGGAAGGCAAATCTCCATAAAAGCGTGACAGCAGCTTCTTGGATGTTGAATCTATGCTCACCCTACATAATGAAAACCTCAAAGAAGCTGAAAGAGAGAAGTAGCCCTGTTTAGCATCAGGAAGAAGTTCAGTTAAAGGTAAAGCAAAGTCTACCAAACTTCCTACATCCAAGAAAGGAAAAAGATTCTGCCCGTATGGAGCTCAGTCCACAAAATCAATTGATGTTGAAAACTTACAACTCATAGAAATCCCGATCACGGAGGACGAGAAATCTACTCAATGGGCTTTGGTGGCTGGCCCTAATAAGCCACCAGTGCATTCATGAAACTCCTGAGTTGGAATTGTTAGGGATTGGGGTCTCCCCTGACAATTCAAGCTCTTAGAGTCCTTGTGACTCAAGAAAGACCCAACATTATATTTCTTATGGAAACAAAGAATCAAGAGCAGAAAGTTCAACGTTTGAGAAGAAGGTTTAAGGCTACACACAGCTTTATTGTGAATCTAGAAGGTTTATCGGGGGGTTTGGCTCTCTTTTGGGATGATCAGGTTTCTCTTTCAATCGAATCTCATTCTGATTTCTTTATAAATGTGCAATGTTTTCTGCATGAAAATAGACAGAACATGCAAATTACTTTCCTCCATGCTCCTAATGTATTTTGTGAACGCCTTATCCCCTGGGATGAACTACAAAGAATTAGTCTCTCCAATCACAGCCCTTGGATATGCATTGGGGACTTTAATGAAATATTATACCATTGGGAAAAGGTAGGAAAGAGGATGGCTGAACATGGTCGCCTTACTGCATTCAGGGACTTCTTATATGCTTGTTCATTGATGGATCTGGAAGCCAAATGGTGCACTTTTACCTGGACGAACAGAAGAGAGGGTGATGAAAATGTCAAAGAAAGGTTGGACAAAGCATTATGTACCATGGAATGGAGAATAGCTTACTCGAATGCTGAAGTTATAGCCTTACCAGCCATTGGTTCAGATCATAGTCCTCTTATCTTGTCAACTTTACCTGCTCTAACATGCAAGAGGTGACAGTTTAGATACGAACCATTTTGGGCGGAGGATGATGAATGTAAGAAAATTGTCAAGCGGACATGGGAGGCGTCCCACAGGAAGAACATGGTGGACAAAATATCTAATGTAGCGCTGCAATTAACGGCCTGGAGCAAAAAACGTTTTCCTAATGCTTCCAAACAAATTGAGGGGCTGAAAAATGAGCTTATGTTTCACATGAACAACCCTATTTTGAAGTATGATCAGAGCAGAATTCAGCATATACATAAAGAAATTGACTCGCTATGGCGTCAGGAAGAAATGTTTTGGGGTATCAGATCTCGAGTCAAGTGGCTGAAATGGGGGGATAGGAATACCAAATTTTTTCACGCGGCCACTATACAACGGAGAAACAGGAACCGTATCTCGATGCTACTGAATGCTGAAGGCGATTGGGTGAGAAATACTGAGAACCTAAAAAATATGACGGTGGATTACTTCAACAACTTATATACTTCGGTAGGATCGTGAAATTTCCAGCCTATTCTTGACCAAATCCCATCATCAGTTAATGCAGCTATGAACACAAAACTAACAGAAGCGGTGACTATGGAAGAAGTCTATGCAGCTACTCACCAAATGGGTGCTACCAAAGCTCCTGGACCGGATGGTCTGAATGGCCTATTTTTCCAACAGCATTGGCAAGACATAGGTGGGGATATTTTCAGGGAGGTGCAGCTTTTCTTTGAGTCTGGAACCATAAACCCAGCCATTAATAGAACCCGAATTACTCTTATCCCTAAAAATACAAACCCAGAACGGTTAGAACAATTTCGGCCCATAAGTCTGTGTAATTTTATTTACAAAATCATTTCTAAAATCCTCACAAATAGACTCAAACCTTTCTTACCAGACATCATTGCTGAGGAGCAGAGTGCTTTTGTCAGGAGTTGGCAAATTCAGGACAACATTCTAATTGTTCAAGAAGTTATCCACCGGTTGCGAACTCGAGATAGGAGGAAAAAATTTCAGGCCATTCTTAAACTCGACATGCAGAAAGCTTATGATAGAATCGAATGGGACTTCCTGCAGGAATGTTTATATAAAATGGGATTTAGTGCTGATTGGGTGAAGTTGGTTATGCAATGTGTTACCACAGTATCATATATCATCAATCTTAACGGTGAATCTTTACCCTATTTCAAGCCATCTCGAGGTATTCGTCAGGGGGATCCATTATCACCATATCTGTTCATTATTGTAGCTAACGTCCTATCTTATATGATGAAGAAAGCAATAGCAGAGGATACAATTCAAGGCATCAAGCTAAACCGGACTTGCCCAACCCTGTCCCACCTACTATTTGCCGATGACTCTATTGTCTTCCTAGATGGCACAGTACAGGAATGTCAAAACTTGTCAACTATACTCCATCACTACTGCTACGCATCTGGTCAAGCTATAAACCTCAACAAATCAGGACTGTTTTTCAGTAAAGGGTGTCCAAATAGCCTTAGAAGAAACATGTTATCGGTGCTGCGAATTCCAGAAATTACAAAAATTGGGAAATATTTAGGAATCCCTTCAGACTAGCGGTCCTCAAAAAAAGATATGTTCGCATGGATATTGGCCAGGGTTAACTCGAAGTTGGAAAGTTGGAAGGATAATTTACTTTCAAGAGTTGGAAAGGAGATTCTTCTCAAAGCGGTAGTTCAGGCGATACCTCAATATGCTATGTCAATCTTCAGAATCCCAATTTCCATTATCAAAGCAATTGAGAGGAAAATCGCTAACTTCTGGTGGTGAAGCTCTAACAAGAATTCTGCTCTACACTGGCGTAAATGGGATACTTTAAAACTACGTAAGGACGAAGGCGGCCTTGGCTCTAAGGATCTACAAGCTTTTAACACGGCTATGTTAGGGAAACAAGCCTGGAGGATTTCTCAGGGTCCGAATACACTCTTAAACCAATTCATGAAAGGTCTTTATTTCCCAAATTGTAACTTTTGGCAAGCAGGGAAAGGCTCTCATCCATCGTGGGGATGGCAGAGTTTATTGGATGGAAGAAATGCAATTGCTCCCCAAATTATATGGGCTGTGGGTAATGGACAGAAAATCTCCATTAGAGAGGATAAGTGGCTGAAATTAGGAATGATTGGAGAAAGGGCGAGCCCAAATGAACCTACCAAAGTTGCTGAATTGATTGATTTTGAAGCTGGAATTTGGAAGGAAGACCTCCTGCTGTCCTTATTTGATGAATCCCTAGCAACAGCAATTAAGGAAACACCTTTCGGACTCCCAACTACCGAAGACAAATTGGTTTGGGCAAATAACAAATCCGGAACCTATATGGTAAAGAGTGGCTACTTTTCAAATAGGAAACCAGACATTCATAGAGAATCTATACCAACAACATCACACCAATTCGACCCACTCATTTGGAAGCTTATTTGGAACTCTGTGGTACAACCAAAAATAAAATTCTTTTTATGGAGTGCATGCCAGAATGCGCTTCCTACCTTGGATAATCTTTATAGGAGAAAGATGGTACCTGAACCGCTATGCCCAATATGCAGGTTGGAACCTGAGACGATTGAGCACACTTTACTACTCTGCCCCTGGACGACCCAAGTTTGGAACGACCCAACCCTGAAAACATGCACAGATCGTGTTGGCTTAACAAGATTTGACGATTGGTTGTCTAAATATTTTGTGAGGCAAGGTCACTCAAATAAGTTTGAAATGGTTGCCACAGTTCTTTGGTGTATATGGAAGGATCGGAACCAATTCATCTTCAGTCATCATAACTTAAACCCGCACCGAACCCTGTTCAAAGCCACCACATCAAAGGACTGTTTCTCTGCTTGGAATAGAAAAGCCCCAAAAAAGAATCAACGCCGAAGGGAATATGAAAAATGGCATCCTCCAGCCCCTGGAACTCTCATAGTCAATATAGATGCCTCATTTGAAATTATTTGTGATACCAACATGTCGCCGGAACGTTATCCAAAGGAAGAAAATAGACCTACATCACCAAGTAGAGAGTCAAGAAGTCCAGCCTCGACCCATTGCGCACCTGTTCAGAATAGAGCTACAAGTACAGATCAGCCCATCCCTCGTCGAAGTAATACCCATGAAGGAGCACCTAGGATGCAGAACATACACAAAGCAATGGAGAACAATAGTCAATCCCTACATCAAAGCTCAAATGAAGTGGCCCCCTTACCATCTGCATAGCCAGATGAAGATCATAGCCTACTCGGGATGTACACCATAGAGCTGAAGAGGAAACACCGATTGATTCCCATCCCTATAACAGCAAGTTCCCGCCTGTGCTACACAATGCAGGGGATGTGGAAGATGGTCGCCTTCACCCAACCCGAGGAATCATCGCCGCCGAACCCTCTGCCTCTGCAACTGATGATCAACATCTCAAGTTTTCTACATCTGCAACCGAAGATCAAGATCTCAGATTCACCAGATCTGTATACCCAGCACCATTGCAGCACAAATGGCCAGCGAAAGATGCCCATTATGGCATGCCTCGCGCTTCGGATCATAGAGAACGAAGGTCGTCTGCCTCTGCAACCGAGGAAACAACCCTCAGATCTACCGGATCTGATTTCCCAGTACCACAGCAGCATCTCAGAGTCACTATCGAGGCTCAACGCAGCAGGCATTGCGACCCGGAAGAAAGGGAAGGAGAACGGATGAACCAACGTACCTGTGCTGTGGAAGAAGGCCCGCGTCCCAGACCAGATCTCACCGGTCGCACTCCCTTGACCTGCGGAACCATGGCCGCCGAGGATTTTACCCTTGTAACTGAGGAATAACCTCTCAAATTCACCGGATTTGCACATCCAGCACCACTGCAGCTCGGAAGACCCAGGAATGACGCCCACCATGGCAAGCTTTGCGGTTCGGAAGAGACAGAAGACCTTCCTCTGAGTCTCGGCACCGGCAGCATCGCAGCTACGCCTTCTGCCTCTGCAACCGAAGAAAGAAACCTCAGATCTACCATATCTGACTACCCAGCACAGCAGCAACATCACAGCATCATCACCGACGCTCACCATGGAAGGCATTGCGATTCGGAAGAGAGGGAAGAAGAAATGAACAATACACACACCTGTGCTGTTAAAGCAAGAGAAGCCCCTCATCCCGGACCTCATCCTACCCAATGAGCTACAAGAAGACCTCTATCTTCGGCATTGGCCCACGCCCCATCCAGAGAGTCGACGGAAGTTGGCTTCGGCTCTTGGCAGACAAGATCTTCTTCTTTTGGTCCTCAGCATTCAAGATCAAGACCTCGGGCTACTATTGCTTGTGTCTGCAGAGATTCTTTTGGTAGAATTCGAGATGGGTTTGCAAAGCATATTGAGGTAAGTTCGACTGAGCAAGCGGAGGCCGTCGCTTTGGTTGAAACCCTAGATTTTATCTCTTCAAACCTAATCCTGAATTCCCCAGAAAAAGAAATACTTCTTTTATCTGATTGTCGGTTGCTGGTGGAGAGTCTACAGTCGTCATCTACTTTAAATTGGTCAGTGCAACCCCTTGTGGACCGGGCCAAGCACAAATTGGAGACTATTTCGGGTCTTTCTTTAGCTCACTGCAGTAGGAATTCTAATCGGGTTGTTGACTGGGTTGCAAAAGCCCGGCGTTTTGATTTCCTTCCTAACAACTGGGCGACTAGTCCCCCTTCTGCTCTTTTAGATCTACTTTGTACTGATGCTCATGCTGTATTACCTTTGCCTATTATCTAATATTATCAGCTTTGTTTCTCGTTAAAAAAAAAAAAAGCACCTTGCAAATAGTTGAGTTGCAACTCCTAAAGCAAAATCCAAATCGGATAATTAATCAAGAAAGCCGAACAGTAAGGCTTTGGGAGCCCGTGTTAAGCACAAGCACCACCTCGCAAGATGGATCACTTGTGCCTGCTTGATGATCCGTTCAACTCTCTTTGGGTTACTCCAGGAGGGTCGTGATGAAACGTATCATAGAGTCATTGTAATTCGTCAATTTATCATGCCCAAATTGAGTTGTATTAAAAGGCTTTCTAATACAAGTGCGACAATTTTTAAAGGAGGTATAATTTTCATTTTTAATTTTCTTAATGTGTTTTTATGCACAAGTTATTTTCACTTCTAGTTTCTTCACTCAAGGTCCATCCCTACTAGAAGCTGATCTGATCTATTTCTTTATTTGTGAGAATAACTACATCAAAAGTCCTATAATCTGTCGAAAAAATGTAGCAAAGTCCTAAAACTTTCCAAAATGTAATTAAATTCTAAAATTTGTTCAAAGTGGTACAAATGAGTTTATTCGTTAATTTCATCTAATATAGCTAACAAAAAATGTTGATGTCATTTTTTTTTTCTTTAAGACACATGGTGCAGACGTGGCATCCACTAAGTGCCACATTATGCACGTCAGAAAAAGATTATAAACTGAAATATTAAAAAGTTTGATCGAGCAATCATCTTCTTGTAGAGTTTTGGTTTGACTAGTTTCCCTGTAATGTAAGCTCTGGATCAAAAGAAAAAATTTGGTACCCAAGTTGTGCTAGTTAGCAAGATACTAGTTCATTCATTGGGTGTCCGTGTCGTACATGGACCCACTGTCAGAAAATATTCAAACTCACTTACGAGCATCTCTCTCCACTCCATGATCTCTCTCCACTTTTCATGCTCTGCTCTCTCTTTCCTAACGACTCGTACGACAACTCTACTCTCTTTCTCTCCCACCCGGCTCATGATCGAGCTCTCATCTGATGAACCACACCGCTGCCTCCAGCTCCCGTCCGTGGCCTCCATCGTCACCAAATTGCTGCTCATCTTTCTCTCTCTAAAACCTTCTTTGATGACGTTCCGATCTCTCTCTTTCCCTTCCGATTCATGCAACACATTGCTATGCTCTCTACCAGGCTGCTACGCTCTCTACCACGCCACCACCTCTACCTTCACAGGTCAATTCCATTAAAAAACACGAATTTTAGGTGTTGTCCCAAATCTAGTCCGAACTTTATTTTGTTTAAAAAAAAAAGCATGAACTTTAGATGTTGTCCCAAATTTGGTCTAAACTTTATTTTGTCTAAAAAAAAAGCACGAACTTTATGTATTGTCCAAAATCTAGCCCGAACTTTATTTGAGACAAAATAAAGTAAGTCTATTACAAATAGGCTTCGCATCTCTATTTAACTACAAGATACACACGCTTTTAATATCTTTAATCTTCTACTTCTAACCTAGCTTCTGACATTTGTTAATTGATCTAATGGCCCTAGTTATGTGCCTCGTCCCCTGGAACTGAAGCTGCTGAATTATTTTTCCCATGAGAACCATCTGTAAAGTTCAATTCATTGGATGTCATACTTAAATTTAACACTTCCTCTAAACACTCGAATGCAGCATCGTTTTGCTGTGTTGGATATTATTGCTGACGTGGAAATACCACGTTGGATGACTGTGGAATGAGAGTTAACGGAGGGCTAGATTTAGGACATAAGTGAAAGTTTGCGCTTTTTTTTTTTTTTTATAGACAAAATAAAGTTCAGGCCAAATTAGGGACAACACTTAAAATTATTGTTTTTTTTTAGACAAAAAAAAGTTTGGGCCAAATTTGGGACAACACCTAAAGTTCGTGCTTTTTTTTTTAGACAAAATAAAGTTTGGGCACCACCCGTGGTGACGGCGTAGTGGTTGAGCGCAGGTTCCTTTCGGGAGAGGTCCTGAGTTCGAATCGTTGCGTCGTCTGCCTTGCGAGAAAGGAATCAATGACTTGCCCGGGGCAAAAAGGGTGGTAGTGACTCTACTTGTTCTTCCGGGTTTACTCCTCCGTGAAGCAGCGCACAAAGATTCCTTGGGTACAAAAAAATAATAATAATAATAAAAATAAAGTTTGGGTCAGATTTGGGACAACATCTAAAGTTCGTGTTTTTTTTTTTTTATGGAATTGGCCCCTACCTTCACCTCAAAAGATACAGATTTTCCAATTTCCTCCAAAATGTGTGTAGTTTTTGCATTGGTTTATAAATTTGGGGATATATTTTGAGGGGTATTTTTTCTATATAGTGACAAATCTACTCTCTTTGGTCTGACAAGCCATGCGGCTAACGCTGCCTCCTCATCTATTGCCTCCATTTAATATTTCCAAATCGCTGCTCATCTCTCCTTCAAAATTTAGGGTTTTCGTTTCTTTTCTTGGAAATCAAAAAAAGAGACCTCGAAAGGTATAGATTTTCCAATTGGGATCGTTTTTAGTGGTTTTTGTTGCTAATTGAATGAATAGTTGGCATGATTTGGTATAATTTCTTTGATAGACGTATGTTTCTACCGGCGCTATAAGTCGTCCGTGTATACGTTTGCATAAACTTCTAACAATGAGAATATGGTGGGGTTGTTTACTGAATTACGTTGTTTTCTTGTCGAGGCTGGCGGACCATTGTGTCTTTAGTATTCGGGTTGTAGTTAAAGTCAGATTGAATGGTGTTAAAATTTTTGTTGGTGCTTTAGGATCGGAAAAAGTGCCAAAAAAGTCCTAAACATTTTTTTGGTGTCGATTTAATCCTAAACCTTTTTACGTTATGCCAATTCAGTCCTTTCCGGCCAATTTTGGCCGAATTTTGCTAACTAGACGCCGGCCGGCTGACGTGACTTGATCGATCTTGCCGACGTAGACAACTTTTAATAATATTTTAATATTTTTAATATTTTTCTTTTTTTTTTTCTTATTTCTCTTATTTTTATTTTTATTTATTTTTTCTTTTTTTCTTCCCTCTTCTTTCTCTAGCGGTCGCATGGGACCTCGGTGACCTCACCGGTCACCTTGCTAGTGGCCGCGAGGGCGGCCTCGCACCGGGCGGCGAGGCTTGCCCTCAAGGCCTAGGCGGCAAAGGCTTGCCCTCGTCGGATCTAGCGAGGGTCGAGCCTTGCTCGATGGATCGCCACCATGGGGAAACTAGGTGAACCGAAGCCACCCGACCGAGGACACCCCGAGCCCCGTAAAACCCTAGAGACAATGATGACGAGTGGAGGGAGGAAATTTCTAGGGTGAGATTGGGATCAGGGAACGGAGCGGGGAGAGCTAGCCTTGCGCCCGAGCGGGCGGGGCTTGCCCTCGCCGCCCTCGAGGCCTAGGTGGTGAGGCTCACCCTCACCGGCCATGGGCGAGGCTCGACCCTCGCCAGATCGGCGAGGGCGAGCCTCGCCGCCCAGCCGCGAGGCCGCCCTCGCGGCCATTGGCGAGGTGGCCGGCGAGGTCGACCTCGACCTTGCCGGCTGTTGCCTCGGTTGGTTGCCGAGGTCCGGCGACCGGCTGGAGGAAAAAGAGGAAGAAAAAAAAGAAAAAAGAAAAAAGTGAAAAAGAGAAAATATTAAAATATTATTAAAAGTTGTCCACATCGGTGCCGATTAGGTTACATCAGCCGGTTGGCGTCCGTCAGCAAAATCCGATCAAAATTGGCCGAAAGGACTAAATTGACACAACGTAAAAAAGTTTAGGACTAAATCGGCACCAAAAATGTTTAGGATTAAATCGGCACAAAAATAAAAGGTTTAGGACTTTTTGGCACTTTTCCCCTTTAAGATATGTAGGAGCTGTTTATAAGCTAAGTTGGATTTATTTGCAGTTTTTCTCAAGTTTTGTTCTTGCAATGAGTTTTTGCTTTGTTAGCATTATGGCATTTGTATCTCAACCAATGGACTGAATTACAAGAGATTGAAATCCCTGGGTTGTTTACTGAATTACTTTATTTTCTTGTCAAGGGTGGAGGATGATTGTGTTTCTAGTATTTACAAGTTTTCTCAAGTTTTGCTCCTGTCGTGAGTTTTTGCTTTGTCGGCATAATGGCATTCATGTATATGTCTTGTTATATCTCTGCCAATGGACTGTATTACAAAAGACTGAAACGTGGGGTTGTTCACTGAATTACTTTTTTTCTTGTTGAGGCTGAAGAGCGATTGTGTCTCTAGTATACTTTCTAATGAATAATGACTAAACACTTGTAGATGCACAAATCTTGATAGCTACCACTTACTATAAATGTCGTACCTTCTACTAACTCTGCTCATTTACAAACCAGCGATACAATCAAAACTATAACACTAATCACTTTTTCGAGAACATAGAAAAGCTGAGAAACTCCAACACAAAAGTCTTCCATGCTCTAACTTTGTTTTTGCCTAATCGAGAAGCAATTGATGAGGATTCGTTCCATCCAATAATTGTGTGACTTCAGCCAACTGGTATGTGTTCCTGTAGAATCATTATATTCATTCACCCCAGAATGTTGAAAAGAGTTGAATGACCCTTGAATAAAGGATATACTTTTTGAATTCGAAACCTATTCTCCTTTGAAATTTTGTGGTTGACTTTAAAGTTTTATGAAAGTGGTGAGAGAATCAAAGCAATGCACTTTTCGACATCACAAAGGGGAATGACACTGTTTTTTTCTCTCTTACTAGATTTGGCATTACTAGCTAATTGTCCTCGTTGATGTTACTATAGCCTGTTTACATTTCTTGTCATGGTCAAACTTGTGGATGTTTAATGCTTGAATCAACTCCTTTGCTGTTTAAAATTAAGATCATATGATAGTCATCAATTGATTGACAAAGGTTATCTCCATTTATACATTTGTAGTTTTTAATAGTGAATTATGAGAGATTCTTACAATCTCTGTTTATCTATCTTTAAATTCATTTACACTAATATATCATTTATACCAAATGATGAATTAGATAGGATATGAAAATATCCAGCTTTATTATTGCAATTCACTAAAAAGTAGATATGATACAATAAAATATCTAAAATTCATATCATATCATGTCCAAGCTAGAAATTCAAGTGAAAGGACAAGTGAAAGGAAATGAGAAGGAATGAAGTAATTACCAGGAGAGAGAGTCCTTCAAGGTAAGGGAGAGGGACTTCAATGTGTGGCGCTCGAAGATGTCATGGCATTTGGGAATGAATTTAGAGGTGTTTTCTAAAAGGTGGGCCAAGTGATCCATCGATTAAAAGTGAGTTCTCCCCAAACCATACTTGAGCAACATTGGATTTTATTTTAGTTTTTATAACCTAAAGATTTTTAGGAGTCACCACTAGCCCTTCGGGGTCCACTGGGAAAACCAAACATTACGTGTGAGGTTCATCTTGTTTCCAATGCAACCAAGAGATTTTAGTTTCAAGAACTTGATTATGCTAATATCTATTAGCGCTTTTTTGGTATTTCTAACTTGGAAGATTGATTATCTATGTGATCATTACTTCTTTTTATCAATTATGATCCAAAAGGTGTTAACATTGCTAAAGTGATCATGTAAATGCCCTTGAAAGGTTTATTATGGTCCTAAGCCCCTAACCATTCTAGAAATGAAAATAACAAACAATTTGTTGAAATGTGATAGGAAACAACAGATTGTTGAAAGCTCTAAGTAAAGGTATGGAAAAATCAAAACTCAATATTTGTTCAGGCAAAAAATATATATGGCCATTTATAGAGCCTTGGAACAAGATCCCATGAACTAAATGGGAATTTAAATATGCATAAAATTATTCTAAATGCGAGAAACTATACTAAATAATTCCCACCTACACAAAACGGATTATTTACAAGAGTGGTCATTTATAAATACTAAGCATGGACCAACTAAGCACATGAATATTACATTAATCAAATTTGAAATCAACCTTTTCAAGATTGAAATTTGGTTTGGCATTTTATTAAACACTCCTAGATTGGTGAAGCTGAAAAAAGATTATCTATTTGGAGTTCAGAGAAAAAAAACTACGACCAATAAAGCTATTGAAATCTAGACGTGACTTATTTGATATGTTCACATCGTTGTGCAACTTCAAGAGAAAATGCTTTGATATTGAAAGGTAATGCAACAAAAACAAGAGGAGAAATGGGGCCAATTCCATAAAAAAGCACAAACTTTAGGTGTTGTCCAAAATCTGCCCAAAACTTTATTTTGTCTAAAACAAAAAAGCACGAACTTTATGTGTTGTCCCAAAGCTAGCCCAAACTTTATTTTGTCTAAAAAAGCACAAACTTTCACTCGTGTCCCAAATCTGGCCCTCCGTTAACACTTCCTCCAAACACTCAAATGTAGCATCGTTTTGCACCTCAACAAATTTGGACCTCTTCACAGTCGACCCATAGGGCAAATAGGAGGAGCGTGTTTACGGCAACACCTAGATCCATCTTCTCAGCATCAAGTCCAAAAGCATATCCATGGTACCATTTTGTATCAAAGGAGTAGATATCAAAGTTATTTATGACATTCAAAAAACAATTAGACTCAATGCACATTAACTTCACAACTCTCACGGGGCCAAAATTTCCGACGGAAACGACGTCTCCGAGTGATTGAGCTTGTGTATGTGCAAGAGCGAGTGTCTCTGTGTGAGAGAATGAGCGAGCAAGCCATTGTGCAAGATCTTCCAACGAATTGAAGACTCCTGTGTGCGAACTCGCTGAGGAAAGGAAACCCTAGAAAGAATTCTCCCCAATCTCATGAGTCATGCGTTAGAGAAGAAGAGAAAGCCTAAGAACAATTTTGTCTTTATAACCATGTTAGCTTGTTGTGTTGGATATTATTGTTGACGTGAAAATACCACGTCGGATGACTATGGAATGAGGGTTAACGGAGGGCTAGATTTGGGACGCGAGTGAAAGTTTGTGCTTTTTTAAACAAAATAAAGTTCGGACTAGATTTGGGACAACACCTAAAGTTCGTGCTTTTTTTTTTTTTTTTAGACAAAATAAAGTTCAGGCTAGATTTGAGATAACACCTAAAGTTTGTGCTTTTTAATGGAATTGGCCGAGGAGAATGTCACATTTGATGTACTGATGAATTTGCCAAGTGGGTCCCCCTTTTCTATGTTTTTTTATTTAGGAAAAGACCAAATGGACGGAGAAACATGGTTGGGCGACGAAGAAAACTAGCAGCCTTAGCTGCAGACTAACATTAGTCTTTGAAATAGATAAAGGCACGCCTTATGCGTACGAAACATCAAAATCAAATGCAAAATAACAAAAAGTCAAGGAGAGAAAAAATTATCGATAAGAAATGAAAAGCTGTAAATTTCCTTCTTTGATTAGAGAAAATTTCTTTAATTCAAACTTTTGATTAGCGGTTTTAAAAAAATATAGACATAAGTTTCGTCCAATCATAGATGAAGAAACGATATTGGATTTTATGTCTTAGACAATATGCACACAGGGTGCACTAAAGAACATGTGGAACGTGTAAAATTGATATGGTCGTGTGTATTCCAAGGTATATATTAGCTCTTGCATTGTAGGTTTTATAATTAGAAATTTCGGAAGCAATTAGTACAGGGTGGGTATTAAGGTTTGAAGTCGTAATATACCATGCGCCCTTCCTGTACCCCCAGTTTCGCTACGTCTACCATCAGTAGAGCGGAATAGGTTTTCATGTCTGAACTCGCAAATTTGCATGTCCAGTAGAAGTCAAATTCCAAAGGTAGCCCACATGGGCCATGGCCCCCTAAAGAATTAGGGAAAGCCTTTTATCCATCAGCGGACTTGTATCAATTGGGTTGGAAAAAATTTAGTGTAAGCTTTAGAATTTGTTGATTTTGTAAACTTAGATTTTTAAAACTTTCGATTCTTGCAATTACATTCTAAAACTTATTTAATTCGTGCAATTGAGTTCTCTACATAACTCTGTCAATTTTAAATGAAAAGAAACGACACACGTTTCTTTTTTATTATTACTTTTCAATCTACGTGGTTCTTTTATTCATTTTTGAAGCCACATTTAAAAAAAAATTAAAAATGAAAACTGAAAATAAAAACTCGTCCTAACTTTTATTATTTTTTTACTTTTTTATTTTAAAGTTTTAGTTTCTTTCCTTACGGATTTGGTTTTTAATTTACTTTCAGCTTTTAATTTTACCATATTTTTTATTTTTTAATTATTTTTAATATTTATTTGATATGGCACCTAAGCTTGATGTCATTATGCCTTCAGAGAAATCCATCACAACTTTAATGACTGCATAAGAATAAAAAATCAATTAAAGAAGTCATGTGGCATTTTACATCCATGAAGTTAACAAGACTTAAATGTACGAAATTTACAATTTTTATGACATAAAATGAACAGGATCAGAGTTCGAGTACGCGGAGTTAACATGGTCTAGAACTCGCGTGGAAATTACGTCAGTAGCGATTCAAGCGTGTGAAAAATTTGGCTCATGACTCCAGCTCATTTCCTTTATAAGCTCCATTTCACGGTGCCAGGATATAGATGAATAAATCCTTTTCACATAGACAGTGAGGCGGCCGAGCAAGTAGGTGGCGACTTTAGCAGCAACGCCATCAGATTCCTCCCAAGAGAAGGAGCAGTGGATAGCATCAATCCTTGGGACCACCAGTCCCTCGAGTGATTTGATTCTGCCCTTCTCGATTGATCGATTCACTCGAGAGAGGAACTTCTTGCGAGCTGTGTTAGAATAGTACAGGAACTCTTTGCGTCTTTCTGCGATTGACACTGTTTTGCTGGTCGACGGTTTGTCCCGCAGCTTGTGCCACTCGTTACCATTGTCCATAATTGCTTAGATAGAGAGATTCGCGTTTTATGAGGCAAGTGAAATCTTAGCTATTGAATAGGAGAGCTCCAATAGCCGAGATCTGTTAAATTCATAATCACCGACGTACTCTAACCGTGACTGTGACTTTGTGAACGACGGCCAGAGGAGAATGGCTGGAACGCAAGCATGAGGACGAACTGGTGGACGAGCGGGAGGGCTCCAATCTCTAAAATACCATTTTGTGGCGTGAAGAGTTCCTGAACAATTTCGATGCGGCTCGCAAGAAGTTCGAGGGAATCGGTTGATTGAGAAGGGCAGTATGGAATTACTGGAAGGCCTGGTGGTCTCAGGATCCATATGACTCAACCGCTCCTTGTGTCGGGATAAATTTGATCGTGCCGCTGTGAGCAAGTTATTGCATTTTCTGTCGATCTATTCCAGCCTATCCTCAACACACTTTTAGGCTCCGTTAAAAATAATTTACGGGAAAACTTTTTCCGAATTTCCGGCGTTCGTTTCACAGAAAATGACTTTCTTAGAGAAAATGTTTTCCATGAAAGGAAAAAATGTATTTTAGATTAGGAGAAAATGTTTTCCGCTTTTGAAAAGCGGAAAACATTTTTTCTCTTGATCTCTTTTATTTCACACCTCTGCAAATCCTCACTTCCTCCTCCCCTTTCTTCTTCTTCTTTTCTTTTTTTATTCGAATTATATTTTAATTTTTTTCTTTTTTAATTTGAATTATTTTTTAATTTTCTTTTTCTTTTTTAATTCGAATTATTTTTAATTTCCTTTTTATTTTCTATTTCTTTTCTTTTTTTTCTTTTCTTTTCTTTGTTTCCCATTTTCTTCTTTCTTGGCTAGTCGTCGACCATTGCCAGGCGAACCTCGAGCTCGTCGATCTCAAGCTCACACTCTGCACTCTTTCTTATCATTTTCTTTATTTACTCTACTTTCCAGGTTGTACATTGCTCAAGCAAAGGCTCTATATGCTTTGCTTCTTTTTTTCTTCTGTTTATTGGAACACAAAAGATGCGGGGAGAATATGTCACTCAACTGAAAGATTCTCATTAGGGCTGTACATATTTTGCTTCTTTTCTCCTTTACTTCTTTTTAAAATCTATACGAACATTTTTTAGAGTAGATGAGCATTTTGTGACAATGAGAGAACAAAGATATGAAGCAAGTTTGTCCGGATTTAAAGGCAAGTTCATATTTGATGGATTTATAGGTCGGTAAGTGATACATTACTAAGCGGTGAAGTCTTAGAAAATATTTTCCTTACCGAACACCGGAAAATATTTTCCAAAACATTTTCAGGTTTTAGCTTAACACAAAAAAATATTGTCATTTTCCTGGATAATGACTTATGGGAAAATGTTTTCCGGAAATGGGCCATTTTCCGCGAAATGAATGGACCCTTAGAAGAAAAATCTCATTTCACATAGTTATTTTATGATTTCTTTTCGGTACTTTATTTTGCTCAACATTATTCTTTTTATGCTCCGTTCGTTTCGCGGAAAATAACTTCCGGGAAAATATTTTCCGAAATTTCCGGTGTTCGGATGGCGGAAAACACACGGTCAACGGAAAATGCCTCTTGAATGAGCGGAAAATGTTTTCCTCTTTTGAAAAGAGGAAAACATTTTCCGCAGCTCTCACACGAGCTCGGTGCTCCCATTTGCTCTTTCCTCCCTTCATGTTCTCGTTCTCTCTCTCTCTCTCTTTCTTGCTCTCCCTGCAGAGGAGGCTTCGACGACGTCCTTCCCCGGCCGCTCCGCCCGCCCGCTGCCCGGGAAGCCACCGCCGCCGCCGCGCTCCGCTTCCCGGCGGCTCGAAGCCGCTCGGGAGGATCCGGCTCAAGAGGGAGCACCGCGGAGGCGCCGGGAGGCTCGCGGGGAGCCCGCCGTCTTGGGGCGAAGCTCTGGCCTCACCAGATCCGGTGAGTGGGCGGGGCTCGGGCCTCGCCCGAGCTCGCCGGATCTGGCGGTGGAGCTCGGGCTCGCCTTGATCGGGAGCCCGAGCTCCGCCGCGATCCGGCGAGCTCGCGGCTCGCGGACCTCCGGCGAGCTCGGGCGAGGCTCGAGCCCCGCCGCCCGGCTCATTTGGATCGGCGACCGGACCTTGGTCGGCCGGATCGGCGACCAGATCTTGGTCGGCTCGCCATCTTCGGGCGTGCGGCGGCGGAGGAAGGAGGAAGGAGGAAGGAGGAGGAAGAAGGAGGAGCGGCGGAGGAAGGAGGAGGAAGAAGGAGGAGCGGCGGCGGAGGAAGGAGGAAGAAGGAGGAAGAAGGAAAAGAAAAGGAAAAAAATTAAAAAAATTAAAAAAGAAAAAGAAAGAAATTAGTTATCGAACGGTGGAAAATGTTTTCCACTCAAAATTTAAGAATTACCCGAACACCGGAAAATATAGCCATTTTCTTGGAAAATAACTTCGGGAAAATATTTTCGAGAGATGGTCTATTTTCCGTGAAACGAACGCAGCCTTAATGTTTTTCTGATAATTTGGATGACTTTCAAATACAAAGCTAAATTAGTGAGATATTACATAAGTAAAGAAACAGATAAAATTTTAGGATTCGATACATCTTAGATAAATGAATTTAGAATTTGTAAATTTGAAAGATCGGAAATTTGAGAGATTATTGGACATACTTTTGATGATCACATTAAATATTAAATTACAATTTTATCCATGGTTGGAAAATAAAAATTCATTTCAACACCTTGTATGGGTTTCAATGATTTGAGCTTGAAATTCTCCTTTGAGTTTGCATTATTCATAGAATAAACATTCTTCTTCTTCTTTGTTTTTTTAATAAGTGGAGTGATTATCATATTAAAGTGTTACAGGCATAAATTTTTACCGAATGGACTTCACATTTTGTAAGTAGGTCAAAGTGATTTTTGGTTAGCCCTTTGTCATGCTCGAATTTGAGTAATGGAGGGGCTAGGAAAGTAATTTTGGTTGACCTAGAGAAATAATAAATGGGAGAGAGAAGGGGGTTTTTTTTTGGGTGGTCAAAGCAAAATGACATTCATATATGAGATTGTTACTTGAGAGGTGCATAGGAGGCTCCAGACCTAACAAATCTTAAATAACTGCAGAACAAAGCAAAGCCTAGAAAGCATATAATAAAGCATAATTTGCAGCTAGGGGCACAATCTTTCTTCAAAGAACAGATCTTGCACCGTAAATGATCGATAGACAATCACTATATCAATGATGAGTTAACATCGATCTCCCACTTCATTTGTAGCAGTTTGTAGTGCATGTCTAGGTGCAACATCCTCATCACCATTGCCATGTAGAGACACTGATATCAAAATATTAAAAGAACATAAGTGAGAGGTGAAATATCTATAAAGAGCTCGTAGATCTATATTTAGATCTAATTCGAGAAAGTAAGACCCCCAAAAGTTGAACTAAATGTAACTTAGGAGAGGAGGGTGGCCTAATCTCAAAGAGGTTATGGAGCCACGTCATACTTATCCTCCGCGATCGTTGTTGATTGGACGAATGGTCGAATTAGCCTCCACATGCAACCAAGATTTGTTGTAGAAATTTATTCACACACACTAACTTCTTGAATAGATGGAGAGAGAAAAGAAAGATACAAAGTTTCAAAAGAAGGGAGAGCGAGACACAAATGAGGGGGGGGGGGTGTGGCACCCCTCGATGGCCCTCGATCCGATTAGGGTCGCCACAGTTCGCTTACCATTCACTTTTCCTAATAACATGTCACTCTGATACCATTTCAATTGCAGCAGGTCCATACAACCTAGGGGTTTACATCTTTTAGATCGATCCCTTGCGCAATTTATATATGGAAGCACATCCAACAACTCCCTTCCCTATATTCAGAAAACGATGCACACCAACTAAACATTTATAGGTAAAAGTTGTACACTTTTATTCACTTAAACCATATGGACATCATTCATCGGTACATCAAAATGCCATAGTTTTCTATACTAGGCTATACTTCAAAAGATGACAGACATCTCTTCCAACAGTCGTATACTTAAAGTCCATCGATCAGTGTCGGCGTCCAAAAGTTCCTTCCTTTGCTATCTTCCTCCCCGCGGTCATATCAAATCACTTGATCCGCCTACTGGTAGTAGTGGCAGCAGAGATATCTTATCTAGTCTGAAATGTTATTCCCCAAAATGGATGAATACAGCCACTCAGCAGGTAAAGGACCAATAAACCACTCAATGCATCATGCCCCACAATCATCACAATCATAGCATCATATGACATTTAAGCATCCATGCACAATTTACCTTGATATCATGCACATATCATCATACCTCATGTACATACATCATCATATAGTCATCACCATCATGTCATACACTTACCATCATCATTACCATGCATCCATGCACTCATCATCATCATATCACATGTACCATCATCATTACCATGCATCCATGCACTCATCATCATCATCATCATCATATCACATGTACCATCATCATTACCATGCATCCATGCACATATCATCATCATATCACATGTATCATCATCATTACCATGCATCCATGCACATATCATCATCATATCACATGTATCATCATCAGTACCATGCATCCATGCACATATCATCATCATATCACATGCATATACCATCATGCATATTTCAATTTCAATTTCTCAATTTCATCCTTTCATATTGGACCGCCACATTTCTCTTTCCCGAGACCAATGTTTGCATCCCACATTCATCACTTGCGCCCAATCCTGGCGTCGCGAGAACCCTCCGGCACAATACCTGCCGGGCATCCGGCACCCCCATGCTCCGGGCATCTCGTATCCCAACTAGCATCACGAGGACCCTCCGGCACAATACCTGCCGGGCAACCGGCCGTACCCTTCTAGCCAGGCATCTCGCATCCCAACTAGCATCGCGAGGCATCCCTTGGCACAATACCTGCCGAGCTTCCGGAATTATGTACCGACATACCACCAGGCATCCCCCCCTGGAATTACGTACCGTATACCACCGGGCATCTCGACACTCCCGGGGCATCGTCGGGTCACACCTCCGACGGCCTTCTCACTTATCTCAATTCACATCTCCAATTATAGTTCAATTTTTAGCATGGCATGTGATGTGATGGCAATCAAGATCATTTTCATCCTTTGATTCATACATGCATCTCCGATCATCATCATACATGCAGCAAGACACAATCATTCATAACAATACATTTCATGGAGTCCATACAATTTAGAATAGTCCATTTATCATGCCTTTTTGAAGTTTACTAAATTCCAGCTTGTACCATTTTAGAAAACATTTAAATTAAATATCCATATGATTCTCAAAAATCATGAAATTAAGACATGTGATAGGCAAGTCAATAAGATAACAATTTCATATAAAACACATGCCCAAAAGAGTTTCACACAAGAAGATATAATTCACACAAATACAGCATGCAATTTCGGATAGAAACAGAATGCGCAGTTTTTGAAATAATTCAATTAAAATATCCTAATGTCCTCCGAAAGTTATGAAATTTTACCAGGTTATAGTTAAGACACTAAAGAAGATTTTTCATGGAGACATATAGGTCAGATTCGTTCTAGATAATTTTATATAGTCGTCCGAAGCTTCTGATTCTAGCACCGAAACGTCCAGTATAGCTATCTCCGAAATATCGAGTTTTCACCCACTTATTCTTCTTCGTTTCCTATGAAATTTGGATATGTTTTAATTCAAGAGGTCCCCTACAACTTTAATCAAGGGATCTAAGTGAAATTTCCAAAGAATAGTCACCATATGGGTCCAAGAAGTCTCGGGTGTCCAGTACCGTATTTCCAGATTAACCGTTTTCAAGAGTAAGTCGATTCACTAGGCTACACTTGCTCATTTTACTTCAAATTTGAGTATGTTAGTCTTTAGGATGTTCTATACAAGTTTCATGAAGAAGTCGAAGAGATATTCTTAATAAAAATCGACATGCAACCCACAAAACTACCAAAAGGTCAGCAAAACAGTTCCAGATCCAGTGTCTTCGTAGGATGAGGGTTTGACCCCTTAAATCTCCACCATTTTGTCCCAAATTTTAGTATGTTGTAGTTTAAGATGTTGGCTACAACTTTAATCAAGGAATAAAAGTCAAAATCCAACTCGAAACATGCATGCAAGCCTCCACAAGATTCTGGATCGAGCAGTTTACACGAAATCAGCAAGCATTTTCAAGAACAAGTCACATTCTAGCTTCGGTTTTGCCTACCCTAGCCTCCGAGATCTACCACCAACAAATCACACATGCAAGACACACATGCAAGAGTGGAAATCAATCCCAACTTGCCTCTAAGATCAAGTGGACGGCAGCAAATGGACGGCACACCGGTGACGGACGGACGGCGTGCGGGCGGACGAACGGCGAGCTCCTTCCTCTCCTCCCTCTCGGTTCCTCTCTCTCGCAACTCTCTCTCTCTCTCTCACTCTCTCAAAACCAGCCACTCCCTCTCTCTCTCTCTCTCTTTTTGGTTGTATATATATTTGCATGCATTCTTATTTTGCACGGGGGACACTTGTCCCCAAGGAGTAGACAAGTGTCTCCGGCGGCTCCTCCTCCCCCCTCCATGCGTCAACATGGGCCGGGCTTATGGCCCACTTTAGGCCCATCTCACTTGGGCCTAAAGTCCAAACTTAAATGGCCCAAGTTTATTTTTAATAATACATTTTAAGCCTCATTTAAATAAATACCTAATTGCATAATAAAATGGCCAAAAGACTTTGTGACATTAATCCATCAAATCTATAAAGTGCATAGTCAAGAACAAAGTCTTCTTTATCAAATCGTCCTATGTCCAATTTAAATAGCCCATAGAAAAATATCGATAATAAGCCCATAATTCCTACACCACTTGAGGGCATTTGATTTTGATTTTGATTTTGATTTATAGAAATCAATTAACATTCTCATAATCAATTAACATTTTCATAAGGGGTTTGGTCCAAGAGATAAAATATTGTGGCCGATGATGTAATTGTCCCTATGGCCATTCAAAGACAAATATTGTTTCCCTCAAAATCAATATTTCGGGTTGAAATTCCCGGATGCCACAGGGGGGTGGAGGGAGGTGGGGGCTTCAAGGAAAAGGGAAATCTTAACCTAGGGTTTAGAGAGGCAGGTCTTTGTCGGCAAGTGGACAAATTAAGGGGGTATTATGGATAGGTAATTGAAAATTGAGTGTATTAGATATATTTATGTTTTAGTTGAGGGGGGTGGAAATAGCGCCTCTTAAACTTGTGGTCGGCGGTAGCTAAAAACTCTCTCGTCATGTAGAGCTTTTTCTACCCTATGGTAGCTTTCTTCTGCATCAAAACCCACCATTTCTCTGTTGTCTCCATAGCCATGGTTCCTTCAGCCACGATATTGAGAATTCAGCTCACCTTCAACCCTCTCCCCCAACTTTTCCTCTTGCACTTTGTCAATTCTCACGATGTTTCTACCGCCCACTCTGCCTTGGTAGCTCCACAATCCTTGTCTATGCCATGCATTCCTTTAATTAAGTTTTGCATGTGCTCCATCGCCGGCCCATCTCCATTGCCATTTGTTCCGTTTGGTTCCTGTTCGTAATCCTCTCGCTGTGTTGGGTTTGCTTGAAGTCTGCTTCCTCCCTTATCTTCAGTACTTTCCCCAAATCCAATTGGAGTAGCATGGATCATAATGACCAGGACGCAAGACTTGTAGCTCTCTGTAATAGAATGGGCAGGTTATGGGTTGATTAGGAAATAGAAGATTGGGAAGAAGCTATTCCAAAATATAAATTAGCAAAATACAGAAAAATCTTAGTAGGTAAACTCCAATCAAACCCTTCAATTAACATCCAGGCTTTTCAGACTACTATCAAATGTGCGTGGCGTAACGACCGGGTTAAAATATCTCAAAGGGAAGCAGGTCTTTTCGTTTTCAAATTTAATTCAGAAGCAGAGAAACAACAGATTTTGGATAACAATCCTTGGCTTTTTGTGAACCACCTCCTGATTGTAAAACCATGGGCTCCTAACACTCCTCTATATTGTTATGATTTTACCACCTGTGCATTTTGGGTCCAAATTTTCGGCCTTCCTTTAGAAAGATGTACAGAGACCATGTTTAGTAGAGCTGTGCAGCATGTTGGTAAGGTCCTGGAAGTCAGAATTGATGCTAAAGACGGATCTACCCTACGAGCAGGGCGAGCTAGGTGGAACTTAATCTGAATGAACCTCTAAAACCTGGAAAACTGATAAGAATATCAGGGAAGCCCATCTGGTTAGATTTTTGCCATGAGCGTCTATCTCATTTCTGCTATTCTTGTGGGGTCCTTGGCCATTATGCGATGTATTGCAAAGTGATTCCCTATGATGATGCCAAATTGGAAGGCCGTGAAAACCTCTACTTTGGTTTATGGCTTCGGGCAGAAGTCAGAGAATACAGTCCATTCTGGCGAGCTTTCTATGACACACCAATTAATATCAAAATAGAGGATGAAACTATACCTGAAACACCTTCCACAGTCCCTCTAGTGCTACTTGCCATCCCCAACAATATCAACGAGAATCCTGCACAAATGGAGGTTAGCTCAGATCAGCTAGGTAACTTTTAGATTGTTGCTACTCAGTGTGTTTCCCTCAAGGCAAATCCTTAGAGAGAAGCTGAACTACAAAAACTGAAGTCCCCTGTTTCAGACATACATATCACTATCAGTTCAGCAGCAGAATCCTCCAAACCTAAGAAACTAAAGAGTCCAAGGAAACTTACCAGAGGAAGCCCACAGAAAAAAGGTTAAGAGATATTCGCCTTATGAATTGCTTGCTCATGGACTAGTCGAACTGGATGACAATCAACTTACGGATACCCCTATCCTTGAGGCCGGAGGGGTAGGCAATTGGGCGCTGGTGGCTTGCCCTACAAAGCCACCAAAGAATAAATGAAGATCATTAGTTGGAACTGTCAAGGGCTGGGCAATCCCCTGACAGTTCAAGCTCTCAAGGATCTCGTGGTCCAAGATCAGCCCGATCTCATATTTTTGATGGAGTCTAAAAATTAGGACTTTGTTTTAAATAGAGTGCATAGGAGATTGCATTACTAGCATAGTTTTTTGGTAAGCCCCACATGCCTAGCTGGTGGCTTGGCCATTTTTTGGAATGACCAACTTTCTATTAGTGTGGAGAACTTCTCAGCCCATTATATTGACTTGATCTGTACTGGTACCCAAGGTGGCAATCCTATGAGACTCACCTGTATTCATGTGCCTACATCCTTCCCTCAAAGATAGCAGTTATAGGCAGCTTTCAAAAATCTCAGCAGATCAATTACAATGTCATTGGTATGCATCGGTGACTTCAACGAGATCCTAAATCACTGGGAAAAAGTGGGTAAGAGATTCGCTCATTCTTATAGATTATGTTCTTTTCGAGATTTCTTAAATGACTGCTCACTAATGGAGATTGATAGCAAAGGATGCGCCTATACATGGCTAAATAATAGGGATGGCGAGGATATGGTTAAGGAAAAACTTGATAGGGTTTTGTGCAATATTGGACTGGAGATTAAACTACTTAGTAGCTGAAGTGTTTGCCTTACCTGCTATAGGTTCTGACCATAGTTCACTGTTGTTATCGCTAGAGCCTCCCACAACGAGACGAAAAAAGGCCTTCACCTTTGAAGCCTTATGGGCTCATCATAGTGATTGTCGCCAAGTTATAGCTACTGCCTGGACATCTCTTCCTCTGTGTAATGCCTCTATCTCCTGTAAGCTTCAGGTTGCTACCACAGCACTCTAACAGTGGAGTAGAGAGAAATTTTGCAATGGCCATCTTCGAATAAATCTATTAAAACAGCAGATTCAAGATCACATCAACCAAGCAGGCTGCAACTATGATAAACAGCAGGTTAATTGACTGAAAGCTAAAATTCAACAAGTTTGGCAACAAGAGGAGCAATACTAGGCTATGCGATCGTGGATAAATTGGCTGCTTTGGGAGGACAAAAATATCAGGTTTTTCCACGCGACTACAATTCAGAGACGGTAGAGAAATCGCATCAATATGCTGCAAGATGCAAATAACCTATAGATTCGTGAACCTACGCAACTAAATAACATGACTAACGAGTTCTTCCATTGCTTATATACTTTTGTTGGTGCTCTGAACTTTGATCCTATTCTATCACAGTGTAGTCAAGAAGTTACTATCGAAATGAACCTAAGTCTAACAGCGGAGGTAACTAAGGAAGAAATTAAACTAGCAGCTTTTCAACTAGGGGCCACTAAAGCCCTGGGACCTGATGGCTTCAATGGCATGTTCTATCAATGGCACTTGGATCTCCTGGAGGTTGATATAGTCACTACAGTGCAAGATTTTTTCTCATTCGGTATACTGCCACCAGCTTTGAATAGAACCATTATCATCCTGATCCCTAAGGTAACTCAAGCAAAAATGTTAG
Source organism: Eucalyptus virginea (assembly GCA_014182375.1). NCBI lineage: Eukaryota > Viridiplantae > Streptophyta > Magnoliopsida > Myrtales > Myrtaceae > Eucalyptus > Eucalyptus virginea. Next base: position 7,409,010 of record CM024517.1, on the reverse strand, counting down.
ACTAATATAAACCGATTAGTCTATGCAATTTTATTTATAAAATCATATCCAAAGTATTGGCTAACCATCTCAAATGTTGGCTTCCTGATCTAATCTCACAAGAACAGAATGCTTTTATCGATGGCAGACAAATTCAAGACATTATTTTGATCGTTCAAGAGGTATTACACCAGCTAAAAATCAGGGCAAGAAAGAAAAAATTCAGGGCATCTTAAAGTTGGATATGCAAAAAGCATATGATCGGGTTGAGTGAGATTTTCTAAAGGCGTATCTTCATAAACCAGGGTTTGATCCTAGATGGATACAATGGACAATGCAGTGTATCACCACAATATCCATTAGCATCAAGTTAAATGGTGAAACTCTTCCTTACTTTCAGCCATCAAGGGGTCTACGACAAGGTGACCTCCTTTCTCCTTATATATTTATCTTGCTAGCTAATCTTCTATCTCGACTTATTGCATAAGCAATAGACATGGCCAATTTGAAGGGGATACGGCTTAACAGGTGGTGTCCACTCTGTCTCACCTACTTTTTGCCGACGATTCAATCTTTTTTCTAGATGGAAAGCTTCTTGAATGTCAAAATCTTTCCAATATTCTGCAGCAATATTGCCTAGCCACAGGTCAAGCTATAAATAAGAACAAATCAGGTCTCTTCCTTGGTAAAAACTGCCTGCTGAGTTTGCAAGATAATCTGGCTACAAAATTGAGAGTTCCTTTGATACAAAAAACTAGGAAATATTTGGGTATACAGTCTGACTGGGGTGCTTCTAAAAAAGATATGTTTTCATGGATTATGGCTCAAGTCAATACAAAGTTAGCAGGTTGGAAAGAGAACCTTATTTCCAAAGGCGGTAAGGAAATTTTACTTAAGACAGTGGTGCAAGCCCTCCCTCAGTATGCAATGTCCATTTTTAAGCTCCCTATTTGTATCCACAAATCTATTGAGCAGAGGATAGCCAATTTTTGCTGGCAGACTAGCAATACCAAATCAGGGATCCACTGGAAAAGCTGGGAACTTCTGAAAGAATGCAAAAACAGCGGAGGGATGGGATTTATAGATCTAATTGCTTTTAACAAAGCCCTTTTGGATAAGCAGGCGTCGAGACTTTCTCAAAATACCTCTTCCCTATTGAGTTCACTTTTTAAAGGATTATATTACCACTCCAAAGAATTCTGGCATGTAGCAAAGGGACCGAGACCTTCCTGGGTTTGGCAAAGCCTACTTCTAAGAAGGGACTCCATCACAAAAAAAAAAAAAAAATGCATTGGTTAGTTGGCAATGGCAAAAAGATTAGGGTCAGACGGGATAGATGGTTGAAAAAAAGGGGTCATTGGTGGGCTAGCACCTAGAAATGAACCCGAGAAAGTGGCTGGTTTTATCTCTTCAAACCAGCTCACTTGGGATATTCCAAGACTCAAGCAAAGCTTCGATGATCAAACAGTCGAAGAAATTTTATCCATTCAGCTTCGACCAGAATTTACCTTAGATCAACTACTATGGACTGGCACGCATGCGGGCAAATATTCAGTAAAAAGTGGCTATCATCACATTTGACAGTCAAACCACATCACAAATAGCACCCGAGCTTCATCATCCTATACCACACCTTGTCATCTTTGGCAATAGAGCGTTACCAACTAAGGAAAATCTCTTCAGGCGACATATCACAGATGATCCGGTATGTCCCCTTTGCCCATCTCAAGTCCTAGAAACTCTGGAACACTTATTCTTGCTTTGCCCTAGATCTCAGCAAGTTTGGTCACATCCTAACATATAGATTATAGTCTCAGCATTTAGCACACACCGAATGGACACATGGTTGGCTAATCTAGTTGAGCACATAACTCACTTACCCGGTTTGGAGGTCATTGCAACCTTTCTCTGGCAAATTTGGAAAGCACGTAACCTTTATATATTCCAATGACAATGTTTGAGCCCTCAGCAGATAGTGGATTCGACACTCACATTAGCATGGCTGTATCTCTCCTCCTCACAATTGAATCTGGACCTAAGAGTGCCCTCTCCGAACCCTAATACTTGCTGGATTCCCCTAGAACCTGGTTTCATTAAAGTGAATATGGATGGGGCTTTCCCATTTGGCTCCGAAATGGGTTCGATCGCGTGCCTATGTCGTGATCATAAGGGTAACTTGCTCGACGGCTACTCCTAAAACGTTGAAGCCTCCTCCCCCCTTCAAACAGAAACCCAAGCTCTAGTATTCACCCTCAAATTTTTGTTACGGCAGGGATTGGCTAACACTAATATGATCTTTGAAACTGATTGTCTGGAGCTAGTGGAGACCGTGAATCATCGCCGGAGGCCATCACTGGATTGTCGATCTCTGATCGAGAATGCCATAACCCTACATCGCTGCTGCCCTAATCTGCGCTTCCAGCACTGTAGGCGTGAAGCTAATTTGTTTGCCAACTGGGCCGCCAAGGCCCAAGGCCGATTGGACTCTTGATCCCCCCATAACTCTCTTGAATCTGCTTTGTACTGATGCCCTATATAAGGGTTGTAACTTTTTTAGCTCTTGAATAATATGCTCTACTTTCGACCAAAAAAAAAAAAATTTGTGGTCAGCACATGTTAAAATTGTGTGAAATTGAGTAAATATCTTTAGAATTTATTTGGAGTAATGAATGAGTATACTCTCACCCATGATATGAGAAAAGTGACTGATGAGGTGTACGCTTGGGAAGAAGAAATTTTGGAAGCAAATAGATTGGAAAACAAGTGAGGACCCGGCCATCTAAGGAAGGAAAAGATAGAAATCACTTCCTTGTACTTGAGGTCAAGATCTCTGCAAGTAGGAAGGAGCCGAATTAAGAAAGGAAAAAGTCACTTCTTTCCATGCCTTTCTTCGGCAAATTTCGGCCCTAAGGTGCCAGAGATCTCCAGTGGGGATCGAGGGAATTGACTGGAAATAAAGGATTCAAAGAAGGAAACAAAATTGAGAAGGAAGCAAGTCCAAGAGGGTAACAAACATTCTTTAAATTGAGCAAGGGATAGGATTGGAGGCCTTTTGTTATTTCCTAAATTGAGGGATTCTGTTTTCCCACAATTCATACGGTTTTTCCTAAGACATAGAAACACACTTCCTTATACGCAAGGGTATACAATCTGTCAGAAGCTTCGCCTCAATCCTGGCTCTCCTCCTATACTCATGCATTCTCAAATGCCGATTGAGCAGGGAATAAGTACTGCTATAAATCAATCTCATATCACGGTTTACAAGGAAACAATGGTCCGTTGTTCGTCCCTCCACAGAATCCCAAGATCAAGTTGTTGCTACCATGATCTCAGAGTTAGCAATTGATGCGATCTTAATGGACAACCAAACTATACGAGGATTGTTTTTGCCACAATCAAACAAGTGGCGCTTATCATTGTAAGTTTTTTTTATTAGAATCAGTTAGGGTGATTAGAGAAAATTTCCTTTATCCAAACTTTTGATTAGTGGGTTAAAAATACCAGACATGAATTTCCTCCGATCCACGATGAATGAATGACCAAAACGGAGCAAGGCTAGAAGCGCAAGATGTGTCGTGGCGCGAAAATTCCCAGGCTATTCTGACACAACTCGGAAGAAGTTCCCCTTTCAAGTGAATCAGCTAATTCATAAGGGCATTATCAAATCATTGGAGGGCCTGATGGTCTCGAGGATCGGTATTATCAACTCCTACTTCTCTTGGGACGAATCTGATGACGTGGCTGCTAAAGTGCTATCTACTTGCTCACTTGCCTCGCAAGCAATCTAGACTACCAATTTCACATAGTTAATTTATGAATTCTTTCTGTACTTTGTCCTCGCTAGGCGAATAAAAAACATAAATGTGATATAAAACCAAATCAAGCATCGTATCCATGACTTTATTGTTTATTTTGCTTAATATTCTTCTCTTTAATGTTATTCCTGATTATCTGGTTGACTAACAAATACAAAACTAAAGTAGTGAAAAATTACATAAGTGCAGAAAGAAGTAATACATGCATTTGTTTGGGGGAATTTCATGATAAAGGAAATTACTTTTCAAGAAATCATTTTTAGTAAAATGGATAGTTTTTCTTTATTTGGTAATATATGATCAAAAACATTTTTTGATGTTTGGATCTTATTTGGAAAATGATTTCAATTTCATGATGTTATCTTAAGCACAAAAGAAAAATTGAAGTTTTAAATAATTTTCTATTTTATTTTATTTTTTCTTTTCTTTTCCATCAAACATGCTAGTTCCTAGGTCTTGACAACAGCCGGTGAGAAGCCACAAGCGAGGCTAAAGCTCGCTAGCCTCAAGCAAGGTCAAGTCTCGTTTGTGGCTTGTGGCTTGTCTCCGGCCTTGGGGTAGTCTTAGCTCGGCAGGATCTGGTGACCTTGATCTCAACCTCATCGATTGTCACCAAGGCCTAATGATCGGTGGAGGGAGAAGGAAAAAGGAAAAAAAAAAAAAAAAAGAAAGAAAAGATAAAATAAATTATTAAAAAATTTGAGAGGTTGGAAAGTGTTTTCACTATAAAATAAAGTATTAAAATTCGAGAGCTTGGAAAATGTTTTCACTTCTTTAAATTTAGGAATTTACTTTTCTAATTTTATGCATGAATATTTTTGTTGATCGGAAAGTGTTTTCGATTGATTAGTCATTTTTGATGAACCAAATAGATGAAAGCCTGGAAAACTAATCTAGAAGCACTTTCACTCAAATGAACACACTCCAAATTTGAAGGTTTGCTACGTCTTAAACAAATTAATTTAACTTTGCAAATTTAAAAATTTTGGAAATTTAAAGAGATTTTAGGAACTACTTTTTGAGAAATTCTTTTGAATAATCTTTTGAAAGAAATACGGTGAAGTAAAGGGTACTCTACAAGCTGTGAAACTAACAAGTTCGAGGGGAAAAATACTATAAAAGTCTTAAAACTATTATATTGATATTAATTTAGTCCTAAATTTGCTAACATGGACATCCGGCTAATTTATGGTCATCTTACTTGGTACGATCGGTGTTGATGTGGACATTTTAATATATTTTTAATTATTTTAAATTTTTTTTTGAATGTTTTCCTTTTTTTTTTTTTTCCTTTCTTCCTCATTTTCCTCCACCCATCTCTAGTTGGTGTAGATCGCTAACTGTGAGTGAGGGTTGGGAAGCCCTTGCTAGCCTCTAGCAAGGGCCAGCCTAGCTTGGACGAGGCCCCTTGCCAACGCCGGAGATTGGTGAGGGGCCTCATCTAAGCAAGGCTAGCCATCGCCAAAGGCTAGTGACGGTTGGGTGATCGAATTTGGCAAGGGTTGGTCTCGCCTAGCCTTCGTCCTTGTCGGCAAGCGATGACCTCTATCGATCGGAGGCTTATGGAGAAAATAAGGAAGAAAGAAAAAAAAATAAAGGAAAACAAGAAAAGAAGGAAAAGAGAAGGAAAAAATTAATAAAAAAATTCAAAAAAGTAATTAGGTATTATATAAAAATATCTGCATCAATGCCGATCGTGTTCACATCAATACTAATCATGCCACATAGAACAATCATTGTCCAAGCAATTTTCAGCATAAATTGGCTGGATTGACTCAATTGGTACAAGTGCGAAAATGTTTAGTACTAAATTAGTCCAGTTGAAAGGTTTAAGATTGAATTTGTATCAATATAATAGGATTAAGACTCTTTTATTAATTTTTTTCATATTCGAGAGAGGTTTTATAAGCCTACAAGAGTAGGGTCTAGAATCCAAAAAATTCGTAGAGGTACATATAGGATAGGTTTCAGGGTGGGGCAAATACCCCACGCACCCAGGAACTTACACACCCTTAATATGTCCCTCTTAATGAAATGCGATGTTTAATTTATGGACATTAGGTTGTTTCCAACTATGGAAACTTGTCGAGGCATCATGGAAAGCAGCCCAAGGTGTTCGAGACTTTCATAACAGAACATATCGCATTTTCCTCCATTCCCTATTGGACAAAGTTTCGTTTAACAAAGCTTCTAACTGGTTGAATTTTAAAATTGGACACCATTCGCTTGCAAAAATTAACTGAAGATTAGTATAGGTGATTTTGATGTTTATAGATAAGATTTTGTAAATGTAAAAGTATCAAACTTAGCCTTCACCACGTGTGCTGTTTGAGTGAGCACTCAAATAGATTTGACCAAAAAAAGTTGGAGTTACCCAAAATAAATTGATAGATGTATCAGAAAGATTAATATAGAAGAATTGCAAAATTCAATTTCGTTACTTTATTATTTATTTGTTTGGATTTTCGGAAATTGAAAACCTATGGTTACTATGTGTAAAACCTCAATTTCCTTTTCCTCTAAACTTATCTTAATGAAATTCTTGCATTCGATTTATCCACGGAATCTCTCTCGTGATGATTGCTTAGGCAAATCTATAAGCGAAGCACTTTCTCCTTCCACTGGGCCGGTGGGTTCAGTGGGTTTGGGCCGAGAATTGATGGACCAAGATTCGGTTTATCCTTGCAGCTACAACTGCTCAGTCTATATCTGGCCTTTTTAAAGCCCGTTTTTATGATGGGCTATAATGGACACTCTTTTTCGTAGGTTTGACAAAAGGGATAAGGGGTATTGTCGGCCCAATTTGTTTGTTTTTTTTTTTTATAACTAATTTTAAGTGTAGTTTCATTTCTATTCCATTTTTTTGTTTAAAAAAAATTATCAAGTTTTACTCAAGTTCCAAATTTGTCCCTAATTAACACTCCAACGTCACCATTAGTCATCTGATGAGTCATTTCCACCTCAACAATAAATCTACCTCGCTTGTTGACATGGACTTTAAACACGGCCTCAATGACAATCAGAGAGAGATATAAAAAAAATATAAGTGTAGTTTCATTTCTATTCCATTTTTTTGTTTAAAAAAATTATCAAGTTTTACTCAAGTTCCAAATTTGTCCCTAATTAACACTCCAACGTCACCATTAGTCGTGATGAGTCATTTCCACCTCAACAATAAATCTACCTCGCTTGTTGACATGGACTTTAAACACGGCCTCAATGACAATCAGAGAGAGAGAGAGAGAGAGAGGTACTTTAGAGTAACCTTAAGAGGTTAAAAGGAAAAAAGAAAAGAGAAAAAAAGATGGATTAAGATCATAATCATCACACCTCTCTTATCTTTCCTTCATCCACCACATTCGCCCCCACATCCACTATATCTCACAATCACTCCCATCAACACTTCATGTCCACTAACATTCCACCATCACCGACTGCACGCCCACCTATCTTTGATCACACGCATCAACTATGCACCTTCAGGTTGCTTACGTTCATCATCATTCATCATCTCATGAGCACTTAGGAATCCACTCACCTGCGCTATCCTTCCAGTTTTATTTGCTTTATTGTTGATTGAGTCAATTTTAATATCTTGAGCATTTATGCACAAAAGTCTAGATGCATGTTAGGGAATAAAAATAAAAGTCGCACAAAATACATTTTTATTTAAAAGAGAAAAAGTACTGACAATGGTGTTTGATAAATTTAGCATAACTAAGTCTTCAAGTCCATGAATCTCTGGTTTGCAGAAGTAAGATGGGCTCCCATGTCCTACTTCTCTCCTAATTGGCCTAGAATATTTCAATGTCAACTCTAATATAAATTTGATAAATAATTAATGAGAAACTAAGTTGCAATTATTAGGGTCTAGGAGAGGTTGTACTTTACACAAGTGCCACATCGCAAGAGGGATTGTTTGCTCCCGCTTAATAATTTGCAACTTCCCTTGGGGATCTTACATCTCCGGATGGTCATGATAATAGCTACCATACACCTAAATTTTTATCAAGAATAATGTAAGATAGTTCAAGGAAAGTTTGTAAAATGTAACTTACAATGATATAGATTTTTAAATATTGGATGAGAAAATTGTTCAAAAAGTTCAAAACCTATTGTATGATAGCCCATTCAATTCCAAATTTTTTAATTTGGCTAATTTAGTCTTAAATCTTTTGACAATTTGTCAATGCAGTTATTTCAGCCAAAATTGGCTAGAAATTGTCGACTAACCACTAGCTGTCTTACATGGCGTAGTCGGTGTGGATGTGAATGTATTTTTACAAGTTTTTTAACATTATATGATCTTATAATATATGCTTTATTCCTCTTCTTTTCTTTTCTTTTTAGTGTTTATCTTCTTGAAAGGGCCAGTGGAGGTCGCTGAAGGCTTGACATCAGGTGGAGGGTTTGAGATTTTTTTTTCTTTTTACATGCAAATTTCCTTTATAAGTGTAGTTTTGTTTTTCAAACAGCATTTAATCAAAGTTACTTTAAGTTACTTTTCAACGTACTTTCAAATTACAACTTACAAAACACTTTTATATTTCAAAAAAAAAAAAAAAATTTATCTTAAGTTTTTGCATTTCTCCAAAGGCCTTTTGTATTCTTATATTACTCGATTAGAGAATTCCGTTACTCCTTCATTTTCCTCCTTTTGTATTAAACGCTTGGTGCAGTGCCTCTCTTTGAATCCTCTCTTATTGCTTGCATTTTTATTATTGTTGTCGTTAGTGGTTGTCCTTGTCGATCCGCTTCATATTTTACAAAGGCAATAAAAGTGCTTTTCCTTGGAAAAAAAAAAAAAACCAAATATAATGCTTATTATAAGGCTGTTGGGAGATTTTATTAGACATTGCCAACTATTTTAAAAATTTAAACTGTTAGACAAATGCATCATTTAATTTACAAATAGTCTAATGCTTAACCCTTATTCTTAACTTGGATTGTGGCCTAAGACTAAAGCATGAAATATGTAATAAGGGAGGGAAATAGAGTTCTAAAAATATTTGAACTTAAGACCTCCTATTTTGATATAATGTGAAATTTTGTGGAACAACGGCCATTTATTCTAAAAGTTTAAGCTATTAAGTGAATGCGTGGTTTAATATTTAAATTCTAACATGTGTATCGATTGGTTGTTTATTTTGATTTCTCTTTCAATTTTGCCACTAGTAACCACTAAAAATTATAACAAACTATAATAAGCGACATATGGCTAATGGGAAGATTGGAAAGGAAAAATTCGATAGACCTTTCAGAGGAGTAGACTATGCCAATTAAGGGCTAAGTTGAAGGACTCTATCCAATGTTTCTAGTCATGATCAATTTGCTAATTCGCTCATTTGGCCATGACCAAGGTCTCGTCTCTTTTTCCTTCGGTCCAAGACACATATACTCTATATTGCAAATCGTATTGGAAAGAATATTTCATCCTCTCAAACATAAATTATCAAGCCCACAAATCTAGGTTCATTGTGGATCTGCCAAATACATGAAAAAGAAATATGCATTGTCTGTGTTAACGATTTAGTCTTTATGTGCAAACCTACCTATACCTAGCATTGTCTATGCTGCACCCATCATTCTGGTTGTAGATTATGTTGGAATACAATACGCGGAAATGATAGAATCTTGTAATTTACGTTAACGTGAAATCACTAAAGAAATAAACAAGAAATAATAAGAACATTAGAAATTTATGTGGTTTGGTCTAAATATTGGTACCTACGTTCACGGAAAGAGTTAGTAGCAAATAATCCACTATAATCGGAGAATTAAAGTTTACAATTACTCACATGCTCAAGTGTTTCCCACACCTAGATTTAAGTCTAAACCCAAATTGTTTATAAATAAACAACTCATTTGGACATAAACTCATTGCATAAAATTACCACACATGTTCAAGCTCAAACAAACGCTCTACGTATGCCAAAATCAAGAACTCCAACGTTTGTCTTTGGTCCACGTACGTTTGGCTTCTTGTGGCTCTCAAGTCTTTCGGCTCCACAGGTTTTTTTCTTGGTGCGGCACTCACCTCCTTAAAGGAATAAAAAACCTAGGCATCCTATATGTGTGTGTCCAAAGTAAAAAATTTAACCTTGGGCCCCACTACTTTATCAAAACCTACGTCTACAAGGACTCTACTTCTGTAAAGGGAGTTTCCTTTTTTTTTTATCCCCCTTAAAGATAAATAGATAAGATAAAATAGTGTGCCCCTTTTTTTGTCTTCTAGTGACAAAACATATCTTCCTTTCTTCTTTTGCTCGTAGAGAAGAAAGTCCTCAAGAAATTGCTTCTTCATCCAATTGCTAAACCGTTAAGGAAATCTTTCTCAACAAATTCGGTTCAACAATCATTATCCGAATTCAAACTTGAGATATTAATTTAAAAATTCTCCATCTTGACTCGACGTTTGAAGTTAAGTTATAATGCTCATCATCCATGTTACTCTCCTAACGCCCCGACGGGCGCTCACTCTCTACAGATGCCAATATAGCTCAAGTAGAGCTTGAGTTTCGCCAAAGGAATAGACTTAGTCATCATGTCTGATGGGTTATTTGCCGTAGCAATCTTTTTGACAATAACATTATCCTTAACTAAGACATTTCGGATGAAGTGGTACATGATATTGATATACTTTGTTCGCTCGTCATAAACTGGATTATATGCCAAATATATCGCACCTTGGTTATCACATTGTATATCCACACTTTTATGTTCTAACCCAAAGTTCGAGAGTAAACTTTGTAACCATATCGCCTCCTTCGCTACAAAGGTTAGTGCCATGTACTCCGCCTAGTCGAAGACAAAGCAATGTGATCCTATAAGGATGCTTTCCAACCAACTGCATCACCCGCTAGCGTAAACATGTACACCGCTAAAGATCTGCGATCATCCAAGTCATCGGCATGATCTGAATCCACAAAACTAATTGTCACACTACCTTTGCTGTCCCTTTGGTAGACTATACCCACGTCTGTTGCCCTCTTCAAATATCTGAGGATCCACTTCACAACTTCCTAATGAGCTTTACTAGGATACTCCATATAGTGACTAACCACACTCACAACTTGTAAAATATCAAGCTTAGTGCACATCATAACATACATAATACTACCCACGGCACTAGAATAATGAACATGAGACATATGCTCCTCCTCCTCCTTAGTCTGCGGTGATAATTTATTTGAAAGTTTAAAGTGCTTCGTTAAAAGTGTACTTACAATTTTTCTTGAGCTCTGGTACATGTCTCATATCTGTTAATGTGCACATCACCCCATCGTGCCTCCGAATCCAAATTATCCCTATTTCCATAGTCTTAAAGACTGCGTTATTCTCCAAAAGAACTCTACCACCATTTGCAGTTTGGTAAATAGTAAATTAGTTCTTATGAGGTGTCATATGATAAGAACATCTCGAATCTAGCATACATTTGTCTCCTGACGAAATAGTAGTCACACATAAAACAACTTCTGAATCACTAGTGCTTTCCTCGACAACGTTTGCCACATTGCTTTGGTATTTGGTCTATTAGCTTTATTCCTCCACTTTGGACAATCTCTCATGATGTGTCCCTCCTCGTGACACTTAAAGCACTTCACGCGTCTCTTGGACTTTCTATGACGTGATTTCGATATGCTTTTACCTATGCTGCTACTAATCTCTCGATATTGTTCTCTACCCCGAATCGTAGTGCTTGCACTACTCCTTGCGCCAAACCATCATCACGCAACTTTCTCTGCCACTCTTTAGAGAATAAGGCGGACTTTACTTCTTTTGAGGTAATTATAGTATGCCCCTGCAACAATGAATCAGTAAAGTGCTCTCATGACTCTGGTAAAGAGGCTAACAACATCATGCCATGTTCTTCATCATCAGGTATCTTATTGACGTTTTTTGGATCCATCATAAGTTTATTAAATTCATCTAGATGGGTTCTGATAGACATATCTTCAGTATATCTAAATTAAACATCCTTTTCAAGATGTACAAGCGAATGTTCAAACATTTCTTCACATAAAGTGCTTGAAGTTTTGCCCATAATGCTGCGGCATCCTTCTCCTTAGCAATCTCTATTAAAACTTCATTCGACAAATTTAATAGAATTGTACTCTTTGCTTTTTCCATTAACTCTATCCTCTTAGAGGCTTTCATTATAATTGGCAACTCATCTTCACTATTTAGTGCCTTGGCCAAACCCTGAGTTATCAATAATGCCCGCATTTTGATGCTCCATAACCAAAAGTTGTTCCTCTGTTAAACTTCTCAATTTCAGATTTCCTCTCAGACATAATTGCAATAACAATATTTCCAAATAATAATTAGACAAGCAAAAGCTCCAAATCATAATCAAGAAATCTGAACCCAAGCTCTAATACCAATTGTTGGAATATAATATGCGGAAACGATAATATCTTGCAATTTACGTCAATGTGAAATCACTAGAGAAATAAATGAGAAATAATAAGAACACCTGAAATTTAAGTGGTTAAGTTCGAATATCGGTACTTACGTTTACAGAGAGAGCCACCAGCAAATAATTTACTATAATCGGAGAATTATAGTTTATAATCGCTCACATGTTTGAGTATTTTTCACACTTAGATTTAAGCCAAAATCCAAAGTGTTTATAAATAAACAACTCACTTAAAACATAAACTCACTGCACAAAATTATCGTGCGTGTTCAAGCTCAAACAAACACTCTACGTATGCCAAAATGAAGAACTCTAGAATTCGTCTTTGGTCCGCGTACGTATGGCTTCTCATTCTTGTTCAAGGCTTTGCGCGGCTTCTTGCAGCTCTCAAGTCTTGCGGTTCCACAGGTTTTTTTCTTTGTGTGGTACTCACCTCCTTAAAGTAATATAAAACCTAGGTGTCCTATGTGTGTCCAAAGTCAAAAATTTGACCTTGGGCCCCACTACTTTGACAAAACCCACGCTTACAAGGACTCTACTTCTGTAAAGGGAGTCCTTCCTTTTTATTTTATTTTATTATCCCCCTTAAAGATAAATAGATAAAATAAAATAGTGTGCCCTTTTTTAGTCTTCTAGTGACAAAACATATCTTTCTCTCTTTTGCACGTAGAGAAGAAAGTCATGAAGAAATTGCTTCTTCATCCGATTGCTAAACCATTTGGGAAATCTTTCTCAACAAATTTGGTTTAACAATTATTATCCGAATTCAAACTCGAGACATTAATTTAACAGATTAGAATCGTTAAGATCAACTGTGATTTGCTTTTTCATTTCATTTGTTTTCTCATGTGTTATGTATACCGATGACTAAGGGGAAATCATCTGTCAACGATTTTGGTGAAAATTGACTAAAATGTCTATATTGGAATTTGAGGCAAAGGTTTAGGAATAAATTATCAAATTTGAGAAGTTTTTAGTTGAATTGGCATCTCTGCAATATGTTTAGAATTGATTTGGTAATTCTTCCGAAAGACAATTGAAAGCAAATCAAGTCTTTTGCCCATCTACTTATAATTTGAACATCACACACCATGAACTTATGTTCTAGATAGTATAACGACTCCATTTACACAACAAAGGTTCCCCATTATTAAAAAACGTAAGGGGGAACACTAGCTGTACATATACTCACTGCACAAAATTATCGTGCGTGTTCAAGCTCAAACAAACACTCTACGTATGCCAAAATGAAGAACTCTAGAATTCGTCTTTGGTCCGCGTACGTATGGCTTCTCATTCTTGTTCAAGGCTTTGCGCGGCTTCTTGCAGCTCTCAAGTCTTGCGGTTCCACAGGTTTTTTTCTTTGTGTGGTACTCACCTCCTTAAAGTAATATAAAACCTAGGTGTCCTATGTGTGTCCAAAGTCAAAAATTTGACCTTGGGCCCCACTACTTTGACAAAACCCACGCCTACAAGGACTCTACTTCTGTAAAGGGTGTCCTTCCTTTTTATTTATTTATTATCCCCCTTAAAGATAAATAGATAAAATAAAATAATGTGCCCCTTTTTTGGTCTTCTAGTGACAAAACATATCTTTCTCTCTTTTGCACGTAGAGAAGAAAGTCATGAAGAAATTGCTTCTTCATCCGATTGCTAAACCATTTGGGAAATCTTTCTCAACAAATTTGGTTTAACAATTATTATCCGAATTCAAACTCGAGACATTAATTTAACAGATTAGAATCAGTTAAGATCAACTGTGATTTGCTTTTTCATTTCATTTGTTTTCTCATGTGTTATGTATACCGATGACTAAGGGGAAATCATCTGTCAACGATTTTGGTGAAAATTGACTAAAATGTCTATATTGGAATTTGAGGCAAAGGTTTAGGAATAAATTATCAAATTTGAGAAGTTTTTAGTTGAATTGGCATCTCGCAATATGTTTAGAATTGATTTGGTAATTCTTCCGAAAGACAATTGAAAGCAAATCAAGTATTTTGCCCATCTACTTATAATTTGAACATCACACACCATGAACTTATGTTCTAGATAGTATAACGACTCCATTTACACAACAAAGGTTCCCCATTATTAAAAAAACGTAAGGGGGAACACTAGCTGTACATATATACATAACTATAATTCTTTTTTGGCAACCCATCACATGATCGAGCAAGAATTGACATTGTCATCACTAAACATGGTGATGGCCCTTTCCTCCACCATCTGAGAGTATGGTGGTTGGTGATAATACACTTCGTGACTAGTCCTCCCGAACAATTTGCCGTGCTTGTAGTGGCGGGTCATGTGAGTAGGCTGTGCGTAGTATGACCTCGACGACGATGACGAACGGCCGTAATTCATCTGATCGTAGTACTGATATTGGTCAAAATTGTTGTAGTAGACGTTGGTGGGTGGCTGCTGCCAGATCTGAGCTGTTTTGCCAGTCTTCTTCACGGCCTTGAGGACTTTGCGCTCGTCAACGAAACCTGCCACGGTCACTTTTTGCATGTCGAAGTCTACGTGCACATCGTGCACTCCTGCGCACGATTCAAAGTACAATTGTTAGTTTACGTGCAAATATGTATGAGATGTCAAAGCAATGAAAATTACATGTGCGCACGTCAAAGGATGCATAAGAAGAAACTTTGGTTTCCGAGCTTATCCAGAGCATTAAAACAAATATGCACTATATATGTGTTTGGTTGAAAAGATAAACTATTTAGACCAAGTTGGTCAGTGCTGTTGGACAAGCGGTTGAGTCTTCTGTCTCCGGAAGCTAGAGATCTTAAGCTCGGACCCCTCCGTTGCTGGTCTCTTGGGCCTTTCTCGAGTATTTAAGGACCCGTGCGGCTCTGCAGTTATCCGGTGTGGTTGGAACAACAGGAGAGTAATCGGTTGCCAATTGATGCAGGATAGCCCGATATTTAGGAAAAGGAAAAGAAGATAACTTGTTTGAAGACCCCGCAAGATTTGAGTTCTTAGTGTGTGCGATCCATCTTAAAACTTCAATTGCCTTCGGAATAGAAGAACCATTTTTTTTGGGAGCGATGACGGTAAGGTTTCTTGCATGTTTTTTGTATTGAAGAAAGATGAAAGGAACTTCACAAGATTGTTCCGGGTTACCGACCCCATTGACCCAACAAAATATAGATCAGTCACCTACTGTTAGTTGTTTTTTTGGTAAAGTACTGTTAGTTGTTTTTTTGGTAAAGTACTGTTAGTTGTTTATTCAGGCTAATAAAGATATTTTTTCGTTCGAATGAAAAATCACGAAATACTTAATACTAGATGTTCTATGATGGGCTGGGGTGGACAGAAGAAGTGGCACTCCGATGCAAATAAAAATATCTCCATCAGAAGACGACGACGACCCTAGCAAGAAAGTGAAATAGCGACGAATAAGCATGTCGGAGAGATTTTCCGAGTGGCTGGGAGACTTGCCTTCGAGCTTGTTGAGAGCTTTCCTTATATTCTCCTCACATCCGTGGCAATCCATGTTCACGTGCATCTCTACAATCTGTACCATGCGTGAAAAAGAAACGTTCTTGGTCATACGTAATTCAAACATACCCCGCAGAGCCATTCGAGTAAGGTAAAGAACGAGAGAGAGAGAGAGAGAGAGAGAGAGAGAGAGAGAGAGCTTACCGTCATCTTGGGGAATATGGAAGCAAATCTTGCTTGGAGCTGCTATTGAATCGTGATATGAAAACCCCCTGCTTATATAGAAGCTCGTGAGAGAATGCAAGTTGCCACCAATCTTGGGGGGAAAGCACGTCGCAAGGAGAGATATTGATGACGAACGGTTGATTCTGAAGAATATCTTATTTTATATCTTTTTTCCTTTGTCATGACGTCTCGGATAGACTAATCTTCTTCCTTTTTTATGGCTATATATTTCCTTTCAACCTGGTTCAAGAAGACGAATCGTTGCTCGGACGGTCGGCTAAGGGGAAATTGCAGGGACATTGCCACGAAAAGTGAAGGCTTCCCCTCTTAAATATACAATTACAAGTAACATCGACTTTTCTCGTTGACCCCACCGGAGTGGGACAATCTACATTGATATAAATACATATATAATTCGTCTTGGTGGATGTTGATAATGTCGTGTGTAGAATTTTATATGCCAAGTGGAGGTCTAGGACCTGCGCTTTGCCTAGTATGTTTTAGAACAATCTAATTATTCTCACACAAGTTCCCATGAATTCTAATCTCCACAGCGACATTAGGCCATTGAGTTCGCACAAGAATTGACTTCGTTAGAGAGAGATGGTGCGTTATGTTTGTATAGACATAGCTAAATTGTAGCTGTAATTTGCTATAAATTATTGTAATTACTTTAAAGTTGATAATATAAAAAACTCGGTGGGACAGTTTTCTGAAAATCGCGTTAGGTTTGCAAGCGAGAAGCCACAAATTCTTTTCGTAATTGAAATCGATGTGAGAAAGCTATATTAGACAACCACTTAGACAAGTAATCGAATACAAGCTCATGACTAAGGTATCAACAACCCCAACTGGTCTGGCATTGAACAACATATGTAATTACTTAATACCAAAAATCATCTTCATTTTCGGTCCTTGCAATGACAACAAAGATATTTGTAAGATGTATCGCCTCCTATACGTTTTTTTTTTTTATATTTATTTCGATTTCATTAAGTGATGCTAATAACATATAAACTTTTTGACTTTCTGTATTATGGGTATGGGAGTAGAATAAGCTAACAACTATGGATAACTAACCACTTTTATGTATTATAATTGAAAATATAAATCTTTTGATTATTAAACAATTTTCTTATTAGCAAACGATTGCATGAAAATGAATCCATCCATCGTCATCATTCCACGTTAAGGTGACGCGGTGGGAATTTTCCAGGACGAATATTCCATCTCCATCTCCATCTCCATCTCTCTCTCTCTCTCTCTCTCTCTATGCGGGCGTTGGGTAATTTCCTTGACAGCGATTCCATCTCTGGATCTCTCTCTCGACTGCCTACCCCAGCATTTTGTGAAATTTACGATTTAGCTTAGACAGGGAATTTTCAAATGGAACGGCCACAAGGATACAAAAACTTAGGGGGCAAGGTTTTATAAATTTTCATTGAATTTGATAATTGTTGGCGTAGGAAAAGTAGGTTGACCACGACAAGAAGTCAATGGTTTCCATCCACACCGGAATTTTATCAAGATTAATATAAGACGGCTTTAGACAAATTTGCAGAATTTGGGTCTCAAAGTGATATGGAGTACTTTTATATATTGTGTTTTTATAATGAGGCAGCCGTTTTATTACCTACTTACAATTCGTCATATCAATTTATAAATTATTTTTTTAATATCTTGATACAACTAACTTTACTCCATCCACGGACAACATGGTTTTAGCTTGTTTGCACAAGACTGTCGATGTTACGTAGAAATTGATTTGCTGCGGCAAGAAATATTTCAGCACGCTATAAGAATTGATAGGAAATATGTATGATTAAGACTGGATTAGCTTTTCTTATGAGGTGATAATTAATTTCCCAATGAATTGTGAAATTAAAATCTATACATTTCAAAAGAAGAATCTCAATTTAAAAGCTAAAACACAAAAATAAAATAAAAAATTGTCCCTGGTTGTTTCTAGAACATCAATATTTTCAGTGCGTTAACTTTTTCATGCTTCTATATTTAATTGTTGCAAAGATACCTTTATGGAGCGTGATTAACTTTTCTAAAGCAAACAAAGCTGTGGCGCATACTGCATAGGCCTGGTCACTTTAGTACTCATTAATAAAATTAACTTTTCTAATAAGTTTGGTATGTCTCAGGGTATGGTTTTTGAGATGGGCTACATTCGTTGAATCTGTTGGTCTTCTCCTCATTAAATGGGTAAGGTCCATGACTGTAGTTTTCGGCCCATGGTTTTGTAATATATTTACCCTTGTCTATATATTTAAGTCGAAAATAAACTACCATTTATCTCACTGTTCACCTTCTAGAATTACGCTAGCTAATATATTTTTTTTTCATTAAATATCCACCCACCTTTTTTGTTTTTTTTTTTTTTAATACATGTATAATTATCCCGTCTCATGTTTCACAAGTGCCTATATGATCAAGGACACTGTTATCACTATGCTGATAAACTTAGCAAATGGAATTTACAATAGCATCTCGAAAGTAATTTGCAAGCGAATAGTTCGTCTTAGAACTAGTCCATATTGATGGAGTTTCACATTAGTCTTGGGTGGTTGAACATTAAATAAGAACACACACATTAAATTTATTTCATGTGAAATATATTTCACTAGGGTGTTTGTCGATTGGTTATTTATATTGATTTCTCATTAAATTTCACTACTGCAAATCGGTCGAAATTTTGACAAACTATTGGCTGCCGACCGTCGTTAGTCACTAGTGAGGGCCTCCGCATCCTCTTTGGCTACAAGTGAGGGCATCAACCTTTGCTAAGATCCGGGCAAGGGTTGGCCCTCGACCCTTCCCCGGATTTGGGCAAGGGCCATGACACCCTCATGAGGCCCGCTTGTTGGAAATCATTGAAGGAAAAAAAAAAAAAAAAGAAGAAAAAAAGAATGGAAAAAAGGAAAAGTATAATTTTTTTTTCAAAAATAGAAATTGCAATAATAGTCCATGTCAATATCGGTTGTGCCTTGGAGGATGACCATTGTTGACGTTAATGATTTTCGATCAAAACTTATATTGGCAAATTGTCAAAATATTTAAGATTAAATTGGCTAAATTTAAAGGGTATATAACAAAATTCGGATTGTACAAAGGAATAGGGAATCGCTTGGAACCGGTGGTTCCAAAGGAACTTGTCTAGTTTCTAGTTCAGGGTGTGGAATTGTCCACTTGTCCATCTAAACTATTCTTACTCCCGCAATCACATGACGTTTTTCCTCTTAGTAATATATATAATATATTTAATTTTAAAGAAAAATGTTTGATAAAAAAATTAAGAAAAATGAAAAACCCTAAAATTCCTAATTTGAAGCTCAACACCCATTGATTGAGTACTCGTCTTATCTCACTCTCACCTCTAAGTCATCTCACAATCTCTTACTCACAGCCTTGACTCCTATGCTCAATGATGGATTCACGACTTCGACTTGTTAACTTTCAATATTAGTTCAATTTTTTACTATCTTGCAATTAAAAATAGGGAAGTACTTCATTATTATTATTTTTACTTTACTTTGGATTGCTAGAAAATGTTGCACTGAGTGCGTGAAGCTTTGTGAGACTAATTCTATGGACTCACTTAAGAATCGCACTAGATTGACAATCTAGTTCCCGGGTGAATTATGAAACCAATGGACGATTCTCGATTCCACTTTTTCAGAACCAATCTTTAGTGGGCTGTTTTTGGTTCTAGAGTGGGATCACTCACCCGGACTATTTTCATCCCTAAACAAAATTGGCATCGATCAATAAATTTAAGACTTTTTTGGTAATATTTCCAATCTTGGATCATTGGTGAATCTGCCAAATGCATAAATTTGCATTATATATGCTAACGGTTCAATCTTTATGTGCAACCTATCACGGGATTGTCTTTGCTACTATCAAGCGACACCTGTCTTATTTTATATTTATTTTTGTTTTCCATGTATTATGTGCACTGAAGAAAACGAAAGCAAATAAAATCTTTTTGCCCTTCTGCCTATAAATTAATCGTCACGCACCATGAACTTATGTCCTAAACAGCATAGAAAATCGAAGTTTACACGACAAAGATTCCCCATTAATAAAAAAACGTAAGGGAGAACACTAGCTATACATATACCTATGAAACCTTTTTTTTTTTTTGGCATCCCCATGAAAAGATCAAGCAAGAAATGACACTGTCATCACTAAACATGGTACTGGGTCTTTCCTCCACCATCTGGGAGTCTGGTGTTTGGTGATAATCCACTTCGTAACTAGCTTTTCCCACTAACTTTGCGCTCCTCGACAAAACCTGCCCCGATCGCTTTTTGCGTGTCGATGTCTATGTGCACATTGTGCACTCCCGCGCGCAATTCAAGTACGATTGTTGTTTTCGACCAAAAAAAAAAAAAAGTACGATTGTTGTTGTTGTTGTTTTTTTTTGGGGTCATAATTACGATTGTTAGTTTACATGGCATATATATATGTATGTATGTATGATGTTGAACAATGAACATTGCATGCGTTCATACGTCAAATGATGGATAAGAAGAAATTTTGATTTCCTAGCTTAGTCTAGAACATTAAACAAAGATGTATAATATATGTTCTGGCTGACAATATAAACTACCTCAACCCAAATAGGGTCGCATAGTTTAAAGCGATTGAGTCTTTTGTCTCGGGAAGCATGGGGTCTCGAGTTTGAACCCCTCTTGCCGGTCTCTTGGACCATTTCTGAGATGTTTAAGGACTGGTGCGACACTGTAATTACCTGGTGTAATTGGAACTATGGAATCTACCACACTCGAGTTCCACCACACTCGTTGGAGTATTGATCGGTTGCCAATTGGTGTTGGATATACTGATTATTATGAAAATGAAAAAAAATAATTTATTTGAAGGCCCCACAGGATTTTTGTTCTTAGTTTGGGAATAAATTACTCAATAAATCATAAATTTATTGTAACAAATGCTAATTTACCTTTTAATGTTGTCAATTCAGTTTTAATCATTTATGTAGACTTCCAATATACTTCTTTGGGCTAGTTTATCAGAAATTGCTGACATGACAGTGTGACTAAATTGGCATCTCGCACAATAAATTTATGATTGATTGGAAAATTTCTGGAAATCTATCTCTATCTTCAATTTCTTTTGGAATAAAAGAACCTTTTTTAAAAATCTAGAATGACGAAGGGTAGAGTTTCTTGCATGTGTCGAAGCAAGATGGGAGCAACTTTATTATTATTGATTAATTTTTGTATGTTCGTCAAGCTTATCATTATATTTTAGACAACACATGTTTTAAAATTATAACATCTTAAAAGGTAGTCAAAAGCCAGGTGAGACTCCTTCCTAAAACTGTTGCTGCAACTACAAGGTGTTTGCCCCACAACTTATAAAAGCTGGAAAGCCCTCTTCATATTTGAAATTGCCGTAGGAAGCTGTATCGAATAGGAAAGAGTGGGTTCCACGTTGGATTCCACTAATACACACACACATATACACATACATACACACACACAAAACTTTCCCACAATCGTTGGATTGTATCGACTCTATGGACCGTGTCATGTATAGATTTAGGTTAATTTAATTAATTTGTTCGTAATTACGTGTGCGCGTGCGTCATTTCGCCCCTGGGTTACCTAATCAAAGACAAGCTCATAAGTAAGGCAGAAGTAACCGACTAGCAAGTGGCCGGACATCAAACAATATATGGGGTTCCGCCATGTAATAACTACATACCAAAATCCATATTCATTTTCGGTCTTTTTTACAACAACAAAAATGTCTATAAGATGTATTACCTCTGAATTTTTTATTTTTATTTTTCTGTTTCATTAAGTGATGCTGATCATTTTGTGCGATTATTGAAAGTATAATCTTTTGATTATTAAACCAATCTTTCTGCTTGGCAAACGACTGCTTGGTAATGAATCCATCCATCAATCCACGTTAAATTAAATTGCAATTATATTAAATTACCAATTTTTATTTATGTGACTTACCAACTTTTTTTTTGTATGAGTTACCGACATGCTTTCACGGCCAACTCTCATTTAAATCGGTTACCAATGTTTATTTGTCCTTTTTAATATCCAAATAATCTATTAAGTTGCCACTTTTATTTGCATTACTTGCTCATTTTTAATTTCAAACCCTCTTTTAGAAATTACTGGTCTCAATTACAGTGATTACAAATTTTTCTCTGATTATATTCCAATTACCTTTACGTTACCAATCCTTATTTTAGTTAGTTGGAAATGTTTATTTATCTTTTAATTACCAGTTTCTATTATCCCAGTAAAAAATTTGTCTTATAATTCATCAAGTTCTTACCAATCGTACCAAGGAATTGAATTTACTAACTATTATATGAAGTTAAATTCTTTATTTGTTTGACTTACCAACTTTTCTCTAATTAAATTATCAACTGTCTTCATATTAACTTTTATTTCAATTGCTTAAGGATGTTTATTTATTTATTCTTAAATTTACCACTTTTCTATTGAGTTACCACTTTTATTTAGCTTACCTCTAAGTTACTATCTACTGTTCATTACCAACTCTTATTTGAGTTTGTTACTATGCTTTTTATTTTATTTTATTACCAATGCATTGTATCTCTGACAAAGAAGATTTTTTTATTTTTTTATATATAAGCAAATTTTGTTTATCTTTTGTTTATCTATTTCTTAAATTTACCAACTATTTTATGAAATTGGTGACCTTTTTTGTTTGACTCATGAGCTTTTTCTTTTTTTCTTTTTCGATTAAGTTACCAATATTAATCTAAGTTGTTAATTAAGATAAATTGGACATAGTAATTTCATGTAAGGGTTAGTAAATGAAAGGCCTAGTTGAGCAAGGTAAATAAATATTGGCACAACATAAGAAAAGTTGGTAATTAAAAGAACAAACAAATTTACTATATAACTCAAACAAGACTTCGTAAGCCAAAATAAAATAAAATTAGTCGATATTATTAATTGGAGAAAAATTAGTGTCACCCTAATTAAGGTGTATAATTTTTAAAATGTTGATAAATTTAAAGTGTTGCTAAGAAATGCAAACAAAAATTTGCAGGCAATAAAAAAGCTTGCAAATTTAAAAAGTAAAATAAACATCGGTAAATAACTCAAATTAGTGTTGAATATCCAAATTTTACATGCCTATATAGTGGGAGAGAAGTTTGTGAGTCGAACTAATTTAGGTTGGTAATCTCTAAAGGAATTAGTAAATGTAAGGGATTGCAAATCAAGACAAGTAAAAGTTGATAATTTAGTTAGTAAGTTGATAAAACATTGAAAAAACCAAATAAATGTTAGTAAAAAACTCAAATTTGAGTTGGTCATAAACAAAAATTTGGTAGTTTAATCTAATAGAAATTGGTTAATCACTCTGGCTTATGTTAATTTTCATGTAAGAGTTGATAAATTTGAAACATAAGTTTCAGTTATGGAAATAGAATTAGGTAAATTAATGCAAAAATTAATAATCTGCAAATTATAAAAAGGTATTTTCATATAAGTATTGGTAAATTACCAATAATATGTACGAAAAAGTTCATCGATCAATTTTTTTGCCAACAGTCTTTAGACACTATCAAAATTTACCGCCTGAAAAAAGTTTGATATGTTTTAGTACAGAACAAGCTGAAACTTAAAATTATGTGAGCTCCTTATCATCATCACGTCATTTCCCTCTAGATATTATCTCCTCAATAGGGGAGAGAGAGAGAGTTCCCGAGGCACAAGAACAAAGAGAAACTCCAAAACTCATGACTTTTAAATGAGGCGATCAAGAACTGAAAGATATACGTAACATATATATTGTCTCAAAATCGTAGATAACTCTGAAATACCCGAAGCAAGATATAAAATTTCAAAATAATTAGAAAGAGAATTATGGGGCAGAACCAATGCTCTAAATTGGGCCAAGTTTAGAAAAGTGCCTCCAAACTATTGAAAAAGTGGGTTTTTGAGATTGAACATCCCAGATGGAGAAGTGATATGATGTTATTCATTAGTAAAATTCATTCCCAAATGATCATCACCTTAAATGCTTACTCAGAGTGCTCATTTCAAAAGTTTGTATCATGCGAAACGGACGAGTTGTTAGTGAAAATGAGCCCAAAAATCATTGTGCCTCAATGATGCGTTTCCAATCTAAACTTATGAATAAGATACTAATACACGAATCCTTGCTTCAACGACGTCTGGTCTATTTTTGCCTATTAACCTGTTCCATAGTTTAGGGTTGATTTCTGTCGGTGCGATTAGTTGTGAATTGATATTGAAAGGTCATCTTCGGGTCTCATGTAGGAGCACCCAACTCTTTGCACCCATAAAGTGAAGGATCTTCATTTGGTACGTTGGCTGGCGGTGTAAAAGGTTACTCGACAGGCATCATTTAGGCCCTGGCACCTATATGCAGTTTTCAATTTGAGGAAGAGCGTTCATTTTATTAGTGAGTAAATGTCTCATAAAGAAACCACTGAGATTACTTTAATGACCACCCTTCTCATAGGAAAAAGGAGAGGTGGGGAGTTTGATTCCCTACCTTTTCAAGAGGAGTGGAGGTGTAAATGTTTAGTTTTAGGTATGGGTTCAACTCTCACAATTTGTAAAAAGGCAGAACAAAAGCCTTATAGTGAATTGTGATTTACAGTAGGACAAACAAAAGTCTCATGAAGATAGTTGCTTGTTTAGCGAGTATTTTATTCAAGCGATAATTACAGTAGATGTCCTAATTTGTTTTTTCATAGTCTCCTATGCTCAATGTCATAGTTTTAGACCCCATTGGTGCATGAAGTAATCCATCCTAAGATGCTTGATTTCTCTGCTATCTTTATTTTTCTCCGTTTGCTCACCTATTCCTGCACTCATATAAACAAGTCCACGTTATGCACTATTTAGTTTAACAAACGTTTCATTTGATGAAGGGAACAAGAGGCCGGCTAATTGAAGCAGAACCCTAGCCTTGGTGGTGAATACGAAGCACACTCCTTTGGTTTCTCCACTACATTCGTCGCATTCGCAAACTTGACCCCCATATAAATCCCATCCCATCCACTCGAATAGCACACAAACCTCTCGTTCCCTCACATTTGACACTCAACAAAACTTAGATACCAACCTTTAAGAATCCATCCATGGCGGAGAAAGAAGGAGGAATCGTCAAGAAAGGTCACGAGGAAGGCATGAAGATGGCAGTCTCAATCCTCGTGGAGTTTGAGCTACCGCTTGGCCTCCTCCCCCTCGCTGAAGTTGTTGAGGTCGGGTTTGTGCGCAGCACGGGATACATGTGGATTGTGCAGAAGAAGAAGGTGGAGCACTCGTTCAAGATGGTGAGCAAGCTCGTGAGCTATGACACTGACATCACCGGCTACGTCGAAAAGAAGAGGATCAAGAAGCTCAAGGGCGTCAAGGCCAAAGAGCTCATTCTGTGGCCCCCAGTGAGCGAGATCACCGTTGACGACCCACCAACCGGGAAAATCCACTTCAAGAGCCTTGCCGGGATCACCAAGACCTTCCCAGTTGAGGCATTCGCTGCCGGGCAGTGAAGGGATCTGTTGGAGTTTCGAGCACTGAGTTGTGTTACAAAACTCATTGTCATAGAACAAGAAAGAGCAAAGCATGTGCCCATGCGAGGCCATATATTCCCTATTACTGTCTCGAGTTTGGTTTCTGTTTTGTTCTGCGTATTTTTCTTATCAAGGATTTGATTAGTGTTTGTAGCGGCTTTGTTTATTGCACGTTCTTATTTCGATTGATTAGATTGGAAGAAACGATGCTGCTGCTACTTATGTCTATGTATCTGTTCTTGAAGATGGTGTTTATGTTCTTATCAACAACCTTAATGCTGGTTTCGTCTGGCAATATAATCTGTGGTGTAGGGGACTATTAACGTTATGCTGAACTCTATCTAACTATGATGCATATTGTGCTACTGAAAAAGTCTTGCGCTAGAGTCCATGTTTCGCGAGGAGCTAAGGTATTCTTTCAACAATTACATTTCTTATCTTAAATATGAGTAGAATTCTCTATATATATTCTATAATTAGCACAATAAAAAAAATGACAATGCGGGCCATAAATTCTTGAAAAAGTAGAATCTCATAATAATTTTCACTTGTTTATTATTTATTTATTTTTGTAGCCCAAAAGATACCAAAAAAAAAAAAAAAAAGATATTGTTATTATTATAGTAGATTAAGAACTGCCACTTAATTATTTCCTTTTTTTTTCTCCATGGTTAAATATACGGATTTTTTTTTTCATGATAATGAATGCAATAAGTGTTAGTAAGTGTCAAACAAATGTTGGTAAAAGAATTACCGGTGACTTTTTTTGGGGTAACTTATTGGTTACTTATCAACACTTTGTGGAATTGCCAATAACTTCTGTTTGCATAATTTATTAAGACTTCAAATTTACTACCTCTTGTATGGAATTAGCAAACTAAATTATAGTTACTTACAAACTTTTGTCAGATGAAATTACCCACTTTTAATTATTTTATTCAATTTACCAACTAGTTTATGGAGTTACCAACTTTTAATTGCCTTGGTCACCCCTTACTTTTACTAATTCTTTCTAGATATTATTAACATAAATTAGCGCAAGTTGACAAATTTTCTACCATTAAATTAGAGGTCACCAACTCTCATTTAACTAACCAACGGCTATCTATTTTTTCTTTTTGATTTGCCAACTTTTGTTTTTTGTTTTTACTTACATCTCCTAGCAATGTTTTAAATTTACCAACTCTTTTTTGAAAGGGAAAAAGACACCAAAACCCTAAACTTTACCCAATATGACAAATTTATCTCGAACTTTTTTTTTTTTTTTTTGTGATACAAAAAATCTCAAACTTTGCCAACTATGACACATTTATCTAGAACTTTTTTCATGATACAAAAAACCATAAACTCATACTTGCATGACACATTTACCCCAAACTATAGGGCATTTTGTCTTTTACTTTGTAATTTTTTTTTTTCATTTGCTTTTCTTTTTTTTTTTTTCTTTTTTCTTTTTCTTCTCCTCTCTTTCCTTCGTTGACCATGGTAGAAGGAAGTTGAACTCAAGCAAGGCCGCCCTTGCTGGCGTTAGGTGAGGGTGGTCTTCCCCATGGGTTGGGCAAGGACTGCCATTGCCAGATCCGATGAGGGCAACCCTAGCCTAATGTAGGCGAGGCGATCCTAGCCTGGGTTAGATTTGGCGAGGAATGTACTCGTCGGCGAGGGCCACCTTGGCAAGGGCCACCTTGGATTTAGCAAGGGTTGACCTCGCTCGACCAAGGGAAGGGCCACCTTCACCTACCTAAGTGAGGGTGGCCATCGCTTGAGCCAGCTTCCCTTAGTCAGCAATGGAGGGAAGAGAGAAGAAGAAAAAAGAAAAAAGAAAAAAAGAAAAAGGAAAACTAGCAAAAGGAAAGAAAAGGAAAATAAATACAAAAATGCCTTTTAGTCATAGAGTTGGAGTAAATGTGTCATAGTTGGTAGAGATTGGAGTTTTTTGTATTACAAAAAAAGTTAATAGTAAATTTGTCATATTGAGTAAAGTTTAGGGTTTTTGGTGGCTTTTTCCTTTTTTGAAATTACCAGCTTTATGCAATTAAGTACTAGGGTTACTCAATAAGTTCCTTTTGAGTTACTCAATAAGTTCTTTTTGAGTTACTCAATAAGTTCTTTTTCCTATTGTCATTTGAGTTACTCAATAAGTTCTTTTTGTCTTGTAATTACCATTCTAATCTTTTAACAACTTTTATCTATCTTTCTTAACTACTACTCTTATACCAATATACTAGCTTTAATCTATGTGATTTACTAACATTTCTCTTATTATGTTATCAATTAGTTTTGTGGTACCAACTCTTATTTGAGTTAATCACCAAATTTTATTCTACTTTAGTTTACCATTTTTTTCTCAATAGAAAAGTTGGTAAGCAACTAAATAAAATAGTTGGTAAGTCATTTAAATAAAATTTGCTAATTTCATATAATTTGTGGTAAATTTAAATCCTTAATAAGAAAGCTAAATAAGTGTTGGTAAAACTAGGGGTGAGCATGGTCTGGGTTGGGCCGGTCTGCCCCCTAACCCTAGGACCAACTCGCACAGTGCTGGTCCTCAATTTTTGGGACCGAGGATCGGACCGACCTAATGGTTTCGATTTGGTTCTGGGGTCAACCCGGGATCAATCGATAATTTTTTATTTCATTTTTTATACTCCTTAAAAAATGATTGAGAATCGAACTAACCCAATGGTCACGGTCTGGTTTCAAGGTTAACCTAGGACCAACCAATAATTTTTTATTTCATTTTTTGTACTCCTTAAAAAAGCGATTGAAAACTAAACCGACCCAATGGGTGTGGTTCGGTTTCAAGGTCAACCCAAGACCAACTAATAATTTTTTATTTCATTTTTTGTAATCCTTAAAAGGATAAGGAAGGACCATACCGATCAAGGTCAGCTAAGAAAGGCAAGCGGTGAGGGTCAAGTGGGTGAGCATCGAACATAATGAGCATCAAATGTCGAACATGAAGTAACAAGCTAAGCGAGTATCAAGTGGCGAGAGGTACGAGTGACCCAAAGTGAGCAAGGCGAGTGTCAAGTGGTGAGCGGAGAAGTTGTTTCTTTTGATTTTGGCAAATTGACGATTAAGAAGACAAATAAGACAGAAAAGAATGAATACTAGAGGATGATGCCATAAGGAGTCATTTATGCCCTTTCAGACGTCGTGATGACTCCTCACAAAAACATTTTCCTCATTCGTAAATTATAACTATTTATGCCATAAAAGACATTAAAAATCTAAGTTATTAAAAAACAATGTAAAATTACTTGAACTCCTCACTAGAGAGTTGTTTAATATTGTTGACGCCGTTTATTTTAAGATTTTCTCTTATAAAAAAATTATAAGTAATATATATTATAGGTAAATAATAGATAAGAGAAGTTTGTGTGACAAAAGGTAAGTTTAAAAAGAACAAATCAACATTGGCAACCACTTGAATAAAAGTGGGCCAGAGAAAACTAGTTGGTAGCTTAATTGATAATCACTCTAACTATAAATAACAAATTCTGATAGGAGGCTAGTAAGTTTAAATTATTCATAAGCCAAGCAAATTAAACTTCATAAAAAAAATATGAAAGTTGATAAGTATAAATGGGTGGAAAGTAACTCAAAGGAAAGTTGCTAATCTACAGGTAAATTAATAATACAAAAGTAATAAATTTTCTAAAAAAAGTCGTTAGTTTAAATGAAGAGCTAGTAATGCGAGGATGTTTTTTTTTTTTTTTTTTTTTTTTTTTTTTTTGATGAGGAGGAACTGCTTTGGGCCGATGCCGCCACGTAAACCCCTAGGTGTCGCTAGCGAGGAAACCACCACCCCGACGAGGATGTTGGCTTTGAACCTTGGCCTCCACCGGGGAGAGCAAAGGATCTACCCTCTGCACTACAACGGTCGGTGGTATGTACTGAGGATGTTGGTAAGTAAGGAAAATAAAAATTGATGACTTTCAAGAAAAGTTAATAATAGTTGGTGAATAACCACTTGGAGACCTTGCTAGCCACATTGAGAAAAAAAGAAAAGAAAAGAATGAAAGCAACTTCCACTCAAAATTGATAAGAATGACTATATTGACAAATTGTCAAAAGTTTTATGACTAAATTGGCTAAATTAATAGGTTTATGACTAAATTTGAATCTATTCAATAAATTTAAGACTTTTTTGCGGTTGGCAACCTCACTGGCCATCGTTGAGGCCTTAGCAACCCTCATCGACTATAACGAAAGAAACGGAAAATAAAAAAAATTATAAAAAAATTTAAAGTAATTTCTCCATAATTGCAAAAATTATCAAAGTTGGCACTAGTTGTATCATATATGATGGCCAGTGTCTAAGTCAACAATTTTTAGCAAAATTGATTAGAAGAATTATATTGATAAATTGTTAAAAGATTTATAATTAAATTGATCAAATTGAAAAGTTTATGGCTGAGTTGGCATTCATATATTAGGTTTAAGACTTTTTCGCTAATTTTCCCATCGAAAGAATAAGGGAGTGAGTGAGGCTACATGCAAATCGTTTAGAAAATTAGAAAACAACACAAAACCTACCTTTGTTTTTGGTAGAGGTGTGCATATCTCAAGTGCTAAAACTTGACATGTGTCACGCCTCGAAGCCTTGAGCGCATGAACATCCCTCCATGTCATTTAGTTGCAATGTTCTAGGATGCATTGTCGGCTTATTCTTTTTATTTTTCGATTAAATGCAAACGGAACATACATAATAATTCACAACAACAAAAAATAACAAGGATAACAAAGAAAACACAATAACATCACAATCATAGACTTCATTAATACATTTATATTTAACCCTAGGAAGTTTAGTTATTATAAGTCCATCATAAAAGGACGACTTCTTATGTGATCAATATATAAAAATGGTTAGAAAGGTTGGGATTAACTTAACTCCTTTAATGTGAGGGCTAGCCAAAAAGTGACGCATCTTGCGGCCACCACAATCGCACATGACAGTTCTCCATACTGCGGCCCTGAAAAATAATAAATAATGATGGATGAGAGAGAATCTCAATAAGTTAACAACCTAAGCCTCGTTTAGGATGCTAACTCGCTTCAAGTGCAATCTAAACATGCAACATTATATTGATGGCAAATCAATAGTAAAGCGACCCCCACTTTGCCCTAATTGTGAACATGGTCAGGTAGTTTGATCCAACGATAAACCTCAAAGCCATCAAATAAACCCGTAGGCATTCTTACCTCCCTTTAGCACACCTTTGCATAATTTTAACTACTGATGCAATAGGCATGACACATAATCAGAACACTTCTTAGACTTTCCCATGCACAATGCATCACTCGTGTTCCAATTATTACAACCACTTAGGGTCATGGCCACTACAAGGGTTGGTGGTCTTCTGGCATGACTGGGCATCATTTTGCCCCCTCGGGCATGGCATCGTCCCGCATACTCATACACATCATGATGGCTTTCCATTAGGAGTATTGGTTCGGTCTTAACCGCGACTTCACATCCGGACCTTTTCTGGGCATACGATAAAATCGGGCATCATCCCGCATATTCATATGCATCAAGACGGAACTATTGCCTTGCGTAATTATACGCATTAGGGCCATTATGTGGTCAAATGAGTACACTACTAACTTATGCCAATTTTATTTTTCCTCAATTAACCAATGTAAACATGGTTCGTGCTCATACAACAAACTATGGCAATTTTTACATGTAATATTATGGTAAAACAATCATATGTGATCACATACATATAATTGATTTGTCAAACTTTGTACACTTCATCTTAAAACATCATCACCCCATTTAACACATAAAACATAGCACCGAAACATGACACCTCGTGAATTACCATTTACATGTCCAAAAAAACTTTCTTTAAAATAGCACATAAGGTTTCTAAAAAGAGCAATTATTTTTCATGGCATCACAAGCTTCAAACAACATAAATCATGTATAAATTCATCTCATTGGTCAAGTATCAAACACATAAAAATCACCACTTATTGTCCTATTGCGATAACTTATCAACATAAAAACAATAGCTCATCGTCCAATTGTTGATAGCTTATCATCTATTATCCGATAACTTATTGTTTATTTTCCAATAGCTTATCACCTATTTGGTGATAGCTTATTGCCAATTTATCGATAGCTTATCACTCCTTTGATGATAGCTTATCATCCTTTCGGCGATAACTTATCACCTAATTGCCGATAACCTATCAACTCTACTTATCACTTGTCGCAATAGTCTATCAATTTTGTTTATCTCTTATCATGAAAACCTATCAACTAAACTATCACTAATTAATACAAAATGGCCATTAATTAAGACTAACTATGATTAGCCTTAATCTAAACTATTCATAAATGCAATTAACACTAACCGCCATTAATTAAGACTAATTACAATAAGCCTTAATCTAAACTATCTCTAAATGCAATTAACACCCTAATAAAATATTAGGAAGTTAACTCACTATTTTACAACAATGGCAAGCTAATGGCAATGGTGGCGCGATAGTGATGAGAACGTGATCCTCACTGCTTGAATGGTGGCATTACGGTGGTAAGTCGACAAGCTTGAGGCTCATGGCCAAGCTTGGTGGTGGCGATGGTGGATTGGTGGTGAGGATGGCGAATAGTAATGATGTTGAGCGGCGGACAACAACGATGGTGGCGGTGAATGATGGTGGTGGTGGACATAGTGGCAAGGGGGCAACAAGGTGGTGGTAGTTTAGTTAAAGTAAGGGAGGAAAGAAAGAGAGAGAGTTTCTCCCAAAAATCTTCTTCATCATGAATTTTCCATCAAATCTCCCTAAAACTCTCTCCTCCATGCAATTTCCCCTTTGTCTTCATTTTCTTAGAAGACAAAAATCTTATAGAAGGGACATTTTAAACTTTTCACAACTTTTAACAAAAATTCCTATTTTGCCCTTGGATCTATTTGCTTGAATGGGCTCATTTGGGCTTGGAAAGCTTTGTTGGGCCCACATGGCCAAAACCTATGGGTATAAGGCCCATTGGGCCTTTGCTTGGCCGAGCTCCTTTTTCCAGCTTCCAATTCTCGATCCATTAAGTCTCATCCAAAAATTTAAAGCGTACCGGTTAATGATCGATAAATGAAGCAACATCCAATAGGCTAGTCTTGAAATCCTCAAAAGTTTGATACTTAAAATCAAATTAAATTTCATGGTTAAAATCAATCGAATGTGACTTTAGTATGCCTAAGCTATTGGATGGCTTTTAGGGATTTCATGCATTTGACCCATGGTCGATAATTTTAATTCCATATTTGTGCTTCTTCAAATCATTGACAACCCTTGGTTGTCATGTAATCAGGAGAAATCAATTACTTACTCTAAATACAAGATCAATAAGAAATTGATTTATTGTTATTTGCAGCGAGTATCGCAATTGTGCGGAATCACCTACAAACTGACTAACACACACACACACACACACACACACACACATATCCATTTTCTAATTACCTTTAATAGTATAGTATTGTCCCTTATTGCTCCTTATGACCGAATGGTCTATCCCTGATTAAATTCTCCAGTCGTTCACGTTTTAATCCTTCATGACCCTTCTCAATAGATTAGTCAACTCATAAGTAATCAGTTTAGAGCAAATTTAACTATGCATTGATGAAATAACAATTTCATATATATTGAGAATGGTCAAATTTCAGGATATTACAATATAGGTAAACACATAAGTGCCAAAACATCCAAATGGTACACTTAAAGTACCAAAATTGGAGAAAAAAATAAACAGTTAAGTAGCAATAGCGAGCCACGTCAGATTACTAATAGCCACGTAGACCAATTTTATTCTTAAAATAACATAATGTTGGATTTTTGGTAAGCCTCATTGGAGTGCGCACTTAAGTGTCTAATTTTAGAAAAAATGGCATTTAAGTGTATTTTTTTTTTTTTTTGGAAGTTTAGGAACTTGTGTGTCCATTTGTACTAAGTTTTGACACATGGGTTGTACTTCTTTTGTTATTGGCATATGGCAAAAACAGTTTTTTTTTTTTTTAATAGCAATCAAATAATGTTTGGGTTAGTTTTTGCTTATCTCGAGTATTATATGTCTTCAAGAAATTTTAAGGGCGCACCCTCGCAGATAGGTCTAATGCATTCAAAATTTATAATTGGAATGTCTCTAATAAGATTTAAATCCAGGACTACATGTGAAGTGGTAAACATAATGCAAAGCCATTTAACAAAACTCACTACAACTTACTTAGTGAAAGCAACCATATTTATGAGTTGAGGTTGAAATTTTCTGTTGAAATATTTGAATGAATGCTTCAACAAGCTAATTTAATAACTAAAATTGGCTAAATTGTATTTACGATTCAGTAGTGTCAACTTTGCGTCAAGCTGAAAAGGGTTCATTCAACTATTGTGGTCATAGGACTTCCACTACAAATATTGTGAAGTCGATTGATAAAATCAAATAAAGACAACTGGAACAACCACACAATGGCACCATTGCCCGCGGTGGCTGCGATGGTTTCATGCTTTCTCCCCCACCGAGGGGGGAGGGGTTCGAAACCCCGCGTCCCCATTGCGTGACTCACCCGCGGCTGGGTCTATGGTGGTGGCCCAGTTCGCCCCGGGTTTACCCTGCTGGTTGCCGGATGTTCGGGGTTCCCGGGTCACCAAAAAAAAAAAAAAAAAAAACAACCACACAATGGCTATCTGCTATCGATCCATCACTTCATTCTCTCTCAAATAATACTAGATTTGATCGGGCAAGTTGTGAAAGAAAAGGGTAATTAGCTTTGAATCGAGGAAAGAGAGTAGTAATTTGAAAAATTACTCTCTATGAAATGACTAGAATGCACTTCAAGCGACCTAGGCTAAGACTAAGTTTTAATTACTGGACATGTTGAGTTTTCATTTTAAAAACTCCAACTCATCATATTAATCCACTTTATCCAATAATGTCTATTTCATCATTTAAGCAAACAGAAGGATTATATTGAATATTAACTAATAATTTAAAGACCGCATTAAATGAATTAAAAAGTTTAGGGATGATATTGCATGTTAGATCAAAATTTAAAGATTATTTGTGTCATTTTCCTTAAATAATTTAGTTGCCATAACTTGTAATAAAGCCATTTTGACTTGGTCAAAACTGTGGGTGGGAAAAAAAAAAAAAACTTTGACGACAAAAGAAGAAAAGTGGACGTTGATTGTAAAGGGGAAAGAATGAGGCACATGCATAGAAGAAAAGAGAAGGAAGAAGAAAACAAAAAAAAAGGAACAGGAAAGAAGAAATGGAGAAAAGAAAGAAAGGGAAAGAAGATAAGAAGGAAAAGGAGAGGAGTATATATCATGGGGATCTTGTCAAGTTGGACAAACTATGTCTCGCAATGTTTGCTAAGGATCCAAACACTTTCCTCATCTAATCGAAGTAATTTTTAGAATTAGGGCATTAATATGGAGTTATAGAATTTTGAACTATGCGGTTAGATTAGGGCATTAAATGATAGTTTAAAGTGTTTTGGATGGCTTTTAGGGATTTCGTGCGTTTGACCTAGTGGTCGATAATTTTCAAACCATATTTGTGCCTCTTCAAATCGTGGACAACCATTGGTTGTCATGTAATCATGAGGAATCAATTACTTACTCTAAATACAAGATCAATAAGAAATTGATTTGCTATTATTTGTAGTGAGTATCATAATTGTGTGGAATCACATACAAACTGACTACTTGCTTATATCAAATCGATATATATATATATATATATATATATATATATATATATATATCCATTTCCTAATTAATTTAATAGTATAGAATTGTCCCTTGTCGCTCCTTATGACCGAGCGGTCTAACCCCGATTAAATTCTCTAGTCTTTCGCGTTTTAATCCCTTATGACATCTTCTAATAGATTAGTTAACTCTTAAGTAATTAGTTTAAAGCAAATTTAATTATTTGTGCATTGATGAAATAATCATTTCATATATCTTGAGCATTGTCAAATTTCAGGATATTACAAACAGGTAAACACATAAGTACCAAAACTTCCAAATGGTACACTTTAGTATCAAAATTGGAGAAAAAATGAATAGTTAAGTGTCAATAGCAAGTCATGTCAGATTTCTAATAGCCACGTAGGCCAATTTTATTCTTAAACATAATGTTGGATTTTTGGCAAGCCTCATTGGAGTGGACACTTAATTGTCCAATTTTAGAAAAAAATGGCATTTAAGCATTTTTTTTTTTGTGGAAGTTTTGGAACTTATATGTCCATCTGTACTAAGTTTTGGCACTTGAGTTGTACTTTTTTGTTATTGGCATATGGCAAAAACATTTTTTTTTTTATAGCAATCAAATAATGTTTGGGTTAGTTTTTGCTTATCTCGACTATTATATATCTTCAAGAAATTTTAAGGGTGCATTCTTGCAAATTGGCCTAATGCATTCGAAATTTATTCTTGAAATGTCTCTAATAAGATTTAAATCTAGGACTACAAGTGAAGGGGCAAACATAATGCAAAGTCATTTAACAAAACTCACTACAACTTACTCAGTGAAAACGACCATATTTATGAGTTGAGGTTGAAATTTGTCTATCGAAATATTTGAATGAATGCTTCAACAAGCTAATTTAATAACTAAAATTGGCTAAATTGTATTTACGATTCAGTAGTGTCAACTCTGCGTCAAGCTAAAAAGGGTTCATTCAACTATTGTGGTCATAGGACTTCCACTATGAATATTGTGAAGTGGATTGGTAAAATCAAATAAAGAAAACTGGAACAACCACACAATGGCTATATGCTATCGATCTGTCACTTCATGCTCTCTCAAATAATACTAGATTTGATCGGGCATGTTGTGAAAGAAAAGGGTAATTAACTTTAAATCGAGGAAAGAGAGTAATAATTTGAAAAACTACTCTCTATGAAATGACTAGAATGCACTTCAAGCAACCAAGGCTAAGACTAAGTTTTAACTACTGGACATGTTGAGTTGTCATATTAAAAAATCCAACTCATCATATTATTCCACATTATCCAATAATGTCTAATTCGTCATTTAAGCAAATTGAAGGATTATATTGAATATTAACTAATAATTTAAAGACCGCATTAAACAAATTAAAAAGTTTAGGGATGATATTGCATGTTAGATCAAAATTTAAGGATTATTTGTGTCATTTTCCTCAAATATTTTAGTTGCCATAACTTGTAATAAAACCATTTTGACTTGGTCAAAATTGTGAGTGGGAAAAAAAAAACTTTGACTGTTCGACAAAAGAAGAAAAGTGGATGTTGATTGTAAAGGGGAAAGAATGAGGCATGTGCATAGAAGGAAAAGAGAAGGAAGATAAAAAAAAAAAAAAAAAAGGAATAGTAAAGAAGAAATGGAGAAAAGAAAGAAAGGGAAAGAAGATGAGGAGGAAAAGGAGAGGAGTACATATCATGGGGATCTTGCCAAGTTGGGCAAACTACGTCTTGCAATGTCCACTAAGGATCCAAACACTTTGCTCATCTAATCGAAGTAAATTTTAGAATTAGGGCATTAATCCGGAGTTACAAAATTTTGAACTACACGGTTAGATTTGGGAGTTGTCTAAGTTTGAAAATATACGGAAATGATAGTTTAAAGTGTTTTGGATGGATTTTAGGGATTTCGTGCGTTTAACCTGTGGTCGATAATTTTCAATCCATATTTGTGCCTCTTCAAATCGCGGACAATCTTCGGTTGTCATGTAATCACAAGGAATCAATTACTTACTTTAAATACAAAATCAATAAGAAATTGATTTATTGTTATTTTCAGCGAGTATCGTAATTGTGCGGAATCACCTACAAAATGACTACTTACTTATATCAAATCGATATATATCCATTTCTTAATTAACTTTAGTAGTATAGTATTGTCCATTATCGCTCCTTATGACCAAACGGTCTATCCCTGATTAAATTTTCTAGTCATTCGCGTTTTAATCCTTCATGACCTCTTCCAATTGATTAGTTAATTCATAAGTAATCAGGTTGGAGCAAACTTAACTATTTGTGCATTGATGAAACAACCATTTCATATATGTTGAGAATGGTCAAAATTCACGATATTACAATATAGGTAAACATGTAAGTGCCAAAACTTCCAAATGGTACACTTAAGTACCAAAATTGGAGAAAATGAACAAATAAGTGCCAATGGCGAGTCATGTCAAATTTCTGATAGCCACATAGACCAATTTTATTCTTAAATAACATAATATTGGATTTTTGGCAAGCTTTGTTGGAGTGGGCACTTAAGTGTCCAATTTTAGAAAAAAAATGGCATTTAAGCTTATTTTTTTTTTTTTTTGTGGAAGTTTTGGAACTTATGTGTCAATCTGTACTAAGTTTCGGCACTTGCATTGTACTTCTTTCATTATTGGCATATGGCAAAAACAGTTTTTATTTTTTATTTTTTTATATAGCAATCAAATAATGTTTGGGTAAATTTTTGCTCATCTCGACTAGTATATGTCTTCAAGAAATTTTAAGGGCGCACTCTTGCAGATTGGCCTAATGCATTCAAAATTTATTCTTGGAATGTCTCTAATAAGATTTAAATCTGAATTACAAGTGAAGGGGCAAACATAATGCAAAGCTATTTAACAAAACTCACTACAATTTACTTAGTGAAAGTGACCATATTTATGAGTTGAGGTTGAAATTTGTCTGTTGAAATATTTGAATGATTGCTCAACAAGCTAATTTAATAACTAAAATTGGCTAAATTGTATTTACGATTCAATAGTGTTAACTCCGTGTCAAGCTGAAAAGGGTTCATTCAACTATCGTGGTCATAGGACTTCCACTACAAATATTGTGAAGTGGATTGGTAAAATCATATAAAGACAACTGGAACGACAACACAATGGCTATCTACTATTGATCCATCACTTCATGCTCTCTCAAATAATACTAGATTTGACAGAAAAAGGTAATTAGCTTTGAATTGAGGAAAGAGAGTAATAATTTGAAAATCTACTCTCTATGAAATGACTAGAATGCACATCAAGCAACCTAGGCTAAGACTAAGTTTTAATTATTGGACATGTTGAGTTGTCATTTTAAAAAATCCAACTCATCATATTAATCCACATTATCCAATAATGTATAATTTGTCATTTAAGCAAATGGAAGGATTATGTTGAACATTAACTAATAATTTAAAGACTGCATTAAACGAATTAAAAAGTTTAGGGATGATATTGCATGTTAGATCAAAATTTAAGGATTATTTGTGTCATTTTCTTAAATATTTTAGTTGCCATAACTTGTAATAAAACCATTTTGACTTGGTCAAACTGTGGGTGGGAAAAAAAAACTTTAACTGTTCAACAAAAGAAGAAAAGTGGACATTGATTGTAAAAGGGAAAGAATGAGGCACGTGCATAGAAAGAAAAGAGAAGGAAGAAGAAAACAAAAAAAGGAAGAGGAAAGAAGAATGGGAGAAAAGAAAGAAAGGGAAAGAAGAGGAGAAGGAAAAGGAGAGGAGTATATATCATGGGAATCTTGCCAAGTCCGACAAACTACGTCTCACAATGTCCGATAAGGATCCAAACACTTTATTCACCTAATGGAAGTAATTTTTAGAATTAGGACATTTAGAGTTATAGAATTTTGAACTACGCTGTTAGATTTGGGAGTTGTCTAGCTTTGAAAATATATGGAAATGATAGTTTAAAGTGTTTTGGAGCTTGGAGGTTTGATAGAAAGTGATTTGAAACGTAACTTTAGTGGTAGTGAGTTTTTATAGTTTTGCCATCGAATTTGCGTAGTGCACAAGTTTGAATAATTATTTTGGCAAGCATTCTTGTTGGTATGTAAATGTCGTTTTGTTAGCAATTAAACTTAGTTTAGTTGATTTGTAATTCAGCTTTAAGTGAGTTTGATATTTTTTTTGTTTAATTGATAGGATTACGAAGTTCATCTACTTAAAATAGCTTTCATGGTTTTGTTTAAACTTTCATGGTCTTATCTATTCTCTAAAATTGTAAAGCTATATTTGAAAGTAATAGAGATTATATATAATGAGTATGAAAGGCATGACATGGTATGATAATTATGAAAAACAAAAACGTATTACTCAAAGCATAATTGTTGCATAAATTTGATTGGGCATTTAGTATCTTTTTTATTATTTTGAAATTGCAATTTAAAGCACTTTTGGAAACGATTGTGAATTGAATTATTATGAGTTGGTTTGGAAAATGCTTTGTGAACTCGGATAGGACCAATCACTACTACTTTGGCAAAATTTAGAGTATGTCCCAAGAATTCATAGTAAAAAGATATTAATTCACCTCCAATAGTGTAAAAATTGAGTCTTTGATGGCTTTACTCATGTTGACAACCAGTAAAATCAAAAAATAAAACTTCACATGCAACAATAGAGCTCAACATTTAAAAAAAACTGGTCACATGCATTTATCTATTCTAAAAAATTATGAACTCTTCTCCTTCCCATGTAACAATTCCCAACTTATGTAAAATATGCGAGAGTAACATCATTTGGAAATTCATTGCTCAAGCCCCCTCCAATCCAATCTAGATCCCTATCAAATTGAACCAATCAACCAACAAACAAACCTTCAAAATCCCCTACCCCAAACTAAATTAGCACACTACAATCATCAAATTCCAAATTTTTGTTTCTTGTTCCTTCTTTTGTTATATGCAAAAACCCCAATTTGAAGCAAAGAATATGCCACCACATAGTGAACAAATCCTACAATTTGAAAAATAGTCTATTCAACATGAGTGAACAAATATCCCACTTTTTAGTGACACTAATTGCACAATCTACTTTTCAACCTTCTAGGTGGATACAAAATTCAATCAAATCAAAAGTGGTATTCATCCTATCACCTCACTTGCTTCTGTCCAAACTACATTCACCAAAAACAAGCACTACTACTTCTCCACATCGGAAAACAATTAAGGATGGGCGACAACAAGAACAATACATAGGAAGCAAACAGATTCATACAAAACCATATGAAACACTCCTCGTGAGTTATGGAGCTTCAATTCCGAGAGCACTTGAACTACCAGGAGGAAGAGGAAGCACAACACCGTGCAAAAGATGAGTGAGTGAAATCACCGACTAGAGCAAGCGATAGCCTATTCTACTTTAAAAAGGAGGGATTTGATTGATTCAAAGGGAGCAAAGAGAGAGGCGAGCACGAGGGTGCTTGGTTTGTGAGGTGAGTGAAGAGAGGTCTAGAGTTTTTTATTTTAAAAAAGGGTAAACTTGGAATTTTCATAAGTTTTTGAAAGCAAGAAAGGGGAACTAGAAAATTTCAGTAGCTCTAAAATTTGCCTTCCAAAAATTCTAAAAACCTAAGGCAAGTGCACTAGCCTTGGGTTTTCAGCTTTGTCAATGCTAGATTTCACTTAAGACTCTCCAATTTTTTTAACCAATAATCCTAACTTTTTCCCGAGGGATTTTAGAGATTCAAAGTTCATTGGAAAAGCTTAATCAACACACCCTATGTATTGATTTGTGAACCTAGTTTATGAGAAGCATATTCCAATTTACGATATAGATTCTGTTTTAATTTGGTTTATGAAACAAAATTATGATTTACAATCTAGATTTTGGATTGGTTTTGTGAATTATTGGTGGATGATAATTTGTTGTTTATTATTGTTATGAACCTAGTGAGAGATTTAGTTTCTAGGTATGCATACCGATCAAGGACTAAATGCTACACAAGGATGAGAGTCTCGTGGAATTACTTCTAGAACCTTGTTTAATTGATATACGTTGGTCAAGAACTAAATGTTTTATGGTGATGTGAATCTTGTGAGAGCCACCTTTAGAATCGTTGATCAATGACTAAGTATTATACGGTGACAAGAGTCTTGTGGAAATTACTTCTAGAACCTTGTTTAATTGATATATATTGGTCAAGGACTAAATGTTACATGATGATGTGAATTTTGTGAGAGCCACCTTTAGAACTTTCTTATCAAAGATTAAGTGCTACACATTGATGTGAATGCTGTGAAACCACCTCCAGAATATTGTACAATTGATGTACATTAGTCGAGGACTAATTGCTACATGATATGTGTATAACGTGGGAGCCACTTCTAAAAACTTGTTGTTAAGGTTTGACTATTTATGTTTGATTTGTGATTTTGAATTGAATAATTATCTTATTTCACTATGCATGTTGAGCGTATTTACCCGTTCATTATGATAGTATAGGTACAAAATATCTTTTGAAAAAGGTATAAATCATTTTCTATATTGTACATTTATTCCATTTGTATGGCTTTATAAATATGCATGGTGGATACTCAATTTGCTTATAAGAGATATGTACAACTTGCTAAACTGTGGTTGCTTAGCCTATTCATTACAAATCCTTTTCCGGTTGATCAATTAGTGGCAAGTAAGATGAGCGATATCAACAGGCTATTTTGATAGTTGGATACATGTTTGAGATAATATTTTGATGCTGGAGCATTCGAAGACAATATTGATTCTACAAAAGTGTTATTGATCTCATAGTTACCAATACTTCAATAATCATACCGATACTTCGGTTGGGTGTTTGAAGGATGTCCACATTCATTGAATTGGGCAAGTTTTGGATATCTATATTCAACAACATTTATTTCTTATATTTTCAAGGTTTAGCAAATATCGTTTAAAGTTTCTAGAGTCCTTATTTATGAGTCATTTGTTTTCCTGAAGAGGCTTAGTAATTACTCATACTTGGAGGGTTGTTCCAAGTTCATTTTATATAAACATGCTATGACGAATAAGAATGTAGACTTGTTTTGATTGATAATTTATTTAGCCTTTGGCTTGAGAACAATAAGAATTTCTTGTTGTGCTTTTATCTCCTAGGTGGATTCCTAAGAGTGGTGAGCAACCTATCCAATTTAGTTCTCACTTGTTTTACCTCCTATCTCTCTTCATTTTTTCTGGTGTCATATTTGCTGGTTTTAGTTGAGTTGGGGATGTATACATACTTTTTGATGAATTATAGAGACTCTGATTTTATAAACAACTCATTGTTTTTTTAGATATATAGATGGATATATAAATTGATAACAAGTTATGTTGATATTGTTTGAGGTTGCATCCTTTAGAAAGAAAGATGGCTGTGTCATTGCCCCTACATCTATAGGAGTTAGGGCGCGTGACAAAACGTCTAACAACCAAATATGGACCTTTTGTGACCAATTCTTTTTCGCATTCCTAAGGCTTAATGATGCCTGAGGGCTACTATCACTCGGTCAAAACTATGGCTTAAGAGCAAGTTCCAATCTCGGAAATCCATTCCTATAGAAAGGGGAGTACTCTTGGATGTGCGCTAAAGGTAGCTTGTCTCGCCCAAGAGGTGGATGATCCTTGTGGGAGTTGGTTATCAGATGGGTCGGTAATTTTAAAAATCAAATCAAAGAAGCGGTGTAGTATATCCGCTGAGGAAACTCAGGGATATTTTGCAGAGTCCAGATGGAAGTGACTCTAAGGCTGTTTAGCGTGAGAAGGAGGTTCATGCGATTACTTCGCCCCGCTCCCGCCTATGGATTTCGACAAGTGACTGAAATTGAGCATTACCGGCAGTAAAGACGCTCTCATAGTATTACCTTGTTTCAATATCTATAAAGAAGACAGATCCTAAATAGTAAATATCCATCTGGAAGAAAGAAGAAGAAGAAGATCAACTTTTCTCTTTGCTAATCCGCAAAGGAACTGGAATCGGGGGTAAGCCCTTCCTTTCGGCCGAGATAAATGCTTGTCCTTTCTTTTTTTAGGTTGTCTTCCTTCCGTTCTGCCTGCTTTAGTGCGCTTGCCAAAAGACTCGTCACCCCTAGTGATGACTCGCTTTTTTGGTATTTCAGGAATAAATTTACGACAAAATCGTTCCCATAGGCAAATAATTTTTTTTGAAAGAAAATCTTAATCAAGTAAACTAAAAGATAAAAGATGCAAGGAAAGATTTGAAATAACACGTTGAGTTTTGTTCGCGAGGTTTAGCATTTGGTATCAGATGGGCAATAGGGACGCTCCACCATCGATATGTCTTGCTCAATCATGGTAAACTACCCGGAAGGTTACAGATTCTTCCATCATATGTCCCCATTTACGTTATTGTCACACTTTATTATCTCCATTGGCCCATAGTCCCCAAAAGCAGTCTCTACGTGCATGTCTTCGTGAAAGTTCTCAAGTGAACATCGTTTTCGTGCAAATCACTCTCAACTCTACTTTAATGGGTTCCAACGATGCACGGACCAAACAATCTCTTACCTCAAGACCTAAGCAAACGCCTTTCTGGTCTACATAAACCCTAAGCCATTTTAGATATGCAGTGCCAGAACACAGCCAACCTCATGGCTTTCAAAAAGCAATCCCGACTGATTCGCTTGCTCCTCTCTTTCGTTTTAGTGTTTTGGGCTTTGCCAGCCGAGTGCAGATCTATCCATCGAGAGTCCACTTTGCTGTCGAGGCACGAGCAATGGATGGCTCAACATGGACGCACTTACAAGGACGCTGAGGAAAAAGATAGGCGCTTTGCGATATTCCAGAGCAATGTGGAGTACATTGAGTCCTTCAACAGTGCGTCGGGCAAAGATTACAAATTAAAAATCAACCGGTTTGCAGATTTGACCAACGAAGAATTCAGAGCTTTTCGTGGTGGCTTTAGACTGCCAAAGACCAAAATTGGGTCCAAAAAAGATGATACTCCTTTTAGGTACAAGAATTTTACCGATGTGCCATCTTCCATTGATTGGAGAGAGAAGGGAGCGGTCACCCCGGTCAAAG
This sequence comes from Eucalyptus virginea, assembly GCA_014182375.1. Lineage (NCBI taxonomy): Eukaryota > Viridiplantae > Streptophyta > Magnoliopsida > Myrtales > Myrtaceae > Eucalyptus > Eucalyptus virginea. The sequence continues at coordinate 7,364,725 of CM024517.1, read as the reverse complement.
ACCAAGGCCAATGTTGTAAGAAATCATCACTTTTTTCACTAATTATCAGTAAGACATACTTATGTTAATTTTTGAAAACTCGAAGACATCTTTCTTTCGAGTTCAACTCAGATCCTTTCTTTTCGGTCGTTTATAACGTGCGTGCAGCTAGTTGTTGGGCATTTTCAGCTGTTGCGGCGGTGGAGGGGCTTATCAAGATCACTACAGGTAATTTAATTTCGCTGTCGGAGCAAGAACTTGTGGATTGCGACGTGCAGAGAGATGACCACGGGTGCAATTATGGTTGGATGGACGAAGCTTTTGAGTTCATCCAACAAAACAGTGGGCTTGCAACGGAAGCCGAATATCCCTATAATGCTTCGAAAGGCGCGTGCAAAGCCAAGGCTTCCCTTGAACATACCAGCAAGATCCACGGCTATGAGGACGTGCCTGAGAATGATGAGGACGCCCTTCTGAAAGCGGTCGCGAACCAACCAGTGGCGGTCGCGGTTGATTCCAATGAAGACTTCCAGTTCTACTCCAGTGGTGTGTTCACTGGCGAATGCGGGACTGACTATGATCATGCTGTGACGATAGTCGGGTATGGGACGAGTGATAACGGGATGAAGTATTGGTTGGGGAAGAACTCATGGGGCAAGGGATGGGGCGAGGAAGGGTACGTGAGGATTCAGAGAGAGGTTGATGCTAAGGAAGGACTTTGCGGCATCGCCATGCTAGCTTCCTATCCCATTCCATGAAGTATAAATTTAAGTCCACTAGATGAATTGTAATAAAATCGATCCTTGCCGATCGACTTGAATATGTAATGTCATTACATTCAATCAGTAACTATATTTCATTATGATTGGGCAAACAAACAAGCTCGTCCAATGCGCGACAAGGAAAATGGGTCGTGCTAGGCTTGCTAGCTACAGTTTAGGCCCTTATAAACTGTTGGCTCGCCGGGCCGTGTAGGTTCTACAATTTCAGTAGAAGACCGTCTGTTATTAGAGACATAAACCCATTCTATTTTTTTTTTTTTTTTTTTTTTTTGGGTGACGGAGGACCGCTGGAGCCTATCATTGTCAGCTTGCGCCGATTTGGGGTCTCACAGGCCTTCGCAGTGGAGGCCCAACAACGACTATACCTCGTGGAAAACTGGCCTAGCAACCCACCCGGAGCCCCCCACTTTAATCGCTAACAGCGCAGGATTTCGAACCCTTGATCTTCTTCCCTGGAGGAGAGATCTCAATCAATTGTACTGTCCACGGATGGGTAAACCCATTCTACTTTGCTAATGCAAGATAGCTCTAACAAAGCTCGATCGAGAGATGCTGTGAAATATGAATGTAAACATTAGAATAAGCGAACATGATTTGCGTAGTTCGATTGGACATATGACTCGGACAAGCTCATTATGCACTCGCAAGAATGGGAGATCTCAAAAGCAACATATGGAGATCTTTGATGACATCCTCTGGTTGGAGGTTGTGAACGTTTCGGGTTGTAATGGAGAATGAATTCCTCATATTGTAGTATAAATGACAGGACCTCACGTAACGGGTAGGCCAAATTCTTTTGCTGTAATATTTATCCATGTAAAATTACTTAATCTAGTTATTTTTTAGAGATATTTAAGATATTTCATTTGATTCTCCATACCTCTCAGGATTATTCATATATCATTGTGCATATCCTTGATTGATTACAATGAGTATAATGTTTATTTTATTATCTTAAATAGTCATATAATAAAGCCTATATATAGGCCTATGTAGTCTTTATCAAAACACACAAAGAAATATAGAAATTACAAAATCTTTCTTTCCATATTTCTTATGTTGCAATCTTTATTAAAAAATTTGAGTGCGCCGAGTGCACAACCGGGGGACACCTTATGTAGTGTCATTCTCCTTCTTTTCTTTTACAAGTACTATTGATATCCTTCTCTCAACGTCAATCCTCAATATTGTTCGTCATGTCTATAGATGTTTCAGCCTATTTTGTCATTGAGTAGTTTGTATAGTAGGGTGTAAATGGTTCGGTTCAGTTCGGTTTTCTTGGAAAACAAAACCAAAGAAAACCGAACCAAATCAAACTGATAAGGAATTTATTAAACTGAACCGAAATCCAATCTAAACCGAAACCGAACCGAACTAAAATACTAGCTCGATTTGTTAAATTTTGTTCAATTTTTACTTTTTTATTTTTTTTTCCCTACATACACCCTTTTCTATAAATTTTTTATTTTTTGTAAATTGATTTTTAATAATTTTTTATTCCTTTTCTTTTTTTATTCCTTTTCCTTACTTTTTCATTTTCTTTCATTTTCTTTTTTCTTATTCATTGGCTAGTTGTTGTCCACGGTGGCGGCTGGTGACCAGCCAAAGGTGAGCTCAAGCCTTGCCACAAGATGGCAAGGATCGAGCTAACTAGATACTAGCAAGGTCAAGCCTTGTTGCCCTGTGGCGAGGCCAAGTTCACTCGACATCAACGAGCTTGAGCCTTGCTAGATCTGGCGAGCTGGATGAGGTTCGAGCCTCACCCGAGGTGGCCAGAGCCTCACTGATGTCTAGCGACCTCCAACAAGGCTCAAGCCCTGCTCAAGTGGTTGGATCTAGTAGGGCTCAAGCTCACCAGCATCGAGCGAGCTCGGCCTTGCCAGATCAGGCGAGGTGGAGCCTCGCCACATGCTGGTGAGGCTTGACCTCGCCACACGCTGGTGAGGCTTGACCTCGCCGGAAGCTATCGAGGTCGAGCTTTGCCAGCCTATAGTGAGGCTTGAGCTCACCTTTGGCTAGTCGCTAGTCGCCATCGTGGTCGGCAGTTGGCCAATGAAGAAGAAGAAGAAAAAGAAAAAAAAGAAATAAATAAAAAAAATGACTTTTAAAAAAAATAAAAGAAAAAATGAAAAAGGAAAATTTTTAGATTTTATGGAATGGTTCGGTTAACCGAACCAACAAAAATCAAACTAGTTAAAAAAATTTCTGTTTTCCGAATAAGAACCAAATCGAAAAGAATCGAATTTTTTGGTTTAGTTCTATTCGATTTTCGGTTCGAATTTTGAGACCTACTATAAGTAGCCATAGCAGCCTCCTATAATGTAGCTCAAGCCAAGGTTAATGCTCTTATAGAACGCTAGTTTTCTTCTTTGATCATGCTACGGATTGTCTTCGACTAGAGTATGATTGTTTAGACATGGTAAGAGCTCTCACAAGTGCTGATCATTTCAAGTGGGATATACGTGTGCTTATCTTGAAAGCTCAAGATCTTTTGAAAAACTTTTCCAATATGAAGCTAGCCTATTGTAATAGAGAATCCAACAAAGTGGCAGACTAGGTAGCTAAGGCCTAAAGGAAAAATTCCCTGCCTCAGAATTGGACCCTCTACCCCCCTCTCGATCTTTGGAGTCTATTTTGTTTTGATGCTATGTTGTTGTACTCACAAGCTAAGACTTAAGGATGGAATGCATATTGTTATTCTGACCAAAAAAAAAAAAACTTGCACAACAGCCATGATAGCACACAACAGCCACGTCAACTTTTTGCCATGTAGCCTACGCACTTTGGCTTGTCTCTCTTCAAGCTCCTTAGGCGATCTAGCAATGTGTTTTTTTGGATCTTTTCTCCAAAGGCCAACTAAAGTCTTTAAAGGCTGCGCATGGTAACCTTCCCCAACCCAAGAATTTCTATTCTTTTCTTCCCCAGAACAAAAAAAGAATAGAAACCCGTTTGATAACGGCAAGTTAGTTTTTTGTTCCTGGGAACAAAAAGTTAGCCCGGGAATGGTTTTGGAATAGAAATGAGAAGTAAAAAAAAGTTGCTTCTTGTTCCCGGGAATAAGTTTCAGAAATAAGTGAAATTTTTTTCTTTTATTCATCTCTTGCTGCCGCCGCCGACCACCGCCCCCGGTCGCCGCCGGTCGCCGACCACCGCCCCGCTGCCGCCGGTCGCCGCCGGTCGCCGCTGCCGGCCGCCGGACGTCGATCGTCGCCGGTCGCTGTCGCCGTCGCCGCCGCCGCCGCTGGTCGCCCGTCGCCAGTGGTCGCCGCGGCCGGCGGCGGCGGCGGCGATCCGTGGGCAAGAATAAAAAACGAATAAATACAAAAGAGAAATTGTTGCGTTACCAAACGCATTTCTATTCTTTTTCTATTCCAAGAGTAGAAGTTATCAAACGGGTTTTTTTATACATAAATTGTTCCCAGAATATAAATAGAAAAGAACTATTTCGGAAAAAAACTCTTCCCAGCCAAGAAGTGTTACCATGCGCAGCCTAAGTCACCTTAAGCTTGAGGGGAACTTAGAGATAGTTATAATATATTCTTTTATTCTCCATATCTCTTAGGATTATACATATATCTTCTTTAATTGTGCATATCCCTGATTGATTATAATTGATGTTATGTTTATCTTATTTTCTTAGTTAGTCATCTAATAAAATCTGTAAATAGGCTCATATACTCTTCATCAAACATACAGTTTAAATGTCAAACATGGAATCATATAACTTTTGTATATTTTGATATGTCATAATGAAGGGTAGATGAGTCTATATATAAATTTTATTAGCTTACTATCATATTTAACGAGATAAATATAACATCAATTATAATTAACTAGGAATATGTGCAATCAAGGAAGATATGCATAATCCTAATAGATATAGAGAATCAAAGGAAAAATCTAATTATTTATCAGATTTCTTCAAACTTAAGGTGACTTAGAAAAATTTAATTGAAATTTCGAGAGAAGGTTCAAAAAATGCCAAGGTGGATCGCCTAAGCGGTTGGTGTGTTGAAGAGAGAATTGGCTAATATGTGCAAGCTCGTAGTAGTCCTTTTGTGCGTTGATGTGGCTATTGTGCAAGATATATAGTAGGAGGTTGTCGTGGCTATTGCACAAGTGACGCTATAGAAGGCTAGTGTGATATCTAGATTTTCAGTCATGATTTATATTGAAAAATTGGGCATTTCATTGACGCACCTATAGGGTTGTTCTCAGAGCTGATCACTCTTAAGATAACTAAATTATCTGGGAAAGCCATTAAGGAATTTTAATGCAATAGACTTGAGAATTTGACTAGGGATTGATTACTCGACCGTGCTCATCTCCTGAGATCATTATGGCACAAATATAAATCGATTAGAGATCAAAGATAGGTCGGTTCGATGGAGATGTGTGGCTGATCGTGGGTGACTCCACTAAATTGGAAAATTCTCGTCTACTAGCACTAGTTTGATTTCGCTGAAGTTTTGGTATCATGTGTCCGTATTTGAATCCTCGAGATTTTCACGAAAATCGAGAATCGCCAATGTGTCAAGTGGGTTCATAGTGGTTTGAAGAAAATCGACCATGGGTCATTTGCACTATAAATCTCTGAAAACTACCCAGTAGCCTAGGTCACGCTAAAAATGCACCGAATGGAAATTAACCACGTATTCAAGTCCGATTTTAGAAATTGAAGATTCTGTCATGTCATAATAAATTCTAGGAGTATCGACTCAGTCTTAGAAAATTTTTCTAATAACCGAGACTTTTTGGGAAAAAGTCAGCTTATGATCATTTTTGTGCAAAAAAGGCCGGGAATTGTTTTGATTTCAAAATCGAGATGTAAGATGGATTTATAAGTGAGGAAAAATGTCAATTGCAACATTGGGATGTCAAGATAATTTACGGAGACAAAATGAGGATAAATGGAACAAGATTGAGCAACCAATTGATGAATTATAATTGCAAATTCGTAACCCCCCTTCCCCTAGCATTTTGGACCATCTTATGAGTTGTTGGGCATGCATGTGTGGTTGAATTTCAGCCGTGGGTTGTTAGCTTCATGGACAAGCAAAGAAGGGGGACAATTTGGTGGAAAAATTGGCCAAAAGACCCCACCAAGGCAAAACTTGCCCCACACTCTCCTTTCTCTCTCCCTCTTGCTCAGCCACCGTCCATCTCACTCTCTCCTCTCCATTCTTGATGCCATTAGCAGTGCGAAGAAGAAGAAGCTGGACATCGTCGCATGCCAATCTGCCACCGAAGTTGCACCACTCGCTGTCGTCTGCCTCACCCGCACGCCTCACCGTCCACGGGAACTCTCCACCCTTTGCCTCGCCTACCCTCCATCCCAACGGTTGTTTCGGATCTTATAGGGTTCAACTGAGGCTGTCCTTAGCCATTCCTTCACCGGTAAACCTTCATTTAGGCCCGGTTTGGCTTATTCCTTCTTTTCCGAGCCTTGCCACGCCAACCTAGCTTGATTTATCCTATTTTCCAGCCAAGAACAGCAAGGGTTTTTGTGGGTTTCCAGCAGCTTTCCAAGGCGATTATGAGGTGTTTGTGGGCTCCGGACCTTAGGCCCACTTTAGAGAAAAACGTCCCCCATGACTTTCCCGACGTTTCAATCCGAGTAGATTGTTAAACGGATGAGTTTAGCTCACTAATCCCTTATTAGTATGCTAATGATGCTTAGGGTTGATTAGATTTAATTAAGTGCAATTAGGTGGATAGATTATATTATAATAATTAAATTAGGGATTTACCTATGCATGTAGGCAAATGATTAGTGTATTTAACAAGTAGACATGTTCCATTATTTATTGAACATTTATTTAAAATTTTCTAGGCTCGTCTCGGCTTCCAGTTAGCATTATGGGCCTAAATTGGATTTATTGTATTTATTTAATAATTTTCGGAGAAATTATTTAATTAATTACATATTTTCCGGAAATTAGACCGGGATGGTCGATGATCGAAATTTTATGCTGGTTATCGTGATGCAATCTATTTAATTTATTGAGTGCTAAATTGTGTTGAATTGATTTATTAATGATTTTATGATTATTTTCCTAAATTAATTAATTTTGAATAATTAATTAAAAAATAACCAAGCGTCGATTGACAGGGCCAAAAATATTTTGCTAGACTACAGAAAATGGTGGGATTTGTGGAAAAGAAATTATTATATTTTGGTTAAGGCCGACCATGTACCCACACACGACATTTTATCGGAAAGGATAAAAATGGTAATTTGATTGTTTGCTTGGAATGGCATGTATATTGGCTCGGTGACTCTATATGTCATCTTAGGATAGGACGATATGATCTACCGGCTCAGTGACTATAGATTATCTTGAGATAGTACGATATGATATACCGGCTCGATAATTCTACAGATCATCTTAAGATCGTATGGTATGATAAATTGTGTGTATATTGGCTCGATGACTCTATATGTCATCTTGAGACAAGACGATATGATCTACCAGTTCGGTGACTCTACAAATTATCTTGAGACAATACGGCATGATATACCGGCTCGATAATTCTACAAATGATCTTGAGACAATACAGTATGATTTAACAGCTTGATGACTCTATATGTCATTTGAAGATAGGATAATATACTATTTATATATCACCTTGGGTGAGTAGTCTTGGATGTTGATCGGACTTATAAATAGTATGGAATGGGCCGACCAAGAAATGGTCGTGATGACATGTAATTGACTAGGTCGATTGATCGATAGTTTGATCGTAATTGATTGGGTGGTGTGATGCAATGTGTTTGTGTATACCTAATATATATACTGACTTGTAGGAAGGAGCTAAGACCAAGGTAAATCTCTGTCTTGTGTTGTGCTTAAGTAGTCTTAAGGTGTATTGGCTTCTTAATCGGGTCTTAGGGTGTAGAACTTGTTAAGACATAGTCTCATCCCGGTTGTGGGACAACATTTCATGTCCCTAGATGCAGTAAACTTGGATTTTGAAGATCTCAAAAGTCTGGTGTAGTCCGCTAAAGGCTCCAGTTGGAGTGCGGAGGATGATGAAGAGAAGGACAAGGAACTATAGTTTGTGGAACCCCACCTCCGTTTGTAGACCTTGATTTTGAACTTGTTTAAGTTGGATCTAAAGTAGTAGTCCGCCTTATATGTGTGTGCACTAGTTTGCAATGTATATAAGCGTGGTTGTTTATAAAGTTCGGAATTTAGTCCTACTTTGCCTATCCCATTGTTTTATTCTATAGGGATATTTTTTTATCTACTTCCGAATGCATATTAAAATGAAAGGGTCGGTGATGCGTCATGGGATATCGCTATAAATTGACCAAGGTGAGGGATGGGCGCGTGCCCGAGGATCGGGGTGTGACATCCCGTTTAAGTGGTATCAAAGCATGGTCATTAGGGATATGTGGCACCCCCTGAACAACCCCGATCCGCTGGGGTCACCAGATCACTTGCTCGCTTGTACTTTCTCTTAACCTGAAAATCCATTACTTTGATACCATAGAAATTTAACAAATCTATAGGTCTTGGGGGTTTATATTCTTTCTATAGGTCCCTGCGCAATTTATATTGTGGAAGCATAACCAACATCTCCCTATTCCATATTTAGAAACAATGCACACCAACTACACATTTTATAAGTTAAAGCCGGACACATTTATTTACATAACTTGATGGGCATCACGGGTTGGTACATCAAAATGCCAAGACTTTTCTAAACTCGGCTATTCTAAAAAGGTGCTCGACTCTATGACAACCGTGTACATAGGCCCATTAGTCCGTGTCGGCGGTCCAAAAGTGTTTCATCTGTTGACCATCACTCTCGGTCACACCCAGTTCGGTCCATCAGCTGGTGGCGGCGACAACGGCCCGAGCATACTCCCATCACGGCGGACGAACATAGTCAAAAACTCCTGGATCCGTGGGAGAACCAATGTCATACATGATCAAACCCGCACCCAAACAAAAACCAACCCTCGTATCTCAAGATGGTAGTGCTCCATACATTCACACTTAAGGTTGATCGGTATACCATAGAATGTGCCAGGGGTGATCGGTAGCAAAGGCATATCTTCTAGTCTGAAATGTTAGTCCCCAAACGAGGTGAGTACAACCACTCAACAGCGAAAGATCCATTAAACTATACTATGCAAGCCATCATGATCCAGTTTTATGCAAGATAGACAAGATAGGCAATCAATGAATGAATATGCATCTAAACCATATAACTCTTCAATGCAATGACAAGTGCTATTCCAACCAATAAGATGCATCATGTTTAGTCACACAAGTCCCGATCATAGGGTCAAACTGTTATGACACGTCCCATTCCATTCCATACAATTTAGTCCCATAACCAAATCACACTCACACTTAGTATAATCATCGGTTTTAATCATTCAAATGGTTTTATCCCCCTAGAGGCCAATGTTTGTGTCCTTCTAGGATTTTGCACCTAACCTAGCATCGCCAAAGCCTGTGGCATCTGGCCACAAGGCCACCGGGCATCTAGAGCATTGCGTCACATCTCCGGGCATCTCGCACCCCACCTGGCGTCACGAGGAATCATTGGGGCCATAGACATGGTTACTCCTAACCTCCGGAATTACGTACCGACATACCACCGGGCATCCCAATGCTCCCGGGAAAAACCTCTGAGGCACTACGGTCCCTAGGCATCCACAAGGCATCGACTCATTCGATCCTTTGGGCATCCCGACTCTCGGAGCATGGTTGACCCAAGGGTCCAACGGTAACAATTAACATCTTAATTTCCAAAAACACTTTTCAATGCAATGACAAAATGTCCCATGAATCTTCATCAAATCTCAATATTGCATGATATGTTGAATGCCAATATCATCATGTCAAATAACAACTTATGATGCATTCACCTTTAGGACAAATTGAGCAAATTCAGACCAAAACAGCTCAAACATCACAATGCACAGTTTTAGTAACAATTTCAGAATAACCCTTAAATGAACTCAAAAAATTCTGAAATTTTGATATGTTGTAAAAAATACCTAAAGGAAGAAGTTTCATGAAGAACACTAAGTCATATTCATTGTATATCAAGAGAAGTAATTGTTATATGTTTTACTAACATTCTGTAATAGCTTTCAGATTTAACATTTACAGAGAAAATCGTTTTACTAACCAAACATTGTACATTTATTCTCAAATTTTGATATGTTATTCCTAAAGATGTTTCCTACAACTTTCATTAAGGGTTCGAAGTCCAATTCTAACTAGATAATTACAGAAAATTCACAGAATCATCAAAGGTCATGCTGTTTTCTACGAAACAGTTTACTAATTCTAAGAGAACTATTTTTACTCATTCAAAATTCAGCATCCAACATCCACAACCCAAACATCTCCAAGTCTATTGCACCCCACTAGACAACAACAGCACAACATGATATAGGTTAATGGACTTTTACTTGCCTCTAGCTCTTTAGCTCAATTGCAAGCAAAAACAGGGGCTCGTGGGTCTCAGGCTCGGCTCAACGGCGGTGGAGACTAGCGGCATCGACGGCGGCAGCTCGAGCACGGACGGAGGGGTGACCTCCTCCTTCTTCCTCTCACCATCCACTCTCTCGCTCAAACCCTCTCTGTGTTCATGGTTCTACTCGCTTGACTTCTCTCTCTCACTCGCTCGAATTTCTGCTCGAATCTTCTCTCTCTTCCCCTCAATTCTGAATCCTTTTGCTTCTTTGGTTTGTTGACTTTGAGAGTCAATTGCATGGGAATTTTTGGTGGCAACCAAGACCGAAGACAATTGGGTGAACGTGGCAAGAAGCAAGTCTTTCGGTTGCCAGCTCTCCCTTGCTCGGTTCCTCTCCATATGCTGGCCACCTAAAGGAGAAGCAACGTGGCTATTGTTGGGCTTCTCTCGGTCAACAATCCCATGATTCGTTGACTCCATGTGTCGACTAAAATGGAGAGAGATTGGGGCAACTTGGGACATGGATGATCCCTTTCTTCGGCTCACTAAATAATCAGTACATTAAAGTCCAAATCCCCCTCTTATTTCATACATACCTAGGTGGTGTTGTTGTATAGTATTATCGGAACAAGTTTGCATGGGTCAATGGGGTCGAATATAGTATCGGCGATGCTTCCATCACTTAGTCATGGATTGTCATATATTTAAGGGTCATCACAAAATTCTGGATGCCACAGGATATGAGTGATAAGGTGCGATGAATCATGGGATAGTTGTAGGAAAGACATTTAAAATTCATGCTAGTGCATGTTGATGGCAGTTGTGTGGTAAAATTGGTTGTTGTGTGTGGATTGCTCATCTTTTAATCAGTGTGGATTTGGAAGACATGTTTTAGTGTAAAGGCTGAATCATGAGTGATTAGGAGCTGAGGACTCATAGTAAGAGGGTCGTAACCTCTATGACTCGGGGTGGAACACCGATAGGGATCGGTGCCCAAGGTAGTTGTGGCAGAGCATTGGCTTAGCTAGTGCGAGTGTAAGAGTACCGCTGTAGGCTAGTACAATGTAGCAGCACCAAGCGATCCTAGGTTTGACGGGATCATTCAGGCGCTAGTGTCCTTAGATTTGGTTGAGCCAATAAGCTCAAGATCGAGCCGCCACTGTTGCCACTATCGCTACCACCGTCAATGCCATAACCGCCATTGTTGCCATACCTACTAAGGTCCAGTGTGGAGATATAATCTGGGAGCGAACCGTTGCATCCAAATCAAGGTATAGATCCAGTTTAGGTAGAGATGGAAATCGGTCAAGGAAAAGACCAATGTCGAGAGAAGAGTATTCTATTCCACCCAATAAGAAAGGTAGAATAGTTAGGTCAGCATTGAGTCAACATGGAACATGTTGTTCCTGTGCATGATGGCAAAGATCGGCCTTATGTCTTTCTTAGGACAAGAATTTGTTTTGAGTATAACCAACAAGGTTACCTAGCCAAAAACAATCCTAGAAGGCCAATGGGACAGATTAGAGGAAGTGCGCCATAGAACGCACAATGGAGTTTTGGAATAGGCCTCTACTACCAGAAAGAGTGCATGATGTCACTTGACATGAGATATAAGACGCACCAGGTGGGTGTCGAATTTGTAGAATGAAGCATGGATAGATCTAATGTCCGAGTATGGCTAAAACATGCTGTAATTGTGACCAACACGACCATCAGGTGAAGGACTGTCAGTAGAATCCAATGGAGCACAAACACTGCTACCACGTAGATAGAACGCCACTAGGATGGCAAAAGGAACGAGAATAGAATCGACCTTGCACCAATCAAAGGAAAAATGTTCTTGAGGAGATTTTATCATAGTAGCGCAACAAAACTTTGGACTAAGTTTGTAGAACTTCAGTTGTTGAAGTAAAGTGAAAGAAAGGGGAATCACTAGCTATAGTTTTGCTTGACTAGTTGCTGAGGTATAAGTTTGACACCACATGAATAGAGTGGGCTCATGGAGCATCTTGTGGTCATGAATTATGATCATGAAGTAATCCAGCTTAGTTCATTAGCAGGTGAAAGTGTCGAGTTTATTGAGAATCAAAGAGGATATTCGATTTAATTAATCTTGTCGGTTGGAAGCAACCCGTTTGTGGGAAGAAGGTTGCCAAGGTTCATTGGTGATTGTCATAGATAGGATAGATGAAAGAACTGAAGATTGAGGACATCTCAGTAGTCTAAGAGTTTATAGATATGTTGCCATAGGAATTGTTAGGCTTGTCAACAGTGAAAGAGATATAATTTGTGATTGAATTAGCACTCGGGATAGAGCCACTCATTGAGGCTTCTTACCAGTTGTCGTTATCTGAGTTGAAAGAACTAAAAGTGCAGATGCAAGAGTAGTTGGATAAATGATTTATTTGCCCTAGTGCATCACCTTGGGGAGCACCAGTTCTGTTTATAAAGAAGAAAGATGGTTCATTACGTTTGTGGATCGACTATCGGCAACTAAATCAGGTAATAATCAAGAACAAGTATCCACTTCCAATGATTGATGACTTGTTTGATCAATCGCAAGGAGCGTCGATTTCCTCAAAGATCGACTTGAGGGTAGGATATCATCAGCTGAGGATCAAGAAGGAAGATGTTCCTAAGTCAGCATTTCGTACTCGATATGGTCACTATGAATTCACAGTGATGCCATTTGAGTTGATGAATACTCTTGCTACCTCCATAAATTTGATGAACAGGATATTCAAGGAATACCTAGATCAGTTTGTGATCGTATTCATCGATGATATTCTAGTGTATTCAAGGAGTGATGAAGAGCACGAGAAATCATTTGAGATTGGTGCTATAGAAGCTAAGAGTTCATAAGTTGTACACTAAGTTTAGCAATGGCGAGTTTTTGGCTAACTTGTGTTGCTTTCTTAGAGTATGTGATTTTAGGCGAAGGAATTTCAGTGGACTCGAGCAAGATGGAAGCCATGATCAATTGGTCAAGACCAACTACAGTGACAGATATCAAATTTTTCTAGATTTAGCAGGGTATTACATACGGTTTATGAAAGGGTTCTCATCATTAGCATTGCCTTTGACAAGACTCCTAAAGAAATAGGAGAAATTTGTGTGGACAGACAAGTGTAAGAGTAGTTTCTAAGGACTAAAGCAAAAGCTAACTACCGCACCTATGTAGACATTTCCATATGATCCTAGAAAGTACGAGATCTATGGTGATGCGTCGTTCAAAGAATTGAGTTATGTGTTGATGCAACATGGTAAGGTTGTTGCATATGCTTCCCGCTAGTTGAGACCTCATGAGTTGAACTAACCGACGTATGACTTAGGACTCGGAGCATAAATTTTAGCACTGAAGATTTGGAGATGTTAGTTGTGTGGAGAAAGGTCCTAGATCTTCACGAATCAAGAAAGTCTCCAATGTTTATTCTCTCCAAAGTAATTGCAAATGAGATAACGCTATGAACCAGAACTTTTGAAGGGTTAGGATGGAGATATCTGGTATCACCCTAGAAGAATAAAAGAAGTCACTGATGCGATAAATCAAGAGTCTTTAAATGTGTGTATGTTAGTTAAGGTATGAACCTTACTGGAGAGAGTTGAAATTTGGTTTTCAAATTTGAGTTAGACCACCTTTCGAATTTTATGGCCACCCTCAAAATTGAACCGGATATTCATATTAGAAGCAGACGTTTCAATTGACAAACCGGGATGTTCAAAAGATTCTATAAGAGGATACTAATAAGAAAGAAATTGACTTTCAAATTTCTAGGAATGGAATACTCAAGTTCCGAGAGTGATTGGGTGTACTTGACAATGTAGCACTTAAGGAAGAGACTTGGTCAGGAATTTACGGTAGTAGTTGCATTATATATACAGTGAGAGGTAGGTCAGAATCAACGTTAGCTTGATTGGTAGACCGATATGAAGATACTTATCGTTAGACAGGTTGCAAGTGTTAGAGGTGCTAGTAAGTGAAAGTTCCATAATGCAAGCCGAGAGGGCATTTACAATCAATCGAATGTCCCGAGTGAGAATGGAAATATATCATGATGGAACGTTATGACAGACTTACCTAAGGGGTCAAGAGAGTAATGATTCCATTTGGGATTGTGGTCAACGGATGGATAGAGTTGACTCACTTCAGTGTAGTACGAAAAGATCTTGATTTGATTAGGCATAAAGAAGTGTATGTGTGTTAGGAAGTTCGTCTACATGGAATGTCAGTGACGAATCTATATCAAATCTGGATAAGAGGTTCCCAATTTCAGCAGAACAGTCAGATAGTTCCTTTTTGAAGCAGGACCGAGTAGAGTGTACAGAAATTCAGTTTGTTAAGATGGGATCAAAGAAAGAAAAATCATAGGCCTAAAGTCAGTTCAGCAGTCAGTTATTGCAGTTGCCATGATCATAAACAAATTAAAGACCGCTCAGAGCCACTAGAAAAGTTGTATTGTTGAGCATTGAAGGCCCTTAAAGTTCTAAATTGGTGATTACATCTTTCTGAAGGTGTCTCCAATGAGGGATACCTTGCGCTTCAACAAGGAGGGGAAAAACTGAAATCGAGGTATGTAGGTTCCTTTGAGATTTTGAAAAGAATCGAGATCCTAACATATCGTTTTGTGTTGTTGCCTAGGTAGGCACAAGTGCATGACGTCTTTCACGTGTTGAGGTTGAGGACGTATGAATCTGACCCGACCCACGTGCTAAATCTTGAAGAATTAGACGTGGACGACATAGTGTCTTACGTGGAAAGCCCGGTTCAGATCGTGAATCAGAAAGATCGGATTCGGTGAACCAAGATAGTCCCCTTGGTCAAAGTAGTCTGACAACGCCACGCAACTAAAGAAGCAACTGGGGAAAGTGAGACTAGATGAGAATACGATACCCCTACCTTTTTGTTTAAGGATTGGCAAATGTTTAAATTTCATGGACGAAATTTTTATAAGAGAGAAAAGTTGTGACATCCCAGATTTTCAGTCTTGATTTCGATTGAATAAATTGGGCATTTCATTGACGCGCCTATAGGGTTGTTCTTAGAGCTGATCATTCTTGAGATAACTAGATTATCTGGGGAAGTCATTAAGGAATTTTAATGCAATAGACTTGAGAATTTGACCAAAGATTGGTTACTCAATTGTACTCATTTGCGAGATCATTATGGCACATATATAAATAAATTAAAGATTAGAGATAGGTCAGTTCGACGGAGATGTGTGGCTGATCGTGGGTGACTCCACTAAATTGGAAAATTCTCATCCACCGGCACTAGTTTGATTTCTCTGTCGTTTTGGTACCCTGTGTCCATATTTGAATTCTTGAGATTTTCATGACAATCAAGAATCGCCAATGTGTCGAGTGTGTTTATAATGGTTCAAAGAAAATCGACCATGAGTCATTTGCATTAAAAATATTTTAAAACCACCCGGTAGCCTAGGTTATGCTAAAAACGCGCCGAATGAAAATTAACCGCAAATTCAAGTCCGATTTCAGAAATTGAAGATTCTGTGTCACAATAAATTCTAGAAACGTCGACTCAGTTTCAAAAATTTTTCTGATAACCGAGATTTTTTAGAAAAAATCGGCTTATGACTGTTTTTGTGCAGAAAAGGCGGGGATTGTTTTTTATTTCAAAATCAAGATGCAAGATGGATTTATGGATGAGGAAAAATGTCAATTGAAGCATTGGGGTGTCAAGATAATTTATGGAGACCAAATGAGGATAAATGAAGCAAGATTGAGCAACCAATTGAAGCCTTATAATTGCAAATTCGTGACCCCCCTTCCCCTAGCATTTTGGACCATCTTATGAGTTGTTGGGCATGCATGTGTGGCTGAATTTCAACCATGGGTTGTTGGCTTCATGGACAAGCAAAGAAAGGGGACAACTTAGTGGAAAAATTGGCCAAAGGACCCCACCAAGGCAAAAGTTGCCCCACACTCACCTCTCTCTCTCTCCCTCTTACTTAACCACTGTCCATCTCACTCTCTCCTCTCCATTCTCGACGCCACTAGCAGTGGAGAAGACGAAGCTGGACACCATCGCACGCCAAGCCGCCGCTGGAGTCGCACCGCTCACCGCCATTCGCCTCACCCGCACGCCCCACCGTCCACGCGAACTCTCTGCCCTTTGCCTCACCTGCCCTCCATCCCAACGGCTGTTTTGGATCTTGTAGGGTTCAACCGGGGCTGTCCTTAGCCATTCCTTCACCGATAAACTTTCATCTAGGCCCGGTTTGACCTATTCCCTCTTTTCCAAGCCTTGCCGCGCCAACATAGCTTGATTTCTCCTATTTTCCAGCCAAGAACAACAAGGGTTTTTGTGGGTTTCCAGTAGCTTTCCGAGGCCGTTTTGAGGTGTTTTCGGGCCCCAGACCTTATGCCCGCTTTGGAGAAAAACATCCCCCGCGACGTTCCTGACGTTTCAATCCCGACAGATTATTAAATGGGTGAATTTAGCTACTAATTCCTTATTAGTATGCTAATGATGCTTAGGGGTTGATTAGATTTAATTAATTACAATTAGGTAGATAAATTAGATTAGAATAATTAAATTAGGAATTTATCTATGCATGTTAGGCAAATGGTTAGTGTACTTAGTAAGTAGACAAGTCATATTATTTATTAAATGAGTCTCAAAAATTTTCCGGGTTCATCTCGGCTTCCAATTAGACATTACGGGCCTAAATTGGATTTATTATATTTATTTAATAATTTTCAGAATTATTTAATTATTTATTTATTTTCCAAAAATTAAACCGGGATGGTCGACGATCGGAATTTTATGCTTGTTATTGTGATGCAGTCTGTTTAATTTATTGAGTGCTAGATTGTGTTGAATTGATTTATTAATGATTTTATTATTATTTTCCTAAATTAATTAATTTTGAATAATTAATTGAAAAATAATCGGGTGTCGGTTGACAGCGCCAAAAATGTTTTGGTGGACTACAGAAAATGGTGGGATTTGTGGGAAGGAAATTATTATATTTTAGCTAAGGCCAACTATGTACCCACACATGACATTTTATCGAAAATGATAAAAATGGTAATTTGATTGTTTGCTTGGAATGGCATGTATACCGGCTTGGTGACTTTATATTTCATCTTGAGAACGGACGGTATGATCTACCAGCTCGGTGACTCTACAAATTATCTTGAGACAGTACGGTATGATATATGGCTCGATAATTCTACAAATCATCTTGAGACAATATTGTATGATAAGTTGTGTATATATCGGCTTGGTGACTCTATATGTCATTTTGAGATAGGACGGTATGATCTACCGGCTTGATGACTTTACAGATTATCTTGAGACAGTACAGTATGATATACCAACTTGATAATTCTACATATCATCTTGAGACAGTACGGTATGATTTGACAGCTTGATGACTCTATATGTCATCTGGAGATAGGATAATATACTATCTATTTATCACCTAGGGTGAGTAGTCTTAGATGTTGATCAGACTTATAGATAGTATGGAATGGGCCGACCAAGAAATGGTCGTAATGACATGTAATCGACTAGATCGATTGATCGACCGTTCGATCGCAATTGATTGGGTGGTGTGATGCAATGTGTTCGTGTATACCTTATATATATATATATTGACTTGCAGGAAGGAACTGAGGCCAAGGTAAGTCTTCTGTCTCGTGTTGTGCTTAGGCAGCCCTAAGGTGTATTAGCTTCCTAGTCGGGTCTTAGGGGGTAGAACTTGCTGAGACATAGTCTGATCCCAATTGTGGGACAACATTTCAGGTCCTTAGATGCAGTGAACCTGAATTTTGAAGATCTCAGAAGTCTGGTGCAGTCCGCTGAAGGCTCCAGTTGGAGTGCGTAGGATGATGAAGAGGAGGACAAGGACCTGTAGTTTGTGGAACCCCACCCCCGTTTGTAGACCTTGATTCTGAACTTGTTTAAGTTGGATCTAGGGTAGTAGTCCGCCTTATATGTATGTGCACTGGTTTGCAATGTATATAAGCGTGGTTGTTTTTGAAAGTTCGGAATTTAATCATATTTTCCTATTCCATTGTTTTATTGTCGGGATATTTTTTTATCTACTTCTGCATACGTATTAAAATGAAAGGGTCGGCGATATGTCCTGGGATATCGCTATAAATCGACCAAGGTGAGGGATGTGTGCGTGCCCAAGAATCGAGGCGTGACAGCTAGCATGGTTGCTACACAAACTATGCAATAAGAGGTTGCCATGGCCGTTGTGCAGGGTATGTAGCACAAGGTTATCGTGGCTACTGTGTTGGTTATGCACTAGGAAGCTACCGTGGTTGTTGTTATGGCAAAGCGACAATAGAAAATGTTAGACATGACTACAGTTGTGATGAACAATATTGAGAATTGACATCAAGAGATGGATAAGAGAATGACGTGAGATATAAGGTGTGCTTCGGTTGTGCACTCGGATATGTACTAGGGGTGTGTATCAAGTGCGATGTGCATTTGGTGAGCTCATTTCAAAATCGTTTTGCTCTGATACCAAAAATATGCAGGAGAAAGAATAGTCTAATTTCTATATATTTCTTTGTACATTTTGATTATACGAGAATTTAAGGTAACGAGATACACATAATATCAACAATAATGATCAAGTTTATGGACAATCAAATATATACTAATTATCTTTAACACTATCGAACCAAACTTCCCTTACTTAAGTTGCTAAATTGGCACAAACCTATTACTTCCAAAAGCAGATCTTCGGAGGCAAGTGCAACAATAGTCCTAAATGCCTTTTTCATTAGTGAATTGATTGTTTAACGTATTATGATGAATTAAATTGTAAATGTTCTAAGTTTTAGTTTATCAAATCCTAAGTTAGTCGTTGTTCCTAATGATTATATTTAGGTTGCAGCCGTGGAAATTGAACATGATTCGATTGCCTAAAATTATAAGGTTTTATGATTTAATCAACGGAATAAATCGATTAAAAGTTCAATCGACTTATGCATAAAATGCTTAGAGTTTTTTTTTTTTTTTTTTTTTTGCACTTATCCCACATATCTTTTGAAAATCTTACTTTTTTGTTTTCTCCCACTTTTCTCATAGATATCATGGAGTTGTAAAATTTGATTGTTCCGTACCCAAAAAATATTTTTTTTTCTCAATACCAGTAAATTCAATAAGTATTGATTATTGACGAAAACTGGTAGTAATAAAATTATCAGTTGCTCTTTTTTAGGTATTTGTTGGTAAAATACCACCAATTTACTAATTTTCTTTATAGTTTGTAAATTACAAGTTCTTGTACTAACTTATCAATTTGTATTTGCATAAATTACTAATGCTTTAGTTTTATTAGCTTTTTTTACGAAATTACCAACCTAATAAGAGTGACTTATCAATTTTGTTCTGATTAAATTTACCAACTAGCTAGTTGTGGTCTACCAACTTTTATTTGAATTACTTACGAACATTTAATTGTTTTTTTTTTCAATTCACTGACTTTTTTTCAAATAAGAATTGATAAAAAAAAAAATAGTTGATAGCCTCATGGGAGAAACGAGGGTAAGTGACACAAGCAAAGATCGGTAAATTTAAATGAGAGTTGATAAATTTCAGGCATTTTCTAATAAATAAAAATAAAATTTGTTAAATGACAATAAATGCTGATACGTTAAAAAACCAACATTGGTAATGAACTCATATGGGAATTGATAATTCAAAACTTGGTGGTTATTTAATCAGAAAAAAAATTGTAAGCCATTCAAATAAGGATTAATAAGTTCACTTAAGCATTGGTAAAATTTAATTTGTTGGAAAGAAAGGCAAACAAGGATTGGTAATAGATTAGGGAAAAATGAGCAAAACAATCATAAACCTATTACAATTGTACTAATTCAGTTATAAAATCTTTTTTTTTTCGCCAATTCAATCCTAAACCTTTTGTATTTGTGTCAATTCAATCAATCTGGCCAACTTTGGCAGATCGACGGTTTGGCCAACGTTGATGTGGCAATTTTAAAATCTCTTTTTGATTTTTTTTCTCTTTTTTTTTTTTTTTCTTTTGTTCTTCCCAAGCCAACTAGAGGCTTAGGCTCCTCGATCACTAGTGAGGCTTGCTCTCGTTGTCACTAGGTTAGGGTTAGCCTTGCCATGGTTGAGTAAGCTTGACCTAACCTTGTTGGGCGAGGGCAAGCTCCACCTCTCCTGCAACCTTGGCAAGGTATGACCTCACTAGATCTAGGCAAGGATGAGCCTCACCATGGTTGTGCAAGCTCAACCTCTCGTAGCAACAACAAGGGCAAGGCCTAGCCAAGGGTGGTCAAGGCTTGACCTCGACGGCCCTAACCTCTAGCTGGTCTGACACAGGCTAGGAAGAAGGAAGGGAAAAACAAAAAGAAAGAGAAAGAACAAAAAAATAAAAAATGTTAAAAAAATCGCCACGTCAATGTTAGCTGGATGGCCAATCAAAATTGTTTAGACAGAATATTTATGACTGAATTGACATAATTGCAAGAATGTTTAGAATTGTTTTGATAATTTTCCCAATAGATAATAAAAATTTACAATTTGCAAACTGTATAAAAAATTTATAATTTCATGAAAATTTCTTGTTGATGAGTTACCAATATGTCACAAGAATTTTATGACCAACTATTATTATCATAATTTCACCAATAGATTTTCAAGATTTATAAACTCTTTGAAATCTGTCGGCACGAAACCAAAATCGTTTCGATGAAAACGAAACAATGGAATCGTCCAGTCAAATTGGGTGGCGGCTCCTATGCCAAAAGGCGGGGGACCCAACGCTCTGGGCATATTAAGCAAGAGGTTTTTGTATTCTTCGATAATCAGTATCCATGATGGCAACTTGGCACGGATTACCTTCCCAAGAAGCGATAGGGCTCAAGTTACACTCGACGTCCTTGCATGATTGCCAACGCGAAAAAGGGAAAACTAATCTGTCGAGGGAGTCAAAATTACGAAGCTCGACCAACTCTTTTACGCATCAATCCATTTTTTGCCATTTGTCCAAACATCCACACCGATAAATAAGGTACACACAATGTCCTAAAACAGCAACATCAAAAGTGCATTTCAAGCGGTGACGCCAATTGTCAATTCTCGACTGACCATTGATTGCCTGCGTGCGCCCTTGCGTGCCAATCAATTTATCCCATTTCATTTCCTACCACAAAGTAAGTACTCCGAAAGAAAAAGAAGAGAAATCAAAATAAACTTCCACATTATTAGTCATAGGTAGAATAATTCGACCTTAATCAATTTAAGATAAACGTCATAAATTAATACAAGAAGAAAATTTGGTTTTCATTTCCATTGTTTGGCATAATAGTACAGCAAGGATTTGACTTCTCAAGCATACTTTTGATATCATAGGTTTGAGATTCGATTGTTTAATTTGAGATTGATATTCTAATTCTCGTAATATATTAATATCAAGTAGACATGGTGAAAAGGGTCAAAGACCCACTTTTTAACTCGTGTCTAGTGGGCTGAATTATAGGTGAATTAATTGAAATTTTAACAGGTTGTTATAAGTGTGGAGTGGTAAATTTCAGCTAGATATGGATTTCAATGAGTCGAAAACATACCAATTTTCAATCTATATTGCGCAGTTGGGCGATTGCCCCACCGTGGCCTATCGTCATTGCCTCTTCTTCTATTGCTCGTTCTTGTGCTAGTATCATTGGCAATTGGCCAGTATTGTGGTTGGCCCGTACAATGATTTTCATAATTAAAGCTATGTTTGCTTCACGGAATAGGAATGATTTAGAAAATATTTTCTTAAAGATAATTAATTATATTGCTTGAAATAATTACTTGATTAAAAATATTTTCATTACTGATAATAATTTGTGCCAATTTATTTTGAATATTTTTGTGCATGATAAAAATATTTATTGTCCATTCACTTTGGCAAGCAATAGAAAAGATTATTTTTCAAATCATTTATTTTTTTGTTAAATAAACCCATTCTAAATAAATAACTACGTACGACAAGCCAGAACATGGTATAGGAGACAAATGTATTCCGATCGTGTGAATGGAATCTTCAGGGAAAATGATGGGTAGCATCTTTCAGAGTGGCAAAGGCTCTTCTAGTAATCGAAGTGCCGCTGCCTTTTCACGAAGAGACGCGATCGTTCACTGTCGCTGAGGTTGATTGATTTTGGTTCTGCTCAAGATTCATGAAAGGTTCAGTAGATTCATGTCTGTTGGATTCTGCAGAATCGTTTCTCAATGTGAACATATACATAAATATGACGTACATAATACGTCTTCATTAAATCACGGTAGATCCGAGGAAGATGAGCATGCATGCAGATCTTGAAAACATATGGAACGTTTTGCAAATCTTGAGAATCGGTTTAGTTTGGGTTTTTGGCATATATGCAGATAGCTTTGATCCAGATTAGTTTGCATGTGGGTTCGTGCCGTTTGAACATTTGATCTTCAGTTTCTTAGCTGAAAATTCCCCGATGCCAAGATAAATTGGGCTGACCTCGAGGGCTCAAGTGCCGACTTCTTTACCCTCGATTGCGGGACCAAATAGGATGGTTCCAACTCTGTAGATAAGGCCATCCGTAACCCCTTTTAAAAGTAGCTGGCTCTTAGAAAACCCACGACAAGCAAACTCCCCAGCGCTGTACTCCACGCCTGCGATCACCAATAATTTGGAAAATTTGTAAGTTGTCGAACCTCCCAATCAAAAAACGACGTGTTAACCAAAAAAGGTTGTGTAAGATTCTTAACGTAACAAAGCTCCCCTCTTCATCCGTTGATTGCGATGTTCTTCTGCCCCATTGGTCGAGAGCATTTCCTAAGCTTGCACGGATGAAGCAACAGTAATAATTTGATTCAGACCCGCCGGCCAGGTCCAAGTTTGCTGATTCAGGAATCGTATTCTCACTTGAATTGACATATATAATAAGAGGAATCTTCCTCGGCGGTATCTGCATGCATCTGGAGTTTATGGGGTCACGTCGTTTGGCGACGATTGATTGATCTTTTTGAAAATTTTGGCGTCGTGGGGGTCCATCGAGAAAGGAATATGGGAAGCATCTGTATTTTGTGGTCCGGGCGCTCCAAATAGTTTTTATTTGCTCTTATCTTCTTCATTTTCAAACTCCAATCAAAGTTCGACAAAAAAAAAAAAAAAAAAAAAAAAACTCCAATCAAAGATTCTTGCAATATACACGTCAAAAACATCGTTATCCTATAGTTGTACATGAAGGGCGCTTCATAGAATATTTGATGCGCCAGCAAAAGAGCAAACGCGTTGCCTTTTTGGACAAGTAGTGAAAAATAGCTTCGATGAGCAAAATCACGAAGATGCACTTTGAAGATCGACCTATTTTAGAAATCATTAATTTTAATTTTGCATTAAGGTTCCAATTGTTTCACAAAAATGTTTTTGAAAGAACTTTTTCTCCCTTTCCGACATTTGATTTCTTAGAAAAATGAGTTAATGGAAAATCTTTTCCTAGTTAATGGAAAAATTATGCTTAAATTCAATAAAATGATATTCTCTTTGAAAAGTCGGAAAACATTTTTCAGAATATCCCTAAATAAAATTCTATGTTTGAGCACGAAAACCCTAACGTTAGTTCTTGGATCTTGGCCTTCGAGACCAGGCTCTAACAATCAAGCCTAAATCCTTCGAGATCGAGCCCGAGCCCTAGTCCCTATGCTTGGGTCCCATCCTTGATTCCTTGGCACCTGAGCTTGGATCCCAGACGCTCGAGCTTTGGTCCACAAAGGCTATGTGTGGATTCTTGGTGCTCAAGCTCAATTCCCTGTTTAATGAAATCTTTGTTTTTATAAAAAATTTAAAAATTTTAAATTTCAATTATTTTTATTTTTCTTTCTTATTTTCTTATTTTCTCTTATTTTTTTCTTTCTTTCTATTTTTTCTTCTTTCTCTTCTAGTGGCCAGCAATCAACCACAAGCGAGGGATGAACTCGTTGAAGGCTGGCGAGCTCGAGCCTCGCTAGTCTAGAAAAGTCGAGGCCTCGCAAGCTTGTGGTGAGGCTTGAGCTCCCTAGAATTGGGTGAGCTCATCCCTCACCTATGGCAAGTCGCTAACTGTTGCCATGGCCAACCACCGAGTGAGGAAAAAGAAAAGAGGAAATGAAAAAAAAATAAAAAAAAATAAAAATAACTAAAAATTTGAATTATTTTATAATATTTCCCTGGGAAATCTAATTCCCCTATTAAATGGCAGAAAATATCTCTAGTTCATCTTTAGGTGTTAGCCAAACAGTGAAAGATATTATTATTTCCTGGAAAATGACTAGCATATTTAATTCCCCACCTCTTTCGCCTCTTGTCCAGCTTGAAATGTAGTAACATCATTAAGAAATTGGCGACGTTAAGAAAAAACAAATATTAAAGAAAAGAGACGTGGCTGAGAGGACGGTCGTTTCTTAATCGGGTCAATATTAATAAACAAGATTAAATAATCATTATGTACCTGCTAAATCATGAATACAAAAATGTAAGAAATGTGTGCTCATTGAAGTCTTTCGTGCATTGTTTAACTAAAATGAAGACGATTGCTCAACCAGAACTAAGTTTATATCAATCGCGTGTCTCAAGAAGATCTCCTATCTTGAAAAGACGACGTCTTCGGAATCTCCATTTTCAACCTTTAATTCAATGAAAATAAACAATTTTATTAGTGATATTAAAACTTTTCCTGTCCGTGTCACGAGGACTGTGATAGCCTCCTCGACGAAATATCTAGTGATCTAGGATTAACTAAGATTGGGCGAGGAGTGCCTCACTTGGGCAAGGCGACCTTCGCCCTAGGGGAAGCTACCCTCGCAACCATTGGCGAGGTCGGCCCTTGTAAGATCTGGGCGAGGCTTACCAGAAGCTAGCAAGGGATGGCCTTGCCTAAGCGAGGTAACCATCGACCCAGGTGAGGCCCCTTTCAATGGCCACCAACCCTTGCTAGAAAGGAAAAAAAAAAAAAAAAAAAAGAGGAGAAAATAATGAAAAATAATTTAAAAACTAAAATTATATTTGGACGAAAACGCCATTTGATCTATCGAAATATTTAGCCGACCAACAACCAGCAAGAGTTGGCCCTTATTTGAAACAACCACAATTACTTCAAATCCTTATTTGAAATAATCATGACTATTATTAGGCCTTTATTTGACACAAAGTCCACTTCGATCCCTTATTTGAGATAATGAGAGCACTTCGGGTTCTTATTTGGAATTTTTTCTTAGAAATATTTCGATTTTCAAAAAAATGATTACTCATAACATGAAACAAAACACTATACTAATGCTGTAAATTTTCTTTAATTGCTTGTTTAACAAATGGCCAAAAATTCGATAATAAAATCTATTAAGCAATGGTAAAATCTCAAATTATAAAACTAGAGTTTTACATTAAAAAAAAGTAAAATTCATTACAAACACTTTTCCATGAGCTGCGTCAACAATAAGTGTAGTAAATTGAAGAACTAATCATCTCCAATGTGCTTCTTTGGAGAAAGCAAAAGGTACGGCTCGGAAAAGACCGAATTGGCTAGTTCTAGGCAAGTTCTAGGGGCATTAGTCTGGTTTTTGATTCCAACAAATTGAAATCAGTGATTTTTGGTCTAGTTACCAATTCTATGGGTGGAACCACCTACTGAGACCACTCAAATGGGACTATTTTTTTTTTTTAAATTTAAATTTCTTAGAAAATAATCTTACAAGGCTAAAAGAATGCAACCTCTTTCATTTTGAAGTCCTCTTGATAGGATCCAATGCTTCACGTCATTACATATCACAATTAGATGAGTCAACGTACTTTATCTTGCAAGGTCTTGATTTCAGTATATTTAAACTAGCAGTGGACAAATGGAAAATAACAAAACACTTTCATTTTTCAACAAAAATTAAAACTTTTTTATCACAGAAATCTATATGTGAAAGTAGATCATTGATCCATTGGCCCACTTGGAAACCAAATTGGATTAGTCGGTTCAGCCAAGCGGTTTCAGGACAAAGTGGACTAGTTCCCGGTTCTAGAAATGGGGAACTAGTTCCGCTGATCCAATTTTTGATTCTTGGGTAAGAATCGGATCGCCCGGAAAACTGATCATCTTTCTTCACTATCATCATGGTGCAAAGTGGAAACAATTCTCATCCACTTTCTCCTTTGGTTTAAAAGAAAGTGGAATATTCAATGGGTTCAGAATTTTATCTATACCTTTGACCAAATACAATTGAAGTTCTTGGCATCAAGTACAATTAGTGATAGGCCTGGCATCAACTACATTATGTTAAGAGTGCGTTTAGTAACCATTTTGTTCATAGAAATAATTTATGCTCAGAAATGGTTTTTTCCAATTATGTTCCTAGATTAGTTTTTGAGCATTGAAAAGTGTTTGGTAGCTATTCAAAATTTCTACTCCAAGGATAAATAATATGTGTTTGATATAACCCACAAATTCTTTTATAACTTAGCATTTGTTATAAATTTTTTAATAATTTTATTACATTTTCTTTTTCTTTTTTTTTTTTCTCTTCTTCTTCCTGTAGTTGATTGATGGCCTCAACCATGGCTAGTGATAAGCTAGACAAGGGTTGGCAATCTTGCCGGAAGTGTCATCAACCCCCAGCAAGGCTGAGCTCACCTAACTACTGGCAAGCTGAAGCCTCATCGATGGCTAGGTGAGCTCGACCTCACCAAATTTGGGAGAGGTCGGCCTCACCTAGCCAAGGTAAGGTCGATCTGGTGAGGCCGACCTTGCCCAGCCAAAGTGAGGCTCGAGCCTCGCCTAGCTGTCGGTAAGGCTCTAATGAGGCCACTGGCCCTCGTCTGGCCAGTCGCCAGTCATTATTAAGGTCAGCGACCGGTGAAAGAAAGAGTAAGAAGAAGACAAAGGAAAGGAAGAAAATAAAATGAAGAAAATAAAAGAGAAAAAAAAGGAAAGTGGTTTTGATTTTGAAATTGTTATTGGAAGCAAAGAAACAACTCCCTTTTTTTTTACTTCTTGATTTTATTTCAAGTTTATTCCTGAGAACAAAAAAGTTACCAAATTGATTTTTGTTCTTTTTTTTTTGTTTCAAAGAAAAAAAAAAATCAAACACTATTTAATTGGTTACCAAACATGGCTTAATTTGCTCCATCTTACTCCATCTTTGTGATGTGAGAATTTTTTGATGAAAATTGTGCAATTAGTGCTAAACTTATTGTATAGATACTAATTCAATTTTGAACTTTCCAATTTTTCTAATTTAGTCATAAACCTTTACACATAAATTTTAATGTTAGCCATTTCAGTCAATTTTTACCTAAAATTGCTAATGTGGCAATGTATCATGTAGAACAGCCAATGATGACTAAAATATCACATTGTGATTTTTGGCAAAATTGACCAGAAGTACCATATTAGAATTTCAAGAAAATGTTTAAAACTAAATTGAAAAAATTGAAAACTTTAGAATTAAATTGACTTCCATATAATAGGTTTAAGCCATATACGGTAATTTTCTTGAATGTTTTTGCCTAACACTCTCCCACTTGGACCTCAAACAATCTTCCTTTCACTTGTGTGCCTCCTATGTTAGGCCTCTTTCCTTAATCCATGTATCCTTCCACACTAATATTATCTCAATTTGAATATGCGTCTTGAATGGCCAGGTATGGCAAGACACGAAGCATCTGCCCTTCTGACTCCATGTTGATTTCCTTGGCCTAGACAAACTCGGCAAGAATGCATCATCTGCCACCTTGATATAGTAATGACATTTGAGATTCTTTTATTAAGTTATTGCCACCAATTGTCGTCCACACATGTTGGACCTGACCAATTCAATCAACCATTGACTCTAATATCACATGTTGAGGTCGCACAACAAGAAGCCCAATATGTTATTTTAAAAAAATTTCAAGGCAAAGTCCAAATTTGAACTCAACCTAATGCATTATGAGCTAACTACAACATATTAACTTCTTCACTGTACAGCATATCTTAATGTGGGATTCGTTTCACTTTACATCCTCACACATGTACCTCGACATGTAGGTTCACGATGCATTTAGATTATGAGAAACTAAATTTGCAATTTCTTCACCGGAAATGATAGTAAAGTAACACTGACGGACAATCTTACCTCCCCCCCATAAAAAATAAAAAATCATGGATGATCATTTACTAGTAACAAAACTATATTATTCATTGATGATCATATAACATTAAAGAAAAATAGAGTATGTGTTATTGGACGATAAGATCATGCAATTCATCACAGGAACGAGATTAATAGAAAAACGAAGGACAAATAGAGAAACACCACGGTAGGATTTACCTGGTTCGTTCCCAGGTCTATGAGACCTACATCTAGGAGAGGGAGGAGTGATAAATCCACCATGAATAAGGAGATTACAAGCTTGAAATTATCTCTCTTAATGCCAAGAGCAGACTCTACCCAATCTATCCTCACCCAATGTTGACCAAAAGTCGAGACCTGCTCAATTAATTAAAGTAAATTGTACAAATGGCCTTTTCTACTCAAGAATACTTCGCCCTCCAATAGCATAATCACTTCAACACAGGTCATCAATGTGTGATAAGATGTGTATATATGTGTGTGTGTGTGTGTGTGTGTGTGTGTGTTAACTTTCGTTTTATATGTTAACTTCCATTTTATTAATATTATTAGCTAGGTTGAGGAGGAAGGGAAGCATTAGGGGTGAGTAAGGGTGCTTTTGGTTCTCTTTTGAGGAAAGTTTTTGGGAAAATGAAAGAAATTTAGGTTAAAATAGTTTTTCTAAATATAAGTAGTGTATGGTAAATTGTAATTTAAAAGTGCATTAGGAAACAACTTTGGTTTTAATGGAGTTTGGAAAAATTATAATTTGTAAAATCCCTTTGCTAATTATTTTTTTAACTAAAAACTCAAAACTAGCAAAGAATTAGCAACCAACAGGCAATTGGTGAGCTGCTTGCGAGGCCAATCTGGCTATTGGCGAGCTAGATTTGGTTCCAGCAACCTCACCTAAGGTTCCTTGACCTCAGGATACTGTCTTCTGGGTCACATGATGTGGCCTAAGGTAAGAGAAAAAGGAAAAAAAAATAGAAAAATTGTTAAAAATTACAAAAATTGTTTACGTTAGCGACAATCATACCACGTAAGACAATAAGTGTTCACATCAATGGTTTTCAAGAAAAAAAATTGTTTGTATGAATTACATTGGCAAATTGTAAAAAAGGTTTAGATCTAAATTAACTAAATTAAAATAATTATAATTGAATTGATATAAGTGCATTAGGTTTACAGCTTTTTTAGTAATATCCCCGATAAATATCACACATATAATCGAGAGTTGAGTCACCAATTGTTCAACAGTCGAGCTTGAATCAAGTGATCTCGACTCTACTGGATAATTATGGCTTGATTGAAATAACTTTGTCAATAAGCTTGACCTTGACTCAATTAGCCAATAATTCCAGCTCAAATCTCCGAATTGAACTCAAGCTCAAGGTCGAACGAGGAAAATATGCTAAGATTACAAAAATTAATAATTATATTTGTTTTGTTTACAGATGTAAAAGGGTAGATATAATTTAAATAAGTAGAGATATAATCATCCGATTAGGTTTCGGAGCTATTGAAGTCAAGTATTCTCGAGCTCGAGCTAGACTCGATTGATTAATACTTGAGCTACTTGAACTCGAATAGCTCACGAGTGACTTGACCGCCTTCTATCTTAATTGAAAACCTGGGAAGCGTCTGGAACTTCTTCCCAAACTAAGGAAACAAGTTGATATGCTTAAGTCAAGCATAATGGGAACTCAGTCCCCTGTCGTCTAGAGTTGCTCTTGGTAATAGAATATTATTTCAGGGTTGAAGTATAGGTTTGGTGTTGCGCACTACCAGTCAATCTTAGTTATTTATGGCTATTTACGTGGCACCAATTCATTGCCAAAGAATTACACCCTCAAGATCAATAATATTTTATTAGCAGATGCTGACCTAAGCGGGTTCTTTCCTGATGAAAACGATTCTTTCCAATAGGGTCATGAATCACCACAACTTATATATGATCGGAAGGCAAACATAGATGCAAATACATATCAACATATAACGGCAGGTTATTGTAGTTTATGAAAGGTCGAAGACGCCAATACATACACATGTATGGAGGCAAATACGTACGGATTGGCCCAAGTACCATCCCAATGACGGGACGAAAGAAACTGGTCAATTCGCTCTTGGCTAGGTGTTGAGACCACCACAAAACCAACAAGCCTCTTAGAACCATATATTTTTGCACTGCATAGCAATGTTTATTGGGAGAAAATATGATTGGTCACCCATCAGTCAATGAGAACCAGAGTCACTTCAATTGCGTATGTGGTACTCATGATGAGTGGGCAATAGCAAGCGTAATTCCAATTTGAGGGGTCTAAGTCAGAACATCTATCAAGGCACGTAGGAGCAGCAAGAGGTCCACTGAAGCATTATCAACAGAAAGAGAGAGCAACAACAATTAAGCAACATTTTGTCTATAAAAACCCATCATCCCCATTCGGAGATGTGCACAAATTTAAAGACACATTCAGTAAGTCACTCCAATTGTGTCCTAGTTAGTACCCACACCAGTACTATGGCCAAACAAAACCAACTCCCATTCCTCACATTAGCCACTCTTCTGGTCATCATAGTTTCTGTTTCGGAAACGCTTTGCCGCCCTCTCGGAGAGGAACATCTGTTAAAGCAACATGAGCAGTGGATGGCGGTTCACGGGCGCGAGTACAAGGACGCGGATGAAAAAGCGAAACGGTATGAGATATTCAAACAGAACGTTAACCGCATCAACGCCTTTAATAATGATAAGGACGCGGGGTATAAACTGGCTGTGAACAAGTTCGCGGACCTAACCAACGAGGAGTTCCGCGCTTCCTTCACTGGCTACAAGAGGAGGTCCACCGGTGTCCTGTCCTCTGGGGACGAGAAACCGTTCAAGTACGCGAACTTCACCGCTGCTCCACCCATCTTGGACTGGCGAACCAAGAAGGCTGTGACGTCTGTCAAGGATCAAAGCAGCTGTGGTGAGTGCATAATCGATACATCTCTCATGAATATGTCAAAAT
Source organism: Eucalyptus virginea (assembly GCA_014182375.1). Lineage (NCBI taxonomy): Eukaryota > Viridiplantae > Streptophyta > Magnoliopsida > Myrtales > Myrtaceae > Eucalyptus > Eucalyptus virginea. Next base: position 7,333,418 of record CM024517.1, on the reverse strand, counting down.
TCACTGTCATACTCGAGCTGTAAATGAACGGGGCAGTAATATGTTTTTAATATGGTATCTCTATATCACTGTTACATTCATTTTACTCCTATCTTACCATGCATATTCCTACGTCTTCAATTTTGCACGATAATTTGAACAACTTTTGTATGCCGGCCAGAGGGAACTTACTATCTTCTTGTGCAGGAGCTTGTTGGGCGTTCTCGGCTGTGGCGGCTATGGAAGGGATTACCATGCTCAAGAAGGGTAAGTTGGTGTCACTCTCGGAGCAAGAACTCGTGGATTGCGATGTTAATGGTGTCAACCAAGGCTGCGAGGGCGGGCTCATGGACAGTGCCTTCCAGTTCATCAAAAGCAAGGGTGGCCTCACCTCCGAGGCAAACTACCCTTTCCAGGGGAATGACGGGACCTGCAGAAGGGCCAAGGCGGCGAATATTGTGGCCTCGATAACAGGCTACCAGGATGTGCCGGCCAACAACGAGAAGGCCCTTCTGCAGGCCGTGGCAAACCAGCCGGTCTCTGTGGCAATCGAGGGGAGCGGGTTCTCATTCCAGTTCTACTCAGGTGGCGTGTTCACGGGCTCGTGTGGGACCAGCCTTGACCACGCCGTCACAGCCGTGGGGTACGGTACGACCTCCGGCGGGGCCAAGTATTGGCTGCTGAAGAATTCATGGGGCACCGGGTGGGGCGAGAGCGGGTACATGAGGATCCGGAGGGATGTGACCTCCAAGGCTGGTCTCTGTGGTCTCGCCATGGAAGCCTCTTATCCAACTGCATGATATGATCTTATACATGTCGCACTGGCTCTTAGCCTCTCTTTAAGTATGGAAATGATGTGCAGCGTCTCTGTAAAAGAAGCAAGTGTAAGTGATAATACGTCATTAGGGGTGGTGTGTGCTACATCAAAAAGTGTATATGCTTAGCAAATTTAAGGGCCTGCCGATTAATTTCGGTACTGAGTATTCAAATAACTGTACTATACAAGAACAAATTCAAGTGAATGAATGAAATAGCTTGGTCAGCGTGATTTTAAGAATTGAATTGTGTCCAATAGCAGAAGCGTGCCAGGAAGCTGAAGAAACGTCATTTGGGACGATATATTAAGTCAGCCGGCCAATTATCTCTGAGTGGAAACGGTGGGGAAACCGATCGAAAATGAAATGTAATCCTTGTAATATGTTGTGCTTGATAGACTTCAGACCACCACGAGCGGGACCATGTTGCAGTCAATTCCTATTTGCTGAATAAGACAGCAAACAACCGATCAATCATGAAAAATACGCACGCTATAGTAAAATTGGACGATGTCATGATTCACTCTTAAATCATTCATCTCATTCACCAATCATGGTATGTCCTAATATCTCCACTCAATTTCACTCAATACCTCAAATAAACGAGTTATGTACTAATTAAGTACACACATACTTTTTTTTAATTTCGATCATTTTGTATTCGACTTATTTTCAACTCACACCTCTCACGTCAATTCTCACGCTCTTGAAATTCCTCTGTTCATGGTGGAATACCTTTGTTTTGTCAAACTGGAAATTGAACTCATCGCCCAAAAAAAAAAAAAAAAAAAAAAAGGAACTAGCAAGAAAAGCACGTGCAGGGTGCTCTCTATGGATAGATGCACTCAATTCAGATATATCGTTGGATGACATCAGATCCATATAATTAAAACAATACATGTGGATTGAGCTTATTTTCGTCGTTGCAATCATTGTTGCAGGCGAACTTCCTTGGATCATTTGATGTGTCGATAAGAAGCACCAAAAAGTAATGACTCATCATAAAAAAGCATGACACTGAGAGCTCGGTGACGTGTAATGATGGAGGACGTTTTATTATGTACCAATTAAATTACATCAAGAAAAAACAAATTATATAGGAAGTCAACATCAAGAGGCGTTTTCCGTCTGTTCTACATTTTAGGACAAAATAAGATACCTAATGCAGTTGATACGGATTTGGTAAACAACTAATTAAATTTGCGATAAAAGAATTGCAAATCCCATAATTAATGTTCAATATGAATAATGAACATATTTCTACACGAGCTGATCCCAAATTATATACTTTTTATTCGAATCGACCTTTCCATAAAAAAATAAAATAAATGGAGATGTTGATGTATCCTTTAATTACAAATATGTCGTCCTGCGTGACATTAGAAAACCTAGTAATTGTTTTTAAAGTTCGGTAATGAAAAATCTTAAAAAGTAAATGCAGGAGCAAAAAGAGAAGAAGGGTTAAGCAAAAGAAAAAGGAAAGAACAAACGAAGAAGGGGACCGATGGCGGCGGCTGCGGCGGCGGCAAGGGAGGCGGAGACAGTGTTGCCCAGGCATCGGAGAGGACCTGACATCGGTGGCCAGGCTCAGGCGAACCCGGAGCGGTTGGCGCCTTCGTTTCAGCAAGAGCGAAAACAGAGAGGGACAGAGAGTTAACTTCTGCAGGCAGCAAGCCGAGGCAGGCGAGGTCACGGCCTTCGCTAGCCTTGCCACTTGCCGGCGATTGCCTTTTTTGGACCTCACCTCTCTAATGACGAGAGGGGCCGCACAGGCCTGGAGCAAGGATGGTGCTGTACTGACTTAATGGCAAGGACCAAGCCAGATCCCGGTGAGGGTGGCTGAACTATCGCCATGAAAATAATACAAATGGAAGCTAATCAGCAGAGACAGAGCGAGAGTTCCAAAACGTTGCCGTCCTCTAGCTAGGTTGTTGAATTGAACAGAGAACTATGGCCTTTCTTTTTTTTCTCTCTTTTGGGCCGAGGAGAAGAAATATGGGTTCTGGTATTTAAAGATTTGATAGTACGGCAATATAAGGCCCGCAAGTTGGGGGCCGTAGCTCCTCTTAGCCCATCTATACATAATATATATATATATATATATATATATATATATATATATATATATATATATATATGCTTCCGCTATTTTCACCTTTTTATTAGCTATTGACACTCCTTATTATATTGATTTAACTATATTATCCCTTCCACTCTTAAATTAAAATTATTTATTATATTATTTTTTTATTTCAACTTACTAAAAGACAAAACTACCCATATCTCTTTCAAATAAATTTTTTTTTTTTTTTTCACCCTGCCGCTTCTCTCACGTCCATTACATTTCAATGTTTCCTTCATTTTTTTTCCTCAACTTATTCTCCATTGTTGTCATTTTAGCAAGACACCAATCATATATCACAACAAAGAAATGTTAGTTTTATTTACAAATTATTTACTCTATTCCTATAGACTATCTTTGTGATCATTAATATCTTGATTTTGAATTTCAAGAAAAATTTACAAGAATTTACTCAAAGATTATAAGGAAAATCCATTGGTTCTCAATTAGATTAAAATGCATGGCTTCCTTTCAAAGAGCTCTTTTTGCCTACTTGGATTGATCCACACATGCATTTTGGGAACTATGTTACTTTATGAGCTGAAGGGGCACATTTGACTTTGAATGCAAATTTGCAAGTCTCGATGGGGATTGAAGATCATTGTAAGGAAGCCACTCGACTTTAAGAGCATATCTACAAAAACTGAAGGGGCACATTCGACTTTAAGATCCTTTTTGTGCCTACCTGGATAGACTTGAACATCCATTTTTATGTGCTTAACTTTGTGATATTTTTAATTTTTTTTTTTGATAATATCTATTAATACATCATTCAATATGGCCTGAAAAATAATCATTATTGGACTATTAGAATCACCGAATAAAATGAAAGTTGAGCAATTGAAATACATGGACTACAACATAATGACACATATTAATCTTATAATTAAAGAAAATACGTACAAAAACTGGTGGGTGATTTTTTTACTTTTACTTATGTTTAGGCTATTTTTGAATGATAGTTTTCTAGTACAAAAAAAAAAGAGAGAGAAATATCAACTCATTGATACAATAATTTGTTAGATATCTACCAAATAAACTTTTCTTTTGGAAAAATGGGAACACCAATTTTAGTCCAAATGGAGAAAGAAAAGGAAAAAAATCAAAAAAGAAGAAAAGAAGACAAAAAATAATCTTAAATCAAGAGTGAGCCCCACATATAACTTTAAGAATGTTGTTTGAGATTTTTCTCTAGTAAAGTTGAAACAAAAAAAAAAAAAAAAAAAGAGAAGAAATAATATTAAATCAAGAGTGAGACTTGCGAGTGATAATGTAGTCAAATCAATGTAACAAGGGGGACGTGCGGACCCCTGGAGTGCCTTAACTTTGGCCAAAGGGACACTTAAGTGCCATAACTTACGAAAGGTACACTTAAGTGCCAAAATCGGAGTAAAAATGATCACTTGAGTGCCAATCCGGCCAAAACGTCGATGTGGCATTTTTCTGGTGAACCGAGCCTAAAACGATGCCGTTTTGCACGTTGACGTGGCCAAAACGGCGTCATTTTGGGCTGACGTGGTAAATTTTTTTTTTAATTAAATTATATTTAAAATTAAATTTAGTTAAAATATTTAAAAATAATAATTTTAAAATTAAATTTAGTTAAAAATTTAAAAATAATAATTTTAAAATTAAATTTAGTTAAAACATTTAAAAATAATAATTTTAAAATTAAATTTAGTTGAAATATTAAAAAATTAATAATTTTTTTTTTTTTTTAAAAAGGGAGGTGGTTGAGGGATTAGCCCTAGCCGCCACCGCCGCCGAGAAGGGCCGGCGACGGCGGGGGGGAGGGTCGGCCAGGGTCATTTGGGCCCTAGCCGGGGCGGCGACCGGGCGCCCGGCGACAAGGGCTCACGAGCCTCTCCTTAGATCTGGGGGAGGGCCGCCGACCCTCACCGGACGGGCGAGGGCCGCGAGCCCTTGCCACGCTCTGGGGAGGGTCGCGACCCTCGCCCAGATCGGGCGAGGGCTCGCGAGCCCTCGACGCCGATCGGCCGGGGTTGCTAGCCCTTGGCTAGGGCCCGGCGACCCCGGCCGACCCCCCCCCGCCGTCACCGGCCCTTCCCGCGGCGGCGGCGGCGAGGGCTAATCCCTCACCCGCCTTCCCCCTTTCCTTTTTTTTTTTTTTTTTTTTTAAATTATTAATTTTTTAATATTTTAACTAAATTTAATTTTAAAATTATTATTTTTAAATATTTTAATTAAATTTAATTTTGAATTTAATTTAATTATTTTTTTAAATTTTTTACCACGTTAGCCCAAAATGACGCCGTTTTGGCTACGTCAGCGTGTAAAACAACGTCGTTTTGGGCGCGCTTCGCTGGAAAAATGCCACATCGGCGTTTTGGCCGGACTTTGGCCGGAGTGGCACTCAAGTGATCCATTTTTCTTCGAATGTGGCACTTAAGTGTACCGTTCGTAAGTTATAGCACTTAAGTGTCCATTTAGCCAAAGTTATGGCACTTGAAGCGTTCTTTTGCCTAACAAGGGGTGTCAAAAGTAAATAAAGGAGTGGAAATAGCACAAGTATATATATATATAAAATGGACAATTCATCGATGCGCATATGTGGCTAGCCATATATGGACCATATGTATAGAAAAATGTGGCTAGCCATATATGTTTAATGTGACATCCTGAATTTTTGACCTGACTCGAATATATAAAATGGGCAATTCATCGATGCGCATATGGTTTTTTTTCTCTAAGCTGATCACTCACGAGTTAACTGATCTATCAGGTGAAGCCATTAAAGGATATAAACACGACAGACTTGAGAATTCGATCATAAATCGACTGTTTGACTGTGATAATTGGCAAGTCAATACGGCACCGTTATAATCGATTAGTGATCAAATATAGGTCGATTCGATGGTATGCTGTAATTAAATTATGGGTGATTCCACATGATTGTAAAATTCGCGTCGAACGGCACTAACCCGAATTTATGTCGATTTTATACTCGGTACCCGTAATTGAAACCTTGCAATTTTTACAACAACCGAGAGTAGCCTACAAGTCGGAGATACACAAATGTGGATTGAAAATTATCTACCATGGGTCAAACGCGATAAAATCCCTAAAAGCTATCCGGTAGGTTAGGTCGTGCTAAAATCGCATCCGATCGATTTTAATCACGAAATTGAATTCAATTTCAGGAATCGAACGTTCGAGCGTGTCATGATTCATTTATAGAACGTCGTCTCATCTTTCAAAAAAATTTCATCAAGTCCAGGATTTTTGTAGAAAATCAATTTAAAAAAATCGGAAAGGCAAAGGAAATTCGTATGGGCTGTTGGGAGGGCTTATTTGGCTGCCAAGTGAGTTTATTTTGGGAAATTAAGAGCTAAATTCTCTTTGGTTGGGGCAAAGACTTTAGGGGCAAGGACTTTTGGGGCTTAGTGATGATGAAAATGGAGATATCTGCCCTTAAAGTCTTTGCTTAACTTGACTTCTTGGCCCCCCTCTCTACTCTCTCTTTCCCTCTCTCCTCCCCTCATGTGTGTGCATTGCCCCCCCCTCTTACTTAGCTGACTTCCCTGCAGCTTCTCCCCCTTTTTATTTTCATTTTCACATTCCTTTCTCCCCCGTCTCTCTGCAACTCCTTCTTTCTGTCACTAAACCCATCCCCATATTCTTCATTCCTTTTTCCCCTGTTGCCACACGTTCACACACCTCAACACCACTCGACCGTAGCCCACGTTTCCTTTCATCCTTAACCACCGCCACACATCTTCAAGCCATCCCACCAATAGCTTCGTCTAACTTCATGCCAGCACCATCCCGCGCTCATCTCCATGCCGTTCAGCCACCAGACGGCTAGCAACCTCAGCCCTGTGCCACTTCACGCCACCGAACAACAGCCAACACCACCCTCCAACACCTCACCCCCAACAACATCTCTGTCTAGAAACCAAAGCCAGCAGTTTCCAGTGGCTCCTTCACCTCTGCCCAGCAAGAACCAGCCTTGGCTGAAGGCTTGCAGGGCTTTTTCAGCAACCGGTTGGCCTCCATTAAAGACCTAATAGTTGCAGGATCTCACTGTCATCACGCCGCCATCGCCGTGAACCCGTCGCCGTCAAATTCCGATGAGTTAACTCCCTAATCATTGATTAGATTGTTAATTGCGCTTAGGGTGTTAAATTAATGTTAATTAGCTTAGTTAGATTAGTGTTAATTAGCTGGTTAGATTAGTGTAAGCTGGATTAGCTTAATCTTCAGAGCTGGTTTACTGGACCCTCGCCATTTGCCATTTTTGTGGGGAAAAATGTGTTACAATTTTGAGATTACTTTATTCTTGAAAAATGTTCTAGACATCTTCATCTATCATATATATTTTACTCAGGATTTTATGGATTTAAAAGAATGAGATTTCAACTTCGTTTCAATTAAAATAGAACCTCTGTTTATACTGGAACTTGTGACCTTTTGGTGTTCAATGGATTTTTATCAACTCTTAGAGTTCGAATTCGAAAGAGTTCTTTCACAAAAGTTGTTGTCACATATTTTAGTTTAATATACTCAAATTTCAAATCAAATAGATAAGTTTTGGACCTCGAACCAAATTGATTTTGGAAAATAGAATTTCTGGACACAGACATAGTTTTTGTAACGATTTGGGCGATTTACTACTCTCAATATAGAAAGATATGGGTTAAGGTATTCTCATGAAAAATGTTTTTTATGTGTATTTTATAACATATTAAAATTTGAGAATTTTCCAAACTTGTTTGGTTAGGTTTATGGATTTAAACTTGGAGACGTGTGAGTGGCCCGATTTATGCTAGTTAGGACCAGTTGTGGTTTTGTTGTTGTTCTTGTTGTTGTGCTTGTTGGATAACATATATTTAGTGACTTGGCGGACTTTTGGCATGCTTAGAACTTGTATGTGATGAGATGAGATGGATTGCTCTATATTGGTTGCTTAGTATTATTACAAAAGGTGACCTTTTGGACTATTAAATAGAAAATAAATGAGGTGCCAAAAATTACTTGCCCAATAAAATAATAAGGTTTTAAACTACGTGTGTTCAAAGTTTGAAGGTTTAATTTTGAGTCCATGAGCACCTATGAATTTATTTCTAAATGTGTTGAACAAAAAAAAAAAAAAAAAAAGGGTTACTAATGTTTATTTTCAAAAGAGGGTGGTTGGAAAAGAAATTATAAAAGAAATATGGTGTCGGGTTTGAACACCAAGTTTTATGGGCTCAATAAAACCATGAGATTTCAATCTAGATGCGCACAAATTTTGGCAAGTAAATTTCAAATACGGAACCCTATACGAATTTATTTCGGAAAGTTTGAACCAACAAAAAAAAAAAAATAGTTACTAAGTTTATTTTTAAAAGGGGATTTTGGTGTTTCGGCTATGTGATGGAAGCTAAGAGTTGACTTGGTTGATGATGCGCCTACATGGTTAGGTTAATTGAGGGGTTCAGTTTAATTAATCGTAATTTATTTATGTAATTACAATTTATTTAATTATTTATTAATTAGCGGAAATTATACCGGGATAGCCAGTTGTCAAAATTTCATGCCAATCGTCGTGGTAGTGTTGGTTTGTGCAATTGACTGCTAATTTATGCAATTAAATGTTGAGTGATGATTTTGAATTATTATTTCACAAATAGGAAATTTTGGTATTTAATTAGAAAAATATTGGGTGTCGGTTTTTGAAGCCAAAATTTTTTAAAGTACTATATCAAATCATGGAATTTTGAAATGGGAGAGTATCATGCTTTGTAGATCGATTTGACTTTGTGTCCACGCACAATTATTTTATTGGGTGTTTTCAATATGAAGAAAATAGGTTAAGTACATTATTTGAAATTAAGGCATTTGAGTGCAAAGCACGATGTCATTGGCTGAGATTGGATGTGCGTGTGATTGCTATGAGAACCCGTCACTCGATGAAAGTCGGGTGGGCGATGCTCCTATATGGAATGCCTCACGTCAACGGATGCCGGATCGTGGTAGAGGCCAGACCGATGCTCCTTTGGGAATGCTGTCAAGATGTAAATGTTGCTGTGGTTGATGGAGCGAGACGATTCCTGGTTATCACGATAAGTGATAAGTTGTCACGATAAGCAATAAGTTATCACGATAAGCAATAGTTGGATGTGATAAGTTATCACGATAAGCGATAGTTGGATGGGATAAGTTATTGTGATAGGCTATCATTGGAAGTGATAAGCTATTGTCATAAGTTATCGTTGAATGCAATAACCTTTCTTGATTATGATAACTACATATTATGTTGTGACTTTTAATGTGATATGAGGTTACTAAATCCTAATTTTAAAGGTAGTAGATGCTTATGTAATCCCTTATTTTGAAAAGGTAAGTGTTCTTGAAAATCTATGATTATAAGCTACGAAGACTATTTTGGAAGGTAATATGCTAAGGTTGTCCCATTTGATATTGTCATTGGATGTGACTTATGATGTTATTGGATGTGCTTGTTCTAGGTGATGTTGTTAGATATTAATGGCAATGTTTTATACGTGTTCATTGGAAGTAATCTTTACACATACGTTCATTGTCCATGGTCGATACGTGAGAACACCCCGAGCCTCCGAGATGAGATATAAGACGGTTCTTGGATGTGCGTGGAAGCACACCAAGTCAAGTCTCTCTCTTGGATCGGCGATATTGAGGCATATTGTTCTCAAACCAAGTTCGGTACTAAATCGGTGATCATGTCACGACTAGTTGGTCCTTTTTTGATCTTGGTGCAATATTAAGACATATCATTCTTAAGCTAAGTTTGGTACTAGATCAGTGATCATGTCATGACGGATTGGTCATTTCTTGGTCTCAATGCGATGCCCTCAAGTCAATGGGATGTCGTTTACCGATGAATTTCAAAACGATACTCCTTACAGGAATGCTGTCTTGATGCGTTTACTCAGGACTTTGCTGTGCATAATGAGGCGAGATGATGCCCAATTACGCTAGATGACTGTGAACCTTCGAGTTGGCCTTGGGGCCTAAGCGGCCATAATAACTAAAAGCTTGGTCTCGAGGATAGCATGTGTAATATGGGACGCCATGATATTCTTGAGACGTCAGCATGTGTAAAGTACGTGAATGCTAATTGCATATGACGAGAATGATACTATAGTCTGTACACGTGTGGCATGAATATATATGAGTTACATGAGAAAAATACATGAATTAAATACCATTTTAGTAACTTATGTGGCACATGCATGCTTTAATTGACCATGTTTATGAATTGGGAGGCATGAGAAAGTCCTACAGCTTGATGTTTGAGTTAGAAAGGCGTGGATAAGATTGTGGATTTGTGCGCCTTTGATTAGGACTCGAGAGATTTAAGTTGCTGCATGGTGCATGGAATTATTGTTATTCGTGCCTATATTATTAAATTGTGAATGTGGTATGCTTAATAGAATGGTGCACTCGTGTAGTGATTATTTATACTATAATTGGACACGTGAAGGCTTTAATATTGATCTACTATCGATAGATAAATTACATTTTTAGGGCATCTTGGAGGCAAAAAAACCACTCTTACACGAGTTTTATGGAGTTTACTTGTTGAGTTTATATCACTCTTCATTGTTTAACTTTTTTAGGCCCTAATCATGACTATCCAAGCCCAAGTCAAAGTACTTTGAGATGGACACATACTAGACACGTATGGGACACCATTTTGTTAGGTCACTCTTGTAGAATAGAGGTGCTAGGTTAACCCCAATCTTGATTCTTGGATAAGTATGAAGGAATCTGCTACACATATGTATAAATGGCTAAGCTTTTGATGTAAGGAAAGATTATGTTTGATGACAGATGTGTGTGTGTATATATATATAAGCGTGTTTTGATTGTATGCCTTATACTATCCTTATTATTTATTCAGCTTTCGGTTGGGTATAATCAAAGATAAAATGAATGGGTTAGCGACACGTCCTAAGACATCGCAATTCAATGACCAAAGGGAAAGAGGATTGTCACTCGTCCGAGGATCGGGGTATGACATCCCCGCTTGGTTGGTATTAGAGTATGGTCATTACTTGAGTGACAAGGTGCGTTGGAAATTTTGGGATGGTTAGTTAAGAAGATACTCAATGTTTGTGATTGTTGATTGTTTTCTTGAATAGCTCTTCTGGATTCCTAACCTTAGTGTTAGGACTATAGAGTGAACTTTCTTCTAGAACATTTGTTAGATATGATTCTATTATATAAAAGAATGAGTGCCCCATGGACACTACCAGTGCTTTGGCTTGGTGGTATTGGGAATGAATAGGTCTGAGAGTGGCTAGGTTCGATCCTTGGAGGCGGCAATGAGGTTGCCTTGTAAATAGAGGAAAAGAGAGAACCCAAGGTTTTTGGCGATTGTGGTGAACATGTTAAATGAATAACCTAAGGATGCCAAGCAAAAGGACACAGATAATTCTGTGGATAGGGCAAAGAGGTTTTAAGAGGGTTTAAAACCGAACATCATAAGCTATTGGTGCCCTTAAATCTTAAGGATAAGTAAGCTCAAGCTAGAGTACTACTAGGATGGATGACCTCTTGGGAAAGTGCCTACCTATGCATCAAATGATAAAACCGTGAGGCTTGGTCTGAGATGAGCCAAAGTGGACAATTACTCTATAAGTTAGTCCCTAACGAAATAGGACCCCTCCAATAGATGTGCAGCTCGAGGATGAACCAAGAAAAAGCTAGTGAGCCTGTAACGACCCGATTCAAAGAGGGTGGGAAATGGTTGCCAAGGCCAAAGAGTTTGAACAAGAGCGGCTCTTAGCAGGCTTCTAAGATGGTGAATGAGGCAAGAATCAACTAAACTATGCATCGAAGAAGGGGGGGAGTGTTTCTAGGATAATTTTATCATAATGGCATAGTGAAAGTATGGTTAAGCTTGTAAAACTTCGGTTTGTTGAAATAAGATTAGAGAAGGGAGGACCACGGGCAAGAGTTAGATCTAGCCCTTAGCATTACTGACTCTTTCACTCTAGTGGGCTTCAAACGTTGATAAACATATGGTTTATCCAAAGTCATCTTTGCCACCGCAATCTCGGCGGATCATCCTGATTATCGTCTTTTTCTGAATCCTTTTCAAGATCATGCATGACCATATTTTGTTTGTAATCTCGATAAGGCTTTTTGTCTTTTTCCTTTGAAAGATTCTCATATTGAGTTACTACGATAGTTAATGAGAACAAATCAATAAATTTCTACCTGGCCAAACACTCCTTCAAAGAAAATTTTAAATCATTCTTGGCCATCCCAGTGACTTCTTTCTCTGGGAGGAATAACAAGCACCGATTTTTCACCTTTTTAAACCGGGCAACAAACTAATCAATTGTCTCATTATTAAACTGCTTGACTATCGCCAAATCCAACAATGTCACTTCAAGAATCATACGATAAAACTGGGTATGAAATTTATTCTCCATTTCCTCCCAAATCCACACTGAATTCACGGGAAGACTAGTATACCAAGTAAATACCATCTTCGATAGGGACAAAGGGAACAACCCTAACTTCATTCTTCCATCATTATTAATATTGGCACATTGAGCCATAAATTGGCTAGTATATTCCACCATTCACTAGTCATCTTCCCCAAGAGAGTAAACTCAGGGATTTTGTATCCCTTGGGGTACATGATATTATCAACCTAGTCTAGGTGCGGCTTGCACTATATAGGCCTTGGAATGCCTCCATCCAATCCCTTTCATTGCATAATCAAACAAGTAGCCTATTATATTATCCTCTGATCTCTCACAAATTTGACGCCTCATTCACCTAATTCATTTGTATCCTCGGAGACGAAGTAGGATAATTAGTGAAATCTCTTAATTCTTCTTGTAGTTGATAAGGGTGACACCCTAGAATCAATATGGAAATTGATTTTATATTGACCATCCTTGTAGGCGGCAACACATTATTGCCCCTAGACGATTAATATCAGGGAGCACTGACTGCAGGACAATCGTCTGGGCCTCATTTCCTTGATTTGGAGTATCTCCAGCCACCCTTATAGGAATGACGCCATTAAAAATCTTTGGCATCAACTTGGATGAAGGTAAGATTCTAGGGATTCCACCTTGTTCACCATAACTGATTAGATTCTGGTCATTCACACTGTTAGTCCCTTCTAAAATTCTAACCAGTGGCATAGGATTCGAGCAACCAATGACATGTTAGGTTGGAGTATGCGTGAGTTGCATAATTGCACCAGTATGACCACTATGACTCACATTTGCTTGATTTAGCATCCCCATTCTCGAAGTCAAATTGGTAAACAAATTGGTTAACAAATGAATCAAGATAGTCGACAAATGATTAGCCATATGATTGGCCAAATCAAACATTCTTCTCATTGTAGCTATCACCATTTGATTTAGGGGTAACTCTCATCTCTGATCCTTGGACAATTCTCATGGAATGTCTTCAACATTAGTACCCATATCAACACCATAAACAGGGCCTAGATTCTTACTAGAGATCTTAAAACTATTGGTTCTCTCTCTTGCGTGGTGAGAAGACGAGTTATCCTCGCCGGTAGAGGAGCAACTCTTTTGGTTGCTTGTTTTTGCCATCAACACCTCCTAAGAACGGAACACAATGGTCCTACCAGGCATGCCAAAAAGATGTTTGCTGGAGAAAGTTCCCTCAACAAAAGCTTTCACTAAAGATGGAAGAGTTTCGATTTTATTATTTGTAACGGATCTAGTGTGGCTCTGAAAAGAAAGCAAGTACAAGAAAACAAGAGACATGTAAAGTGCAATTGAATGTAAAAGTGATATAAGACGAAAGATAACAATTGTAAAGCAAACTAATCGATTGTTGATTTGGCAAAAGGCCCTTTACAACTATGCCTATTTTCCTATTTGGCAAAAGGCCCTTTATCATTTCGATATCTACAACATTATAGAAGTTTCGGTTCTCAATCTATAACTGCCTTGCCTTATTAGTATTCTCGTTGATTTCGACTTCTACAATCGAACCCATTCTTACCTCTTCAATTTCGATAAGACCCTTGTCGCATTACTCGAAACCATTTCTTATTGACTATTAATATCCTGGCCCACTTTCACTTAATCTCTGCATATTGGGCCTGGCTTTTCCATTTATAGCTCTTGAAGCCTAATGAGCTAATTTTGGTGTCAAAAAGTTTGAAAAGTTCATATATTTAGATTTAAAAAAGAAATTGCAATGCGGACATGCTAATAACCTAATCCACTTGTGAGGTCTAACTAAATTACTTATTCTGTAGGGTCAAATTAGAAGCACCTGCTCGTGCTTCATCCGCTCCTGCTTTAGTTGCTCAATCTGATTTTGGACGTCCTCATGAGTAGGGCCAATAACCAATGTTTTTGGGAGAGAGGGTAAGCATCTCAAGTCTATCTCTCAGTTGAAGTATTCTAGAAAGGCATGTCATTCCTTAATTTCTTCTTCCAAATCTTAGTCCATGTAATCTCCATGGGCCAAATCATATTAGGCACTCTCAACCTCATCCACTTTTTTCCAGTAAACATCCACATTGTATTGAGAAGTCAAGATTCATCTATGAGAGATCTAGTTGAAATAAGTCTGAGCTTTAAGGTAGTGGAAATTCCTAAAGGGGGCCAAACTGTCAAGTAACCCCAACTGCATTTGGTAGTTAGGATGCAATTTGGGATAAATAAAATTTATTAAATCCTGCATTTAGTGCCTATTGAAGACACGATAAAGTCGGATATATATCTGATATGGATCGGACAAAATTATCTCATGAGAGGTGGAATAAAGGTGAATATGATTTCTAATGTTCATAATAAGTTATTTTTCTCGAATAACAAACTTCTTAAATTAACAAAGCAAAAATTATATTTCAATATAAATTATATATTTGAATTTAATTCTATTTTATAATATAAATTAAATATATTATATTTATATTTTTTTACATATTTTAGGTATTTTAGTAATTTGGGTATATTAGTACAATTTATTATTTAATAAAATATTATTAGAGAATGATGGAAGGTAACAAAATAAAAAAGAAAATAATTAATAAAAGAAACAATAAAATAAAAATAAAGTAGGCAAGAGTGTAGCGAGAGATTTTTATCATCTTCATTTGTGAACTTTGGGTTCATTTACACTTATATGTTGTTTAAACCAAACTTTATATATATGATATAATGTGGTTTGACTTTATCACTGCAATTTACTAAACGCTCAATAAGATATAGCAAAATCCCTAGATTTCAAATCCCTTCTTATCCAGTCATATCCTTATTAGAAATCCAAGCAAGCAAACATAAAGGGTTTAATAGGATGTATACAAAGTGAATCCCATAAGAGGAAATAAGGAAAAAGTACACCAGGAGTACTAAAAGTTGGTATAGGTGGACACGTTAGTGCCAAAAGTTTCAAAAAGTACTTAAGTACTACTTTTTTTTTTTTTTTTTGAAAATGAGGACACTTAAGTGCTAATATAAGTGGTCTACATGGCTAGTCGGAAAGCTAACTCAGCAACTTTTTTCTAAAATCATGTCGTCTTTCATGTTCACTAAAGTGCTAGCCATGACTAAAAAAAGATCACTTAAGTGTCAGGTTATAGTGTAAGTGATCACTTAATTACCACTCGTGATTAAAAGCGAACACTTAAGTACCAAGTTTTGCGGAAAGTGACTACTTAATTGTTAAAAATGACGTCATTTAGTATATCTACATGGATAATTTTTTTTTTTTTTAAAGAATTAGTCGAAAAATGATATTTGACCGGAATTTCTCACCATTAGCACTTAAATATTTAATTTTCACCGATTTTGGCACTTAAGTGTACCTTTTGGAACTTTTGGCACTAAAATGTCCCTCTATACTAAATTTTGACACTCCTAGTGTTCGCATCTTGAGGAGTTGGGCTATCCAACTTTGAGGAAAGGCTTGTTTAACTCATTTTGTTGATATCGATTGTGGGGAGGGAGGGAGGGGGAGAGAGTGAGTCCAAAAGTGATCTTGAGAGTCAAAATGAGCATATGGTCCATTTCTAATTTTCAAGTCAAATTGCATAAGAAGAATTCATATTCTTGCTTATGTCTATGTTCCTAATCTCTAAATATAGAGAATGCAATGAAGAGTGGAAATGCAAGACCAATATGGATCGTCTTGTTTAAAGGTCAAAATTAGATATTAATAGCGAACCAAATACGAAATTTTCAAGGAATGCAAGGCAAACTTTTGGAGTGAGAAACTTCGAGAGAAGTATAGCTCAAGTACCAAAACTTGGCATGGATGGACATTAAAGTGTCAAAAGTTAGGAAAGTGTCACTTAAATGCCAAAATCGAAACAAAATGGATCACTTAAGTGCCAATCCGGCTAAAATCCCGCCAAAATAATGACGTGACGATTTTCTGGCAAAATAAGTGCAAAATGGCGTCTTTTTTCATGCTAACGTGGCTAGACAACGTAAAAACAACATCATTTTAGTGCTGACGTAGTAAAAAAAAATTATTAAAATTAATAAAATTAAATTAAAAAATAAATTTATTTAAAACAATTAAAATAAAAATACAAATATTAAAAAAGAAAAGGGAGGGGTGAAGGGAGGCGACCGAGGGTTGAGCCCTCGCCACTGCCGTCGGGAAGGGCCAACGATGGAGATGGGAGGGTCAGCCGGGGTCACCGGCCCTTGGCTGATCGGCGGCGAGGGCCCGTGACCCTTTGCTGGATCTGGGCGAGGGCCGCAACCCTCGCCCTGGATCTTGGTGAGGGCTCATGGGCCCTCCTTGCCAATTGGCCAGGGGCCGGCAACCTCGGCTAACCCTCGCCCCTCCCGAGCCCTCACCGCCTCCCTCCCCCTAATAATTTTTTATAATTTTTGTGATTTTTTAAATGTTATAAATAAATTTAATTTAATTAATTTTTATATTAATTATTTACCATGTCAAAGACAAAATAACATCGTTTTTGCATATTCTAGCCACGTTAACGTGTAAAACGACGTCGCTTTGCACTTATTTCGTCGGAAAATCGCCACATCAGCATTTTAGTCGGATTGGCACTTAAGTGATCCATTTTACTCCAATTTTGGCACTTAAATGTCACTTTTCTAACTTTTTGCACTTAAGTGTTCATCCGTGCCAAGTTTTGACCCTCTAGGTGTCTGGCTCTCGAGAAAATTTAGTGTCATCAACGGACCAAAGAATTTATGGCTATTCGTCAAACATCTTGCGACAATTTTTTCCTTTGAGGTTGCGGATTTAATTTTCTATATATAAAGTAGAAAATTACCAAAAAAGTCCTCAACCAATTGCCATTGTGTCAATTTGATCCTAGATCTTTTGCATTTGTGTCAATTCGGTCTATCTGGCTAAATTTGTTGGTCGGCATTGATGAGAATGCCAATCCTTTGATGGACGTTGACGTGGAGAATTTTTTTTTAATAAATTTTTTACATAATTTTTTTATTAAGTTTTCTTTTCTTTTTCTTTTTTTCTCTTCTTATTTTCTCCTTCTTCCTTATTCCTATGGATGGCCACCGATGAGGGTGAGCCTCACCTAGTGATAGTGAAGCCATGGTCATTGGGTGAGGCTCACCATAGCCATGGTTATTCAAAGACTCGCCAGATTTGGTGGGGCTTGGCCTCACCATGTGAGGGTTAACCTCACTAGTGGCCGGCAAGTGTAGGGGCGGACTTCACCATGGCTAGATGAGGCCAAGCCTCGCTAGATCTAACAGGGCTGAGCCTTGCCATTGGTTGGCGAGGTGACCTCCTGGGCCCTTGCCTCTAGACAACGACAACTGACCAAAGAAAGAAGGAAGAAGGAGGAAAATAAAAGAAAAAAAATTAATAGAGGAATTTGAAGAAAATAAAATTATTAAAAAATCATTAACATCAACATCCGCCAGACGGCCAGCGTCCATATTAGCACTAACTGACTAAATTTGACCTTAAGGATTAAATTGGCACAAATGCAAAAAGTTTAGGACTAGATTGAATAATAAAAAGTTTATGATTGAATTTGAATGATTCTAATAGGTTTAGGACTTTTCTCCTCATGGTCCAGATGAAACCTATTGACATGAATAATTGTAGCATACGTCAGCGAAATCCAACGAATATTCGTGGGGAGAACCATTTCTTACTCAATTCGCTTGATAGCTTAGCTTGGATTCCTAACTTTCTAATATGGAAGATCACGTCATTTCTTGGCAGAGTGGGACAAATCTAAAAGCATTTCTCATTTAAATTCATTTAAAAATATTGTATTTTAGCTTCAGATAATTTTGAACAATAATGTCAAACAAAGTTGTCCTTAGTCTAACTATTCCTTATTAAACAAGGTTTCTTATCCAACGTCTTTATCTCACTAAACATGCTAACTACAGTATCAAATATTTCAATTTTCAAAAAATGTTTCCATAAAACATGAGAAAAACAATAAATTGAATACCGTAATTTTTCCTTTAACCAAAAAAGAACACTATGTTTTCCTTTGTTGCTTGCGTAATATATGGCTTACAAGACGCATTAATTAAATCTATTAAATAGTAAATTCTCAATTTATAGAAATAATTAAGAATAGTCATTTCAAACAGAATTTCATGAGTCGCGTGGAACAATAATTTTAGTAAAATAAAGTAATATCTATAATGGATGTGGCTTGACTATGATAATGCTGTAAAGTGGAGACAACACTCATCCACTTTCTCCTTTTACTTTCAACGAAAGTGGAATACTCAATAGGCTTGGAATTTAATCAGTTCTTGTACGAACTAATGGGTTTTTACCAAGTATAGTTGCAATTGAAGCCCATCAAGCTTTATAATTACTAATGTTCATCAACAACATAATTAAGTATTGAAAGTTAAAAGCTTCAGCACTCGATGAGATTAAATGTTATCTGATGATTATAACTAATATCAACATAAAAATTCCATTAAATCGGAAAACTTACTTAATGTGCAAATAAGAAGGGCTTACTTAATGTTTTAAGTAGAAAAAAAAGTAATTTATGGCAATTAGAATATTGCCAGTTATATTACTAAAATCAACCTACAATAATCACAATTTCATGCATGGTAAGAAAATCAATAATGTTCAGTAATCAATTTTTCAACTTTATCCAAAGTCCCTTCAGTAGATTATTTAAGGAATTTTACTCTATTAGTGGGGTATAATCAGCCCCACCCTTTACCTTCTTCCACAAAGAAAAATATGGAGCCAAAAAGGCAATATCAAGAAGGGAGGAAACGTGAATTTCTAGAAGCAATGAAAGTTTTGACGGTGGGAGTGTTGGCTAGGCGCACCAAGGGGCCATTTATCTCATTCCGAGGAGAGCTAAAGTTTGAACTCGTCCACATTATCCAATTGAACCCAACCCCTATTTAAAAGTTTAAGCCAAAGGACCAATTAGAGTATTTTAATTGCTCCATCTTCCACCATATCGGCAATGTGGAAAATTTTTTACCTAACACCTAAAAAATGGACCGAAGGACCACTCTTAAGTTGGTTCTAATGTTTTCCACTATCCTCGGACGCCACACCAGACTTCTCTGATCTAATCACATCTCCGACCGATGATCTTCATTTAATTTATCGAGTACTTTGACGAGACCAAAGTTTACCCATTTAAGTCGGGTTCCCTCCCCAGTGGCCACCCTTCCAACATGGAAGGGGGAGGTGAGGGGTTCAAATCCCCCCCTTCTCATGAGGGATGGGGTGGGGACGCGTAAGTTTTAGGAGTAGGTTTCGACTCCCACGCCCTGCAAGAGGCAAGGCAAAAGTCTGAGAGTGAGTGTAGAGTAGGAATAGAGTAGGACTGAAAAAACAAAAAAAAAAAAAAAAAAGTCGGGTTCCCTTGTTTTCAAAAACAAATTCTCAGAGGAAAAAAAAAAAAAAAAAAAACGATATAGGTAATCGCTGAACATTTTTTCAATAATTAATAGGGCGTTATATTTTTTGTTGTTCAATTTTGTCCATGAACTTTCAAGGATCCACTCAATGTAGTCCTTCTATAAAGTATATTGACATGCTGCATGGACTAGGAAAAATTATCCAAAAATTCCTAAACCTATTGCACTCGTATTAATTAGTTATAAACCTTTTAATTGTGCCGATTGAATCTTAAACCCTTTTATATTTGCTAATTAAGTCCATTCTAATTAAGTCCATTAAGCAAATTTAATTGGAAATCACTGACGTAAATATCAGCAGTCCTACGTGGCATAATTCGACGTTGATGTAAATATTTTTTAATAATATTTTAATAATTTTAAATTTTTTATATTTATATTTTTTTTCTTTTCCTTTCATTGCTTTTCTTTTTCCTTCTTTACTTTTTTTTTTTTTGTCTTGTTCTTTTGTTAAGGGCTGGCAGGGGGCCGATAGTCACTGGTTGAGGCCTGGACCTTAGTCGGCCTTTGGGTGAGGATCATAGCCCTCGCCCAAAGGGTGGCATAGTCTTTGGGCCTCGGCTAGTGGCCTGTAGCCCCCTATCAACCTTAAAAAAAAAAAGGAAAAAGAAAAAGTAAAGAAAGGAAATGAAATAGAGTTAAAACCCTAAAAAACCTCAAATTGGTACACCTGTGATAAATTTACCCCAAACTATTTTTTTTACTACTAAAAACTCCAAACTGGTACACTTTTGACAAATTTACCTTAAATTGGTACACTTGTGACAAATTTACCCTCTGTTAGTTTTCATTAAATTTTAATTAAGTCAAATGATACGTGACAGTTAATTGGTATACCGATTTGGGATTTTACACTTTGTTTGTCACAGTTTACAATTTTTGTGATTTTTTTGTGGTATTAATCCAATTTACTATAGGGTATAATTGTCACAAATTTACCAGTTTGTGGTTTTTTGTGGTCAAATAAATTAGTTTGGAGTAAATTTGTCATAAATGTACCACTTTAGGATTTTTTATGGTTAGTCGGGGTAAATTTGTCACAAGTGTACCAGTTTGGGGTTTTTTATGGTAAAAAAAATAGTTTGGCGTAAATTTGTCATAGGTGTACTAGTTTAGGGTTTTTCAAGGTATTAACCCAATAAAATAAAAGTGCAAAAATATTAAAAAATTATCCACGTTAACACTGTCCATGTCATGTAGGACAATTGGCATTCACGTTAGCAATTTTTGGCCAAAATTGACCCACTTGACTCAATTGGGAAAGTTTAAAAAGTGTTTAAAACTCAATTGACAAATTAAAATGTATAGGACTCAATTGACAAAATTGCAATAGGTTTAAGAGTTTTTGGAAAAATTTTCCCATGTACTCTTTTGAAGTGGATTGCATTGTTAGCATTTATTGGCCTATAATAATGATCTAGACTTCCGCCTCGTTTTCCCAATCGGCATATGTTTTTGTTCCATTCTTTTGGGCCAAAATAATTATATATATATGACATGGAAACCATATGTAAGCCATGTACATGCCAACCTGGCAAATCGACATTACGTTAACATAACTATGTCCATGTCATCAAGTGTTAGGATTTTTTATGGAAGAATTACAAAGATTGGAATTTTAAAAGTTCAAAGAAATTTGTTAGACAAAAAAAGTTGATAGATCACATTAAAAAATGAAAAAAGAAGTTCATTATCATTATTCCTACTTTTCATGCATAAACAGAAGTTGGTGACTTAAAGTTTCAAACTAAAATTTCCTTACTAGGGGAGTACATGTGCAATCAAAGTTAGTTGAGTTAAGACTGGATACTCGATTTACATAAGTTTTCAACAAACTTGAGCTTGAATCGATCAGATAATAGTTCTCTCTCAAAGCTTGAATAAAACTCAAACTTGAGCTGGAATCATCAAAATACACTTTATTAATGTATATAATTAAAATACATAAATATTGAATCACTCGACTAGGCTTGTGAGCTTTTAAGGTCAATAAATTATTAGCTTGAGCTAGACTCAGTTAATTAGTATTTGAGCTGCTTGAACTCAAAAAGAATCAAACCGAGTTTGAGTAATCTACTAGTCGAACTTGAATAGCTCATGAGCTTGACTGAGTTACATTCTCATTGCCAAACATAGGAACTTAGAAGTTCTTCCCAAACGTAGAAAACACGTCGATACAGTTAAGTCTAGCAAAATGGGAACTCTGCCAATGGTCGTCTAAAGTTGAATATGATTTCAGTGTTGAAGTCCAGTTTTCTTGTTGCGCAAGACCAGCCGATCTCAGTTATTCATGACTATTTACGTGGCACCAATTCATAGGCAAAGAATCGCACGCTCCAGATGAATAATATTTTATTAGCAGATGCTGAACTAAGCAAGTTGTTTCACTGAAGAAAAACAGTTCTTTCCGATAGAAACAGGAATCTCTATAACTTAGACATCATTGGAAGGCAAACATAGATGCAAATACATATCTACGTGTAACGACACGCTAATATAATTTATGAAAGGTCAAAAATGTCGATACATACATACATACATACATACATACATGCATACACGTATAGGCAAAAACATACATATAGACCCAAATACCTAATCATTGACGAGATGAAATCAACTGTCAATTTGCTTTTGGCTAGGGGTTCAGACCACCACAAAGCCAAGAAGCCTCTTAAAACGATAAATGTTTGCACTACATGACAATGTTGAATGGTAGCATTTTGATTAATCACCTATCAGTCAATGACAACCAGAGTCACTTCAGCTGCATCCATGCTATTCATGATGAAGGTGCAATAGAAAGCTTAATTTTTGGGGGTCTAAGTCGCAACAACCAAGGCACCAAGGACGACCAATAATTCCACTGAAGCACTATCGAGAGAGAGTGACGACACTTAAGCAACATTTTGTCTATAAAAACCCAACACACCCATTTGGAGTTCCTCGTGCACAAACTGAAAGTTACGACTCACCAAGTCATTCCAATTGTGTCCTGGACAGAGCACGACTATGGCCAAACAAAACCAATTCTCATTCCTCACATCAGCTGCTCTTTTGGTCATTATAGTTTCTGTTTCGGAAACGCTTTGTCGCCCTCTTGAAGAGGAACAGTTGTTGAAGCAACATGAGGAGTGGATGGCAATCCACGGGCGTGTCTACAAGGACGTGGCCGAAAAGGCAAAACGGTATGAGATATTTAAAGATAACGTTAAGCACATCAACGCCTTTAATAATGGTAAGGACGTGGGGTATAAAATGGCTGTGAATAAGTTCGCAGACCTAACCAATGAGGAGTTCCGCGCTTCTTACACCGGCTACAAGAGGAGGCCCACAAGGGTCCTGTCCTCTGGCCATGCAAAACCGTTCAAGTATGCCAACTTCACTGCCATTCCAGCTGCCTTAGACTGGCGAACGAAGAAGGCTGTGACATCTGTCAAGGATCAAGCGGACTGTGGTGAGTGGAAACTCAAAATTTGTCTTGCGAGAATGTCAAAATTCTCATGCTGTTGAAAACAGGCAACAATTGCACATATAACAGATACTAATATTATCTGTAATTCACTGTTACATTCATTTTATACCTATCATATTAGACGTTTACATGTCTTTCATTTTGTAGTTCATTTTACTATCTCCTTGTGCAGCATGTTCTTGGGCATTCTCGGCAGTGGCAGCTGTGGAAGGGCTTACCATGATCAAGAAGGAGAAGTTGGTGCCACTCTCGGTGCAAGAACTCGTGGATTGTGACGATAATGAAGACGGCTGCTGGGGTGGGCACGTGGACAGTGCCTTCGAGTTCATCATAGGCAAGGGCGGCCTCACGACGGAGGAGGACTACCCTTACCAGGCAATTGACGGGACCTGCAACATGGCCAAGACGGTAAACCCCGTGGCCTCAATAACCGGATACCAGGATGTGCCAACCGACAACGAGAGGGCCCTCTTGCAGGTCGTGGCAAACCAGCCAGTCTCGGTGGCAATTGAGGGGGGTGGGTTCGATTTCCAATTCTACTCGAGCGGCGTGTTCTCTGGCTCGTGCGGAACCGACATTGATCAAGAGGTCACGGTGATTGGGTACGGGAAGACCTCTGGTGGGATCAAGTATTGGTTGCTGAAGAATTCGTGGGGCACTGGTTGGGGTGAGCGAGGGTACATGAGGATCCTGAGGGATGTGAAATCTAAAGCTGGTCTCTGTGGTCTTGCCACGGAACCTTATTTTCCAACCGCTTGAAGAAAGGAGAAGATGAAAAAATAAATTATGAGCTTATGTATGTGATACTGGTTCTCGGGCTCTCTATATGTATGAAATGATGTCTAGCGCACCGCAAAAGAAGCGAGTGTAAGTGACAATACGTCACCAGGGTTGTTGTGTTCAACTAAACTTTCTTAAGTGTTCGAATAAATGTGTGGGACAAGCTAGAGAAAATAGTCCCGTGAATGAATGGAACTCTTTCGTTAGCACGATTTTAAATTACTGAATTGTGCCCGACACCAGAAATGTCATCTTGTTATTTCAGGGGAAGACCGATGGAAAATGTAATGTCATCTTGAAGTGTCTTTTGCCCGATAGACTTTAGATGAGCACTAGTTGAACCATTTAGTTTTTTTAGGGAAAATTGTCCAAAAAGTCCAAAACCTATTGCACAGCAGCAAATTCAGTTCTAAAACTTTTTAATTACATCAATTTAGTCCTAAACCTTTTGATGATTTGCTAATGTGGTCTTAAACCACTCAATTGTGCGAATTTAGACAATTTGCTAATTTAGTTTTAAACCTTTTGACAAATTGTTGAGTTAGTCATTTCATGCAATTTTGGCTAGAAACCATTGACAAGGGTGGGCTCTAGTGAACGGCGGTTGTTTTGTCCCATGAGGTGTGGCCGACACCGATGTGAATAATTTTTTATAATTTTATTTTTCTTTTTACTTTCTTTTTTTATCGCCAAGACTAGCCACATACGAGGGTCGGTAAGGCCTTGCTTGCCACTAGACCCATTAAACGGGTGGGTCGGGTTGGGTTTGGCCGGGTCATAAATATCCGACCCAAATCGACTTATTTAACTCGTTTATGACCCATTTATTGTAGTGCAAAATTTTTTACTCATTCCCGACCCATTTAACTAAATCTAAGAAAGCTTATTTCTTATGTTATTTTTTTTTGTCAAAAATGGTATTCCTAAAATACTTTTATACAACACAAATTTAATGGACAATTTTTATAATTTTTTAAAAATTTATTTTTAAAAAATCGAATTTTAATTAATTTTCATTTAAAAATGAATGTTTTATTTTTTATTTTTATTTTTCTTCTTCTTTGACCGATTGCCTACCACGACGATGGCCGGCAACCGGCCACAAGCAAGCCTTGAGCTCGTCGGGCTCGCCTGACGTCAATGAGCTCGAGGCTCACCAGATTGGCGAGGCTTGAGCCTTGACTGATGCTAGTGAGCTTAGGCCTCGCCAGATCAGCGAGGCTTGAGCCTCATCAGATCTGATAAGCTCGAGATTGCCCCTTGCTAGATCCAGCAAACTCAAGATTTGCCAGATTGATGAGGCTTGAGCCGCACTTGGCCAATTGATGGCAATCGTTATGCCAACCACCAGCTATCGAAGGAGGAAGAAGGATAAAAAAAAAAGGAAAGAAAATTGAAATATAAAAAATAATTATAATTTCGGTTTAATATATATATTTGTAAAGTTAAAGAGGGAAGAGAGAGATTGTTAGGTTTTGGTTGAAAATGGGTTTTAAGTTCAACCCATTTAAGACTCACTTAGGACCCATCTATCTTAAGTCTTCAATTGCTAAACCCATTTAATTAGTTTTTTTCAAAAAATAAGTGACCCATATATGACCTATTTATGATTTAAATGGGTCATATATGGGTCTAAGACCCATTTTTTCACCGCTACCTACCATGAGCAATGGGCGGCAAGGATCACTCTCGCAGATCTTGATGAGGGCGTGGTTGGCAAGGGTAGTGACCTTCACCAAAATGTAATTTAATTGAACTCGAATTACAATTATCCTCATGCATGATCAATTTTGAAGGTTTTCCAATTAATTTAAAAGTCCGATCCACATTGATTTGCATACTTATCGGGTAATTGGGATCGGGATCGAATTACAACTTGTTCTTATCCATCGTTAATTTTCATCTCGAAGCATGGTGCTCTTCTTTATTTCTACCACACGTGTGCACTCCTTGAGATTCATGACCAGAGCTTCTTTGTTTTTTATTCTGTCATGATCATCATCCACCTATCACCCTCCTCACTAAATATCCATCGTTATCATCATACAATAATTCCCATGATTCCTTTGTTATTTTCCACGCACCATCTACATTAAGTTTAAGCCCTCGATGTCCTTTCCCCAGGAGAATCGGCTCCTGAACTTATCTTGACTTTGTTCTCCTCTCTAAACTAGCTCGAAAATTCCATGAACACCTATAAAACCAACTTAATTGCCTATGAAGAATTTGGAATAGCTTGATTGTGTAGTAAGGTATTCCTATAACACCACATTCTAGTGCATGATTTGCAATCAAAACCCATTCTTTGTGCAGTCCACCCTTGCTCAAGGAAGTGGTTTATCATATCCTCTTGCATTGTGAAGTTCCACACAGATGAGATGATACCCCGTGAACTTTGCTTCTATAAAATCTTGGCCAAAGGGCATTCTATGAACAAATGGATTGACGTTTCTTTCAAATTTCCACAAAGTAGGCACGAAGGGTGAGGAATGTGAAGTAATCTATCCAGTTTAACTCTACCACACAAGACATTAGCGGTTGTCGTCATCTTCTTGTAATTCTCATGAACTCTTGCTTTTCAGATTTTGTTCCAAATCGGAAAGTAGGGTCCATTCTCCATACGCGACTTGATAAGCTTATAAGCAGATTTAACCATAAATATTTATTAATAGTTGGTCGCCAGATCAGTTTATCCACTCAAATGAAGGTTAGAATTTGTATATAAAGAATGGCTTGGACTGAGGTTGGGCATAACACCTTAGTTAGATTGTTTGCATACCAAGTTTTTGTCCTCGAGTTCAAGAAGTGCACTTTGTATTTTGCTTTAAAATAGTATTAGGATCTATAAAAGAAGATAAATAATTTGAAACTTGTGGAGCCCAAGGATGATTACCAAACTCAATTGACTTATCATCCCCAACTGGTAAATGTTGAGAAAGCCTCCTATATTGTGAAGTTGACAAAACTATCCAAGATATATATATAGGATTTGATAAATACGAGATATTATTATGTTTTAGGTAATATTCATTTTGAAAGGAGACTAATTAATTGAGAGGCTTGATAAACAAGTCTAGAGTAATGGTATTGACTTGGAAGAAGTGAGGTTTTATGTCTACAGAATCTACATTGTTGTCACGCCCCGAACCTCGAGCGCGCCAACATCCCACCATGGTCATGCAAATGCGACATTCCCAGGTAGTGTTGCCAACCCCATTCATTGATTATTGCACAAGTGGAACGTATTATAAAACCCCTGACAATGAACTACATGATAGAAAAGCATGAAGCAAAACCATAATATAACACTTTCATAATTCAATAGAATTACAAACAGAGGTCTATGGCCAAAAGTCTACAAAAGACCGGCTCTTAAAAAGGAACTGTCATACAACCTACAAGTCGGACACGTTCTCCAAACCTTATGACTTCACCTCTGCAACTCCTCAAGGCCAACCAAAGTTATTTGCCCGCTCCGTCCACCAGGGACCTGAAATTTTAATCCCACAACCTGGATGAGACATTGTCTCAGCAAGTTCAACCCCCTAAACCCCTATTAGAAAGAAAATATGCCCCGGGTGGCCTAGCCACAACATCAAGAAGACTTACCTCGCATTAGTCTTCATATGCAAGTTAGCACAGTTTATATAATTCAACCACGTGCAATTATGGTAACCAAACAACTGTGACATAATCACATTATCAGAACAATTCAACCACTTGGATCATCTCAGCGATCAATCGACTCGGTCGATTATATGTCATTCTAACAAATCAATCGCTGCTTCCAATCACGACCCTATAGAAAGGTGTAACAACTAGTGGCAATCACGGCCTCGCTCGGCACGACCTTTAATTAGGTGGTAGATCTCGGCTCGATGGGCATGACCTCTAATAGGTGGTCAATCACGGCCCTATTGGGCACGACCTTTAATAGATGGTCAATCACGGCCCCACTGGGCACAACTTTTAACAGGTGGTCAAATACGATCGTTTATCCATCAAATTTTGACACTTGGGATTTTATAAAAAGAATCTCTATTTATCGCAATCACACTCCATTTGCCACAATCAATCATCAGATTCAAATTCTGAATACACAGCAGTGATCGGCACGAAATTCTAAGCAATTGAGGTCAAAAATAAATTTTCCGTTTTTTTAAAATAATTTCGGAATATAATATAATATTATAAATTCCAGAATTTCAAAACAATTAAATAATTCAAAATTAAAATCCTATTATGTCCCATCAAGGTTTATTATTAAATAAACTCTCTTAACATTTAATTAAACATGCTTTAAATTAAACAAACATCTTAATCTAAATGACAATTAAATAAATTAAACTAACCACCTAAGCTTACTTAACTTAGACTAAGCACACTTAGGGTATCATTAACCGTCTAATCAAGATTTAGTGAGCTAAACTCACCCGATTAACAAACCGATCGGACCAAAACGACGAGGACAACGCGAGGATCGACTTTCCGCAAGGTGGGCCGAGCATCCGGGCTCGGGAAGGCGGCCAAAACGGGCCAAGATTGAGCTGCCATACCCATTTCTGCAGCTGCTGTCTTGGGGCCGAAGGAGGGCGGATCCGAGCTCAATTGGTCGGAGGAACGACGAGGGAGAGACGGCGGCAGCTTGGGGCGGCGGAAGCGGCAACTCCGGCAGCCAGGCGGGACCTTCGGTGGTGGCTAGTGACCAAGGACAAAGGCGAATGAAGGAGCTGGAGGGTCCTGGTCACGCAAGCAGCAGCTGAGTCGAGGGCGAGCCGGCCGGTCGTGCAAGCGGAGGAGAAGCGGCACCGGCGGTGAGCTAGCTTTGGCTGGCTCACGGTGGCTCTCCGGCGAGCTGGATGACCAAGAACAGCGGCTGATGAAGATAATGGAAGCTCGGGGGCGCTCGAGCTACGGCGGAACGGCGAGCTGGCCGGCGAGGCGCATGCGGACGGGCAATGACCGCGATGGCGACGGCTCCGGCGACAAGCGGCGGCATCGAGCGAGCGAAGGAGGCGGACGAAAGAGGCGTCAGGGCTGTTGGTCCAACCGGTCGAGCTCCTCTCTCTCTCTCCTCTTTTCCCCAAAATCCAACAAGCTCCCTTGATTCAAGGAAGAAGATGATGGTGATAGCCCACCTTTGCAAGGGCAAATCCTCACCCTCCACTTGTCAACATCCTAGCCACTCTTGTCTCACACCATGACATCACCAAGTGATGTCATGCTCCACTAACTCAATCCTCCACAACCTCTTCCAATGGGTGCAAATTTCATTTTCCGCCGGGGCATAAAATCTTGTACATTAATTTTCAATTCCATTCAATTCTCTTCCAATTGAGTCCAATTAAAGTCCATAAAATTAATCCACTGTCACCACACTTCAATTCACATAATCACTTGACCATAGAATACTCTTAGATCTCAAAAGCACGACCAAAAGCAGGTCTACTAATTTCTCGAGCCAAATTAGCCATTCTCTGATTTAATTGCTGAAAAATTCTAACTACATGAAAAATCTTCTGAAGATAAGTCAATGTTCCTAAAATGATTTATGACACACCCAGACTTCCAATTTCGGAACTTGATCTCAATTCACGGTTAATTTCACTCTGGCACAACATTAGCGCGTTCTGATCTACCGGTAGCTTTTAGAAATTTTCGTGCATTTGACCTGTGGTTGATCGATTCAAGCCACAACGTACATCTTTAACACATTAGCGACTCTCGGTTGTCGCGATAATCTCAAAATTTCAAACACAGACACAGGGTACCCAAACGACAGAAAAGCCAGCCCAGTGCCGATCGACAAGAATTGTACAATCTGGTGGAATCACACACACTCGATCACATGCCTCTGTCGAGTCGACCTATCTCCGGTCTCTAATCGATTTTTAACTGTGCCGTAATGACCCTTGCAGATTAACTCGGTCGAAAGGTCGTTTCCTGGTCAAATTCTCGAGTCCGATGCATTAGAATTTCTTAACAACCTCACCTGATAGACTAGTTATCCCATGAGTGATTAGTTCAGGGAAAAGAACTATATGCGTGCCAACGAAATGCCCATCTCAATTTATTGAAAATATAATTGGAAAATTGGGATGTCACAACTCTTCCCCTCTCATAAAAATTTTGTTCTCGAAATTTAAACCATTACACATCTTAAGCAAAAAGGTGGGGGTACAATTGTCTCATCGAATCTTCGGTTTCCCAAGTTGCTCCTCAGTACCAGTGCTGCCAGATCACTGCTATCTTGCCCAAAGCACTTCGGATCCAAAATACTAAACACTTGCCCACTTAAAATTCCAAAGGTCTTCAACACAAAATCTGCGAAGCTAAAGCGGCGATTACGGCGAGTCTCTAAACTGTTTCTGATAATTGTGACTGAATCACTGATTTCTGAACCAATTCTGGACCTGCAATTTTCTAATCTCTGATCTCATCTCAACCGACTGAAGTCCTGTACACTTTGCTCTGCATTGATTAAAAAGAAACTATCTAACTGATCTACTGAAACTGGGAACCTCTGATCAAAATCTGATATAACTCTGACACTGATCTTGGCAACTACAATCACTGACTACTGTACTGACCCTGGCCTGTGATCTTTCCTTCCCTGACTTCATCTCAATAATTGAAATTCTACACTCTCTGCTATGCACTGCTTAAGAAAGAACCATCTGAAAGCTCTGCCAACTCGGAACATCTGATCTAGATTTGAAATACAATTCATCCCCGGCACTCCATGTAGATGATTTATATGATATAGACACACTTCGGTATACCTATTCTAATCGAGATCTTTTCGTGTTGTACTAAGGTGAGTTGACTCTCTTCATCTGTCGACTACAACCCCATAAGGAATCAATACTCTTCCCGACTCCTTAATAACCTGTCATAACATTCCATCATGCTATACTTCCATTCCCACACAAGACTCTCTCAAGTACTAGAAAAAACTTTCCTGGCTTACATTACCAAATTCTCACTTACTGATACATCCAACACTTACAACTTGTTCGGCGATATCTATCTTCATACCGATCTACCAATCCCGATGATGTAGATTCTAACTCATCTTCATATTGACTGGATAACGCTGAAGTTGCTATGATGAGCTTCCCATAAGATCTCTTCTTTAATTTCTATATCACCAATTACACACAATCGTCCTCAGAACCTTAGTGTTCTGTTTTTAGAAATTTGAAAATCAACCTCTCTCTTATCTGCATTCTCTTATAGAGTCTTCTGAATTTCTGAATCTATCCTCTGAAGCGTTTTGATTCTGATCTGAACTTTCGGCTCAATTCTGAGGGTAGTCATAAGATTCAAAGGTGGCTTACCTTAGATTTGAAAATCGAATTTCGAACTTTCTTAAATAAGATCCAATCCTTGAGTACCAACTGTGCAACTAAGGACTCTCGATTCAGTGCATCTGCGACTTTGCTCACCTTTCCAGAGTGATACAAAATATCATAGTCATAATTCTTAATGAGTTCCATCCAGCGACGCTGTCTCATATTCAACTCTTGAGGTCTCAACTAACGGGACGCATATGCAACAACCCTATCATGCTGTATCAACACACAACCCAATCCTTTAAACGATGCATCATCGTAGATCTCGAATCCTACTGGACCAAATGGAATAGTAAGCACAGGTGCAGTAGTCAGCTCTGCTTAAGCTCTTGAAAACTACACTCGCACTTACCTATCCACATGAACTTTTCTTCCTTCTTCAGTAGTCTGGTCAACGGCGATGCTAACACTGAAAACCCCTCTACAAATTGTCTGTAATATCTTGCTAATCCCTAGAAACTTCTAATCTCTGTCACTGTAGTTAATCTCTGCCAACTGTTCACTGCTTTAATCTTGGACGGGGTCTATGGAGATTCCTTTTTCTGAAATCACATGACCTAAGAACACAATACGAACCATCCAAAACTCGTATCTACTTAGCTTATCGTAAAATCCAAAAGCACTTAAGGTCTAAAGTACCATCCTCAAATGTCTCTCGTGCTCCTTAGCACTCTTTGAACACACTAAGATAACTTCAATGAACACGATCACAACTAATTCAAGTACCCTTAAACATTCTGCTCATTAGACCCAAACAAATAGCTATGGTGTCTATCAAACCACACGGTATTACAGTGAACTCATAACTGCCGTATCGAGCGCGAGATGCTAACTTCGGTATGTCTTTCTTCCTGATTTTCAACTGATGATACCCTGACCTCCAGTTGATCTTGAGGAATATCGACATATAAACACAACGAACCAACTTTCTTCTTAGAACAGGTGCTCCCCAAGGTGATGCACTGGAACGTATGAATCCCTTATCCAACACTTCCTACATCTGCACCTTCAGTTCTTTAAGTTCTGACAAGGCCATTCGGTAAGGAGCTTTAGAGATTAGCTCGGTCCCTGGGGGCTAACTCATTCACAAACTCTATGTCTCTTTCTGACAGCAAACCTAACAATTCTTCAGAAAATACCTTAGAAAACTTATGTACCACGATTATGTTCTCCATATTCGGCTCATCAACTGACGCACCCATTACAGCTGCCCTGTAGATTCGATAACCAACAACCAGAACTAGGTCATCTTCAGTGACGAATAACAGGGATTGAAGCTCCCCTTCGACTTTCAGTAATTCAAAACTTTCGCATGCTAACTGAACAAACTGAATTATATCACGAACACGATTCAAAACAACAGAAAGCTCCTTGAGCCAAACACAAACCTATAAATGACTTCCAAGTTATACTTAAGCAAACCCCTTCAAGTACAGCTATAGTCAGAGATTCATATTTCTATTACTTTATTACCAATCCGAAAATCCTACAACCTTCACTGAAAATTTCTACTGCACTACTCTGATAAAAACATCTCAAAAACATTCTTCTCTTGATCGATGCTTGGTCGACTCATTCATGCTCTTCTAGCCATCCTAGTGGCGTCCTATCTGCAGTAATGGTATTTACGCTCTCCCAGACTAACGCGGATAGTTCCTAACCTGACGGTCGTGCTGGCCATATTCAAATCATGCTCCTTTTTTTTTTTTTTACTCTGACACTAGGCTGACTCATGTCTCCTTTCCACAAACTCAGCACACAATCGGTGAGTCCTCTACCTCCCATCAAGGAACATCATGCACCCTTCCTTGCACTGAGGTTCGTTCCAAGTACCCCACTAGATGTCCTGAAGCATATTTCCTTTGTTTTGTCTTATCAACGGCGGTGCAGAAACAGCTGTGGTTCCATCTATCTATACGGAAAATCTTTGATCAAATGATTGTACTAGTGACCCTTGTAACAAGTCCTTTCTCTCTTACAGCACAGGATAGATCCATGTCTTTTCTTACAGACACGACACACATCGATCGAGTTGAGAACTGACTTTCCAATTCTACTCTTTCGGCTGGGTGAAACAGGGCACCTTTCTTCTGACATCGGCCTTTCTCCCCAATCGATTTCCGTCTCTATCTAAACTGAACTTTGACTTAGATACAGTGGCTTGATCCTCGATCACAACTCTAGATTGGGCCTCAACAGGCGCAACAACAACAACGGTCACAACACTAGCAGCGATGGAAACAATGGCAATAGCGGCGGCTCGGTCCTGAGCTTACTGACCCAAAATGCTTCCCAAAGACTCTAGCACTTGAACAATCTCGTCGAACCTAGGATCGTTCGATGCTGCTACACTCTATGTATCGACTTGCGGCGGTATTCTCACACTCGCGTCGGTCTAAGCCTGCGCTCAACCTCAGGTACCGACTCTTGTCAGCATCCTACCCCGAGGTATAGGTCCTACCGACCTTCTCCAAGGAGCTCTCCACTCTTGGCCACTCATCCTACAAGCTCTTTATAAACACCTGTTTTCCGATTCCAACATCAGGTTGAAATTTGAGTGACCCCACAAATACACTACCAAACAGCTATCAACCACATGCATTAGCATATTAAGAGCCTTTCCTACTAACTATCACATGACTCATCGCACCTTATCACTCCATGCACAGACCATGCTCTGATACCACTAAAACGGAGATGTCACGCCCCGAACCTCGAGCGCGCCAACATCCCACCATGGTCATGCAAATGCGACATTCCCAGGTAGTGTCGCCGACCCCATTCATTGATTATTGCCCAAGCGAAACATATTATAAAACCCCTGACAATGAAATACATGATAGAAAAGCAGGAAGCAAAACCACAACATAACACTTTCATAATTCAATAGAATTACAAACAGAGATCTACGGCCAAAAGTCTACAAAAGACAGGCTCTTAGAAAGGAACTGTCCTACGACCTACAAGTCGGACACGTTCTCCAATCCTTATGACTTCACCTCTGCAACTCCTCAAGGCCAACCAAAGTTATCTGCTTGCTCTGTCCACCAGGGACTTGAAATTTTAATCCCACAACCGGGATGAGACATTGTCTCAGCAAGTTCAACCCCCTAAACCCCTATTAGAAAGAAAATATGCCCCGGGTGGCCTAGCCACAACATCAAGAAGACTTACCTCGCATTAGTCTTCATCTGCAAGTTAGCACAATTTATATAATTCAACCTCGTGCAATTATGGTAACCAAACAACTGTGGCACAATCACATTATCAGAACAATTCAACCACTTGGATCGTCTCAGCGATTAATCGACTCGGCCGATTACATGTCATTCTAGCAAATCAATCGCTGCTTCCAATCACGACCCTAGAGGAAGGTTTAACAACCAGTGGCAATCACGGCCCCACTCGGCACGACATTTAATTATGTGGTAGATCTTGGCCCGATGGGCACGACCTCTAATAGGTGGTCAATCACGGCCCTATTGGGCACAACCTTTAATAGGTGGTTAATCACAGCCCTATTGGGCACGACCTCTAATAGGTGGTCAATCACGGCCCCATTGGGCACAACCTTTAATAGGTGGTAAAATACGGTTGTTCTTCCATCAAATTTTGACACTTGGAATTTTATAAAAATAATCCATACTTATCGCAATCACACTCCATTTGCCACAATCAATCATCAGATTCAAATTCTAAATACACAGCAGCGATCGGCATGAAATTCTGAGCAATCGGGGTCAAAAATAATTTTTCCCTTTTTTTTTTTTTTATAATTTCGGAATATAACATAATATTATAAATTCCAGAATTTCGAAACAATTAAATAATTCAAAATTAAAATCCTATTATGTCCCATCAAGGTTTATTATTAAATAAACTCTTTTAGCCTTTAATTAAACATGCTTTAAATTAAAAAAACATCTTAATCTAAATCACAATTAAATAAACTAAACTAACCACCTAAGGTTACTTAACTTAGACTAAGCATACTTAGGGCATCATTAACCGTCTAATCAAGATTTAGTGAGCTAAAATCACTCGATTAATGAACCGATCGGACCAAAACGACGAGGACGACTCGAGGATTGACTTTCCTCAAGGTGGGCCGAGTATTCGGGCTCGGGAAGGCAGCCAAAACGGGCCAAGATTGAGCTGCCATACCCATTTCTGCAGCTGTTGTCTTGGGGCCGAAGGAGGGCGGATCTGAGCTCGATTGGGCGGAGGAATGACGAGGGAGAGACGGCGGCAGCTTGGGGCGGCGGAAGCGGCAACTCCGGCGGCCAGGCGGGACCTTCGGTGGTGGCTGGCAACCAAGGACAGAGGCGAACGACGGAGCTAGAGGGTCCTGGTCGCACGAGCAGCGGTTGAGTTGAGCGTGAGTCGGCCGGTCGTGCAAGCGGAGGAGAAGCGGCACCAGCGGCGAACTGGCTTTGGCTGGCTCACGGTGGCTCTCCGGCGAGCTAGACGACCAAGAACAGCGGCTGATGAAGATGATGGAAGCTCGAGGGTGCTCGGGCTGCGGCGGAACGGCGAGTTGGCTGGCGAGGCGCATGCGGACGGGCGACGACCGCGATGGCAACGGCTCCGGCGACAAGCGGCGGCGTCGAGCGGGCGAAGGAGGCGGACGAAGGGGGCGTCGGGGTTGCTGCTCCAACTGGTCGAGCTTCTCTCTCTCTCCTCTTTTCCCCAAAATCCAACAAGCTCCCTTGATTCAAGGAAGAAGATGATGGTGATAGCCCACCTTTCCAAGAGCAAATCCTCACCCTCCACTTGTCAACATCCTAGCCGCTCTTGCCTCACACCATGACATCACCAAGTGATGTCATACTCCACTAACTCAATCCTCCACAACCTCTTCCAATGGGTGCAAATTTCATTTTCCGTCAGGGCATAAAATCTTGTACATTAATTTCTCAAATTCCATTCAATTCTCTTCCAATTGAGTCCAATTGAAGTCCATAAAAAATCCAATGTCACCACACTTCAATTCACATAATCACTTGACCATAGAATACTCTTAGATCTCAAAAGCACGACCAAAAGCGGGTCTACTAATTTCTCGAGCCAAATTAGCCATTCTCTGATTTAATTGCTGAAAAATTCTGACTACATGAAAAATCTTCTGAAGATGAGTCAATGTTCCTAAAATGATTTGTGACACACCCAGACTTCCAATTTCTGAACTCGATCTCAATTCACGGTTAATTTCACTCTGGCATAATATTAGCGCGTCCTGATCTATCGTGTAGCTTTTAGAAATTTTCGTGCATTTGACCTGTGGTTGATCGACTCAAGCCACAACGTACATCTTTAATACATTGGCGACTCTTGGTTGTCGGGATAATCTCAAAGTTTCAAACATGGACACAGGGTACCCAAACAACAGAAAAGCCGGCCTAGTGCCGATCGACAAGAATTGTGCAATCTAGTGGAATCACCCACACTCGATCAGATGCCTCTGTCGAGTCGACCTATCTCCGGTCTCTAATCGATTTTTAACTGTGCTGTAATGACCATTGCAGATTAACTCGGTCGAAAGGTTGTTTCCTGGTCAAATTCTGGAGTCTGATGCATTAGAATTTCTTAACAACTTCACCTGATAGACTAGTTATCCCATGAGTGATTAGTTCAGGGAAAAGATGTATATGTGTGCCAACGAAATGCCCGTCTCAATTTATTGAAAATAGAATTGGAAAATCGGGATGTCACAATTATTGTTAAATTATCTTGGTACAAATAGTTAATTATATCCAAGAATCCAAAAGCAATGTATTGCGTGAATATCAACAAGTGAACTACTTAAATTTCGGCAAAGCTACTCAATGTATATCAGCTAAGCTAAATTGTGAATATTACCAAGGCAAATGTCGTATATCAGAAAGAGAAATATTGGCAACTCTGTGAATATCAGTGGGATCTACGTTTGAATATTCATAGACGCTGAGTATCATCAGAGTTAAGCAATGGCTGAATATTAGAAGAACACCTACTCCACCTGCAACGACAATCTTGTCACGAACTTTGATAAATCTAACACCATTCCTCACAGCTAGTAATTTGGATGGATTTCCACTTAAGAAATTGCAATGAACTTCAGGGTCTTCGGAAAAGGAGCGAGTGTAAGAGACAATACTCCACCAAGGGTGGTGTGTCCTACAACAGAAACAGAATGTTAGCAAAATTAGGGTCCTGCCATCTAAACTTGGGTCTAAGTGTTTGAATAAATGTGTGGGACAAGATGAAGAAAATAGTCCCGTGGATGAATGGAATAGTTTCATTGATAAACCAGAAATGTCATCCTATGATTTTAGGGGAACACTAATGGAAAATGAAATGTCATTGCTTGATAGGGGTGAACAGTTCCAGATTTTATACAAATTTTACATGGAATTTGGAATTTACCCATTGAAATAGGTTCCTCGTTTTGTGAAACCTAGAACCTATCTATCATAGATTCTAATGTCCACCCAGATTCCATTTGTATTATTAATTGAATGATTGCACTAAATTATAACCTTCAATTACCATCACTTAATATAATAATTCACTGATCATAACTTATATTTAAACATATGAAAAATATGAAATATTAATAAAGTAAAAGTCTTAGTCATAAAGTGGGTAGACTAGTGGTTCTAGATTACATACTCATCATTGAACGTCATGAAACAACGTAGGATCACGCGAAGACATAGACTAAGAAAAACACAAAAACTTATTATGAGTTCTAGGTTATAAATTCCAAGTTCCATATTTCACTAACCTAGAATTTGAAATCTACTCGTCGAAACAAGTTTTCAATTTTTGGAACCTAAAACTTATTCTGTACACCTTGGAACTTGGAACAGGATAGGTTTCCACCAATTTGGTTCTCAGGTTCTACTAACTAGGTTCTACCTTGGAATTATGCTCACCCTAATAATCTTTGGCTCTAGATTCCCACTGGACAAATGAAGACCATTGTCCAATGGATGAATGGAATAGTTTTGTCGGTGTGTTTTAAAGTATTGAATTGTGTCCAAAATTAGAAATGTCATCCAGTGATTTCATACGAACATTGATAAAAAAAAAAAATGAAATGTCATTGCTTGATTGACTTTAGACCAACACCAATAGGATCGTATTATAGTTATTTTGCATAATTGTCCCCAAAGCTCGAAACCTATTAAATGACATTCAATTCAATCCTAAACTTTCTAATTGCGCTAATTTAGTCCTAAATCTTTTGATGATTTTCTAATTTTGTACTAAATCATTCAATTGTGCTCTTTTTTTTTTTTTTTTTTTTGTAAGAATTAATAATATATAGAGCTTTGAACTAATAATTACAAAATCTGGTACCACAAAACTTACACTCAGCAAGACAACAAGTTAGCGTGAGTGAAAGGTGTCGCGACCCAATTTTTCGGGTTCACCACCTAAAACTAGGTTAATGGATTACTAAGTCTTTAAGCTTAGCTCGGGCTCTCCCAAGCCCATACCAATTCGCGACTTAGGTTTGAATTCTTAACATGCAAATGATTTTCAATAAGGAGTCGCCGATAATCTATTTTTGGTGGATCAATTAGAAACCCAAGTAAAGTAACGGGAGATTTACTTTACTCCTACGAACTAGAGATTTATGAGTTTGAGGACTTGGTTACACCAGACTATCCTAGTGCCCTTTCGGTACCTTTCTATTTCATTTTCAAAAAAATGTTTGGCAATTGAATTGATTTTAATTTAACTTCCTAACATGTGAGGTGATCATATATGTGCGCATACCACCAATTTAACACTTAAGAAAGCAATTAAATAATGCAAAACATACTTCGAAGCAACGAAAACATCTGCATTGTTAAATCAGAATCAACAATCCTAAATATGATTTCTAATTAACACGCAATTTCAATTTTTTGTTTTCATTTATTTAATGAAAATCATGACTTATGCAATGCATGTCACTATTCTAACATGAAATGATATGATAACATGACCAAAATTGTATGTCATAAATAAGCATGCAATCTATCCTAAAGCATGAAATGAATTCATTCTAATTCTTTTATATTTTCCATGAAATTTGAAATTAAAGAAATGCAACAATTAAATATGCAATCTAAATTAATCAAATGACCTAATTCTAATGACGAGTAATGCGATGCAATGACATACAAAATTATTTTAACTAAAATGGCACGTAACATACAATTTAGTATGCGAGTTATATGTCACGCGACATTTATTAAATGACTTAGTCTAATGACGAGAAAGTTCTAATTAAATGAACCTAATAAAAATTAAATGACGTACATTTGACATTTCTATTTTTAAAAATGCAAAAATGACCTAGCTAGATTAAAATTCTATCTAATTTAAACTAAGGATTAAGTCATATTAAATCCTAATTTAAACTAAGATATTATCTAAATTTAACATGCAATTTATCTAAAAAGATGATCTAAATTTAAAATGAAACATGCCATTCTAACCTAATATGCTCAATGATTTTTTTTTGTGATTTTCTTTATAAAAATTCGAAATTAAAATTAATACATAATTAAACATGCAATCCAAATAACAAACTAACAACCTAAATGAATGCTTTTTTTTGTTTTTTATATTTTTTCTAAATTCGAAATAAAATCCCTATTCTAGATATGCAAGATAACAAAAAAATATTCCAAAACAAACTGAATCCTAATTCAAATATTTTTTGGATATTTTTTAGTGGTTTTCCAAAACAAGCAATTATCAAATAAACATTGTATTTAAACTAACCAGGACATTCAATCAAATAAAAGATTAAAATAATCGAAAAAATAACTTGTTGTCTCACAGGTCAAATTAACGATTATCATAACCCTAATTATCACGACAAAGAGATCAAAATAACTAAAAATCTGATCCGAATTCTTACGGATCAAATTAATAGTTATATTGATGTAACACTTAAAATACTATCGACAAATCCCAAAAAATTAATATAATTAAAAAAATGATCCGACATCTTACGGATCAAATTAGTAATTACAATAATTCTGGGGAAGACCCTGTGGATAATGCCTACAAAATCGATGAAATAAAGATCACTTCAAATTTACACAATAACAACTAAACTTAAAAGAAATAGATAAACTAAAGTTAATAGAAAAAGAAAATAAAACTACCTAATTTCCTTCTTTTTTTTTTCTTTCCCACGTGCAACAGTGGGTCTCCAAGGGCAGCCGGTTGATCAGTCCGGCAAGGAAACTTCGACAGAGGTAAGCCAGTGAACAAGCGGTAGCAGAGGGATGCGGAGCACGTGTGGCCGGAAAGCCACCGGCGTCGGCTTTGCGGATGGCAACCGGCAGGCACTCGGGTGGTGGAAGACTCAAGCGTCGGGGACTCGGGGCGGCACGGCGGTCGCGGCTAGCTTCGAGGCGGCGAGCGGCGCGGGTCGGCAGGACGTCGGGGTCGTGAGCAGCGTGGGTCTGCCTGGCTTCGGACAGAGCAGCAGCGACAAGTCGGATCGAGCGGCACGGGTCCACCTGGCTTGCGACCTGGGTCGCTGGTCGAAGGTCATGGCGGTCAGATGGGCGATGGTGCAAAGACGGCTTTGCGGGCTACAGGCGAGGCGCGGCTCGGTAGATCTCGGTAGTGGGTCGCGCAAGGGAGACGGACCGGCAAGGGAGCAGCTGCGTGCGTCGAAGGTGGGGCCGGATGTCATGGCGAGACTGGCGGAACAGTGGTGAAGACTCGTCAAGGGAAGGCCACGGCGGAGTGGCGGCGGTGTGGGTGCCGGAGCAGTGGCGTCGTGGCTGGGTCGCAGGCGGAAAGTCAGGCGGAGCGGCTGCACGAAGAAGACGATGAACAGTCTTCTCCTTTTTTTTTTTTTTCTCTCTCTCTCTCTCTCTCTCACCTGTCGCATGTCCTCTCACTGGTCTGCTCTCTCCCTCACTGCAAACCGATTACTTTTCCTTTCTCTCTCCTTTTTTCCTTTGACTTTTCTTCCCCCCTGCGTACTTTCTGCAGGAGACTTTCTTCTCTTTCTCTCAAAGATCCGACGGACGGCCCCCTCTCTCTCTTTCTTTTTCTGAATTTTTTCTTCCTCCCAAACTGAGAAAAAGCCCCCCTATTTATAGAGAGAAAACCCCGGTTTGTTCTACCTACGAAGATTTGCATATATTGACCTAATCGCTAAGGATCATCCTTCGAAATGGAGAGATGTGCTCAACAAGAAAATAACCCCAAATTCTTTATGAAGATTTTTTAAGATAATTCACTCAACTTTTAATATGACTTCGTTATCCAAAAATCCTTCAAAATCTCATTCCTCCACAAAATATTTTTTAACAACCTTTTTTAAGAGATAAGTTAAATATCATTGTTACCCTAATAAAAAAAATAAAAATAGTTAAAATTTAGGTGTCAACAAAAGGGAATCGGATGCAAGAGAAGCACCGCACTAGTGGGGAACAAAGCACAAAACAGCCAAAATAAGGCAAAGGGACAGGAGAAAGGAGAAAGCCACACAGGGCCAAAAGACTCC
Source organism: Eucalyptus virginea (assembly GCA_014182375.1). Classification (NCBI taxonomy): domain Eukaryota; kingdom Viridiplantae; phylum Streptophyta; class Magnoliopsida; order Myrtales; family Myrtaceae; genus Eucalyptus; species Eucalyptus virginea. The sequence continues at coordinate 7,291,496 of CM024517.1, read as the reverse complement.
TACACTAATCAAACCAACAAAGAAAAAAAAGAAAGAACAAACAAAGACCACAAAACAAGTCCAACATTAAGACGGCCAGCAGACGTGTTGCCGTTCAGCACCTGACTCTTTCCAAAAGCAATCTACAATCCACTCCACGGACGTCTTAGGCTGCGCTGAATAAGGAGAGAAAATGCAAGGGTCTAATCCCCAACTACGCTGGAGTCTTTTTTGTTCCTATGATTATCATCCACGTTTTTAAACGTTAAAGCTTTATCCTTGACCACTTTGATGAGATGATTTTTGACAGTGGCGACCGCGATAGAGTGGTTTCTGAATAGGACGTCATTCTTGTATCTCCAGATAATGTGGCAAATAGTACCAAAAGAAAAACAGGCAATGGAGTGATAAAAGTCCTTACTAGATAGAAACTTTATAGCCCATTGAAGGTTCTCCGACCAAGTTCTATTCTGCCGGGGGAGGTTGCATCTGGCCGCCCAAAAGAAAGCCATGCTGGCTATAATACAACACCCGAAGTAGAGATGGTTGATGGAGTTCGGCGTTAGCTTGCAAAAAGCACAAACCTCATTCCCAATTCTACTATGCCACATAAGCAAGGTTTGTGTGGGAAGACGATTCTTGATAATGAGCCAGAGATGAAATTGATATCTTGGGGGTGATAGCCTTGTTCCAGATGAAGGATGCCCAGTTGACCTCATCCTTCCTTCTTCTAAGAGTATGCCACGCCGAGGCTATCGAGAAAAGACCAGAAGAGCTATCAATCCAAGTAAGACGATCCGGTGTCCTGGAGAGGATAGGGAGAGGCTACTCCCATGATTCAACCACTGCCTTGAAGGATTGTCCTGCCGATGAGAAAAGATCAGCCACCGTTGCATGACGGGATAAACCTAAACTCATCATCATTGGATCCGAGCAAATAAGATGAAGTTGACCTCTCATGTGCCAGTGATCAAACCAAAGGGAAGTAGATTGGCCGTCTCCAATCTTCCAACGGAAAGAGAGCCGGAATTTGGTTCTTAGGTATAAGATTATCTTCCAAGCCCAAGAACAAAGGGATGACACCCCAACCACCCAAAAACTCTTCCTTTTCAAGAAGGTTGAGTGGATCCACCTGCACCATAATGACTCTTTGTTCGTGAATAGAATCCAAATATCCTTGAGCATCGCAGCTTTGTTACACTCCCTTAGCCTGTGAATTCCAAGACCCTCTTCTTCCTTTGGGAGGCATATGTCGTCCTAGGAAACTTTCGCTCAACCCTTCCCAAGTGTCGGTCCCCTCCATAGAAACTGTCTGAGGATCTACTCAATACGATCCAACACTACAAAAGCAATTGTGAAAACACTCGCCCAATAAACTTAGATCGCATGGAGAACTGACCTTATTAACTGCAATCTGCTAGCAAATGATAGAAATCTCTGATTCCAGGATTGTACTTTGGCTGTTATGCGATCAACTAACGACACACAATCCGCTTTGCCGAGCCTCGATGAGATGATAGGAACCCTTAGGTACCGTACTGGTAACTTACGTTCCACAAATTGAAAGGTATGAAGAATCTTGTTCCTTGTCACCATTGATCCTTCAGCAAGAAATATTTCATTTTTGTTGTTGTTTGGCTTCAGTCCACTCCATGCCGAGAAGATATCCAGACCTTCCTTGAGAAGAGAGATCGAAGGAATGTCTGCTCGGCAAAAAAGAAAGACATCATCCTTAAAGAAGAGATGAGACAATCTTGTAGCCTTACATCTCCAGAAAAATTGAAATCAGGTAGTGTCGCACGAGTGCTAAGAATTCCCGAGAAGACCTCCATAACCAACGTGAAGAGGTAAGGAGACATGGGATCGCCTTGACGAAGTCCACGGCCACTAGGGAAGAAACTATGGAGTTCCCCGTTGAGGGAGATAGAAAACTTTAGAGTGCGCACACACACCATAATGAGCTGAGTGAGGTGGTCCGGAAATCCAAATGCACGTAGAACCAATTTAAGAAAGTCCCAGTCGACCGTATTATAAGCTTTCTGAAAATCCACTTTCATCGCACATTTAGGGATATACGGCTGATGATGAAAACCAGCAAATAATTCCTGTGCAAGAAGTTTATGATCCCGGATTCGTCAGCCTTTGACGAAAGCATTCTGAGAAGGACTAATAGCATCATGAAGAACTGCAGCGACTCGATTAGCTAGCACTTTGGTAATACATTTGTAAATTGTGTTGCAACAGGCTATAGGGCTGTAGTCATTCACCGAGGTCGCATTAGGCACTTTAGGGATCAACACTAGGATGGTGTTATTAATCTCTCTGAGAAGGCGCCCTGTGACGAAAAAATCCTTTACCGCTTCAATAACCAACGGCCCTACCAGCTCCCAATTGCTCTTAAAGAACTCAGCTCCAAACCCATCTGGCCCAGGAGCCTTGCCACGGGCTAAGGAGAAGAAGGTATCATGAATTTCACTATTTGAGAAGGGTCGAGAGAGAAAACTAACCTGATCTTCGATGAGAGGGCATCGAATAACTTGATGCAGATCTGTTAGAGAGAAAACTAACTTGATCTTCAATTGTGCTCATTTATTTTCAAATATTTTGACAATTTGCCAATTCAATTACTTCAGCCAATTTTGGCTGGAAATAAGTGATGTGGAGATCTAATTAGCATTAGTTGTCTTATGAGGCATGGCTAGCACTACCGTAAAAAAATTTTGCATTTTTTTTTTTAGTCTAGAGCAACTACATGCGAGGGTTGATAGCAATGGGTGTGGCTAGCGAGCTCGCCCTGATTTTTTTTTTAATATTAATTTTTTTTTTGGGTCAAAGGCCTAGATTTGATTTTACTGAACTCAAATTACAATTATCCTCATGTATGATCAATTTTTGTAGGTTTTCCAATTAACTGAATGTCTGATCCAAATTGATTTGCATACTATTCCGGTGAAGCTTAACAACCGCTTAATCTAGATCGGGATTGAATTACAACTTGCTCTTGTCCATCGTCAATTTTCATCTCAAATTATAGTGATCTTCTTTCTCCGGACTGGACGTGTGCCCCCCTTGAGATTCATCACCACTGCTTCTTTGTTTTTTCATCCTATCATGAACATCATCATCCATTGTTATCATCATGCAATAATAACTATGGCTTCTTTGTTATCTTTTCACGCACTATATACTTTAAGTTTCAACCCTTGATGTCCTTTCCCCAAGCAAATTGGCTCCTAAACTAATCTTGACCCTGTTCTCCTCTCTAAACTTGTCTGAAAATTCCATTAACTCTTGTAAAACCAACTTAATTGCGTGTGAAGAATGTGGAATAGCTTGATCGTGTAATATGGTATCCTATAACACCACATTCTAGTACATAAAACGGTAAAGAGTCTGCAATTAAAGCCCATTCGTTCTGTAATCTACCCTTGGTTGAGGAAGTATTTTATCATTTCCTCTTGCATTGTCAAGTTCCAAGCAGACGAGATGGTACCCCCATGAAATTTGTTTTCATAAAATCTGGGCCAAAAGGCGTGCTATGTACAAATGGATTGAAGTTTCTTCTGAATTTCCGCACAGTAGGCAGGAAAGGTATGGAATGTGAGATGATCTATCTAGGTTAGCCCTACAGCAAAAGACATTAGCCGCTGTCCTCCAAAACATCATATTGTATGTCTCACGAGCTCTTGCTTTCCAAATATTGTTCCAAATACCATATTGTATCATATTCTAAATGACTTGATAAGCCTCTAAGCGGATTAAACAGTAAATATTTCATGAATAGCTAGTTGCCAGATCGGTTTATCCATCAAGATGAAGGTTGGAACTTGAATCTAAAAATGGCTTGGACCATCCCCTCTAATGTGCTCCAATTTGAGTATCTCTAGTGTCCATGATTGCCTTCCCCAATTGAGATGCCGATGCATTAACCTCGTGATTTCAAAAATTGTATCTCCGGAAATATTTTCCCAAATTGTCTGTATCTTATAGCAGTTCCTAACCGAGTTTGAGAATGGAAGCATTGTTGGTTCGTTTGTCTAAAACCCAATCCGCTGCTTTTCTTATCGCTACACAAAAAGCCTCTTCATTTAGATGTGAAGAACCTCTTTCTTGTTTTTCACCTTATCACAGTCATCATCCTCCTCATTTAATTTCCATCGTCATCATCGTTTGTGCTAGATTATTTTACATAGTCTAAATTCTCAAAGATTGACTTACCTCATGTAGAATAACAGGAGAATTGCTCAGAAATATAGGTTGAATCGCCAGCATTTGATGGACGAATTTACAACTCAACAATGGTTTGAATATGATTACATGGAAAATATTCTTGTTCCACAACGCAAATGTCAATTTCCTTCTCAAAGAAACAATGGGAGCCTTCATACGATGAGTTTTTCTTGCATCATGATTTTAGAGTAGAACATATGCCTCTTATAAATAGCAGATCATGGGAAGTTTTTTGACTTCCGATAACATGAATGAGATGGTCGGAAGATGATGAGAAGTTTTTAAAAAACTGCTCCCACCTGCCCATCATGGGTGAAAACTGCTCAAATATGACAGTTAGCACCATCTTCCACCACTCAAAAATGGCAGACCAGACCCCACCGATCATGCGACTTCTTCATCCCTCGTGGGCTAGACCACCTTCACCCATTCTTGGATCTTTATTTCCTTCGTATGCGCTGCTTATATCAAGCACGAGACACCTTCCGACCACCATTCGTTGCAGCTGTGGATTGCCGTGCCAATGGAGTTGCGCGGTTTAGTTGAGTCAATTCGGGTTTAGTCATTCCTGGACCTATGGAGTTGTGCGATTGCCTCCACCGCGCGTGGTTAAAAACGACTCGCCACATCACCGCCAGTTCGTTTCTTCTCCAAGTCGAGTCGATGTTTTACGTGACTCCAGTCTTATGTGTTTAGTTTGACACTCTTTAAGGATTGGCTTGCTTTCTTTCATTCTAGTATCGCCCATCCGGCACAACGAACACATCAGTCCGATCATAAAGGTATTATTTTCTGAATTTTTTTTCCAAAACAAGCGAGGACATCACCCAATGATTAGTTCCAAACAGAATATTCTAATGGTGTCATTCGAAGTTCGAACTTGGTAAGTTCTTTTGGCAAAGTTTTATGAGCAATTGTAAAGCAAAACTCAAATTTTACAAAGTACTCGCACATCTCGCAATAGTACTAATGATTTTTTGTTTTTACATTTGTGTGGGCAAGTGAAAGGAACAAAAAATAAATGTGCATGTCTCATCGAAATTCCCAGGGCTAGTTTGGTGTGCACGTAGAAACATAACCTTTAGAGAGGTTACACCAAAGGACTAGTTTGGTGTACCTCCATGTGCTCTTAATATGAAATAATATCGAAAATGCAAATTTTTATCAACCAAATGGGACCGTATTACCCGATCACAATTTTTTGTTGAACCTACGGCCAAACCTTGGAACATAAGCATTGGCTTAAGGAATTTACTTGTGAAAAGATAAACATCCGAGAATGGGGAAAAAAAAGAAAAAAAGATAGAAGGCTAGAAGACTCATAGCTTGGCTGATCCAAAATGTAGCCAACAACCGACGAAATTCCCAAATGCTGCTAGTCGAATACTATTCATAACATGTCGACTTCAAAAATTCGTTTCAGGCAAATTGAAAGTTCAAATCAATTTTCGTAAAATCTCACAGCTCCTTGACACCCTAAACTATAAATCTTCTATAATTTCTTAGCTTAACAACTCCTAAATTGGACCTCGCATTTCAATGTTTACTTAATTCCGAATTTGTGCCATAATTCTAAAAACTACTCCGATGAGAAGAATGAAGAGCTTGAATTTTTATTGAGTGTTGCTTATCAAAATAAATCTGGCTTGGCGAGAAACGTGAGAATGTGCGAGTCTCTCCTCTTTTTCACTTCCTTCTTCTTCATCCCTTCTTTTCTTTCTTTTTCCTCTCTCTCTCTCTCCCTTTCGCATGAGCTTTTTGTCCTAAACTGAGCTGAGCGTCTCTTTTTATCCTTATTTGACTAGTCAACCTTTTTCTTTGGGGCCCACTTTCTTTGACTCATGTTGAAACATAAATTTTGGCGACTTAATTAGTTATTAATTGTGTAATAAATTAGGGACTAAATTTTAGCTCATAGCAAAAATATTAAGTTAAATTACATATAGTTATTAAGAGTGCATTTCAATTAGTTACATATTTACTAGTCCGGCAGGGATGGACTTAGATGGAAAGTTCTGAACTCAATTAATAAATTAGATTGAGGCCATTAGAGCATGTAATTTTCATCAAGCCCATATAATATGTATGTAATGGAAATTTGCATTGTAGGGCAATTTGGTATAATTGAATTATATAATTATTATTTAAGATACTTCGAAGATAATTATTTTATTCTATGATATTCAACCAGAGGAAAGAATAAAAAAATTCCCTAAGATGAATATCATAATTTGGAAGTAAAATATTTTGCTCTTGAAAAAAAAAAAAAAAAAAAACCCTAGAGTGGATTCTATAAAGGCAAGCCTTGGTTCAACGATTGTGAAGGGGGCCGCACAATTCAATACAAGGCCACGCATAACGCAACGCATATGGAATACACGGCACGAAAATTTCTGAGAACCCACGTTGTCCAGAATGAGAAAAGAAAGTGTCAAGGAGAGGTTCGAAAAAAGTTCTTCATCGTTCTTCTTGAGCCTCGACATCCACAAGCGGCTGCTCGTCCTCTTCTCCGTGCAATTTTCTCCGGTGATTCCGCAGCAAGTACTCCTTTCTACTGAGCCTTCAGCTATCAATCCACGAGCCAATGGCCTCTCACAAGATTACAAACGCCAGCCGAGATCACAAACTAGCGACCATCCAGCTCATGACTCTCCTCAGGCCGGGTGTCTAGCTTTCTCCGTTGAGTATCTGAGCCAGCCCAAACCAGTCCCCAGCGCTGTAGTTCATCCGATTCACTTTTGTCAAACTTTCTGCAGGTTTTCCGGCGATTACAGCTTGCTCTGATGGCCTTCCTCTAAGCCCCTAAGTTGCAGGCTGTCCAGTGTTGTTCTTGTAGATCTTCACTGGTGAAATTTCGTGCCAATCCAGCCCAGAGAATGCTCCACATGCTCAGATCATCCATCCCGCGAGGAGTCAAGCGGTGGTCAAGATATTTACAGCTGGTGGAGAAGTTCAATGGAGAAAGAGATAGATGTGGAGAAAGAGACGAGTAATCCATCATCGTTTTGCTTCTCTGTCGGGGACTTTGAGATTCACAAGAAGACAAAACCAAGTGAAATTAGTGGAGAACTCTCTGGGTCCCCTCGACCTTCGCACGCGCCTTCACTCATCTGTTTCTTTTGCAATACCTAGTCTTTCTGACGAGCTTTGTCTCCTTCCATCGAGCTTGGTTAACTTTTTCTTGTAGGTCCTGATGCCTACATCCTCAAGTCCAGCGTCTTTGCTACACCTCTCCGCCAAGCCACCGTCACGAGCGATGAAGTATCGCTCCTCGTGAGCCAGCCACAAGGTTGAGCACCACAAGAACGCCACTGAGCCGAGCCGATCCTGTCCCCGTTGTCCTCCTTGCTGTCCCCAAGCCGTGACCATGCCAACGTTCACCCCGACGACTATAAGATTCCCGTTCTGCAGGACGCTTGAGGCTCTTCCAGCGACTGATCAAGTGGAAAACCAACCATATGCCACCTTCTGTGCCACGAACAGCGAGGCCTGCACCCGCCGATCATCCATCGAGCGTAAATCTTCAGTGTACCCTCACCATTCACAACGTGGAGCAGAATCACCATGAGCCGTGCACCGCCTCATCAAGCCATGAACGTGTTTTGTGAGCCCCTGTCCGTCGACCCAAATTTGGAAGTGAATATTCAGATTAAGTAAAAATCTTATCTAATTTGATTTTCGAATATTTCATTTCTTTATTTAAAATATTGTGAATGCATGTGATTGAATTCCTAGATATATTATCCTATCCAAAACCTTTACTAGCCTTTTAAATTAGGTATTGTTCCCTAATTTCCTAACATGCTATAATTGTCAATCCAATTTCCAACTAGAGATAATTTGCAATTGCACAGAAAATCATCAATCTAATCTCATGCCCAAGATATGCAGGATTGTATGAAAAATTGGCCAATCCGATATTCATGCCTGAGATACTATTCATCAATTGATTTCCAAAATTAAGTGGACACGGATAATATCTTGTGTGATTTGGCGATTTGGTGTCATATTTGATGTGGATTTATTTATTTTTATCTTTGTTTGGTTTGAATTGATTTTGTTCATTGTAAGAAAACAAAAAAATTAGATACAATTAAATTAGATTTTTTCAAGATAGGTTGCATTTTTTTTTTTTTTAAATTCATGGAAAAATACAATAAAAAAATCACATGTATGTCATGTAATTTAGGTCATATCATATTGCTATGTCATGTGCATGTCATATAGGTTAAATGCATAAGTACCATGTCATGTGCCATGTCATTATGTGCATGCCATTTAAATTGTGCATGGTTAAAAATCACACGTCATTTTAGAAATTGCACTTTTCATTTAATTAGATCTATGTCATGTTTAGGTTCATATATTTAGGAAATTGTGTGTTGTGCTAAGATAATATATTTCATCATTTTTAGGGTTAGGACATTTAAATAACTTATGTCACATGTCATGTTAGATTAGTAGCACACATTGTATAAAGCATGATTTTCATTAAACGAGAGAAAGCCTAAAAGATTTGAGTGAAATTGCATGTAAATTAGAAGTTACATTCGGGATGATGTGATTTTCTAGCTAACACTTGCAGATGTTTTGTTGCTTCAAGGTAACTCATTCCTCCTTTTCTTCACAATTTATTTAACACTTTCGTTATTGGGTGTTAAGTATTGGTTGCGCATTTGCCTAATTACCTCACATGTTGGGGAGTAAGTAATGCAAATTGTCTGCAGATTTTTTTTTTTTTGAAATAAAAGAGAAAATGTATCAAAAGGGCATCGGGTGAAATCTAATGTACTCAAGTCCATGTTCCTATAATCTTTAGTTCGTGGGAGTGAAGTAATTCTCCCGTTACTTTACTAAAATTTTTAATCGATCTCCAAAAAAATAGATTAGTGGCAACTTCTACTTAAAAATCATTTGTATATTAAGAACTTAGAGTATAAGTCACGGGTTGATATGAGATTAGGAGAGTCCAAGTTAAGTGTAGGCATAATAATCTAATAATCGAACCCTTAGATGGTCTAACCCGCCTACCGGAGGTCGTCACCACCCAATCAAAAGGCACAAAATATTACATTTTACTCTCTTTCAATGAAATTTCATCCTCAAAATTTGGACTTATATTGCTGCATGAAAGCTTCCAACGGTTCAACTGATGTCCCTGTCTTGTCGGTCCCAACCATTATGTACCATCGTGTGAGAGACCCTCGACTGTCTGCGATATTTCCAACCTTCGTAATGCGCTGAACTGTTCTTCCAGTTTGGCGATGCCCTTGTTTCCCGTTGTCTCGTACGAGCATGCCGCGTAACTCATTCTTTTGGTCCAGCATGCCCTCTTGGTAGTTCTTGCCCTTACCTGCTATGTGTCTGGATTGCGGTCAAGCAATGACAAGCAATGACAAATCAAGTATGAAAAATTGTAAATATTATTAATGCACAACTAAAAGATGAAATCTTTAAAATAAAGTTATCTCTCATAATGAAAGCTGGAATCCTAAGTATGACTTTAAAATGCTTCGTCCGAGATTTCATGTGAACCTCGGCATCCCTTGGACATAAAGCAACTAGAAGGTATTCCCTCCTTCTAGGGAAGATAAATATTGAAAACTGAGCAATTATATGTTTGTCCTCAACATCTATTGTTTGTGAGAATTCAGTCTTTTGACAAAATTTCATTGATAAGGGACTTGGAAAACAGCCTATCTTAGCAACTCCAAACTCTTATGCAAAGACGTCATTGAAGGATAACCCACAACGATCACTCGAATACCCATCGCGATAAAAGAAACATTTCAATTTTATTAGTTCGATAAGTTCTTACAGTTGGTTTTCAAAAAGAAATTGCAATGTAGACATGCTAATACAATTGGGAGGTCTGACAAGTCCAATCGTTCTGTGGGGCCAAATTAGAAGGATTCACTTACGCTTCATCCGCTTCCTCTTTAGTCGCTCACTCTGATTTTAGACGTCCTCATGAGTAGGCCAAACCCAGGTTTTTGGGAGAGAGGGCAAGTAGGCGTATCAATGATCCGGTTCAGTTTGGGGACTCCTAATACCTGAACCAAACTGAACATTAAAGATGCATGGTCATTCGGACCCAAACCGAAAAGACTGTTTGGTTTAGACTTTCGGTTTTTGGTGTCTTTTTCTTATGGGTCCCTCCTCCTCCTTCCATTGTTCCACCTTTCCTTCGGTTCACCTCATTCGAGACTACCACAAAAGTCGCAAAAACTGAGGCTAGATCCATCGATGGCATGGTAAGGCCAGAACAAAATCTTCCCAAGTCATCGACGGAATCAATGTTGTGTGGAGCAAACTCTGAGGCTCGATCTTTCGCCTTCAAGCTGGGACTGGAGGAGAAGATCGGAGCGGATGGTGCCAGTGGGGTTTGTGGTGGTCGGGGTGGAGGGTGGGCTGGGGCTGGAGGCGCGTATGGTGTGGAGCTGGTGAAGGAGGAGGTCGGGGACGACCTGTGGGGTGGGGCCTTTGGGGACTGGATGGTGGTGGAGGGTAGTAGAGGGAGAGGATGTTGGTGGCCGCCATGGCCATTAGGAGGACCAAATGGAGTTGTTGTCTGGGAGTAGACGAAGCAATGGATATGGCTTCTCTGAGACAAGTGAAAACCGGAAGGAAGAGTGAAAACTAAAGGGCTTTTGCTGTGTTTCGGTTTGGATTGGATTTTTTTTTTTTTATAATCCAAACCGAACCGTTATGATTTCCGCTGAAGTATTCCAGTAAATTGTGTTGTTCCTTCATCTTTCCTTCCAAATCTTTAGCCCATGTAATCTCCGCAGGCGACAATTGTATTAGGCGTTCCTAACCTCATCCACTTTCTTTCAATATACATCCACATTGTTTTGCGACATATCAAGGTTCATCAGGGAGAGATCTAGTTGAAATAAGCCTGACCTTAAAGGTGGTGGAAGTATTTATAGGGGCCAAACTATCAAGTAACCTTGAGCGTTTAATAGGATGTATACAAAGTGAGTTCCATAAAAGGAATCGGGTTATCCGACTCCGAATTAAGGCTTGTTTTAATTCACTTTGTCAATATCGGTTGGGCGGGGCCGGGGGATGGTAGGCGCGGGGAAGAGAGTCCAGAACTGATCTTGAGGGTCCAAATGAGCCTAGGGCCCTTTTGTAATTTTCAGATCGGATTGCATAAGAAAAAGTCATGATCTTGCTTATGTCTAAGTTCCTAATTTCTAAATACGAAGAATGCAATGAAGAGCAGGACTGCAAGACCAATCTGGATCATTTTGTTTAAAGGTCAAGATCCGATATTAATAGCCAACTCAATGCGAAATTTTCAAAGAATGCGGAAGGGATTGGAGTAAAAAACTTTAGTATCAACAAAGGACCAAATATTTTATGGCATTAGTCAAATTTATTGCAACTATTATTTTCCTCGAGGTAACAGATCTAATTTTTTTATCACGAAACTATCTTCATGATCCAAGGTGAAACCTATTGCTGTGAATGATTGGGGGATACTTCATTAAAAAATCCAATAAATATTTGTCGAGTGAAACTTTTCTTACCCAATTCGCTTGATTACTAGGCTTGGATTGCTAAGTTTATAATATGGAAGATCACGTCATTTCTTAGCACAGTGGGACAATTCTAAAAGCACTTCCTATTTTAAAAATCTTGCACCTTTCTGACGAAGATGCAAAGGCGTATTTTAACTTAAAGAAATGTTGAAAACTTCAGAAAACTTTGAACAATCTTTAATGTCCAGCAAAGTTATCCTTACTCTAACTATACCTTATTAAACAAAGTTTGTTATCGAGTGCCATTAATTCTAAATATGCTAACTAAATATATTTCTGTTTTCAAAAAATGATTCTATATATTATGAGAAAAGGAAAATTCCAAATAAGAGTTCAAAGTGTTCTCAATTTCTCAAATAAAGGCTTGAAGTGAACCTTGTCTTCAATAGGGGCTTGAAGCATCCTTAATTTCTCAAATAAGAGCCTAAAGTAGACTTTATTTCAAATTAAGGATTGAAGTGGCCATGCCAAACTCAAAAAATGACTTGACCTCACTAGTTGGTCAAGGGCATTTCCATCCTTTACTTCTTCTTCTTCTTCTTCTTCTTCTTCTTTAATTTTCTTCCCTTTTTTTTTCTGTTTTTTCTCCACAAAAAAAAAAAAAACTTAAAATAGGAAAAAAAAAAAAAGGCTAATATACACACACACAAGTAAGAGGGCTGGCAACTCTCCCATGCCTATGGCGGCCAAGCCATCATCGGTGGGGCGTCAGCTGCAAGTGGTATGACTAGCCTTCCCACCTAGTTTTTTCCTTTATTCTAGTTTTTCTCTTTTTTCTTTTCGTTTGATACTTTTTTTTAAAGAAAAAACAAAAAAAGGAAAAAATAAAGAAAATAATGAAAGAAAATAAGAAAATGATGAAGGATGGAAATGCCCTTAACTAGCTAGTGAAGTTATGTCCTTTTTAAGATTGACATAGCGACTTTAAGCCTTTATTAAAACAAAGTCCACTTCATGCTTTTTTTTTTTTTAAATTTAGAAAATGATTGCACTTCGGTTCCTTTTTTTGATTAATTGAGAATACTTTAGGCCCTTATTTTGAATTTTTCTTATGAGAAAAAATAATACATTGAATACCGTAATTTTTCCTTTCTGACAAGAGAAAGAGCACTGTAAATTTTCCTTAGTTGCAATGCATAATATATGGCTCACGAGACACTTTAATTAAATCTATTAAGTAATAGTGAATTCTCAAATTATAGAAAAAATAAAGAAAATTCATTTCAAATAGATTTTCATGAGCCGCGTCCAAAGCACTAATTTCGGTAAAATAAATTACTATTTATAACGGATGTGACTTGAATACGATAATGCTACAAAGTGGAGACAACACTCATTCACTTTCTCCTTTTAATCTCAACGAAAGTGGAATACTCATTAGATTTAGAATTTTATCTGTTCTCCTACGAACTAATGTATTTGACCAAGTACAGTTGCAATTGCAGCCAATCAAGCTTTATAATTACTAATGGCCCATCGAGAATATAATTAAGTACTGAAAATTAAAAAGCTCAGCACTCAATGACTTTAAACGTTATCGATGATTAAAACTAATATCAACATAAAAATTCCATGAAATCAGGAAACTTACTAAACGCAGTAAGTAGGTAGGGGTTACTTAACTTTTTAAGTAGAAAGAAGTAATTTATTGCTTAAATTCTTAATACCTAATTTCAACTTTATCCAGTGAGCTTTCAGTAAGTAGATTATATAAGGAATTTTACTCTAATGGTGGGGGTATAATCAGCCCCACCCACCACCTTCTTCCACAAAGAAGAATATGGAGCCTAAAAAGCAATATCTAGAAGGGGGAAACATGAATATCTAGAAGCAATGAAAGTTTTGACAATGGGAGTGTTGGCTAGGCGCACCAAGGAGCCGTGTACCTTATTCGAAGGAGAGCTTAAGTTTGAATTCGTCGACATCATTAGCAATGTAGAAATTTTTTCGCCTCACACCTGGAAAGAGAACCGAGGACCACTCTTAAGAGGTTCTAACGTTTTCCACTCCCCTCGGACGCTACACCAAACTCTTCTGATCTAGTCACATCTCCAACGTTTGATCCTCATTTAATTAATTGAGGTACTTTGACGGGACCAAAGTTTACCCATTTAAGTCGGGTTCCCTTGTTGTCAAAAACAAATGCTATGAGGATAAAAAGGATTGACGATATGCATAGTTCTAGAACTTTAGTTCAATAATAATGGGGTCAATACAATCTTTCTATCTAATTTTGTCCATGAACTTTGACCGAATTGATTCAATTGGCAAAACGTGAAAGGTTTAGGACTCAATTGGCATAATTAGAAATTTAAGACTATATTCTCAAAAATGCAATAAATTTATGACTTTTGAACAATTTTCCCCATATACTTTTTCAACGCAGACTGCTCTATTAGCATTTATTGGCCCTAAATAATGATCTAGACTACCACCTCATTTTCCCCAATTAGAAAATGTTTTTGTTCCTTTATATATATATATATATATATATATATATATATGTTAGTTTTCTAGATGAACAGTGCGTTATCTTTTTCCGAGTCTTCTTGCCAACTTTTCAATTGTTTCATAGAAAGACCCTAGAAAAATACTAGAATTGTTATCTAGTATTATCATTTGAGACTTTGTTGTATCTTAGTGGAAATTTGTCGGTAACCATTAGCAACATTGTAGGGCAAATAAATCCTTAAAGAATGTGGGTAGCCTTGCCATTATAAACGATTGTGATGACCTCCCCCATGTTTTCAGGATGGTCAATCAGAAACCCGAAGGTCAAAGCAACCTTTGTGACCATTTTCCTCCATTATAGACGAGTGTGATGGCCTTAATGGATCTCGGCACAGACACCGAAGTCTCAGGCCTCAATCTTGTTGGACCCAAAGCTCGAACGTGAGGGATCTGGGCACGGTCCACAATCTAAGCTCAGCCTTGATGGACTCAAGGCTAGCCACTAGGATCCTAAGCATGGCCTTAATAGACCCAGGCATGGGTGCCGAGGTTTCCGAGCGTGAGCATCAAGTTTCTAGGGTTGGCCTTGATGGACTTGAGCTCCAACATGGGGGAGCTTGGCACAAGTACTAGGGTCTTGTGCTCAACCTTTGTGGACCCAACCTTGGTGCTAGGGCTTGGGGGCTTAGCCTCGATGGACCGCTAGAGACCAAGGTACTAGCACTAGGAAGTCTGGCCTTGATGGACCGAGCACAGGCGCGAGTACCTAAGCGTGGGCACTAGGGTCGCAAACCCAACCTTAATGGATGCAAGCCCTAGCACTCAATGTTGGATGCCGAGGCCCTAGGAATGAGCATTAGGGTTCCCATACCCAAGCGTAAAGTTTCTAATCTAAGAACCAATAGTCATATTTTGAAAAATAGTTTCCAATTTTTTAAAGAGAAAATCATTTTTGGAAATTAAGTATAGATTTTCCATTGACCCAAAAAACATTTTCCTTTAACTCATTTTTCTAAGTATTCAAATGCTGGATAATGAGTAAAATGTTTTCTCAAAAAATATTTTTCACGAAATAAATGGGTCTAAATGAATGAATGATATGTCATTAGATGTTAGAATGAGCTTTGGGGTGAAGGAATATTGAAAATTGACGCAGGAAAGCTAAAAAGAGACCAACAGTGGGCTGAATGCCCATTGTCCATACCGTGGAGCGGTTTGTACAGCATGTATTCAGCCCACTTTTGGGCCCTAAATCGATGTTGAAACGGAGTGTGATACCAGGGTTTGAATGCGCAAAATGGAAATTGTTCAAGACAAAGGATATATAAGCAATACAATTTCGTGAAATCCAAACAAGGGAAAAATCTAGACTTTACCCAACCGCAAATTACGTCACGCTTCCAAGGAATTCCATAAACGCTCTCAGAAACTAGATTCCGACAAAACGACGAGAGATTTAGTTCGCTCACATGAACAAATTCAAAATACAAAAGAACTAGAACAGAGAAATTTACTGATTGTTGGACAGACGGATAAGTCACGAATTGGCCATGAAAAGAGAAGCTCTGAATATCAGATACGCAACCCCTTTGATAGGGTTGAAGATTCAGGTGACTCGGAAAGCTCATCAAAATTACAACTTGTTCTAGAATTATCATGCCCGTCTCTTTCGATTAGGTTGGATAGCAACGTGTTGTAGAGGCCTCCACGATATTCCTACATGTCCCGATATAGAACAAATGCATTATCCTCCTGCTGGACTACTAATTCTGATTGAGCAGTCTGACTTATTCGGTTTTTTTCTTCGGAGACCTACTTATAGGCACCATCTCCTTTGGACAAACTAAGATTTTATCATACTATCCTCCTAATTCCAGCATGATTCAACAGTGAACCATGCTCATATAGGTGAACGTGGTGGGTCCTAATGACCTAGGCTTTTGGTTCCTGAGCAACTTGCGATCAATTTCAGAACGATTCAACGTACACGAAAATGAGATGGTCCATAGAGGTTCCTTGACAACTAGACTTTAGACTAGGAAAAAAAGAGAGAGAACACGGTTGTATAAAAGGAAAAAAGTCATAAAAAAAAAAAAAAAACTAAAAATTATGTGTGATGCCATTATCCTGAAATTTTCTTACAATATCAAAAACCCTAAATTATATTTATTGTAACAAATTTACCTTAAATTTTTTCTTGTGACATAAAAAAACTCAAAACTTATACTTATTTGACACGTTTACAATTCATCAAAGTTTCGTTAAACATTTATCAGCCAAAACGTTATATTTTATTTCACTTAAGCTATATGAGTGCCACGTCAATACCGTTTGCTTTATGCCATCCATATAGGTAGATTTTTAACGGTTCTCATTGACAAATTTTAATGAATGGTAAATGTTAAAGAGCTATCCATAGTTCAGGGCACCGCTCATGTGTCAATTTCATAAATCATGTTTAAGAAGTTTAGCATTGGTCTAATATCAATGCGAGTCACTGCTTACGCACGATGCTAAACGGAAGATGACTGCCAATTTTGAAAAGTACGACCAATTATTGGTTATTATTAGCAATATTAGACGATGCAAAGGAAAACAGGTGTTCCCAAAAAGGTTGGGTTTACTAGACCCCCTTCTTTCTTTATATTAGGCTTTTCTTGTTTGGTCAAAAACAACGGCCAATTGCAAGAGGACACAGTGGGCTGCCAGTTGAGTCTCTTATTATAATCGCGACGCGCAAAGGGCCATGACCCTCGCAACCATCTGGAAGCCATCTGTTGGGAATAACGGATCCCCGAAAAATGGATTCAACACTGAATCGAACCCCTAAATCGAATGCGGAAGCGTAGCCCGGGAAAATCACGTATCACCGATCGTAAAGCACACCACGGATTCGAGCGTACCTTGTTAGCCACAGATTAAACACCAATGCCGAAGAAGAGGAAGAAATTCTGATCCGATGATGTCAATTGAAGGGAAAACAGTGCCGTTTGCCTTACTGTTCTTTTTGGAGAGAGAGAGCGCGCGGGAGAGGGGAGAACGTACGTAACTTCTGTTTCCAACAGATGCGTCCTCTCTCTCTCTCTCTCATCCCTTTTATACGTTCCCCCATCCACGGGCCCTATTCCCGTGGGTCGGGCTTTTTGGGCCCAACTTGGGCGGACGGGCCTTAAGCCCATCTCATAAATCCATCATCTCCCACTCGCACATGGTGGTACAAAACCAACATGGGCGGACAGGCCCAACTCATCCCCATCAGAGAAAAGTCCATCATAGACTCTCACTTAACATGGTGGGCCGAACAGAATCCTCTATTCCTCTCTTCAACATTCATACCGGTGAATAATCCGTGCGACCAGCATACTTTGAGAGCTCGTTGCCATACATCTGTTAGGAATATACAGCAGCTCATAATGGGCATCACATCCTGAGTAGATTTAGTATGCAGTACCCTAAATCGATCGATCACATTTATATCTCTCTTGATCTCTTTTAAACAATGATATATATATTGTATTCACAATTATGATTATCCCAAAGACAGTCATAATTGGTTAACCGGTGAATACAAAACTACAATGTGATTCTCCAAAATCGATCTTCCTCTTCCCTTCAAACTCTCAATTTCAGTTCAGCTCGCTTTTCTAGAAATGCCCCATTAGATCGAATCAAACTCATGACCATTGGCAACATCCTAAGATAGCAAACACTAAATAGAAATTTCGAGAATAAGTAAGAGTCATAAGGGGACTAAAAAAATTGAGGAACTCTTTTCCTCAAGAGTCTCACACGTCATAAAAGTTGAGATCAAACTTTTTGCCACTCTTATTGGTCGTCTCATGCATACGTAGTATGAAATACGTATTACGGTATTAACTCCTTTCCCATGGAGCATATGTCTACACTTTCAATACCGTACAGATGATAGTTCAGACATACCCAATGTCTAACTTGAGTTCACGTATCTACTCATTCACAAAATTCATCAGAACTCACATCTGGCATCTTAGACAGATAAAGTAAAATATGTGGGGTATTTTACTTTCGGACATCATAAAAATTATGTCCTCATCTTAACACCCAGTTAAGGCGACATACGTGTTTTAAGCTTGAGCTCTCGATTATCACCTAGATAATAAGCTTAAAAACAGTCTCATCTCTATTTATCACACAATAAACAAAGGCGATTACCCGTGTGAGTGGGCTAATTTTATATCTGTCCGACATACTTCTCAACTTAAAATAACGCACTGAGCATTAAGATGCATAAAGATCAAACAAAGATTCATAGGCATTAATGATGAAAACACAAATTCATCAAATTGTGAACACTTAGGGAAATTGCAATATTCAGTACATCAGCCTCTACGCAATCCTAGAGATTTCATATAACCACAAAACACATCTCTAGGTATTGGCTTTGTCATAAGATCTGCTACCATTCTATGCGTAGTATGTACTATATGTTCACATCTTTTCGTGCAATCATATCTTTGACAAAATTATACTTGGTATCTATTTGTTTGGTCTTGCCATGATATTTTGGATATTTGGTGTACACTTTTGCTGCTTGGCTATCACAGTTAACCAACAATGCAGCACTTCCAATAACACCTAAATGATCCAAAAAATCTCTTAAGCCAAACACCTTCTTATACTACTGCCGATAATGCCACGAACTTAACTTCTATCGTGGACAAGGCTATACACTTTTGTTTCTTACTGCTCCAACATATGGTGCCATTATTCGGTAAGAAAACAAACCCAAAGATAGATTTTCTTTCATCTAAATCTCCTTCCCAATCAGTATCAAAATAGCCTTTGAGTTGCAGATCTTTTCCTTAATAACTCGGCTATAATCAGCAGTCCCTTTAGATACCTCAGTATTCTTTTAACGGCTTTTAAATGTGCTTGACCTAGATTGAATTGGTAACTACTCACCATTCCAACTGCAAAACATTTGTCAGGTCTTGTACACATCATAGTATACATCAAGCTTCCAACAGCACTAGCATAAGGAACATGTTTCATTTGTTCCTCCTCTTGTGGAGTCCTTGGACACAATTTATGGCTCAATCATTCACCTTTTGTAATAAGAGTGTCTATGGGTTTACAATCTTGAAATCTTAATTCCAAGAATGTATGCAACATCACCCATGTCTTTTATCTCAAAGTTGGAAGACAACGAATTCTTCACAGTATTAACAAACTCCATATTACTTCCGACAATTAGAATATCATCAACATATAATGATATGATCACAAATTGATCCCTGGATCTTTTGATATATACACAATGATCCTTATCTATCATTGTAAAGTCATATGCCATTATGGCATTATGAAAAACGTATACACCATTGTCTTGACGATTGCTTAAGGCCATATATCGACCCCCAAAGTCGACATACATTTTCTTCTTGGCCTTTCACTATGAAACCAGCAGGTTGTTCCATATATATTTCTTCCTCTAATTCTCCATTGAGGAAAGCAGTCTTTACATCCATCTGATGTAACTCAAGATCCATACTAGCTACTATTGCCAGAATAATACGAATCAAGGTAAATCACACTACAGGAGAAAATGTACTTTCATAATCAATTCCTTCCTGTTGATTATACCCCTTCGCCACAAGGCGAGCCTTATGCCTCTCTATCGAGCCATTAGCCTTTTGCTTTATTTTGAGAACCCACTTGTTCCCAATAGCTTTGCGTCCTTTTGGAAGATCAATCAGTTCCCGGACATGGTTTGACTTCATTGACTCCATTTCCTCTTTTATTGCATAAATCCATTTTTTCTTACTAGGGCAATTTAGAGCCTCATTAATATTTCTTGGCTCATCCTCATCTTGTGGAGCAACCATAAAAGTTTCCCCTTCAATGTCAAAATGTCGACGGGGAATACTTTGGCAACTTGTTCGCTGTATGGGAGATTGTACACTTAGCACATCATTTCCCATTATGCTTCCACTAGGATCAGATAATGATAACGTCGTCTCATCATGTGATTACAATTGAGAATGAGTTGAATTCAATTCATCACTTCTCATATTACTCCCACTTGGATGAACTCCACTAACATCATTATCCTGATCTAAGGTCTCAAATAGGGAGTAATCTTCTCCTATTTCGCCCCTTCTTAGGAAATTCATCCACTAAGAATGTGACATCATGTGATTCAAATTCAGTTATACTCCCACTTTCCTGCTCACCTATGAACACATACCCTTTCGAGTGTTCGGAGTATCTCATGAAAATACTCTTATTTCCTTTGGGACCTAATTTCCCAAACTTGTGAGAGGACTCGTGAGTATAGGTAGCACAACCCCATGGCTTAAGAAAACTTAAGTCCGATTTTCTACCTGTTCATAACTCATATGGAGTGGAAGTAACTGATTTGGAAGGCACCCAGTTAAGTATACAGGCAACAGTTAACAACGCATCACTCCAAAAAAGTGATAGGTAAGTTAGCATGCGCCATCATGGACCTAACCATTTCCAGTAGGGTTCTGTTTCTTCTCTCCGCAACACCATTTTGTTGAGGAGTATATGGAATAGACAATTGTCTTTCCATTCCTTTTTCATCACATAATTTTCTGAACTCATCAGATAAATATTCTCGACCTCGATCGGATCTCAATACTTTTATTTTCTTATCTAATTGATTCTCTACCAAGTTCATAAACATTTTGAAACAACTTATGCTTCAGATTTATGAGAAATCAAATAGACATATCCAAATCGAGTAGAATCATCTATAAAAGTGATGAAATAAACAGCCCCTTGCCTTCCTCTCACATTCATTGAACCACAAACATCAAAATGGATTAAATGCAGAGGAAATTCAGCTCTTTTACTTTTTCTAATGGTTTCCTTGTTGTTTTCCCTTCTAGGCAATGCTCACATATTGGCAAATCGACTTTTTCAATGTTGCCCAACAAGCCCTCTTTGGCTAGTCTTTTCATATGTTGTTGGCCCATATGACCAAGTCTAGCATGCCACCATATTCACATCATTATCATATAAAGTTGAAGACGTGAAATAAGGGAATAACACATTGACATCACCATAGTCAACATTTAGTACAATAAAACCATCCAGAAAGTAATCACAACCATAGTAGTTTGTATTCAAATACAAATCTACATCTCTATTACGGAAGTTCACACTAAAACCAAGCTTAACCAACACCAAAATAGACACTTAAATTTCGACGAATCTCCTGAGCATATAGAACATCATGTAAGAACAAGATGCGTCCACCACGCACATTCAATTGGCAGGTGCCAATCCCTTTAACTTCATCTCTAGAGTTATTTCCTACATAGATCCACTTAGTTCCAGTTGGTACTCGTCAAAATTCCACAAAGGATTATCTATCCTTCACTACATAGTCTGTCGCTCCTGAATCTACAGTCCACAAAGGATTGGATTCAGTCAATAATACAGAACTTGACACATAATCAAAATTTTCAAATGTACAAGAGGTGTGTATCTTCTTTGGCTCACGACAATCGCGAGCATAGTGACCCTTTTTGTCACAATTGTAACACCTCACCCTTGACATTTTCTTCACTTGAGAACGTTTTCCTCTCTTGTGTTGGTTAACTCTTGATTTCTTACAATAAGGACTTGATCCTTTGCATTCCCACATATTGAACGAATCAATACGCTTGCGCTTAGAGCACAAAGCCATTTTCTGAGCTAGAACCAGCATTGTAAATGTCCATTTTTGGCTCATATGTCGTTAGGCGGTCCTCTACTAGCTCAAGGTGGCGCACGACACCCTCAAGATCTTCCATAATATGGTCAAGAGCTTCTAGTGCTTCTAGCTATTCCAGCACATATTGAATCTTCATATTCAATATTTCAT
Source organism: Eucalyptus virginea (assembly GCA_014182375.1). Taxonomy (NCBI): domain Eukaryota; kingdom Viridiplantae; phylum Streptophyta; class Magnoliopsida; order Myrtales; family Myrtaceae; genus Eucalyptus; species Eucalyptus virginea. The sequence goes on along the minus strand of CM024517.1, from coordinate 7,269,413 downwards.
AATTGTTGCCGTTCATATCAGCAATCACATTCTTAGTTGCTGAAACCATCAATCTGAACACATCAGACATACATGCACGAATAATTAATGCCTATCATTTATGCATCCCTATTTGCATAGACCCATCATATTAATGAATAATTTCAAGTAAGGCTTCAGAATCAAAAGGTCACTATGTTTCCAATCATCCTCCAAAAATCCTAACTTAAAACTATCATTAATATGATTGTCATATGCAAAATCAATTCTATGAAGCTACAAAAACTTCTAAAACTACCCACAGCTAATTACCCACAGCAATCAGCAGTAACAGAAAGCAAATATTATCTAACATCCAATAGAATAACAGTGCTTTCACATAATACAACTATACATTACACTAAGCAATATATACAGAGAAAAATATCAACATGGAAAGAGATATTTACATACATAAAAATCTCACAATTAATCTAAGAAATAATTAGGGAATGTCCCTTCTAATCTATCAGTCAAAATATCTGAGAAATTTGAAGGCACATTTGCCAACCATGGAAAAACTTTTGGAGAGCTGTCATGTCGCCACCAAGGCGCATTCACTCTACGCCATGTGGCGCTCATTCTAAGGGTTGAAGTTTTGGCCAACTCAATCCTATAGTACTCTCTTACAAAAGCTTCCACTAGCTCCCTATAACCCGGAACCACGTTGACCTCCCATAACCGATCTAACACTGCTTGCCATTCAGGTGGAAAAGTGTTCATCATAGCCGGCACTTTCTCAAAATCCGGCATAAGATAACCATTCCAGATGATTTCCTGTATCATCTGATTGACCTTGACCACATGTGATACTAAATCACCGTCATGCAACCGATAATCAGCTAACTCTTTCATCAGCATTTTAAGTCTTGCATTTCCCTCGTCCGTTCTCGGGATTGTAGGTATCCGTGCATGACGCATAATAGTTCATGCAACAAATGCAGAACAAAAAATGGATCACTTATAATCCATAATGCACATAAGGGAAAATACATAATTTTCCAAAATTCAAGCAACAAATGCAGAATAAATAATCGGTTACATATAAACCACATAGGCATACATGAAAAAAGAAACAAATTCCTTTTTCTTTTTTTTTCAGGTCAACGGTTAAAGTCAACGGTCAACGGTCAAGTCAACGGTCAACGCAGGTCAACGGGTCAACGGGTCAGCAGGCGCGGGTCATCGGACCGAGCGGACCGGTCGAGCCGGTCAGGCCGGTCGGACCGCTCGCGCGGACCGACCGCACGCGCCTCGCGCGTGCGGGGGATGACGTCACGCAGACGTCATCCGGCACGTGCGGTGCGTGCTCGCGTCCGCGAGTCGGGTCGAAGTCGCCGCCGGTGATCGCCCGGCGAAACGTCGTCGGTGATGACGTCATCGGTGACGTCATCCGAGCGGTTACCGACCGTTGGATGACGTCATCGCGTGCCGTTTCGCCGGTCGCCGGCGCGCACGTGCCGGTTCGTCACCGGCGCGTGTGGCGCACGCGCTGGCCATTGCCAGCGCTTCCGAGCGCGTCACACCCACGCGCAGCGGCTTCTGGCCGCACGTGTGGGCGCGTGCGGCGTCGTACGGCGGCGTGCGACATGTCGCCGGACTCGTCTCGACGTCGCCTTTCTCCCCATGTGTTCAGAAAACGATTTCTACTTACGAAAACTCAGAAAAATGGCCAAACAACGCTCGGGTGTCGGGATTTCAGCCCCGATCCGTACGGCCGAAAATTTTTTTGCGAAAAATCGATCAAAAAACATCAAACAAGTCGGGAAAACGTGAACTAGGGCTCTGATACCAATGTTGGGAATAACGGATCCCCGAAAAACGGATTCGACACTGAATCGAACCCCTAAATCGAATGCGGAAGCGTAGCCCGGGAAAATCACGTATCACCGATCGTAAAGCACACCACGGATTCGAGCGTACCTTGTTAGCCACAGATTAAACACCAATGCCGAAGATCAAGGAAGAAATTCTGATCCGATGATGTCGATTGAAGGGAAAACAGTGCCGTTTGCCTACTGTTTCTTTTTCCTTTTAGAGAGAGAGAGCGCGCGGGAGAGGGGAGAACGTACGTAACTTCTGTTTCCAACAGGTGCGTCTCTCTCTCTCTCATCCCTTTTATACGTTCCCCCATCCACGGGCCCTATTCCCGTGGGCCGAGCTTTTTGGGCCCAACTTGGGCGGACGGGCCTTAAGCCCATCTCATAAATCCATCACCATCTTTACACCCGTTGTTCTCAACCACCCAACAACGGACCCACCGAGATGCTGGTAGGAACCGCCGTGAATCTATCCGTTGGTCATCAATGTGAATCTCTTTGCATGCGCAAAATATGGTTTATGATAGTTTATGTTAAGTTTTAGTATCCTGAGCCTCGAGTCTGGAGTAATGTAATTGCTTTATCTCACTTCCGAAGCTAAGTTTTCACTTCCGCAATTACCACCATAAGTTGTGACGGGCTATTTGTCAGTTGAGCATCTAAACATGACCTATGTTCAACCTTCAATAAATTTGTATTGCCCTAATCACTACTTAAAGGATGTTTATCTAGAGCTAAGCCATATAATTAGATGTTTCTCTGATAATTAATGGTAAAAAAAAAAAAATCACTAGTCACCAGTTTTACCAACAACTCTTTGATAACTTACCAATAATTATATTGATAACAGATAATAAAACCATCAAATAAGATACATACTACCTTACTTAATCCTGGAGATCAATTGGAAGTTTAAACATGAAGGGATAGAAGAAATTTATATGAAGCAAATAATATCCAAAATAAAATTTCGAGGAAAACATATACCAAAAGTAGGAACTCATATTGTATTTTGGAGCAATGCAGAGGAAGCTGAATAAGAGGATTGTACAGAAGAGGTAGTAAACGTGGAGAGTTCAGTGCCACTAGTCGAGGTGGCATGAGATGAAACAATTGATACCATAGAGAATGCTGATAGAGGCGCCATGTATGTAGGGACCGGCAATTTAGATGGGAGAACAGGTGCCGAAGCATTAAAGTTGAGAACGTTTGATGCTTCTCTTATGGAAGGACGGGCAGTGTAGTCTGGATGAGTGCACCATAGCCCTACAACCATCAAGCACTCTAGTTGCTTCCCATCGAAATCGATACCAAGTTTCGAATCTGCTGCATCAAGTAGCCTCTTGGTTCCATATAGCTCCCAAACGCAATCCACAAGCCTGACTTGGCCTTCCTCGGCCCTTGGCTTGATGACTTCTCTTCCACAAGTTATTTCTAATAGAACAACTCCAAAGCTATAGACATCTGATTCCTTGCTAGCCTTACCTGTGTAAACACATTCAGGAGCCATATAGCCCATGGTTCCAGCCAGTACCGTCGTTTGTAACCTTTTGGCATGGTCAACTAGCCTAGCCAAACCGAAGTCTCCTATTTTAGCATTAAAATCAGAATCGAGCATGATATTGCTGGACTTTATATCCCGGTGTATAACGCATTGTTCCCATTCTTCATGGAGGTAGAGCAATGCCGAGGCTATGTCTTGTGCGATTTTGTATCGCTTCTCCCATGGCAATAAAGATCGTTCTTTGAATAAATGAGAATCAAGGCTACCATTGGACATGAACTCATAGATAAGGAGGAGTTCCTTTTTCTCATGACACCATCCAATGAGTTGGACTAAGTTTCTGTGTCGTAGCCGGCTTATGGTCATCACTTCGGCAGCATACTCCTTTTTCCCTTGTCTTGACCCTGGGTTAATCTTCTTGATCGCAACATTAGCATTCACGCTGGTCAAGTAACCCTCATATACTTTACCAAAGCCCCCTTCTCCAAGCAACCGTTCGACTACGAAATTACCGGTTGCCGCAACCAATTCCTTGTAGGTGAATTTCTTGGGGCCTGACACTTGTTTGAATTCTTCGTCAATCGCTAGATCATCTTCTTCTCCACTCATGTTAGCCCTTTTGCAATTCGAACGGTGACGAAACCAAATAACAGCTAAAACAAGAATGAGCAAAAAGAAAGAACCTGAGCCTAAGATAGACCATAGCCATGACTTGCTCTTTTTTCCAGCCACCTGCACAGTAGAACTGAATTCCCATGCCACAATAGTGTGCAACTCGAACAACGAACCTGTGGAAGCCGAGAAACCGAAAGTCACCCACTCTGGCAAATACTCAGCCAAGTTGACTTTGTAATGGATAGCGGTAGAATTTATGCCGGTACCATTGGCATTAGCGTCCCTCATGAGAACGCTTAAGTTTTGCGTGCTAGAGTTGTACGTAATCATAGCCTTGATCTGCCCACCGCTCCTGATTTTATCATTGAGCCAATCGACGCATCTAGATTCGACAGAAGCGAGATTATTCAAGTTTATACCGATATGTGAGTCTTTACCACTAAATACATCTTCTGAACAAATCGGGTCCACGACCACACCACTAACGTTGGTGTAATAAGTGTCGAACTCGATGGCTAATAACGGAGAAAATGGAGGACCAAGACGGGGATCAATAATAGCGAGGGCACCTCCGAACGAGTTGCTCGGGAGTTGAGACCCGGTGGGGACAAGAAAGAAGGTGAATCCATCGGCGAAAATTGAATTTCCTTCCGAATTAATGACAAAGGTGAATTGTGTAGTGAAATCCGCCACGTTACCGGTTGCCTTATCCCAGAGGCGCATCGGCTTGTGGTACGTGGCCCACCCCACGCTGTCAGTCGGTTTCTGGGCTCGACTGTCCTGCGTAATTTGGATGACTTTCTCGGAATCAATTGTCGCATTGCCTGCGCCTATAATGATACTCTCGTTGAAAGTCTGGATGCTGAAATTGATGCCCTGTGACAATGCCAAAGCATTGAAGGCAGAGCCTAGAGACAGAACCAAGACTAAGAGTGCTTGAAGCTCCCTGGTCCTGAAACTTTTGATATATGCTGAGCCGTGAAGTTCCATTCTCGTTGAGGAAAGACTGGGAGTTTTTCTTTTTTCTTTTCTTGCTGGCAAAGACTGGGAGTTCGCACAGCTATTTGGTGCCTTGACGTTGTTGCCTGCACATATAGGTGGTCCGCGGCGTGCTCCAGTGACTTTTCTTTGTTTAAGAACTGGCTATCAACCGTGGAATGGTTCAATGCGAACGAAATTGATAGTATCCACACGGGCTTCCCGACGACTAGTCTCTTGATTTAAATATATGACTAATCTCTTGATTTAAAAAAACAAGGAAAAAAAAAACATGATTGAAATAATGGTCCTCCGAGCCGGCGCTGCCGACAGCTGACGTAGGAGAAATGAACTGAATTGACCTGGTTTGGCAATTTTCTTTTTTTTTTCTGAACTTTTTCTTTTATTTCTCCTTTTCTTATCCTTTCCACGCCACTATTCATCTTCTTCCATATGTCTCATCTGCTTCCACTTCATTGCCAAGAAGACAACATTATTCATCTTCTTCTTACGTGGCCGCCCTCGCTCATATCTGCAACCTCAAGAAAATGAAATCTCAATCGTCTCAAATCATCAAATTGGTTCCACTTTTTTTCCGGAAGCAAAGTAATGAAATCTCAATCGCCTCACATCATCAAATCGCCTCCTCTCAACATCACCATCTCTCCCTCTCTACATTGACACTTGGCCAAATGAATTATATTGAAATATTGTCAAATGAATTAGGACTACATGAGTCAAAATGGAAAATATATAATTGAATTCACATCCATATAGTAAAGTTTGAATTTTTTTTTTGGGTAATTTTCAACCATTCAACTTTCTTCATTAGTCATTAAACATGTGCCCTAGTGGATAGTTTCTAATTACATAAAAATGCCAGATTTCATAAAATTGATTTACAAAAGCAATGTGTCAAGCTATTATTGATGCTTTAATATAACCCACTTGTGTAAAGAGCTATTGGTCCAAAGGGTCACGTAAATACCAATTTAGTAAATTAGTTTTAATAAGTCAAGCACTGATCTAATAGCGGACGAGATCATTGATTATGTCTTGTGTTAAACGTATTAATTGCTTTGTTATAGTACTACCATATGATGCAAAGAAAAACACTAGTTTTTTTTTTTTTAGGTCTACCGGACCCCCCCCCCTCCTTTTTTTTTCTTCTTTTTTTGTCCGAAGGGTATAGGAGACTTTGTCAATATTAGGCTTTGTTTATTCGCTTATAAACAACAATTGATCGTCAGTGATTGAGCCATATATTTGACCTTCGACCTTCAATAGATTTTTTAATTGCCGTATTATTAGGCATTAAATTGAACAAATTGAATACCAATCAATCTTTTTTGCAAAGAAGAAAATAGTCCACAATGGCTCACATAAATTAGTCCATGATCAAGTTTCAATTTTATATAGATGAACACATATAGATGTTAGGCTTAGATAGATAGCCCATTACTGGCCCATTCATATTATATTATATATAATAACATTTTTGAGTATTTATAAGTTGTTAATCTTAAATGAAACTTATGTAACTAGATGAAACTCCATGAGATAAACATAGCTACTTCACTGACCATTGATGAAAGGACCCGAGCCTCCCACTGTGTAATATTGTCCGTTTTTGGCTTTCGGCCCTCACAGTTTTAAAACGCGTTATACAGGTAAGAAAACCCAAGTCTTATAAACTAGTACAGGACTCCCCCCTATGCGATGTGGGATAGGAGATGCGCCCCCTCCCTGCGCACGTCCGGGACCGAGGCGCGGACGCACCGCCATCCCTCCTCCTTGAGCACCGCCACCTGGGCCGTCACAGAAAACCAAGACTAAGAGTGATCGAAGCTCTCTGTTCTTGAAACTTTTGATAGATGGGCTGAAAGGTTCCATTGTCGTTGAGGTTTCTACGTTGCTCTTGATATCAGGAACTTAGTACAGCTTTTTGGTGCTTTGACATTGCTACATGCACATATATATGAACAACTTTGCGATTAATCTTGGAACGGTTCAACGGAAACGAAAATGAGAGTAACACGAGGCTTCTCCGACGACTAGTCTCTAGACTTAAAAAGTAAAACTAAAAAAAGAATACGTTGTGTTTAAAATAAAATAAAATAAAAACATCGCAAGAATTATACAATCTGAAAAGGTCGTGTGAACAAATATCTAGGGGATACTTCATAATTCATTAATTAGGAAAATTCCGCTGCGAAGACTGCGAAGACTCGAATCACACACGTAACCCACGAGAAAAAATTAATCCCATTGAAAATTGTCGACTTTCTTTGTTGGTCACCAAACAAGTGCAGGATGGTCTTTAATTATATAAAAATGCTAGATTTTTCTTTTTGCTTCAAAATGCTAGACTTATAAAATTTACAAGATCAATGCGTCCAGCTGTTATGGATTCTCGAATAAAACTTGCTTGCGTAAAGCACCATACATTTTCCGAAACAGTCTCTTATAAATCAATTCTGTAAACCGTTCTTGAAAAGGTCTAGCACTGCACTAATATCAGATGGAGTCATCGATTATGACCTGTGTTAAGATGATTGCGAGCTTTAGCAAGTGGACCAATAGTCGCTTGATATGGCATTAGTATATGATTGCAAAGAAAAAGATGAGTTCATCGTACTAGATCAACAATCATGACAGAAGGGTTCATGAGACTTTGTCAATATTATTCGGTCAAAGGAAAAAAAACAATTAACCATCAGCAACAGCGCATCATATTTTGACCTTTGATATTCAACAGATATTTATTGCCACGTTGTCAGGGAGTAATGTTGAGATACACATTCGACTTGTATTAGAAAAATCTTATATCGATTAATTAGTGTATCATGGAGCAATTAATATTATCTTGTGCTCCGTTCGTTTCGCGGAAAATAATTTCAGGAAAAATGTTTTCCGGATTTTCCGGCGTTCATTTCACGGAAAATAAATTTCTTGGGGAAAATGTTTTTCATGAAAAAAAAAAAGTCTTCTAAATTAGAGAAAATGTTTTTCATGAAATGAAAAAAGCCTTTTGAAAAGTGGAAAATATTTTCTTCACGTGATCTCTCTTATCTCACACATTTACAAATTCTCACTTTTGCATCCCTTTTCTTTTTCATCTTTTCTTTTTTTGTTCAAATTATTTTTTAATTTTCTTTTTCTTTTTAATTCGAATTAATTTTAATTTCCTTTTTCTCTTCTATTTCTTTTCTTTTCTTTTTTTTTTTTTCTTTTTCTTTTTTTCCTTTTTCTTTTCTTTTCTTTTTTTTTTTTTTTTTTCTTTTCTTTGTTTCCCTTCTTCTTCTTTCTTGGCTAGTCGTCGGCCGTTGCCAAGCCAACCTTGAGCTCATCGATCTCAAGCTCGTGCTCTACACTCTTGCTTATCATTTTCTTTATTTATTCTATCATGTAGTTGTACATTGCTCAAACAAAGGGCTCTACATGCTTTGCTTCTTTTTTCTTTTATTTATTAGAATACAAAAGACGCAGGGGGAGAACAGGCCACTCAATTGAAAGATTATACTTGCAGAAAATTTTCTTGGTCCTCCCTGGTTCTAAGTCTAGGTCCATCCATGGTATCAGAGCCATGGTATCGTTTTTAAGGTTATTCATTCCATGCGCTTGGTAGGTGAATCCAGTGCTGAGAAGATCTCTTCTCATCATGTCTACAAAACCAGAAATTCTTGAAGCAATTGTTTCTCTTACTTCATCTCCTTCATCTTCAACCTCTCCAGAATTTCGTGTTTCCAATGCTTCTAAGATAGACTATCTCTATGAAGTCTCTCTTAGTGATGAAACCAAGATCTCGGAAACCCAACTTCCCCTCATGAACCCTTACTCTGCTTTTGCCAAACCACACACATCTTTCTCACCCATCCGCTCCATCCGCCAGCTTATTCACCAAACCCCAAAGCAAGTAAAGGAGTACATCCAGTCCTCCAAATTCGACCAACATCCCATTCCTGCTACTGAAAAGGAGTACTTTGTTACTCTTCAAATCCCTCTAGAGTTCCCCAGACAATGGGCTAAACAGGGATATACCCATGTCCATTATGGTGCTGTTCGTCTTGCTCTCACCTTTCATGGTCGTAAAGGCTTGCCAGCTGTGGCAAGAATAGCATTGTTGGACACTAGGTTTTTAGCATGCTTGCATCGGTACTATCCAAACCACTTTGAATGCCGGTTGTATCCAAACTTCAACATCGCCCTTTCAAACCCTCAGTTACTCTCTTTTCTCAAAGTTCAAGTCCAGCTCACTGGAGCCCCTCAAACAGCTGACTCTATAGCTGCAACACTTCACTACCAGATGGTTTATCGAGTGCAAAACCATGCCCTTGATCTCAACTTCAATAATGGTAATGAAGATGCTTTGTTTATCTCTATGTAGAATGATCAGGCATCATGCATCCATGTTCCTAGACAGATCCCAAAGGATACGTTGGCCAAGCTCCTTCCAGAGACTTGGATTACCAACTACGAAAAGCTACATCAACATAACAAGCCTTTCCAGTCCATGGACTCAGAATTCGTGCGAAAAAAAGATGGAACTGTTTCCATCAAATTTGGCAAGGAAAAGGAAGAAAGTCCTTCTATCTTCCAGACCCTCTTTATGATTGAACCATGTGTTCCTCAATCAATTTTCGAGCTAGACCCAAAAAAGCTTATTCGATATTTTGACGGTGATGGACATCCTGTCCATTACTACAAAGACAATTATGGTCATTGTTTTTGGGATCCTTTTTGTCAATGTTCTTATTGTACAAACTCCCCTGACGAGGTAGATCCTCTTGCAAGATCTCCACCTCGACGAAGAAAATCGAAGAATAAAGTGTATCAAAGGTACTTAAACGGAGATCCCTCCGTTGATACTCTTGGTGAGTGTGATAAATACCAATTTATGGTTTCTTATGCTCCACCTCCACTTCAAGAGTCCAACACTACACCCCAAGCTTCACCAGCTCCACCAAAATCACCTCCACCATCTCCTCCTCAGAAAAAACAAGCTCTTTCCCCGTTTTATAAGCCAATTCTAAAGTGGGCTAAGAAACATTCTTACCCACTTGAGGTTCCAGCAGCAACACCACCCACTTCTTCCATTGCCATGTTCCATGATACTGACTTTCCCCCTCTTGTCAAAGAAAACTCTAAACTATCGTTTCCTGCTCCCGAGGAATTCATTGACCCACAAAATAGATATCGTCATGTTCCAAAAATAGCAACCCCCACTGATGTGGATGAACATGGGAGATAGAAAAAGACTCCTGCTGCTGAAGCTGTTTTAAATTGGCAATCAAAGACCCTGTTGACACAAAACAATGCCTTCAAGGCAATTGATTCCAAGATTGGAAATGTGCAACAAGATCTTCGAAGGTATGATGATAGCACCAAAAAGATACTTTTTAAGTTCCAGAAAAGGCTTTATGCCTTGGAATCAGGACAACATCTTGGGTATCATTATCTTGAAAGTCCAAAGCCAGAAATAGAAAAGCTCAAGAAGCAAATCCAGCTTCTTGAAGAAGGAAGGTTTCGACCTTTCGATCCATTGGCACCTTCTGTTAGAACTGGGTATTTACCTCCACCACCACAAAAGTCTATTTTTGCCACTATTCTAGAAGATCCTTACAGAAGAGAACCAGATATGGCAGAAATACGAAATCGCCTCAGGGCCCTGCAGAAGGATAAAGGGAAAGAAAAAATGCCGCCTACAGAATCAAGTTCGATTGTTATAAGAGAAAGGCCAGATCATATGATGTTATCAAATCCATTAGAATCATTTCTAAAGGATTTAGGTACTTAGGAATCTAACCCCGTCATCCAACAACCAGATTCTTCCATTCCAGAAAAGCAGACTTTGCTCCCAGCGGAACAAACTTCTCCTGATACTGAATCAGATTCAGTATCTCTTTCTTCCTCCTCATCCTTCTCAATTCCTACAGTTGATTCCCTTCCTATTGTGCCAGTAACTTCATCAATATTCATGGCTGATCCTCCAAATGATGAAATGGAATCAAACTATTCTGACCCAGAATATGGTCAGACTAGCAATCCTGCTCGACATGTGTCCATAGCATCAAAACAATTCTTCACCATCGATGATATTCCTTATCATAAATGGCCAGGAAGACTTGAGGACTTTCATACTTGGTTGAATACTCAGTCCATTACCAACCACGATATGAATGATGTCCTTTATAACTTTGTCACTAGATTCACAGGCAGTCTCAAGCTTTGGTGGCAATCAATTTCTGAATAGGACCAGATTCATTTCCTGATGTCACCGAATTTTGGCCATGCCATCACTCTCTTATACCATGTCTTTGTGGAAAAACCCACTGATCTCATAGAGATGAAAAGAAGAGAATTTTTTGAAAGAAAGTGCTGCTCCCTCCAAAAGAAGCATCTCGATAAGCATTATCGAGTGATGCTTCAGCTTTTTTACCAAATTGGTGCAGATCCAAATCTAAAGCATGTCTTCCTTACTTCCATCCCCAAAGAATTATCACAGATGTTTGAAAGATCTTTCTTTGGAAATCAAAGGAGAGTACAAGATATTCCCTTGGAGAAATACAGCAAGAAGTCCATCTATGCCTAGAAGAATTATGCTTAAAACGACAGATGGTTCGCACCTACATCACAGATGACAAGCGCCTTGAATCAGCTTGTTCTCGCTAGAAGTTAAAAATCAAATGCTCTAAGCAAGACTGTGATGGTACTTGTGGCAAGTATTCCAGGAAAAAGAAACATTATAAGAAGTTCTGGATAAACAAATCCAAACATGGCTCCAAGCATTTCCGGAAAAAGAAGAAATGGCGATACCTACGCAAAAGAAAGGATCACACAAGCCACAAGAAATCAAACTATTGCTACATCTACAACCAGAAAGGACATTTTGCCAAAAATTGTCCTCAAGCAAGAAAAGGTCAGAATCATTTAATTCATCACATTGAGAATGAAATAGGTATTTCTCTTGAAAATGATGACATTGAATCCTTATTCTCTGCTGACGAAGAACCATCTGAGCAAACTCTTTGTGTCATTCCCTCTTACCAAACTTCCAGTGAGACTGAATTAAACTCAGAGTCTGAAGATATTTTTCATATATCATCCTCATCCCCAGAACCAAACCTTGACATATTTTCAAGTCAAACTCACTATCCCCATTTCCCTGTAAAAATCCTCACCTCAAAGTTTGCCAAACCCATCACTGTTATTGCTCTCATTGACACAGGAGCAAGTTGTTCAATATTGGACACCAAAGTTCTTCCTGAAGAATTCTGGACTCCTTATATCCGATATTTCAACTCGGCTTCTAGAGATACCTTCTCCACAAATGTCAGAACCACTCCAGTAACTGTCCAGTTCTTTCCTCAGTGTTCCATAACAGCAAAAATCTTTGGATCAAACCTCCCCAATAAAGATCTGATAATTGGGTGGGACATCATGACTCAAATCTCTCAACTTCGCATCATTCCTGGAAAAGGTCTTAGATATAGAGACCAATTCTCTGAGTTTGTTAATATTCAGAGACTCTTTTCCATTCAGATGAGTCTACTAGATCCAATCATGCAAAGGTTGTTAGAATCTTGTTCGGAATCGCATTCGGAATTTGCCCAAAAGTGTTCCCATCCTTTATGGAAAAATCCAGAGTTCTTTGTTCGCCTTCCTTTTAAGAAGAATGAAGATATAAACCCAACCAAGGCGAGTCATACGGGAATGAAGCCAGAACATCTGGCTTTAGCTCAAAGGGAATGCTCGGAATTATTGCAACAAGGCCTTATTGAAATCTCTAATTCTCAATGGGCCTATGAAGCCTTTTATGTCAATAAACGTGCTGAGCAAAACAGAGGGAAAATGAGACTGGTTATCAACTACCAACCTCTCAATCTTTTTCTCCAAGATGATAAGTTTCCTTTACCATCCAAAGACTCTCTCTTTGCTGGTCTAACCAAGGCCCATATCTATTCCAAATTCGACCTCAAAGCCGGATTCTAGCAATTGGGCATTCACCCTGAAGACAGACCCAAAACAGGATTCTATATCCCGAACCAGTACTTCAATGGAAAGTTCTCCCTTTTGGCTTAAAGGTAGCACCATCCCTTTTCCAAAAGGCCATGTGTCGTATTTTCCAACCAATCTTGTCAAGTGTAGCCATATACATTGACGACATTCTGCTCTACAGTCTTGATGAGCAGTCACACTGTCAACTTCTTGAGCAATTTGCACAAATCGTGAAAAAACATGGTATCATGCTTTCTCAAAGAAAAATGAATATCGCCCAGACAGAAATTGAATTTCTTGGTATGCACCTTAACAAAGGTACGTACTACCCAGGGCCACATATTGCTCAAGAATTATTGAAGTTTCCTAAAGATAACTTCACGACAAAACAAGTTCAGCAATTTCTTAAGATAATCAATTATCTCAGGGATTTTGTCACAAATATTGCAAAGCTCCTGATTCCTTTGCAATCCATGCTAAAGAAGAATCCCCCACCTTGGGGAAAACTCCAGACTAAAGCAATCGCTGAGCTTAAAGAGATTATGCAAAATCTCCCACCATTACAAATACCATCAACAGGAAGAAGAATTCTTCAAACTGACGCTAGTGATGAATACTGGGCAGCCATCCTATTCGAAGAAATTGATGGTAAGAGACACCTCTGTGCTCACAAAAGTGGAAATTTTTCTCAAGCTGAAATGCATTACCACTCCACTTTTAAAGAAATTTTGGCAGTAAAAAATGGAATAAAAAAGTTCGAGTTTCATCTCATCGGCCATCACTTCCTGGTAGAATTAGACATGGCATCTTTCCCTCAGATGACCAAGTTTAAATAGAAGCAGATTCCAAATTCTCAGCTGCTTCGATGGGCTGAATGGTTTTCAAAATACTCTTTTGAAACCAAACATATTCCTGGAAAGAAGAATGTGCTTGTTGACTTCCTGTCCATACCAAAGGCACCAGCCGAAATCAACATGTACATCAAGAGACCCGCCTTCCACATGCTCAACCATGGTGTAAAATACAAGATTGAGAAGATCAAAGACTTGTCAAGCTAGAAATATCCACAGGAGATTATTCAACACATCCAGAATGACAATCTTGCTGAAAACCTGGAAAATCTCATGTGGCAATGCCACACAGATCTATTCAAATTTAATGGAGGTTCGATTCTTTATCCTTTTGGGTTAAATTTGAATTATCCATTCATTCATCCCCTTATCTGGAAGGAAGATGATTTCCCTGATCAACTCAAGACGTTATTATGGTACTTAACCAATAAGTACTTAATAGCTATTGAAATTCCAACCAGACGATTCATTGCCAACCTCACTAGGATATTTTTACTCGGAAGAAATGTGGAAAAAGAAAGTGATAAGAATCTCTTAGACTTTTTAAATTGGTTCTATCATCCTACTCACTGGAAACAACTCTTGGAAAAAGAACTGAGAACCACGACTCCAAATCCTGAAGTCCATACTATCCTGTTTTTCCGACGTCCATGGCATTTTTTCACAAATAATGGCACCATCATCGATACCCCACAGGAAATAGGAACCACATCTTACAAACCCCATCTGAATAGCAGAGAAACCAGGATTCACAAATCTTATCCAAGATCCGTTAAATTTTGTGAACACCAATACCGAGAACTCCAGAGAATCTTGTGCCAAGAAAACAAAACTATTCCTGAAAATGTTTGGAATAATGTACCCACTACGTGGGATCATTATGACCTAGCACCAGAAGCCAAGGAAGCACTTGAGCAATACAGACAAGCTGCATCATCTCAAGATCATGAAATGACAGGAACAGATGATATTGTTCAATCCACTCAGGACCCCTATGCACGCTTTGGAGGTCCTCTGTCCCGAGATCCCTACGAACGAGGACCTTCGTCCCTATTCCAAAGCATGGACACATCCTTTTATGCACAGCCATCCAACTGGCCTCAGCCAAGCATTCCAACCGATACTCAAGAAGATGACAACACAAACTGGGCTGAAGAAGAAGCATCCCATTGGGCTCATGAAGAGGCATCCTCCTCACGAAGGCTGAGCCAAATCCTCTCACCTGAAGACCTTGAAGCCCTTGAACAAAAATATGAAGCACATCTCCTAGAAGACAGCTCAGATGACTCAGTCTATAGCTACAATGCTCGTGACAGAAGAGACCGCTGAAAAGCCGTTGTCCGTACAATTTCACTATAGCAAATCACTGTTCACTTTTAATGTAGCACTAGGCTAGGGAAGGTACTGTTCACAGTACAGTCACTGTTCATAGTGTGAGAATAATTTCCCTCCCGGAAGTTTCTCGTGCCTTTGTTTGTATCCGGACCCATGAGCTTGGTCCTTGTTTGTGTCTTTGTGACCTATCATCGTCTATAAAAGGCGAGGAGGGTGTAATGTGTTGGGCAGAGTCCCCTGAAGTAAAGTGTGTGCTTTGAAAAATCTCTCATGACTTTCTAAATCCCTCTTCTTCTCCAGCCTAGTAGGATCCTCCAAGAAATGCAGCTTGGGTAAGTTAGAAACGATTCCATCCTGGCATCTCTGGGTGTTTCTAGGCTCTGAACTAAAGGGCTGAGTGGTTTTCTGCTAAAAGGCTGTCCCTGAAGGGCTTGAACGGGAGTTGTTCGCCCACTGTGGGAAGGCATACTTGCAGAAAATTTTCTTGGTCCTCCCTGGTTCTAAGTCTAGGTCATGCTTTGCGTTTTTTCCTCTTTTGCTTCTTTTTAAAATCCATACGAACATTTTTTAGAGGAGATCAGCGTTTGGCGACAATGAGAGAACAAAGATATAAAGTAAGTTTACCTGGATTTAAAGGCAAGTTCATATTTGATGGATTTATAGGTCGGTAAGTGATGCATGCCTAAGTGGTGAAGTATTAGAAAATATTTTCCTTACCGAACACCAAAAAATATTTTCCAAAACATTTTCAGGTTTTAACCAAACACAAAAAAATATTGTCATTTTCCTAAAAAATGACTTCTGAGAAAATATTTTCCTAAAATGGCCTAGAAACGAACGAATCCTTAGTTGTCTTTTAATTCATTGGATCGATAATGGCTTGATATGGCAATAGTATATGAATGTAAAGAAAAAGACGAGTTAATCGTACTAGATCAACAATCATGACAGAAGGTGGGGGTTCATGAGACTTTGTCAATATTATTCGGTTCAAAAGAAAAAACTATTGACCATCAGCAACTGTCACGCCCCGAACCTCAAGCGCGCCAACATCCCGCCATGGTCATTCAAATGCGACATTCCCAAATTAAGTCGCCGACCCCAATCAATTCTTTAATGCACAATGCGGAAGCATATTATAAAGCCCCTAACAATAAAATATGGGATAGAAAAGCGGGAAGCAATTTCACAACAATACACTTTCATAAATCAACAGAGTTAAAAACGAAGGCCTACAGCCAAAAGTCTACAAAAGACCGGCTCTTAAAAAGGAACTGTCCTACGACCTACAAGTCGGACACGTTCTCCAATCCTCCTGACTTCACCTCTGCAACTCCTCAAGGTCAACCAGAGCAGTCTGACTGCTCCGTCCACAAAGGGACTTGAAAATGTTGGCCCACAACAGGGTGAAATATTGTCTAAGTAAGTTCAACCCCCTAAACCCCTATTAGAAAGAAAATAGCCCAAAGATGGCCTAGCCACACCACATAGAGGACTTACCCCGTCTCAGTTCCTTCCTGCAAGTTAACACAATTCATATCACTCAATCACATGTTCATATCACCCAACCACATACAGTAATACGAACTTAAACAACCAGAACGCATTCACTTTCATATAACCGACAACCACAGAGGTCATCATTATAAGACTAAATCGTTATGACATATCACATTCCATGCCACACAATTCCGTCCCATAATCCGACACATCAACAACACTCAACATACATTCCAATTGTTATTCACTGCCACACAATGGCATAGCCTACTCGCAGTTCGGCTATCTACTAACATTAATGCCAGGCAACGCCTCCCCCCATGGAGCGCGGCTTCGTCATTACGTCGACGGCATTCCCGAAAGAGCATGGGTTTAGTTGGCCTAGCCTTTACTGTGACCCGAGCCTCGTCACAATGTTGACGGCGTTTCTAAAGGAATAAAGGTCCGTTGGCGTAGCCACTACTGCGACCGAGTCCTTCAACCAGCACACGACAATTCAATACTAGCCCTCGGACACCTTGCATTACACTCAAATGCTCCCATTTAAAATAGTGATCCCAACCATTTTTCTTCATATTAAAAATATTCTAGAAATTACTCACGTGTGTAAGGGCACGTTAATTTCAAACCATAAAACCAATATTTCACTTTTTCAAACCCCATTATTTAATATAAACCTTAAAATCCAATTTTAGTATCAAAACCCAACACTCGGGATTTTATGAATAAAGTCCCTATTTTTCACAATCAACACCCAATTTACAATATCCAATCATCAAATTCAAATTCTGAATACCTAGTAGCGATCAGCGCGAAATTTGAGAATTTAAAGTCATAAATAATTTTTCGAAATTTTTTTAAATAATAATATTTTAATAATTTTCGGTATATAATATATTATTAAATAATCCAATAATTTCGAAACATTCATTTAAATCAAAAATAAATTCATTTAAGTCACATCAAGGCTTATATTAAAATAAACCTACTTAACTTTAAACTAAACACGCCTTCACTTAATTAAAAACCTTAATCTAATCAACAACTAAATAAACTAATGTAACCACCTAATCTCAATCAACCTAAGCTAAACACACTTAAGGCATCATTAATCCTCTAATCAAGATTTAGTGAGCAAAACTCACCCAATTAGCGAGCCGAGCGGACCAAAACGACGGGGACGCAATGGGGATCGACTTTCCTTAAGGCGGGCCAAGTATCCGGGTCGGGAAGCTGGCCACAACGGGCCAAAACCGGGCTGAAATACCCATTTTTGCTTGCTGTTGGTTGAGGCCGATAGAGTGGGAGACGGCGGCTGGTCGGGCGGAGGAAGACCGACGGAAGGCAGCAGTTGGTCAAGCGGGTTGAGGCGGCGGTTCCAACATCCAAGCGGGACCTCCAACGACCCTAGCGGCGGCGAGCAGCAACTCATGACTCTGGACAACAATGCTGGGCGGCGGACAAAAGGGCGGAGCGGCAAGTGGGACAACGACGAGCGGGCGCGATGTGCGGGCGATGACGACGGCACCGGAAACGGCGGCAACGAACGAGCGGGTGGAGGGCGGCGTCAAGGCTGGCAAGCTGCTAGTCTAGCTGTTCCTCTCCCTCTCTCCTCTCTCCAAGTTCAAAATGAAGAAGATGATGTTGATTGGTGAGGGTGAAATCCCACCTTTTCAAGAGCAAATTCTCACCCTCCACTTTTCAACATCGTAGCCACTCTTGCCCCCACACCATGACATCACTTTCTCTCAATTTCTCTCACAACAATATTCCAATAGGTTCAATTTCATTTTCCGCCGCGACATGAATTCTCCAAAATCTTGTACAACACAATTCATTCAATTTCCTTCCAATTGAATTAAATTGAAGTCCATAAAATTAATCCAATGTCACCACACTCCAATTCACCTAATTACTTGACCATAAAACCATCTTGAGTCCCAAAAATGAGCCTACCAATTTTCCCAAACCAAATTAACCATACTTTGATTATTTGCCAAAAACTTGTTTTGCATGAAAAATCTTCTAAAGATGAGTCCACCTTCCTAAAATGATTTGTGACATAACAAAACTCTCAATTTCTGAATTCGGGTTCAATTTCATGGTTAATTTCAATTCCACGCAAATTTAGTGCGTCCTAATCTACCGAGTAGCTTTTAGGAATTTTCGTGCATTTGACCTATGGTTGATTATTTTCAAGCCACAAAGTACATCTTCGACACATTGGCGACTCTCAGTTGTCGTAGAAATCTCAAGATTTCAAATATGGAAACAGGGTACCAAAACGACAGAAGAATCGGTTTAGTGCTGATCAACAGGAAATGTGCAATTAGGTGGAATCACCCACACTTAATCACATACCTTTGTCAAGTCAACCGATCTCCGAACTTCTAATCGATTTTACTATGTTGTAATGATCTCTTGCAGATTTACACGGTCGAGCAGTCGTTTCCTGGTCGAATTCTCAAGTCTGATGCATTAGAATCCCTTAACGGCTTCACCTGATAGACTAGTTATTCCATGAGTGATCAGTTCAGGGAAAAGAACCATAAGCGTGTCGATGAAATGCCCAACTATTTCAATCGAAATCAGAACTTGAAATTCAAGATGTCACAGTAACGGAGCATTATATTCCGATCTTTGACATTCAACGGATTTTTATTGCCATGTCGTTAGGGAATAATGTCGAGATACATGTTTGCATTGTATTAAAAAAATCACATCGAATAACTAGTATATCATGGAGCAGTTAATATTATCCTAATTGTCCTTTAACTCATTAACTTAAACTTTTGAGTGGAAGTAAATCCAATTGAACATATTAATGAATTCAAACTTAGACACCCTCTTGGCAATCTCCAAGATAACAATATTGGATAGGGTGTTGAAACTACCCAAACCAATTGAACCAAAATTTCAAGGAGTTTGGTTCCATCCAAGTGCACCTCAAACTGAATCAATACCATACAATTTAGTTTGCAAACACACATGTAGCAAACATGTTCAGGTTGGTTTGGACATCATGGAAACTTTAACCATTAACACCCCCTAGTATTGGGTTTTTACTACGCATACCAACAAATGGATTGAACGAATTAATTACTAATACTGGTTGTTTTTTGCCCACTCCTTTAATTCATGCAATTCATTAAGAGCTGAACACGTAATTTTTATTCTTCTATTGCATTCTACGGTTCTAAAACATAACCATATCAATTTTTAATTTTTACGATTAGTGTTGCCACAAGCTGGTAATTCACATTTTCCCAGGGAGAATTGTCCAAAAAGTCCTAAACCTATTGCACTTTTGCCAATTCAGTCCTAAACCTTTTAATTTTGCCAATTGAGTCCTAAACCTTTTCACTTTTTGCCGATTAAGTCCATCCGGCCAATTTTGGTCGGAAAATGCTGACGTGGACGTCGGCGGTGCCACGTAGGATTGTCGACGCTAACGTGGATAATTTTTAATAATATTTTAATATTTTTATTTTTTTAAAATATTTTATTTTTTTTTTATATTTTCTGTTTTTCCCTTTTTTCTTTTCTTTTTTTCTTTTTTTCTTTTTGGCTTTTTCTTGGCCTTTTCCGGTGGCCGGTGGCCGGTGGCCAGCCGGCCGGGCGAGGAGGAGCACCGGCGAGGGCAAGGGAAGCCCTCGCCCGGGCGTGGCCCGGCGAGGTCGCCGGGCGAGGCCGACCCTCCCAGGTGAGGGTGGCCTCGCCGGCGTCGACCGAGCGACGGCGATGCCGGCGAGGCCACCCTAGCCCCGGCGACGGCCGGCCTCGCTAGATCGGCGAGGGGAGCCCTCGCCGGGGCTCGCCTCGCCCGGGCGAGCGTCGGCCTCGCCCCGGCCACAAGCCAACGCCCGCTCGGCCAGGGGCGAGGGCCGCCTCGCCGGATCCGGTCGGGCGAGGGCGAGCCCCGGTGAGGGCTCCCCTCGCCGGATCCGGCGAGGCCGGCCCTCGCCAGGCCAAGGCGGCTCGCCGGCCTCGCGGCGCTCGCCCGGCGAGGCCACCCTGGCCTAGGGGAGGGTCGGCTTGCCCAAGCGACCCTCGCCGATGCCTCCTCGCCCGGGTGAGGGCTTCCCTTGGCCGATGGCCGGCTCGTCTCCCTGGCCGGTGGCCGATGGCCGGCCACCGAAAAGGCCAAGGAAAAAGCCAAAAAGAAAAAAATAAAATAAAAAGAAAAGAAAAAAGGAAAAACAGAAAATAAAAAAAAATTCAAAAAAATTTTAAAAAATTAAAATATTATTAAAAATTGTCCACATCGGCGGCAGCCCCTATGTGGCACCACCGGCGTCCACATCAGCATTTTCCGGCCAAAATTGGCCGGATGGACTTAATCGGCAAAAAGTGAAAAGGTTTAGGACTCAATTGGTAAATTTAAAAGCTTTAGGACTGAATTGGCAAAAGTGCAATAGGTTTAGGACTTTTTGGACAATTCTCCCCATTTTCCCATCAAGTAAATTCAAGTACCTAAGCGAAATAGAAAATCTCCACCGCTTTCCGGTTGCCTCAATTTGGACAAGGGTTGTCAATCCTCAACCGTGTTTTTTCCTCAAATCCTTGTCGGATGACAGCACACAATGGTTGAAAAATCTCAACCACGTTATTTGATGTCTCTCTTTTGAAAAGAGGCGACTTGCAGCTAGAATCTGGCAAATATTACATACATAGTCACATCCGGCTTAGTCAACGTTAGACTTTTTGCTAATACTTGAGAAAAGTAAAAAAAAAAATACGTGAAATTGAAAGCTTGCTGGAAGCTGTTCTCTTTCTTATTCTCGCGTCTAAAAGAAAAAGGAACCGGTCCCTTACCTAAGAGTTCATGTCCAGTACCTCAGACTCTCATCTGTTCAAGGAGAGGCGATGCTTTTCTAGATGTGAAAAAGAGGTACTGAATCGCACAAGGGATAGTCTCGGCATGGCTATGTATCAACTAAGAATATGAATTCTGCGTTGTTCATAGGGACATAACATCTTACAAACATCATGCCCGATTCCGGTTCCGTGCAAAATTGGAGCGACTTTGCGCCTGGCCAGGCTTGTCCACCCCGCCAAAGGGGTCGCAGACGACTGTGCTGGCTGGAACCTTTGACTATATGGCTCCTGAATGACATGACAGACCTGTCTTTTCCATTTCTTTTTCTTTTCTTTCAAAGAAGAAAAAATCCACAATGGCGCACGTAAAATAGGCCATGATCAAAGTAAATTTTACTTAAAATTTTTTATATGGAGTTACACATAAATGTTAGGCTAGTAGGCAGCCCGATCGCTTGCCCGTTTCGTGGTAGTCTTCTTTTTTTTTTTTTCCTTTTTGGGGGGTGGTGGAGGGGGATTTAACTAAATTCCATATATATTCCGAATATATAAATTAAATTATGCGAAAGTTGAAATAAAAGCCCATTTCATCTTTTTTTTTTATAAAAGAAATTAAAGAAAAAAAAAAGACGATTTCCAATTTATTCTTCGGTAAATGGGTTGCGACCCCCTTTGGAAGCAAGCACCACTTCTCCCGAAGTTACAAAACCATTTTGCCGATTTTCTGACCTTTACATGTCTAGACTTTGAAGCTCCTTAGGTTATTTTGGTGAAGTTAAGTTTTTTCTTTATTTTTTCTTTCTAAGTAAAATACTGATGTGATTGTTAAGTTTTGGTATCCTCAAAAAAGAAAAGACTCCATGATATAAAGGTATCTACTCCATTAACCAAAAAACACTTTCTTATTATTTCACTTTTATAGTAATTTATAATGTCATTTTTGTTTTCTATCAATGGTAAGAAACTCTAGTTCAACCACTCCGTCAGGTACGTTTGTTTGTTTTCTTTTCTGATTAAAGAAGTATGTTGAATTAATATATTTTCAACGTGTAGACTCGATTACATGATTGATTCCAAATGTACATATCACATCATCCAGTAGTGAATTAGCCATGTGAGGACACTAAGGCCCTCTTTGGTAATCGGCTAAACAGTAACTATTCATATTCTTGTGTTCTCTAAAACAGGGGAAAAAAAAAGAACAAAAATCCATTTAGTAAAGTTTTTGTTCTCGGAAGTAGATTTGGAACATAATCAAAATATAGAAAAAAAAAAATTGTTTCTTTGTTCCTAATAATAACATCAGGATGGTAACCATTTTATTCTTGAGAAAAAAATTTTTTAATATAAATGATTTTTCTTGATTCTATTTCCCTAGACGAGTTTCTGAGCATTTAAAGGTGTTTGATAACTATCCAAAATTTTTATTTTCGGGATAGAAATGTATTTTGTGTAATCTCAAATTCTTTTATAAAGTAGAATTTCTTTTAATTTTTAATAATATTATTATTATTTTTATCTTTTTATCTTTTTTCTTTTCCATCCCTCTTCTTCTTCTTCCTAGCCGGTTGCCAACCACGACAATGGCTAGCGACCGATCGAGCTAGGTCCGGTGAGCTCACCGGAGCCTCATCAGGTCAAGGCGAGCCATGGCGAGGCCGAGTCTTGTAGGAAGGCCCGGCGAGGCCGAGCCTCACCGGTGGCCGGGCGAGCTCGCCGGCCACTAACAAGGCTTGACCTCGCCCAATCGGTTGGTCTCATGCCGATTGGGCGAGGTCAAGTCTCGTCGGACCTCACCTAGCTGGTCGCCAACCATCACCATGGTCAATGACCAACAATGATAAAGAAGAAGAGAGAATGAAAGAAAAGTAAAAAAGAAGAAAAGAAAAGAAAAAAAAAAAATTTGGTTGATTTTGGAATTTATTCAAGGGAACAAGAAGTAACTTTTTTCTACTTCTTGATTCTATTCCAAACTTGTTTCCAATAACAAAAAACGGATTTTTTTTAGGAGAACAAAAAATTTCCGAAAAAAATTTACCAAATAGATTTTTTTTTTTTTTTTTTTTTTTTTTTTTTTTTGTTCCGAGAGAACAAAATAATAGAATCAGGCACTAAAGTCTTTTCCTTTTTTTCCTCTTCTTTTTTCTTTTCTTTTTTCTTTTTCTTTTCTTTTTTTTCCTTCTTTTTCCTCTTGTTGGTCACTAGCCTCGACCATGGCTAGTGATCGGCCAAGCAAAGTGCCGACAACCTCACCGAAGCATCGTCCATCCCAAGTGTTGACACCTAAATTTTGCCGTTTTACTTAAAACTTAATCGCATACAAAATTAGGAATTCATCACTAAAAAAAAAAAAAAATCGGATTAGGCTAGGCCCAATCCTTTCCAATTCTCTTCTCCTCTGCATCTTTTGTCGCTTGGGCCCAAGCCCAGCCCCTCTTTTTCCTTTCCTTCCCTAGCCCAACCTTGTTCTCTTTCTTCTCTCTCTCTCTCCCTCACGCTCTCTGCAAAAAGAAGAAAAAAAAGCAAAGTACGAGCCAGAAGAGACGGGGATGGCAAGGGAGCAAAGGGGGCAGCGGATCACGTAGCATGATCCCAGGTTGGAGTCAAACCAGCAAGGTAGCTGGCGGTGGCAGGGGGCCATGCGCGCTTGTTGGCCGAGCATAAAACAGGAGAGAACCGAAGGGGGCAAGGGGAGAGCTCGACAGAGGAGAAACGGAGAGGAGGGAGAGAAAGAGCGGAAACAAGAGGAGAAAAGGAGCAAGCTGGTGGAGGAGCGAAGGAGCCGAGAGCCCATGAGATGCCATACCACCGCCAGTGAGCCGCCCAGCCGACGCCGATCGCCACCGTCTCCCTCGGAACCCAGGTTGGCATTCTTTCGAACACCTGGTGCGCAATTCTTGAGTCGAGCTGGCGAAGCTTGTTCCATCCATTTCGGGCGAGCTCCGGCCTCCGTAGGTCTCTGGCTAGGTCGTTGTTTGTTGCTGGTCATTTGCTAAAGATCTTCGGCCTACCTCAAGTCCCGGCTGGGTCGGAAACCTCGCGCTCCGCGAGCGCCCTTCACCCGTTCAACAAAATGTTTCAAAGAGATCTAGTTTTTGTTCTTTTGTTTTTCGCTAAAACCGAGCGTTCATGGGTTGTCTCGTTCTGTTGAGGCAACGCCCAGACGCGTCCTTGGCCACACGATGGCAGGCAACATCACTCATCATGGCCGCCTCCGTCACGGTGAGGCTACTATGAGCGTGTCGAGGGGGAGGACCGCAAAGGAAAATCCCCTGGGATGCCTCGCCACCGCCAAGAGCTGCTCGACCGATGCCCTTCCTCCCCGCCTAGCCGAGGCGGGCGGCCACGCCTTGGCTGGAAGGCTGCCTAGGCCACCCGCCGCCATGGTTTCCCCGGTCGCAACCAAGTGGTCGCGGACCAGGAGCCGCGGGCTGAGCTGGGCCGGATTACAAATCCAACCCGCTTAGCCTTTTTTTGTTTTGTTTTTTTTAGGATTTGGGCCTGTTGCAAGGAGCCTTTTTTAGTAGGGGTTGGGCCCTCTGGTTGGGGCCCAACCCTCAACTGGACACAGGCCCGACCGAGGCTGGTCGGGCCTAGCCCATTTGGGCGGGCGACCGGCCCGCCCCCAGCCGAACCGAACCCGACCGAACCCAACCCACGCTAATTGAGCCGAACCCCAACCCAGCCAAATTCGCCTTTTAAAAAAAAATAATTTAAAATAATTTAAAATATATATTTTAAAAAATTTTAAAAATTTTTTAAAAAAATCCAAAATCCAAAAATTGTAGGGTTTGATTAGGAATTGCTATGTCTTGCATTCTTAGTGTGATTAGGACTTTATTTGCTCATATATTTATTATATCGTATGTTTAATTTGTATATCTAATTATGTTTAATTGCATGTGTTTAATTTTTATTGTAATTAGGATCTTGATAGTTATGATTGTTATTTTAACGATTGCGCACCCGCATAATCACCTCACATGTTAGTAGATATATGTAATCAATCCAAATTGCCTAACAAAAATATTTTTCTTTTAAAATGAACAAGATTAGGTACCGAAATGACACTAATTGATCAATTAGTGTAATTAAGCCCCCCGACCTTAAATTCTCTGGTTGCATAGAAAGCGAGGTATGCTTCCATACCTCACTTGGTTTCTAACCAATCCTAATAGGCTAGTAGCAACTTCTTATTACAAAAATCTTTAAAAATACCCCAAATGTCACGCGAGGTATGAGCTTGGGAGAGCCCGCGCCTAATCATGGGCCTTAGGTCCATCCTTTAGACAATACCTTTAAACCCGTTCCCTCCCCCCAAGGGTTAGGTTGCAACACCAAGGGAAGCCTAGCCTGCCCTCAACAAAGCCAAGTCTTGTCGGCTTGAGACTCTCCAAGTGAGGCTAAGCTCGCCCAACCACGGCGAGATTGAGCCTCGCCAACCCTCGTCTGCCCAATCATTGACCATGGCCAAGGTCAGCAACAAGCTAAAGGAAGAAGAAGAAGAAGAAGAAATAGAAAAGGAAAAAAAAGAGAAATGTAATAAATTTATTTAAAAATTAAAAGAAATTCTAAATAACGAAAGAATTTGAGGTTGTACTAAAAGTATTTTTATTCCACTAATAGAAATTTTAGAGGTTATCAAATATTTTTAAATGCTCATAAACCTGTCTAAGGAATAAAAGTAGAAAAAATTATTTCTGAATAGAAATTATTCTCAAGAACATAATGATTACTGAACATACCCTATGTGTTGTGAATGCCTAGTCCACTTCTCAAACATTTTGGTAGGCCATTGCCCAAGAGAGGCCAACTCCATTGATGATTGGATCACTAAAGACCACAAGAAAAATTTACCATCAACGTGATTGGGTCTCTTAAACCCCCCTCCCCCTCCCCCTCCCCCACGCCCAGTGGGATCTTTTGTGTACCCAAACCCAATTATTTGGCCCCTCTAATTTCCTAATTGAATCCAATAAAAACTTATTTTGACCAAAAAAAAAAATCTCTGAATAGGAAAATTCCCAAGAAATCATATCAGCTATTTTCAGAAAGAACATTAATCCACAAGAAATCATTTTCAATAGTTCACATCTAAAAGGGAAAAAAATTAACATGATAAAGTGGAAAACAATGTTAATTTTAATTTCATGAATTCTATTTATCAAATTTGTATTCTTCATATGCTACCTTTATGTTCCAAAGCCATCTTCCGTCAACCGCACGTCTCGTTTGGCAAGAGATTCATGTTCATGGCACCCGTTCGAGTCCCATCAACGACTATTTGGTTTGACTTACTGGTGGATGATAAAGTTTGATCTTTCTCCCAACCAATTTTGAAAAGCGTCCGCTCTGATGCAAGAAAAGGTTTTGGGGACCATTTTGTTTATCATATTATTTTACAAAAAAAAAAATAAAAGAGAAAACGTATGGCAAAAAAAAACATAGAATCCGGTTCAATCAACGGTGATCATATTCAAATCTAGCCCTTTCTTCTCTCTTCCCTTTTGATTTAGAGTATTTGAATTTCTCTAGAATACACATATTAAGTCAACTTTGAATCTAAGTGAATGAAAAATATATACATTAAAACCATATCACCAAAATTTTCATGAAGTTGGCATGTTAAACATACTTCGACAATACCATTAAGCAGGTTGCGTGGTTAAAAAGCAATTCTTATTAGTGAGTGCCCATAAATCAAGAGTGACATATGCGAGATAAATTTTCTTATCAAAAAAAAGAAATGCAAGACATGCCATTTAGTAGGAATTTACATGAAACACATAATATCCTAAACGAATTTAGAAGTACAATTTCCAAGTCAAACTGATTATCCAAAAATAAATCGAACGGAAATCATCCTGCATTTGGAAGCAATGCAGAGGAAGTTGGACCAGAGGATTCCATAGAAGAGGTAGTGAATGTGGACACTTCATTGCTGCTGGTCGTGGTTTTATGGGAGGAAACAGTCGATGCTGTAGAGAATGTCGAGAGAGGTGCCAGATATGGAGGGACTAGAGGTGCTAGATATGTAGGGACTGGCAATTTCAATGGGAGAACGGGTAGCGGGGCGTTAAAGTTGAGAACATTTAACACTTCTCTTGTGGAGGGACGGGCAGTGTGGTCCGGATGAGCGCACCACAGTCCTACAACCATTAAGCATTCTAGTTGTTTTTCGACAAAATCAGTACCAAGTTTCGAGTC
Organism: Eucalyptus virginea; assembly: GCA_014182375.1. Lineage (NCBI taxonomy): Eukaryota > Viridiplantae > Streptophyta > Magnoliopsida > Myrtales > Myrtaceae > Eucalyptus > Eucalyptus virginea. Next base: position 7,241,769 of record CM024517.1, on the reverse strand, counting down.
TGCTGCATCAAGTAGCCTCCCAATCCCATAAAGCTCCCAAACCCAATCCACCAACTGATCCTGGCCTTCGTTGGCCCTTAGCTCAATAACCTTTCTTCCGCAAGCTATTTCTAGTAGGACAACTCCAAAACTATAGACATCCGATTCCTTACTTGCCTTGCCCGTATAAATGAATTCAGGAGCCATGTAGCCCATGGTTCCGGCCAACACCGTCGTTTGTAACCCCTTGGCATGGTCAACTAGCCTAGCCAAACCAAAGTCCCCTAATTTAGCATTGAAATCAGAATCGAGCATGATATTACTAGACTTTATATCCCGATGCACAACACATTGTTCCCATTCTTCATGGAGGTAAAGTAATGCTGAGGCTATGCCTAGCACGATATTGTATCGCTTCTCCCATGGCAAGAAAGATCGTTCTTTGAATAGATGAGAATCAAGGCTACCATTAGACATGAACTCATAAATAAGGAGGAGTTCCTTTTTCTCATGACACCACCCAATGAGTTGGACTAAGTTTCTATGTCGGAGACGGCTTATGGTCTTCACTTCGGTGGCATATTCCTTTATCCCTTGTCTTGACCCTGGATTAATCTTCTTGATTGCAACATTAATACTCATGCTAGTCAAGTAACCTTCATACACTCTTCCAAAGCCTCCTTCCCCAAGTAACCGCTCAATTGCAAAATTGTCAGTCGCCGCAACCAAGTCCTTGTAGGTGAATTTCCTGGGGCCCGACACTTGCTCGAATTCTTCATCGATCGCTGGATCCTCTTCTTCTCCACTCATGTCAGTTCTCTTGCTCTTCGAATGGTGACGAAACCAAATAAAGGCTAGAACGAGAATGAGCAAAATGAAAGAACATGACCCTAAGATAGACCATAGCCATGACTTACTCTTTGTTCCAGCCACTTGCACATTAGAGCTGAATTCCCAAGCCTCAATAGTGTGCAACTCGAAAAGCGAACCTGTGGTAGCTGAGAAACCAAAAGTCACCCACTCCGGCAAATACTTTGTCATGTTGAATATATTGTAGATGGCAGAGGAATTTATGTTGGTTCCCGTGGCATCAGCATCTATCATGAGAACGCTCAAGTTCTGCGTGCTAGAATTGTAGGCTATCGTAGCATTGATCCGCCCACCGTTCATGATTTTATCCATGAACCAATCAACGCAGCTTGAGACTATGGAAGTGAGATTATTCAAGTCTATACCGACATGTGCAACTTTTGAACAATTTGGATCCACGACATTGAAATTGGGAGCGTTATTGCGAAAAGTGTCGAACTCAACTGCTACAAACGAAGTAGAAGAGTTGGAAGGATCTCGGTTCGGATCTACAAGAGCAAGGAAGCGTCCCTCCGAGTTAACTGGGAGTTGAGACCCTCTGGGGACCAAAAAAAAGGTCAATCCATCGGCGAAACTTGACTCTCCTAGCGAATTGATGGCGAAGGTGAACCGGGTGGTGAAATCCGCCACATTCCCGGTCGCCTTGTCCCAAAGGCGCATCGGCTCGTGGTACGTGGCCCATCCCACACTTGCAGAGAGGATCTTGTCTCGATTGGCCTCCGTAATTTGGATGAAGCCGCTCGAATCATATGTCGCATTGCCTTGGCGTTGAAGGATACTATCGTTGAAAATCTGGAAGCTGAAATCGATGCCCTGTGACGATGCTGAAGCAGTGAAGGCAACGGCCAAAGAGAGAACAAAGACCAGGAGAGATTGAAGCTCTCTGGTCTTGAAACTCATGATAGCTGCTGAGCTGCGAAGTTCCATGGCGGTTGAGGTTTCTAGGTTGCTCTTGAAAAGGGGGACTTGGCAAAGCTTTTTTGGACTTAGGACAACTTGCTTCCCCGATGACTAATTTCTAGACTTAAAATACAAAAAAGGAACACGGTGTATAAAAAGAAAAAGAATTATCGCAAGAATTGATATAATCTAAAGGAGTCATGTCAATAATAGAGGGCATTTCATAATTAATAAATTGAGAGAAATTTCGATTGCGAAGCAATGGCTACACACGCCACCAACGAGAAAAATCAATCCCGTCCAAATATGTCTGACTTCCTTTGGGTCATTAAACATGAGTTCTAGAGGATATTAAATCAAAATGCTACACTTTTTTTGTTCCTCCGAAATGTCAAGACTTATTGAGTTTAAATTGGTTTATAAGACTAATGTCTCAAGTTGCTAGTCACACTTGAATATAACTGGCTTGTGTGAAGAGTCGCTCATAATTGGACACATCTCTTATAAGTGCATTATGTAAACCATAGTTAAGAAGTCTAGAGCTGCTCAATTATCAAACAAAGTCATTGATTTGGCAATTGTCAAACGTGAGATGATTGTGAATTTCGGAAAATGGGATCGAAAACTGTTTGTTATAGTAGATGTTATATAATACAGAGAAAAACACGGGTTCATTGTACTTAAACAACAAGGCAAAAAGATTAGGTTTAGGAGACTGTTTGGCCTTTTATTATTCGGTCAAAAACGACGGCCCTTGCAAGACCGCCAGTTGTCCCGGGGCTTTGTCAATTGACAATCTAAACATGACTTGCGTCTGATGCAACAAATGGGTCGATCGTGTCCCTCCATTTGGGTGCGGAGATGTGGAATTTTGTCAAAAGAAGATAACCTCGTTCCACGTAGAAGATAGGAATAAGGACATCAAAAATCTTAAAATTTTGAGTAAAATTTTTAAAAAGTATAATGAATCTCTAAAACTTATCATGAAAGTGTAATCAATTTCTAAACTTTCAAAAAGTGTAATCAATAAAAGGATTTAATTAGATTAATTTAACAAATATTATGACTTGATTGCACTTTTTAATCCCAAATTTTCATTAATTCTCATCCATCGAATCTTTATTCTTCATATGCTACCTTTATGTTCCAAAGCCATCTTCCATCAACTGTACATGTCTAGTTTGTCAAGAGACTCATGTTCACGGCACCCATTTGAGCCCCCACTAAGGACTACTCGGTTTGACCAACTAGTGGCTGATAAAGTTTGATCAATACTACTTTTCTCCCAACCGACTTTGAAAGTGTCCACTGAGATGCGAGGAAGGGTTTTGGGACCATTTTGTTTATCATATTATTTTTAAAAAAAATAGAAAACGTATAACAAAAAAATAATATATAAAATAGTCTTTGCAATCAAGGATGAATAACTTTCCATATATATATTCGAATCTGTCCAATCAAGGGTGTTTTATTTCTGTCCCTTTTTTTCTCTTTTCTTTTGATTTAGAGAAATTGAAACTCTCTCAAACACATCAATTAAGTCAACTTTGAATCTAAGTGAAAAAATTTCACATTAAAATCATATCATCAAAATTTTCATTAACTTGGCATATTAAACACATTACAACAAAATCTTCTAGTAGGTTCCATGATTAAAAAGCACTTCACAACGGTGAGTGCCTATTAATCGAGAGTTACATATTTAAGATAAATTTTCTTATCACAAAAAAGAAAAAGAAATACAAGACATGCCTTTTATTAGGAATTAACATGAAACACATGATATCCGAAACAATTTTCAAAGTACAATGCCCTAGTAAAATATACTGAAAGTAGGAAATCAACCTGCATTTGCGAGCAATGCGGAGGAAGCTGAACGAGAGGATTGCATAGAAGAGGTACTGAATGTGGACACCTCGGTGCTGCTAGTCGTGGTTTTATTGGAGGAAACAATCGATTCTGTAGAGAACGTGGGTAGAGGTGCTAGATATGTGGGGACCGGCAATTTCAACGGGAGAACAGGCGGCAAGGCGTTAAAGTTGACAACATTTGACGCATCTCTTATGGAAGGGCGGGCTGTGTGGTCTGGATGAGCGCACCACAGGCCTACAACCATCAAGCATTCTAGTTGCTTTTCAACGAAATCGGTACCAAGTTTCGAGTCTGCAGCATCAAGTAGCCTCCCTGTCCCATAAAGCTCCCAAACCCAATCCACTAGCCGAACCTGACCTTCGTTAGCCCTTGGCTCGATAACTTTTCTTCCACATGCTATTTCTAATAGGACGACTCCAAAGCTATAGACATCCGATTCCTTACTTGCCTTGCCTGTATAAACACATTCAGGAGCCATATAGCCCATGGTTCCAGCCAACACCGTTGTTTGTAACCCTTTGGCATGGTCAACTAGCCTAGCCAAACCAAAGTCCCCTAATTTAGCATTGAAATCGGAATCGAGCATGATATTGCTGGACTTTATATCCCGGTGCACAACACATTGTTCCCATTCTTCATGGAGGTAAAGTAATGCTGAGGCTATGCCTTGTGCAATTTTGTACCTTTTCTCCCATGGCAAGAAAGTTCGTTCTTTGAATAGATGAAAATCGAGGCTCCCATTAAACATGAACTCATAGATGAGGAGGAGTTCCTTTTTCTCATGACACCATCCGATGAGTTGGACTAAGTTTCTATGTCGGAGCCGGCTTATGGTCTTCACTTCAGAGGCATACTCCTTTATCCCTTGTCTTGACCCAGGGTTAATCTTCTTGATTGCGACATTAGCATTCACGCTGGTCAGGTAACCTTCATACACTCTCCCAAAGCCCCCTTCTCCAAGCAACCGTTCAATTGCAAAATTTTCGGTTGCCACCACCAAGTCCTTGTAGGGGATTTTTTTGGGCCCCAACCCTTGCTCGAATTCTTCTTCAATCGCTGGATCATCTTCTTCTCCACTCATGTAAGCTCTCTTTCTCTTCGAACGCTGACGAAACCAAATAAAGGCTAGAACGAGAATGAGCAAAATGAAAGAACATGACCCTAAGATAGACCATAGCCATGACTTACTCTTTGTTCCAGCCACTTGCACATTAGAGCTGAATTCCCAAGCCTCAATAGTGTGCAACTCGAAAACCAAACCTGTGGTAGCTGAGAAACCAAAAGTCACCCACTCCGGCAAATACTTTGTCATGTTGACTATATTGTAGATGGCAGAGGAATTTATGTTGGCTCCCGTGGCATCAGCATCTATCATGAGAACGCTCAAGTTCTGCGTGCTAGAATTGTAGGCTATCGTAGCATTGATCCGCCCGCCGTTCATGATTTTATCCATGAACCAATCAACGCAGCTTGAGACTATGGAAGTGAGATTATTCAAGTCTATACCGACATGTGCAACTTTTGAACAATTTGGATCCACGACATTGAAATTGGGATCGTTATTGTGAAAAGTATCAAACTCAACTGCTACAAACGAAGTAGAAGAATTGGAAGGATCTCGGTTCCGATCTACAAGAGCAAGGAATTGTCCCGACGAGTTAACTGGGAGTTGAGACCCTCTGGGGACAAAAAAGAAGGTCAATCCATCGGCGAAACTTGACGATTTTATGGAATTGATGGCGAAGGTGAATTGGGTGGTGAAATCCGCCACATTCCCGGTCGCCTTGTCCCAAAGGCGCATTGGCTTGTGGTACGTGGCCCATCCCACACTTCCAGAGAGGACCTTGTCTCGATTGGCCTGTGTAATTTGGATGAAGCTGCTCGAATCATATGTCGCATCGCCTTGCCGTTGAAGGATACTATCGTTGAAAATCTGGAAGCTGAAATCGATGCCCTGTGACGATGCTGAAGCCGTGAAGGCAACGGCCAAAGAGAGAACCAAGACCAGGAGAGATTGAAGCTTTCTGGTCTTGAAACTCATGATATCTGCTGAGCTGCGAAGTTCCATCCTCATTGAGGTTTCAAGACTGCTCTTGAATTCAGGGACTCAGCACAGCTTTTTTGTGCTTTGATCAAGGCTTTTTGGTTCTTGAACAACTTGCGATCAATCTCGGAACGGTTCAATGCTAACGAAACGGAGAGAGTCAACACGCGCTATCTTGACGACTAGTCTCTAGACTTAAAGGGTATAAAAAGAAAAATAATCATCACGAGTATTAATATAATCTAAAGGAGTCAAGTCAACAAATGTGGAGAGGGTATTTCATAATCAATGAATTAGGAGAAATTTTGATTCCGAAGCAATGGCTGCGACGAGAAAAATCAATCCCATTGAAAAATCGTCGACTCTCTTTATTGGTCAATAAACGTGGGTTCTAGAGGATAGTCTTTAATTTTATTTTATTTTTAAAAGGGCTAGACTTTTTTTGTTTGCTATGAAATGTTAGACCTACCATGTCTAATTTATAGAATTGGCTTATAAGAGAAATGTGTCAAAGCTAATATTCATTCTTGAATATAGCAGACTTGTGTAAAGAGTCACTCTTCCAACAAATCACTTAAAGTGCATTTTGTATATCATATTTAAGAAGTCTAGACTGCTCTAATATCAAATAGAGTCATCGATTATGTTTGTGTTAAATGTAAGTTGATTATGAATTTTAGAAAATGGGATTGAAAAATAGTAAATATCAAATGAAGCAAAGAAAAACACTAGCTCATTGTACTTAAACAACATGACAAAAAAGTTGGGTTTAGGAGACTTTTTAGCCTTTAATTATTCTGTCAAAACGCGGCCCTTGCAAGACCGCTAGTTGCCGCGGGGTTTCGTCAGTTGACCATCTCAACATGACTGACGTTTGACGCAACAAATGGGTAGATTTTGTCCCTCCATTTGGAAGTGGAGATGGGGAATTTTGTCAAAAGAAGAAAACCTCATTTCACGTAGAAGATAGGAATAAAACACTGAAAGTCTTAAACTTATAAAATTTATCACGAAAATATAATTGAGTAAAACTTTTAAAAAACATAATCAAATCCTAAAATTTGTCATGAAAATGTAATCAAGTTCTAAACTTTCAAAAAGTGTAATTAATAAAAGGGTTTGATTTGATCAATTTAATAACTACTAGAATTTGATTGCATTTTTGAAAGTTTTAAGATTTGATTGTAATTTCATAATAAGTTTTAGAACTTGATTTACTTTTTAAAAATTATAAATTTCAATTACACTTTTATAACAACTTTTAAGACTTTCCGATACATTTATCCTTATAGGATAATAGGCTACAAACATAAAAATGTCGAAGGGAAACTCTGCATGAAAATGCTTCTCTCTCTCTCATTGGAGATAATAGGCCACAAACAATGTTCTAAATGAAAACCACTCCAAAGAAGAAAATCTTGAGAAAGAATTGTATGATAGTGAAGAAAAAGGCTTTTCCTTGGCTATAAATATTGTTCAACACTTTCGATAATTGAGAAGACAATATCTCCATAAAGAAGGTGAAACTAAGAAATAATAGTAATTGAAAGTGATCGAAAAGAAAAGTTACTGCATATCTTATAAATTGAACCAACATCAATCTATACCATTAATTCTGGGAGTCTTCCCATCCTAAGGTCCACCTGATCAACTATTCACGTGAATTTGATCAACATACGCCTATAGATCTTTCAATGTATTTTCGGAAAGGAGGCCAAAGGAGACAAATGGCACTTGAAAGGCTATAAATAAAAGGAGGAGACTACTGGGTCATAGTCTTCAGTGCTTTATTGCGCAACCCAAAAGATGAAAAAGAAAAATAGCTCCCCACAAATGAGCCCAGTAAATTCAAGAAATCTATCAGGTGATCTTTTTCATCCGCCTAGGGTTAGAAAAAGGGAGCTTTGCATCCTATATGATTAAATTCTTTGGAAAGTAACAAATTGCATGAAAAACGGGTAAAAAAAAAGGAAGGGAAGCTTACCAATACCTTAAACTTACCATTTCTTTTTAAAAATTGCAAACCATAGTTAGATTAATTATCAACTATTATTCTATTAAGTTGCCGACTAACTTTGCGTTACTAATTTTTATATGAGTTAGTTATCAATTTTTATTAATGAATAAGAGTTAGTAACTGAAAACTAGTTGTTAACTTGACGAAAATTGGTAAGCCACTCTAATTAAGTTTAGTAATTTCATAAGAGTTAGTAAATCTGAAGTTCTAAAAGTTATGCAAACAAAGGTTGGTAAGTCAGTGCAAAGTTGGTAATCTACAAACTCTTAATAACAAGTTATAATTTCATAAAAAGGTGGGTAAATTATCATAAGATACCTGTAAAGAAAGTCATCTGTCATTTTTATAATATTCCTGCATTGCTTCCGAACGGTTATTGAAATTCACAAGAACAGAAAAGAAATTCATATTTTTACTATGAAAAAGAAGAATTCTATAGGATTATTGTAATCAAATGTCTTTTACCAAATCCAAATTTCTTTTATCTTCAAAGTCTCGTTTCTAACATCATTATAATAATCAATTTCATAACATTCAGCCCTTTTGTGTTTTCGAGCGAACTCAATTGGTGCAAGTTTTCATTTCACCCATAAATCTTCTTTGGTCAGCTTCTGAAATACTACCTTTTTGGGTAAATTTCACAGCAGCCCCAACACGGCGAATAAAAGTCAGATGAAAGCGGTGTAAATGAAAGGGAAAGCTCCATTTATCCGCCGAAAGTGGAGGCGGCGTGCAGCAACGGCGGCCATGGAGGGATAAAATGGCTGGTGGCAGCAGGCGAGAGGAGGAAAGATGAGAATTAAGTAATGATTTTTTTTTTTTTTTTTTGGATTAGGTCTGAGATTGAAAACCGCCGACGTGTTAGATGAGAACGGAAAAAGTGTATAATAAACTGACAAATGGATAAAATGATGAATAAGAGAATTAGAAAATTTTATTTTTTTCTGTAAAATTTTACGAAATATTAACAATATAAAACTGATAAATAAACTCGTTGCCTTGTTTTATTAATGTTTTTGACTTTTTTTTTTTTTTCTGGGAACTGAAGCTAAGTAGTATACACCACGAACTTGATCGAGTAATTGTAGAACTTTCTAATGATTTATTAGAGTAGAATCCTTGCTGTCAGTGTCGTTAATCTTGTCGTCAATTCCAAAGAAAAAACAACTCTCAATAATGGATATGCCTTTTTTAAGTGCTTCTCCGCTAAAAAACCAAAAAAGTTGCTTATCGACAAAATCCACCATTTATAGTGTGCTTTTAATTCCAGTTAACATTCTTAAGTTTCTCCAAAATTCAATAACAAGCACTATCTGGGCAGTCTTTGAAATATCTCTTCTAAATCAAGATAGGAATCGCTAACATCCCTTGACAAGAGAATTTCATGGTTCAAAGAACATGATGTTCAAGTATTGATAGCTTATGGCATTTCTATTATTAGAGATAATTAGGAGTTCATATCTCTCAAAATTGTGCATTAATCTCTATTGATTGTACATATTTTTATCAATCCAAATTGATTACCCACTTTAGATAATCATTAATAAAGCCTATAAATAAGCTGATAGAGAGAGAGAGAGAGAGAGAGAGAAATATACGAAATCACACTGAAAAATAAATCATTGAAATAAAATAAAAAAATCCTATTTATCTCTAATAGCTATTATTCTCCATTATCTTATCTCAGACCATTCATCTTGCTGCTTCAGCATCTTCTGAAGGGAGGGAATCTTGCTCGTTTCACAACAACAAAAGGATCTCCATCTAGTTCCTGCGTCCAACTCAACAAAAGTGATAGGAGGTTCATTATCAGCGTTAACCAAGCCACGTATGATCAGCACTTGCACCTTGGGGTGTAAACACGGAAAATCCTAAAACTTGCATAATAAATGCAATGGGGCAAACCAAGGCTTTCGATTTGCAGCAAGAGAACAACAATTTTACAGAAGTTCGACTAAGACCGAGAGTTCAGGCAATGAACGGGCACAATATATTTCCAACCCTAAATCTGTTTAAAGTTCTTCACCTATGAATTGCATTGAGTTTTAACTTTGATGAAGCATGAAAGGACAATATAAGCAATAGTCGATTTTGCAGGGAAAACTCTAATTAGACTTATTCCTGAAGATCAAATGGAAGTTTAAACATGAAGAGTTAATACTAAGGTACACATGAAGGAATTTATATGAAACAGATAATTATCCGAAACCAAATTTCAAGTGCAATTTACAAGTCAAACTAATTATCGAAAAATATACCGAAAGTAGGAATCCATCCTGCATTTGGGAGCAATGCAGAGGAAGCCGGATAAGAGGATCATACACAAGTCGTAAATGTGGACATTTTGGTGCTGCTGGTCGAGGTGGCACGGGATGAAATAATCGATGTTAGAGTGAATGCAGGTGGAGGCACCAGGTGTGCAAAGGACTGGCAATTCTGATGGGAGAACAGGTGGCGGTGCATTAAAGTTAAGAACATTTAACGCTTCTCTTATGGGAGGACGGGCAATGTGGTCCGGATGAGCGCACCACAGCCCTTAAACATCAAGCACTCCAATTGATTTTCATTGAAATTGGTACCAAGTTTAGAGTCTGCCACGTCAAGTAGCCTTCCAGTCCCACACAGCTGCCAAACTCAGTCCACCAGTCGGACTTGGCCTACCTCAATCCTTGGCTCGAGGACCTTTCTTCCACAAGCTATCTTTAATAGGATGACTTCGAAGTTATAGACATCCGATTCCTTACTTGCCTTGCCATATTCAAGAGCCAAATAGCCCCTAGTTCTAGCTAACACCATTGTTTGTAACTCTTCAGCATGGTCAACTAGCCTAGCCAAACCAAAGTCCCCTAATTTAGCATTGAAATCGGAATCATGATATTGCTAGATTTTATGTCCCGGTGCACGATGCATTGTTTGCACTCTTCATGGAGGTAAAGCAATGCCGAGGCTATGCCTTGCACAATTTTGTACCGCAACTCCCATGGCAAGAAGGTCTGTTCTTTAAATAGATGAGGATTGAGGCTACCATTAAATATCAACTCATTTTGAGGATGAATTCCTTTTTCTCATGATACCATCCAATGAGTTTGATCAAGTTTTTGTGCCAAAATTGGCTTATGATCTTCACTTCGGTAGCGAACTCCTTCACTCCTTGACTTGACCCTAGGTTAATCTTTTTGATTGTGACGTAAACATTTGAGTTGGTCAAGTAATCTTTGTAGACTCTACCAAACCCCCTTCTCCACGTAATTGTTTGATTGCCAGTTGCTGCAACCAAATCCTTGTAGGAGAATTTCTTGGGCCTCGACACTTGCTCAAATTCTTTTTCAATCGCTGGATCATTTTCTTCTCCATTCATGCAAGTTCTCTTTCTCTTGGAACGGTGACGAAAGTAAACAAAGGCTAGAACAAGAATGAGCAATATAAAAGAACCAAAGCCTAAGATAGCCCACAGCCATAACTTGCTCTTTTTTTCCGGCCATCACTTGCACATTAGAGCTGAGTTCCCATGCCTTAAGAGTGTGCAACTCAAAAAACATACCTGTGACAGCCGAGAAACCCAAAGTCACCCACTCCGGCAAATACTTCTGTCATGTTGACTATATCATAGATAGCGGAGGAATTTATGTCAGTACCCGTGGCGTCGGCATCTATCAGGTGACGCTCAAGTTCTGCGTTCTAGAATTGTACGTTATCATAAACATTGGTCCGCCCGCCACTCATGATTGTATCCTTGGACCAATCCATGCAGCTATATGCCGTGGAATTGAGATTTTCAAGTCTATACCGACATGTGCTACTAGGGAACATTTTGGGTCCACAACGGTGCTATCGCTCTTGTAGAAAGTGTCAAACTCAACGGCTACAAACTTTGTGGAAGGGTTGGAAGGGTCACGGCCTGGATGTAGAAGAGCCAGGGCGCCTCCCCCCGATTGGAACGGGATCTGAGACCCCTCAGGGACAAGAAAGAAGGCCAATCCGTCGGAAAACTTTGACTTTCCTAGCGAATCGATGGCGAAGGTGAAATGGGTGGTGAAATCTGCCACGTTCCCAGTCGCCTTATCCCAAAGGCGCATCGGCTCGCAGTACGTGGCCCACCCAATGCTCCCATTGGGGTGCTGCTCTTGATTGACCATGGTAAGTTGGATGAAGTCGCTCGAAATAGACGCATCGTTTTGGATTTGAATGCTATTACGGTCGAAAGTCTGGAAGCTGAAATCGATGCCCTGAGACGACGCTGAAGCCGTGAAGGCATTGGCTAGAGAGAGAACCAAGAAGAAAAGGGATTGAAGCCCTCTGCTCTTGAAACTCACGATATCTGAGCTGTGAAGTTCCATTCTAGGTTAGCTTTCTAGATTGCTTTTGAGATCAGGAAATTAGCACAGCTTCTTGGTGTTTGACATTGTTCCAATGACTTTTGGTTGCTGAAGAACTTGCGATCAACCTAATGACTTATGGCAAGAATTAATATAACCTAAAGGGATCGTGCTAAGAAATGTCGAGGGGCACTTCATGATTGATTAATAATCAATCTTCCCAGCAATGCTGACAATGATAACTTCCGCCATTTTTGTTCTCTCTACCTCTCTTTCTCTGCCTGTTTCAAGGCCAGATGAAGCCAAACACAAGATTAAGCCTAGATCAATAATAAAGTTTCCGAAATCGATGTTTGAGCTTGTGCTTCGATTGCCGACCAATTGAACTTCTTTTGTCTTTTTGCACTCGTTTGACTGTGGCAAACTTAAATAGATTGAGTTCTTTGCCGCACTCGGTGTCTTATCTCAGAAGACTACAACTATCAAACAAGCTCAAAATCGTATCAACCATCGCGAATATAAGCAAATTTCGAAAATTAGACACCTCAAAACATAAATAAAATGGCTTCTAGTTTGCAGTTTCTTTTACGATTGAAATGTGAAACAATTTTGTTTTCTTTTTTACCTTTCAAACTTGCTTTCATAATCCAACCTCTATTTTCTCTAGCCTCTTCTTATTAACTATTAAAAAATATCATAAATCGGTTTAAAAAGTCTAGAAGTCATTGATGATGCCGTGCGTGAAACGATGATTGCAAACTTTGGATTGTCGGATCCATAATTGCTTGTTATAGTAATATAGTGTGATGCAAAGAAAAACAACGGAGACTTCAACATTAGCCTTCTGTGATTCTCTCAAAAACAACTTCCATTGCAAGAGTCCGAACATGTCCCATGTTCCACTTTAAATACATTTTTACTGACGTAACCGCAATTCTTAAAATAAGTCCATCTCGAGCTAAGCCTATGATCGGGTGTACTGCCATTAGCGCAAGTGTATGGAGGGACTTGCATGATTATTATAAGGGAATAGATTGAATGAATCAAATACCAATTTAATCGTTCTACCGTATTGTTTTTTCGTATTGAACTGGTCATTCTTCCCCATTTCTTTAATTCATGCAGTTCGTTAAGAGCTGAACACATTTTTTGAGTTTTCTATTGTGTTCTACATTTCTACAGCATGACCATATAAATTCATAACTTTTACGATTAGTTGCACTTTACATATTCCCTTTAAGTAATTCAAGTATCTAAGCGAATACGAAATCTCAGCTGCTTTCCTTTTGATGGATAGTCTGCCTTAATTTCCCCCCATAAATTTGTACTTGTGTTGTTGTAGTTTGTTTTTCCCCCCAGACATGCCCTTCTTTCCTCTAACCTATTAACTTGGATGTGTGACTGTTGGCAAAGAAACTTGCAAGTTAGAAAAATTCCCACGTATGGAGAATATGGAGCTCCAAATCCAAACCGGTCGGCGGTCATGGCTGAGAAACCGAAGGTTACCCACTATATAGAAACTAGCTTCTCGAGTCAACGATGTAACAGAGAGTGGAAGCATGTCTTTCTGGACTGGAACGTCGAGATCCATCATGGGGACACTTAGATTTTGCGTGCTTGAGTCGCATGTTATCGTCGAATAGATGCATCCACCACTCCTGATTTCATCCTTGAACCAATCAGCACACAAATAACTGGCAGATGAGATGTTATTCAGGTCTATGTCAACATGTCCGTTTTGCAGATCCCAAAAATTTGGTAGAATTGTCGGAGAAGTATCAAATTCCACAGCCACAAATGCAATAAAAGAGTTAAAAGGGTCTCGACTTGCCCTCGCGAGAGCCAAATAGCCTCGACAAGTTGTCCAGGACTAGAAATTCAGTAGGAGCGAGGAAAAAGGCTAGCCAATTGGCACGTTCTCCGAAATTTTAGAACCTATAACGAGGTGAATTGGGTAATGAAATTGGCCACATTTCCATCGCCTCGTTCCAAAGGTGCAAGCGCTTGTGGTTAGTGGCTCGGACTGTGCTGGTAGTGAATCTCTATGGCTTTCGGGGAGTTGGATGCAGGAAGTGGATAGCGATGTGCCGCGTCCGAGCCGGACTCTTTTGTCGAAAGCGCACGAGCAAGATTCCTTCAGAAGATGCTGAAGCAGTGAGAGAAATGGTCTGTGACAAAACAATGAGGAAAAAAAGGCAATGGCATAAGCCCAGTATGTCTGAAAATCTTGTGCTTTGAGCTGTGAAGTTCCATCCTCGTGAGGAGTTTAGAACTCCTGTCTTGAATTATAAAAGACATTTCAAAGACTACCCAACTGCCGTGGGAACATCGAATTCGATAGAACGATTCTCAAGCCCAGCTCTAAATTCATCAATTGATCCTGCTCCATCATTATTCATTCAAGAAAAAACAACTTTCCGCCACAGCATGATTTAATGGGTCCAAACTTGAAGATGTTGATTCTACATGCTAGTTGTCAACTCACAAGACTATTGTTGATTTCATAGTTGTCAATCGACTTCCAAGAGTTGTTTTCTTTTGTTTAGTATAATCCCTCTATCAAAGAAGGTGCAATATCATTTGTAGGCAAACTAGACTTAAATTTGAATATACAAGGACCACCCATCCAGGATGGACTCTTCCAATATGCTGTTGGTCAAAACCATACTATTTGATTTGTAAGATTTTCCTAAAGCGAGTGAATTTCTTATTTCGATTCTTAATTCAAATTTCTTTGGTGGTGACCCCAAAAATCCCTTATCATTGCCTAGCAATTTTCCTTTAAGCCTTGATGATGAATTTCTCCAATCCCAAAATCTTCTATTCTTGGTTGGTCGTGTTCTTTTAAGTCTAAATGATAAACTCCATCTATCTCAATCTTTATTTTTGGCTGGTGGCGTGTAATTTATGCCTTAGTAGTGATCATCTTCTATCAAAATTCCTATTGTCACTCAAAATGCATCCCCATCACGCATCACCAATTAATAAAAAATAGCTCTATTATTAAATTTTGGAGAAACTCAAGAATCTCCAAAGGCATATCAAACATTGAGAGATTTTTGGGAATTGACAGCAGGATCCACGATGCTGAGAAGAAGCTGATGTTAATCTTTGAGCAAGTGACAAGACCCAAGAAGTTTTCCTACAGTAAGTCTGTCCCGGCGACCGATAGTTTTGCGGATGCGCAGTTGCTCGAGAAAGAGGGATAAGGAAGAGTATACAAAGGCTACATGACCAGTGCTAATCCTTATGCTGCTATCAAGAATATTACTCCGGAACCTCGACAGGGAAAGAAAGTGTACGTGATGGAAGTGAAAACCAACGGTCGACTAGGACATCGGAAACTTTGTACGACTCATTAGGCGGATCGCAAGAAAAGGAAGTTCTTATCTACGGTTCGTGTCCTGTAGCTTAGACTCTCATCTGTTCATGGAGAGATCAAGCTTTATGAGATGGCGAAAGAGGTACTGAGAATTGCAAGAGGGATGGTCTCGGCAATTGCTATACATCCATGAAGAATGCAGATAGCACACTGTTCATAGGGAAATAAAGTCTCCCAACATCACGCTCGATCAGGGGATTCAATGCGACATTGTAGGACTTTGGCTTGGCCAGACTTGTCAACCAAGCCAAAGGGTCGCAGACGAATACTAGCTGGAACCTTTGGCAATATGGCTCCCCATTGCGTCTATATGGATAAGGCAAGTGAGGAATCAGATGTGTATAATTTCAACATCATTCTCCTCGAAATAACGTGTGTAGGAAAAGCTGTAGAGCCGTCGTGATGGAAGGCTAAGTCCAGCTCGTGGAGTGCGTTTGTAGCGGGAAGCTACTAAATGTGGTGGATTCGAAAGTTGACCGGGGATTTTGTCGAGAAGTGAGGAGGGCGCTTTACCAGCTACTCTCCCAACGAAATTGCCGGTCCGAACACATCTTCGCTCGTCCGTCAGACATTTTCCGGCTACAGGAATCCTGTAGCACCTAAACAAGTAGTGAACAAGTTGGTCATCCTCAAAGAAATTTTCCATCTCATCTTTCCATCACATTTCCTTTGAACGAGGGTAAATTTCATCCATGGTCACTTAAATTTAGTGGAATTTACAAAATTTCAATCACCCAGAGCAGAACTTCCAAATTCTTGACTAAAAAAAAAAAAAATCAAGTGAGTTCTTACACTCGAATTGCATAATGTACTTTCTATTTACCATTTCAAGATTTTGTCTCTAGGCCATTATATGTTGGGATCATTTCTTACATCGACCATCTTCCATGCTAGCCATTGATCTGTTAGATGTAAGCCGTTGATAGGTCGGTTGTAGAATTGGCAAGTAAGTATTCGAAAAGAAAAAAACACATTATCCAATGATTAATCGATTATGATTAGTATAATGAAAATCTCAAATGGGTATACTCACAACAAATTTATCTCAAATAAATTGTTTAACCTTGAAAAATCCCAAATTGGTATATTTGTGACAAATTTATTCTAAACTAATATTTTGACCTCCAAAAATTCTAAATTGGTATAATTGTAACAAATTTACTCTCCGTTAATTTTCATTAATTAGATAAATATCATGAAAATCACAAGTCGATACACCTATGACAAACAAAAAGTAAAACCCTAAACCGATACACCACGTATCATCTTATTTAGCAATTTGATTGTAAAATTTAACCGAACTAATGGAGGGTAAATTTGTCACAAGTGTACTAATTTTTGTTTCTGGTGATCAACAAGTTAGTTTAAGATAAATTCATCATGGGCGTACTAGTTTGAGATTTTTCATAATATTAACCCAACTAATTACTGCTTGTGAAAAACTTTCTACCCAACGGTTTTTGTACCACAAAATCACATACAGTTGCACATATATATCAGGCTTAGATAGCTAGCCAATTACCGGCCCAATTTCATGTGAGTCCTTTTATTAATTTGGGCTCATTCTGGCCCATTTACATGCATATATAGACTTTTAGGCTTATTTAATTTTTTGGGTCAATTTAAGTTTCTTTCTAGTAATTATGTAAAAAGATGAGACTCCATAAAAGTAAACTTAGCTACAGCTAGTCCACTAAACAAAAATCAAAAAAGAAAAAAATTATTATTTCATTTTTATAATAATCTTTTATGCCGCATTGTTTCCTGTATTTAATTGTACTAAAGAAAATTATCTCAGTATATATTTAATGCCAATTTTTATTAAATCCATTATTACAATTATATAATTGATACTTTTGTCGTGTGTATGAGCTCAGTTTTGTAATTAACTTTAAATATATACATCATCCATTTAATAATGAATTAGTATGAAAGAATTATGCCGATAGCCGACTTAATAATAATAATACATGAAATATAAGATCAGTTTATAAGATCCGTATTAGTACATCTACAATTATTTACCTTTTCACTTTTTTGGAGGAAAGACACTGCTATCTCGCCGCAAAGGTGTGCCATGGCATGAGCTGACTAATCAATTGTAATCCTTATATTTTCTTCTTTTTAATAATTAAAGCGACTAAATAACAATCACTAAAAGACAAAAA
The DNA here is from genome assembly GCA_014182375.1 of Eucalyptus virginea. Lineage (NCBI taxonomy): Eukaryota > Viridiplantae > Streptophyta > Magnoliopsida > Myrtales > Myrtaceae > Eucalyptus > Eucalyptus virginea. The sequence goes on along the minus strand of CM024517.1, from coordinate 7,224,221 downwards.
TTCTGTTTAGCTGCTCTTTCTCAAGATCAGAGATCTGCACTACCCCACATGCTCATAAATAATAATAATGATAATGATGATAACTAGAGATCGATGCGCTTATCGAGACTGTTGTTCCTTTGGAACTAGACACCGAGGTGTTTTTCCAATTAATTGAATGATGCCCTCCACCCTCTAATTTTCAATAAAATAACTAAGTTTAATGGGCTAAATCATTAGTTTTGATTGGCATGCGAATAATTAATATACGTGACTGTTCAATGATTTGTGCACTTTTTTAGTGGATCGATGCTTTTATGCTAATTAACATGAGCATAAGCAGCAGCCCCCCCAAAAAAAAGTGGAAAGAAGAAGAAAATGAAAAGAAGCAAATTCAGATAAAAAAATTGAAAAAAGAAACCCAAGTTAAAAGCCCAGTGGAAATTAGCTATATTTCGAGGTTGCTCCACAAGAGTAACATGAATAATCTACGGTAAATAAAAAAAATATTTTCTACCAATGATGTAACATGTATTTACATGAATACTCAATCACTAAATTTCAGTTATACACGCACATGGTAAGATCTTAGTACTAAAAGAATAAGAAATGTTAAAGCATAATTCATTAAATTTGAATGCGAACATTGTAATTAATCCTAACTTAATTTTTTTCGAAATTTCATATAAAAGATTTATGCAAAAATATAGCTATTTAGAGATCCGAGAGAGAGAGAGAGAGAGAACAATTCAACCCTAAACCATGCCTCGTGAAGACCTCATCTCCTTTTTCACCTAGAAGCTTTTAATAAGTGAACATTCGACAACTCAAAAGTGTCACCTATTCTCAACCACCCCTGTGAAGTACAGTTCTCACATTTATGAACCTTTCTATCTGAAGGCGTTCTTCACATTGCCACCAATTCTTCACGTTCATCAGGCGTTGTGGAGTTATTAGGGTTGCTCGATTGTAGCTATGTGGTATTCCATGATCCAGAACGATTTCGAGTCTCGAGAGTACATGTAGTCGATGCTTGATGTATAGCAATTATCATTCGACCAAGCAAACTTAAACATTCCAACTTTATAAATGCTTAATCAATGATGACTAATGTGTAGTGGTTATCGAGAAATGTTTTTTATTCTCTCCTTAGGGGCATCTATTTTTGTCGGAAAGGGGGAGAGGTCAAACCGAATCTCAGGTTGATGTAGATGGATGACCAACATAACTATTGTCAAGGAAGACACTTAACTTGTCTCTTTTTCTTCTTACCCCTCATGTGAGCCTTCCACCTAATGTCACAATCATGGTCATGATATAAGTAACCTATCATTCTCTATTGGATTGGTACAGTTTTCAGTCTTGAGTCATTAATTATTTGCCAAATTGGTAATGAACGAGATGCTATTTACTATAACTTCCTCACAATAACTTTAACTATGGAAAATGAGTACCACAGCTTTTACAAAGTGTCTGACGAACAATTCACAATTACAATACTTTCAAAGTTACAGTATTTTATAATAGTTTTTAAGAAACTATCTCACCAATTTTAGAAGTGCTGTAACTTTAATATACATACTACCAAACACAAAAATTATAGCACTTCACAAGTTAATACTAAACAAATTTGAAGCCATCACTAGTGCTAATAAGGTTTTGAAGGTTCCTAACTAAATTCTTCTTTTCAATTGATTGGATTTAGTCATATTTTTTTTTTGCGATTAGTCATAATCATTAACGGATAAAAAGATCGCCTCCGATTGGACCCATCATAGGATCCTTGGCGATATGACCAAAAAAAGAAATATAGGATCCTTGCCACAGGTTCTATTTGTGCTCAGTTCCCGTCGACGTATTGACTCCTCCAGCGGAGGAAAATGAAAAATTAATTCAGGTTGGCAGAGCATATTATACATGAAAGGCCAATCCATCACCTGCCAAATCCGCCAGACAGAATATTTCGTGTGTTTTCATGGTTGGCTCTTTCGTGTCGACTTTGTCTTGAGCCTGACCTTCAGCAAAGAGGAGAAAAATATTGTACTCTAATTCATAAAACTAGTAATTTCTTTCTCTAGTCGAATTGACCAACTTAGCAATAATCTCTTTTTTTTTTCCTGATAGTTAAGCAGATTCCGTTGTACCGAGTCTTAGAAAATCATATTGATCTAATTATGATATTAGGGCTTATAATCTCATCTTAGTGTGTAAGTCTTCAATTCACATCAATTCGATACACATATGAAGTTTTTGACATGGATCTATGTCTTGGTTTTCTCGTTTTAGTCTATAGTAGCGCACCTTAATGTATATACCATCTAGGCAATGTTTAATATGAGCATCAAATTATAAGATATGTTAAAATTCATGCTCATATTTTAAATTTCGGGAGAAAATGAATGCAAGCTAATGTTTTAAATGATATCAAAATTATGGATATCAAGTTTAATTTTCTTAAGTCTCGTTCACCCGTTTCAGAAATTTCCCTTACATTATGACAAATTGGACTTCAACAAAGGAAGACTTTCTCCCTTCACATTGGATTAGTAGGTGATTTTGTAAGAAAACTACGCTCTAACAAATTTGAGTCACATCAATGAATATTCGGTTGGACTTACTAGTGATTAAAAAAAATTGATTAATACAACTTCAATCTTGACCAGATTTGAAAAGGGTCCACTGAGATTCGATGACGTGTTTATTGGGGACCATTTTATTTATATATTATTTTGCTAGCAGTATTGTCCAATTAAGGGGCAAATCGACGTTTAGCCAAAAAAAAAAAAAAAAAAAAAGGATAAAAAATGTATATGCCAAAACAAAATATAAAATCCAAAGGGTCCCATTTTATTTTAATGAAGCCTCTGCATTTAGATAGAAAGAGATAAATCAGTGACGCTTTTAAGTCAACTTTCAAGTCTAAGTGAAAATAAATAAAAGAAAATAAAAGAAAATAAAGTATACCTTAAAACCATCTCATCAAAATTATCATGAACTTGGCGTTCAAGCATATCGGGACAATATCTATTAATAGGTTAGGTGCTAGAAAGGACACGTCATGATTGCGAGTTTTTATTGCTTGAGAACTTACCTCTTTGAGATATATTTCTTATCATGAAAAATAAATGTAAGATAGTATCTTTTAATAAAGTGCAAAAATAAATATAGAGTTGCTGTAATTATCAAATCTTTAGAAATCGATGAAGTTTAAAACTTGCAGCTTACGCATACTTTCACACCAATGCCATTTGTTTGCTAAGCACTATGTCAATCTCGAGGGTTTATCAAAATTCACAATTTATTTTGAGGTTTTTCAGGATTATATGAGATATTTCAATTCGACCATTCTCATGTGTGCACAAATCAATCGATGTATAATTGTTCACGTTAGGTTCTTAGAGTAATTTATACAATTCATGAAGAAAACTATTTTGTTAATGCATGCCTCAAAGCAATTATCGTGTAGTCAATCTAGAAAATTTTATAGTTTTTAATACGTTTGTCCACAATGCATGCAAAATTAATGCTATAAAAGATCTAATTATTTTAAAATCAAATATATTTAGGCAACATTTGGCTTATTTTTGGGGAAATACAAAGGGCTTTAAGTCAAAATGGAACAAATTTTGTTTGTTAAGTTGTAATTTAAAAGTCTATTATATGGCAATTTTTGGTTAAATAATATTTGGAAAAATTCTTCTTGCAAATGACTTTTTCTATTTTTTTATTTAGAACAAAGAATGAAAAAAAAACTCAAGCTCTTTATTGGCTCTAGCGAGAGGTTGGGGCTACTAGTGAGCCAAATCTAACTTAGGTGGTCATCTAAGGTTGCATGACCTGAAGCGGCCCTTAACAAACCCAACAAAGGCCATTTGGGGTCATGCGACCATTGCCCTTGGGCAATGCAACCCAAGCGGCCCTCATTGGGGTCACAAAGGGTTGCAAGTTGCACAACCCCAAGTAGCCCTTTGCAAAGGTTGTGCAACCCCACACAATCCTTGCTTGGATTTGAGGATCGTTGGCAACCATCAACGATTGTCGATTGACCTTGCATAGGAGCTTTGCCAACAATCCATATGGAGAAGATGAACAATTGTTATGAGATCTAAATTTGAAAAAAGGAAAAATTAGTAAAAGTAGTTTTAGAAGGAAAAAGTGTTATTGACCCTAAGAAATGGGCTTCCAAAAATGCTGAAAATATCTTATTTTGAGCTTTCAACTTTACTAATATTAGCATTTCATGAAACGGGTTCCAAAAAAATGTCACCAAACACCTCAAGTTTTCTTCATACCTTTCGAAAAGCCGAACAAAATGCAGCCTTCACGAGTCATTCCTTATATAGAAAAAAAAAAAAACTCTCATAAATTTAAAAAAAAAAAAAAAAAAAAAAAAAAAAAAACAGCCTTTGCATTATCCTAAGGGAACTGACTAATAAAACAAAAAACAAAACTCTTAAACAATGGAGAGAGTCTAGATTCTCGCGGTGGTCCGAGAAGCAGGCGACCGGCGCCGGCGGTGGTAATTAAGATAAGCGAAGTGGGGGCAGGGGGGGCATCTTTTGACGTCGAGAAATGATTCGGACGGCCTAAAGAAGAGGGGGCGCGCACGTGACTCGACATCGATAGTCGGGTCCGAAGGTCCTGCTGCTGAGGTGGGACTGAGTAGACACTTCCCTTTTACAAAACACCTAGAAACGAACGAGGAAAGTCCCGTGAATTTACTGCGATTAATTTCATCCGGAACCATCATTATTCCCCAATGAATATGATAACTGGGTTTAATCAAAGATTTTTGTGATTTTTTCAATTGATGCGACGGAATGAGAAAGAAATTGCGATATCAATTTTATAGGAAAGAGTAAGCTTTTTAAATATTTGGTCCATTTAGGCAAGACGAAAATAAAAAAATTAAAAAAGAATCATGAGAGATTTGAATTACCTAGTTTCTATTGAATTGTGTCATGAAAAACTCAACTTGCAATATGTGTTGGCAAATGATGTGCATGTGTCGCGGGATTTCTTGATAGGAGTTCGGGATTGAAATCCTTCAAAAGTTTTTCACTTTCTTTATGGTAGAGATTCATTTGGATTACATTGCATTTTCTTCTCCGGGTGCATTCAATGTAAATAGATTTTTATAACAAAGATGTTTCTCATATAATCTCATTAAACATAACCAGTGAAATCACATATGTCAATGCTTATGGAACAATAAGCTTTTCGAGCATTGAGGGAGGCAATATGGATTGCCATCAACATCACAAATTTTAAAATTCTTATATTTTTTTCCCAATTTATTTTGACCTCCAACACCCGTCATCAATAGTACTGTTGGCCCCTATACTAATCTTCTATAGCTAGACTCAAGACCCTAGTCGCCGAACATTGATCCCAATCGTAGACCCAAGACTCTAATAAGGGACTTGAATTTGGGCGGTGCGACACTAGATTCAAAATCCCAATAATTAGAATTGTCGCTCTTTGATCAAAAACCCTCCCTAACTTTGCACGTGATTTAAAGACTGGAGCCTAATTTGTAACGATCCGGCTAGAATTGGCTTAGCTTGGACCCATACCAACTGTTGCAGGGCTCCCCCGGGGACCCTAGGGGGTAGCGGCTGGACCGTTTTTCGATAATTAACCCCTGAAAAATCGATTTCGAGCTCATTCAAAAGGACTGTCCGGAAGCAAACAATGAAAGACATTTCCTAGTGCCCAGTTCGGGCACATGCCATCATCCTGAAATAAATACGTCAGTCCAAAAAAACGGCAACTTTTGTTTCTATTTTCCTTTTTTTTTAATTTCTATTTTTTTCTTTTTATTTTCTTGCAAGAAAAACACCTAGCGCAAACTGGAAAAAGAGCACACCCTTTTGGTCCCCCCCACCCCCATGCTGACGTCACCATCGACTTTCAAATCATTTGCTTTTTTCAAACCCTCTGGACAGATTGAACAGTCAAAACTTTTTTCAAATTTCTCGAGAAAAGATGGAAAAAAAACAGAAACCCCAGGAAAAATCCAAAAAATACGGAAATAATGACCCGAACCGAATTTATATTGTCGGGAAAAAAAGGGAAAAAAATAGAAAGAAAGAAAAAAGCGCACTGCAAAAAATACGAAACGAACGGGACAGCACCGCCCGCACAGTCGTCGTCTTGTCCGAGAGGGAGAGAGTTGCAACGGATCTCACTCCACTCCAGTCCAGTCCCACCTCAAGCTCTCTCTCTCTCCTCTCCCTTCTCTCTCTTTCTCTCTCTAGAACAGAGGCTGTCCCTCTCCCTCCCCTCTCTCTCTCTCTCTCTCTCTATCTCTCTCTCTCTCTCTTCATAACTCTCGGGCCATACTGCGTTGTTGGGTCCGAGCGGATTCGTGGGGTTGACAGCGAAGCGTCGTGAAGTTCATGTGAAGTTCGCGATCGGGGGGTTGGTTTCGGATTTTGGCCTTTTCGTGATTCGCCTCGGGTGATTCGAGTGCGTTCGGTCTCTTTCCCTCGTCCCCTTTTAGCGCTGTCAGCGATTGCTGCATTGCTTCCTTCGCATTTCCACCCTCGGGTTCTCCCTTCCTTCCTTCCTTCCTTTCTTCTGCCCGTTTTGGGTTCTTCTCCTTCTCCGGCGGCGGATGTAGTCGGTTGGATCTCTTCTAGGGTTTCGGAAGCGCCGAGGGGTCGGAGCGGAGCGAGTTTGGCTTTCCGGGTGTTCGCCGTTTTGCACGTGGGAGGAGAAAAGGAGGCCGGGCTGTCGAGTGCGCGTGTTGAGCTCGGGTACCCAGAAGGCGAAATGGCCCGAGAAGCATTAAAGCTCCTGTCTTTATGGGGATTGAGCCTGTGACTTGGAGAGGGTAGCCGTTATCCATGCGAAGAGCTTGGCGAATTTCAGCGGAATCTGGAAGGAGTTGGGGGCTCTGACTAAGGAAAAAGAGAGAGACTTTAAGGAAATGAGAGTCTCGTTTGTCATGGGGAGAGGGTGAGGTTGACGAATTTCGGCTTCGTTTCCGGGGAGGTTTTGTGATGGTTTGAGCAGAACTCTCGACGTTCCTGCAGGATCCGGCCACGAAAATTCGAACTTCCGAGAATGCGATACCCGGTGATTCGTTTCCTTATCGACGGAGATACTCTGCCTCGGGGGCGGCATTGATGTTCTTAAGATGACTAGGGCCGTCCGGAATAGGATCCTTAAGGATGTGAATGGTGACATAAGCGACCATCTTCGGAACCACATCCATTTGACTAATTGCATTCATCTGAAGAACCATATGCACAAGCACAGCCCCATGTTGGCTGACAGGTCTTTGATGAGAGATCTCAACCTCCTTCAGAGGTCGCGATCTCTCAGGGACCCATCTGCTAGTCCTCCCTCGTGGCATTCTCCTTCCGTGGCCGACCTCCTCGCCAGGCATGGTGGGAACGATATCATTCAGGAAGGAAGAAGGTCGGTTGGCATTGAGCGGCCGCGGCAAGGAAGGAGGTTCTCAGGAAGCTCGCCACAGTTTGCCGGTCTGACAACATCAAGAGTTGATCCTGGAGAGGATAATGAAGGTGATGATGTGGCGCCGGAAGTTAGTGAGCAGAGTAGCAAGAGCGAATTGCGTGACTCTAGAAGAATTAGGAGGGAACACATTCGGAATAGCAGTAAAGAGGATTTCATTGGAGGGAATGAGGATCCTATCCTGGGTATGGAGGGAAATGAGTCTCTTCGAGAGATTTTTTCCGGAAAATCTGATTCTAGAGAAAGGAAGTACAGGGAAAAGGGAAAACGTGTTCAAGATTCTCAAGTCAGGACCCTATCCGAGCAGTTGAATGATGTTCGGATAGATAGTGATGATTTGGCATCTTCTAACATTCATCCTCAAGGAAGAAGTTCAAGAATGGAGAAATTTAGCGGGGAACCTGAAAATGGCGCTCGCAAATACGGTAGCACTTCTAATAGGGTGAAAAGGCGCAAGTTCCGTGGGGCTAAAAGAAGTCGTGCTGCGGTAGCTTCCAGAGATACTGTAGTTCATAATGAAATGTCTGTGGCTTCAAATTCTCTAGCTCATGATTCTGCCCGCCCAACGCGTCACATGGAGGAGGAAGAAGAAGATTATAGGGGGCAAAACGTCACCAGAGCTCCTAGGAATGGGTGTGGGATCCCGTGGAACTGGTCAAGAATACATGACAGAGGCAGAACATTTCTTGACAAGGCAGGAAGGAGCTTGTCTTGTGGCTTGTCAGATAAGAAAGGGAGTCCAGCTTCTCGGAGGAGAGGTCTTGCTAACATTCCGGTGGATTTGGACAGTGCAAGCTCATCCACAAAATACGATGGGGAAGCATTGCCTCTACTCGTTGGGTCGCAGGACAGCACTGAAAATGTTGATAGGGGGCATGATTATTCTGGAGAGTTAGGCATTTTTGCTGATCATCTGCTGAAGCATGATGTGGATTCTGACCTTGCTTCTGAAGCTAGATCAGGCAACCGAAGCAGGCCAAGACGAAGGCAGCAGCATCGGCACCAAAGTCTGACCCAAAAGTACATGCCTCAAGCTTTCAGAGATCTTGTTGGACAGAATCTGGTGGTGCAAGCTCTCTCTAATGCTGTCAGTAGACGAAAGATTGGGTTACTCTATGTGTTTTACGGACCTCATGGCACTGGAAAAACCTCTTGTGCTCGCATATTTGCTAGAGCTTTGAATTGCCAATCCTCAGAGCATCAAAAACCTTGTGGGTATTGCAGTTCCTGTATTGCTCATGATATGGGAAAAAGTCGGAATATAAGGGAAGTTGGTCCTGTTAGTAATTTTGATTTTGAGAGCATTATGGATCTCCTTGACAGCATGATTGTGTCAAAGCTGCCTTCAGCATACAGAGTGTTCATTTTTGATGACTGTGATACTCTTTCTTCTGATTGCTGGAGTGCTATATCAAAGGTCATTGATCGGGCACCCAGGCGGCTGGTGTTCATTCTTGTCTGTTCAAGTCTTGATGTTTTACCTCATGTGGTAATATCTAGGTGCCAGAAATTCTTTTTCCCAAAGATTAAAGATGCTGATATCATATATACTCTACGATGGATCTCATCAAAAGAGGATTTACAAATTGATGTTGATGCTCTGAAGCTTATTGCATCACGTTCAGATGGTTCACTAAGGGATGCACTGATGACTCTAGAGCAGTTAAGTTTGCTTGGGCAGAGAATCTCTGTTGCGCTTGTTCAGGAACTGGTGAGCTACTTCTTTTCTGCAGTTGATAAAAAATGTTGTTGAAATTCCATACCGTTCACTGCTTAACATAAATTAACTCTGTCCCTTTCTGTATGAATATTCTTTCTTCTTCTACATGATGCCTTAATTAGTGATCAATGTGAGCATTATGATTCATTAAGGTTTCTAGAGGTTTAAATTGTAAACCCTGTGTTTATATGTGCATTTAGATAAGTTGGCACTGTTCCCACAACTTCTACTTGATATTAGATCTGGAGGTCCAATGTTGTGTTTTAATCTCTTTAGCCCTGCTCCTTTGCCTCCCCATTTTAGATCACTTTTAACACTTAATTTTAGGCCAAATCTCAGCTTATGTGTGAGAGGAACTATTAGGGTGTTTAGATATTAAACCTTGCCTCCATCTAATAGTTTGATCTTTCAAATAAGTTTCTGTTGTCTCAATTCACAGTTTCCATGCCTTGTTCATCTATGGATCATGCCCTCAAATTTGTTTTCAGGATTTGGTAAACATTCTATGCATGACCTTCCCTTACTGTCAATTTACTGGTTATTCATGAATTGTTTTATCTATAAATCTCAGGTTGGGCTCATCTGTGATGAGAAATTGGTTGATCTTCTTGATTTGGCATTATCAGCAGACACAGTTAACACTGTCAAGAATTTGAGAGTGATAATGGAAACTGGTGTTGAACCCTTAGCCTTGATGTCACAGCTAGCTACAGTGATCACAGATGTACTGGCGGGGAGCTATGATTGGACAAAAGAAAGGCATAGAAGGAAGTTTTTTCGACGACAACCATGTGAGTTTGAATTTATCATCAGTGTTGTACACACTTGATCAACTTTGACATGTGGTGTTGCCTTTCTGCTTATTAACCAATTCATCCATTTGATTCTATACCACATGATTGAGGTGTTAATCCAAGTTCAACAGAGCTTTTAACTTCCATTTTGTTGGTCCACCTTTTAACTTCATCAGTTGTTCTGGTAATTAATATTGAGGTTCTAAAGGATGTTTGCTTATTCATGAAGCTGCTTTTTACATCACGCTGTATTTGGTCCACTTAAGCCAATTCACAATATTTTTATCGAGCTTCCCTTATATAATGCGACTTTATTACTTGGAGTATACAGGAGTATAAATGGTGTATCTTTCATTGAGGATGTTTATACATTAATTTGAGCACCGTATGCTTATACATGGTTCAGAAGTAGTTGTCTTAGTCCTTTTTTTGTTCCTGACAACAAAACTTATCGATTGCAGTAACCAAAGAAGACATGGAAAAACTACGCCAAGCTTTAAAAACTTTGTCTGAAGCTGAAAAACAGTTGAGGATGTCCAATGATAAATTGACGTGGCTAACTGCCGCATTATTGCAGCTGGCTCCTGATCAACAGTACCTGTTGCCTAATTCTTCTGCAGAGACAAGCTTTAATCACAGTCCTATGCCTGCGGACAATATAGGTTTTAGAGAGACAGTTGGGCAAGCTGGCGAACATGCTGTCATGCATACTAACAAGAGAGGCTTTTCTGCAAATGATAGAATGCAAAAGGCCAATATTGGAAGTTCCTCTAGAATTCATAACAGCAACGAAAGCAAGGGTTTTAAAGTAGACCTGGCTGGAAAAAGTAGGTTTGGCCTGGCTTCTCAGCATGCATCTTCACAAGCCGATGGTGTAAGCACAAGTGGCAGGCCTGTTATTGGCAAGACATATAAGAGTGTCCAAGACATATGGTTGGAAGTACTTGAGAGGATCCAAAGTGATAGCATAAAGGAGTTCCTATATCATGAAGGGAAGTTAGTTTCAGTCAGTTTTGGGGCAGGTACGTTCTTTTGCTAATTGCAATCAACAAGATATTCTATAGTGGACTCTGGGAAAGTTATGAATCATTGGGTTACTCTTAGTTGGCCACTATACTTTAATTTCTTTCGATTCAATCATTCTTTTTGAGTGGTTGTAGAAACTTGATTGAAAGACTTTGAGATCTATGTAGAGTGACCCATTTGAAAGATAACAGTCAGCAGTGGTAAGTCACCACATTGTTGAATGAGCATTGGTGTAATTTACTTCAAATACTTAATTGATCCTAGATTTTCCCTGTATAAATTTTGGAGCATGTTTAACACTGTAGAATCTGTTTTAGCCACTATAAGATGAAATGCGATTTGTATTTGGGCAGCCAATCTGGATAGGGTTAACAGCTGCTTCTTTAGTGCATATTTGTTTATTTATGTTACATTATAGTTGGACGTCCATTGAGGTGATTTTGTGGATATGAGTTAAAAGTCACACCATTTTGCTTTTCAGAAGTATATTACAAAGAAGTAATGATCTTAAGGACCTTTAACTTATACTTGTAATTTGAATTGTATGCTTATTCAACTTTGATTTGTAGACAAGCAGAATATGAGCATTTGGAGTTATCATACAAGTCATGAATCAGAATGTTTCTTGTTGTTCCAAATTTGGCAATATAAGTGAAAGGTGTTTCTATACTTAAGAACTGTGTATTATTGAATTTTGACTTCGCAAAATTCTAAAGAAAAGTGGAATATATGATCTTGACATTGATGCAAAATATGATTATAACATGTATGCAAAGAGAGGAATTGTTGTCTCACCTCAATTGACAATCAAAGATACGTGGGAAATACTCAAATTGAAAAGCACGAAACTTTAGTATCTCTAGTTTAAAGTACCCATTTGTTATAAATGAAGAAATCGTTGAGTTTTATTTTATCGAGGATACAATAAATTTCCTCACAAAGGATATTCCCATGCAGTAAAAGATTGAGATTCAAATTTCATAGCTAGAACTTCAGGCAGATTTGATCTTGTAAGAGAGCTATCACTCAGGAATTTGGCTAGACCTTTATTAATGCTGGAAATCTAGACATCGTATTGCCTTCATTTGAGAGGAGCACAGGTTCAAAACTTTACCAAAATGAGGATATATGGGTGACAAGGTGGTGATGAATAGACTAAGGGTGAGCTATTTCTTCAATCTATAAGTAAGTTTTAGTTGATGTACTTTCTTTTTAGCAAGTGGAGACCTGACATCCGGGATGGTAGAAGTGGTACCCATTTGTTATAAATGAAGGAATCGCTGAGGTTTATTTTATCAAGGATACAATAAATTTCCTCACAAAAAAATATTCCCATGCAGTATATGGATCATTTTCCAGTCTCTAGAGCAAAAGATTAAGATTCAAATGTCATACCTGGAACTCCAAACCGATTTCATCTTGTAAGAGAGGTATCACTCGGGAATTTGGCTAGACCTTTATCAAAGCTGGAAATCTAGAGATTGTATTGCCTTTATTCGAGAGGAGCATGGGCTCAAAATTTGTCAAAGATGAGAATATATGGGTGACAAGGTGTTGATGAATAGACTAAGGATGAGCTATTTCTTCAATCTTGAGTCTGTTTTAGTTGACATACTTTCTTTCTAGCAAGTGAAGATCTTACATCGGGGATGGTGCAAGTGGTCTTTGAGTGGAAATTTTATAATTCATAGTTACTTTTGGAAAAAGTGATGAGCATAAGGGAAGATGTCATCAAAGTATTGCCTTAATAAGGCAGCTAGAGCAAATTTATCCTGACATGACTTGGTTAATGAATCAGCTGAAGTGAGAATTTAGAATTAAAAAGGTGTGCCAAGGAGTTCCTATGGTATTTCACAAGAGGAGGTTTAGGGTGGTGGTGTATTTAATAGCCATCTGCTATCAAGGTTTTGATGGAAGTGGGAGAGGATCTAAGTGAACAGTGATATAGAAAATGAACTGTCTCATAAACATATTTGGGACCCATACTAGAAGATTTGAGAAAGAAATCATAAATGACTATGTAGGGATTGCTGGTGTGTGAGTCTTGAAGAAAATTGATGTAGATGAGTAAAAAATACTCAGAAGAAAGTAACAAGACATGTTTTATTGATTGATCAGTTGTCAAAGATGTATGCCACGGTGCAACTTGTTAGTACCCTGGACCGTAAGAGGAAGGAGTGAGGTTCTTATTTCACTGGCCTGTGAACCTGCACGAGTTACCATGGAGGGACTCACATGACTTGCAAGAAGAAGCACCATGATGTATCATGCCATGAGCTTAGATTTTTGCCATAGATGAAGCAAGAGCGCAAATTAGTCTAGGCTGGAAATGGGAGGATATTGCTGGTGTGTTAGAGACTTGAAGAAAATTGATATACATGAACAATAAATACTCACAAGAAAGTGACGAGACGATGATGTAGATACATACCTGAAGAAAACACGATTTGCTGATTGATCACTTGTCAAAGATGTAATCCATGGTGCAACTTTCTACTACTCTGGACCATAAGAGGAACAAGTGAGGTTCTTATTTTACTGGCCTGCAAACCAGCATGAGTTTGTCACTTGTTGTCTACACCATGGAGGGACTCACATGACATGCAAGAAGTGCTATAATCAATCATCATAAGCTTATATTGTTGCAATTGATGAAGCAACTATGCAAATTAGCCTAGGCTGGAATGGGGGAAATATTGAGGTATATGGATAGTGATCAAGGAGGCTTTATTGCAAAATGGTGATGCCCTATAATGACTAAGTTTCGCCGCAATGGGCCAATGAATAGTGAGGTTTTTGAGTAAACGTTCTACAAAGAGTCTAAAGGATGTTTAAAGGTGAGAAGAGAATAATATGAGCATTGGTCTTGGATAATTAAGATCATCATATGTGAAAAGGCAAATTGAAGTGATTATATCTTTTGTTAGGGGATAGAAATTCGAAACAGATCCTGGGCTTGAAAGAGAAATGTAGAATAGGACTGATCAAGACAGAAACAAAAGGAATCAGGTGACCTTATATTGTTCCTTTCAAGGGAAACTCAATGATGCAAGATTGAGAATAGTCCCCTATCTATGGAATAAGCTAGGTGGTTAACGCAGATTAGGTCGATATTGAGAAAGTATAAATGGCATAGATGATCATTTTATGAACCAGTTACCCCCAATGCAGGATTAATTGAGTTGAATAAATGTTTTCCATTTTTTTTTTTTTTTGAGTTTTTGGTCAAAAAATGTTTTCCAAATTGACACGAATCTCTTTTATGAATACTATAGATATGTTATCCTATCAAATTTTAAAGCTTGATTTTCTTTATGCCACATGGAAAGGTTGCTATGTTTTCGTCAGCAGATTTTACTTAGCTGATCGTTAACTTTCAACGTAAGGTTTGGTGTTTTGGTTCAAAATTTGTCATACATTCTAGGTTTTATCTTTGTTTTGGTGCATTTACATCCATACTTGCTGGATTCTCATGTGGCATTTTTTTTTAATATGTATAGTCTTTTCCTTCCAAGAGAGAAAGGCATCCATTAGCAGAATGTAGTCAAGGGCACAAAGGAAAATCTATGTTTTCTGCTTGTACTGCTAAGTCTAATTGTATTGCCTTTTAATGGCTCAATTTTGCAGCTCCAACTGTGCAATTGATGTTCAGTTCACATCAGACGAAAAATACAGCAGAGAAATTTGGGCGCCACATCTTGCAAGCATTTGAGTTTGCTCTTGCGTCACCGGTGACGATCGAAATTAGATGTGAGCCAAATAAAGGTACAGCAACTGAAGTTAATGCCCCTCTAAGCTTACCTGCACCTACGAACGGTTCATCTCAGATCAGAGACTCCACTGGCATCAGCGGTCAGCCCCATCTTGAAGTGGGTAAAAGTGAAATAGTTGAACTAGAAGCTTCCTCTAGGGGGCTTACGCAAAATGGGCATGTCAATAACAATGTGAAATTTGATCAAAGAGGCTTAGAAGTAGCTTCCCACGTGAATTCGCCACCTTCATTCCCAGAAAGAGTAAAATCTAGTGAAAGGAACCCAGGCCAGAGCATTGTGAGAGGCAAGGTATCCCTTGCACATGTGATACAGCAAGCTGAAGGATGCTCACAGCATAGTAGCTGGTCAAGACGCAAAGCAGTTTCCATCGCCGAAAAGCTTGAACAAGAGAATCTGTAAGTGTTGTGCTTCTTTTATGTTCAGTGAAAATCTACGTTTATCTTTTTCCCTGATTGAAGTTTGTTTCCAAATTACTCAGTTTCACTTGCTGAATTGGCAGTTGCCAGAATAGGATGTACATTGGAATTCTTTATTTGAAAAACAAGAAGAAATGAATTTGCCAAATAGGATGTACTTCTGTGTCCCAGTTGCCAAAATGGAATGTACGATAGATTTTTTGCTTTTTGCCAAAACTTTTTAGAACTAGATATTTAATGACCAGTTCGTTTCATATGCCCTTAGAGAAAATGCAGTTTCAAATGGCAATGTTGTGATTTGAGTTGTGTGTGGAACCATTTGATGAAATGTATAGTTTGGGGGTACAACGTCTGCAGCTATACTGTTGATATACTGTTGCTATATTGTTGATTGATGGGAAAGCATGATTTCTTGACATTGCAGGAGACTTGAACCGAGGTCTAGAAATTTGCTTTGCTGGAAAACATCTAGAGCAACTCGTAAAAAGGTAATGATTGATAGACTTGATTCTGTTTGTATTTCCTTTGATGGTGGGGTAATAAACATCAAATCTCTTCAGTATTTGTGATGCACATATTTAGTTCATTTTATTTATATCTTCAAGGATATGAAATTGTGACTGAGATGGCATTGGATAGTAGATAAATGGAAACTATCCCAACTCAACCGTCATTGAGTACCTTGTATTTTTAACGTTTATTGGGAATTTTAGTAGAAGGTAATGACATGGTTTAAAAGCAAATCCAAAAGCCTGGAACTGAAAATAGGCTAGTCAATTAATCAGATTCCAGACTGACCAAAAAAAATTAATCAGATTCCAGGCCTTCATGGGTTTGTTTGCCAGGAATCCTTCATGTTCGTCCCTACCCTCATAAACTTTATCTTTTTGTTATATTAAAATTCTTTTGGAAATCTTAGTACAAGCTTGTTCCCCTTTGTTGGTTCAAGTTTCCTGAATAAAGGCAACCTTGAATAATTGCAAAGCCAATTTCTTTACTACATTTCACAGTTTCTCAGGTAGTCTCTGCCCTTCATGGAATCAAAATCAGCACTTTTTTTGGTCAGGTCTTGGTTACAAATTTGGTATCCAACTCAATTAGTGAACTTGTCTGGATAACCATGGTTTGTTTTTGTTCATAGTTAGAGTTCCAACTTGTAGTTCTGGAGCTTCAGAAGGCCATCAATTTGCTCCACATGCAGTGGCTGTTTGTCTTTCACCAATTTTGCGTTGATTAAGGGTGCATTTGTTTGTGTTTCTATTCAAAAATTGTTCCAGGGAAACTATTTCTGTTCCGGGGAACAATTTTTGACTAGAAAGAGGCGTTTGGTAAACTTATTCCGGGAATAAAAAATGAATAGAAACACGTTTGGTAAATTTGTATTCTTTTTTGTTTCTTTTAATTTTTTAATATTTTTATTTTATTTTTCCTTTTTTTTTTTCTTTTTTCTTTTTTCTTTTTTTCTTCTTTTGGCCGGTCACCGGCCTCGGCCATGGCCGGCGACCAGCCGACGAGGGCCGGCGGCCTCGCCCAGCCACGGCGAGGCTCGCCGGATCTGGGCAAGCCCGAGCTTGACGAGCCTCGCCCCGCGCCGGCAAGGCTCGGCCTTGCCGGGGCTGGCGACCCTCCGGCGAGGTCGCTGGCCCTCGACGGCTGGTCGCCGGCCATGGCCGAGGCCGGCGACCGGCCAAAAAAAGGAAGAAAAGAAGAAGAAAAAAAGAGAAGAAAAGAAAGGAGAGAGAAAATTTGTTCTTCAAAAGTGTTTTTGGAACAAAAAAACAACTTTTTTTTTTTTTATTTCTGTTCCAATTTTGTTCTGGGAGCAAAAAAACAGATTTTGAACAAAAACTCAAACAAACGCGTTTCTGTTCTTTTTTTGTTCCCGGGAACAAAAAAACAGAAAATCTGTTCATGAACAAAAAAAAGAAACACAAACATGCAGGCCCTAAGCTTCCATTGTTAATGTACTCAAAATAGTGAGATTTATGCCAATAACAGATTTGAGCGGTGTAGAGGCATTAAAAACAGGAATACCAGTGACCTTTATCGAGATTATATTCTGCCTGTTTGAGCATAAACTCATTGGGATATGGTTTGTTGCAATTTGCTGTTTGTAATTGTGAGTTGTGTACATATGATTATTTCTCATAGAATTATGAACCGGCTATCTGTCTATGAGTATTAACTTCTTTATTGAGGGAATCTACATCTTTTCACTCCTGTTATGAACAAGACAATTAAGCGAGGGGATCGAGTTTCTAGAGTTACTAGTCTTGTCCATGGGCGGAACATGCTGCAAGTGCTTTAGTTTTGACTGAAGGTACACTAGCTTATTGTGTTACTTACTCATCTGTTGCATTTGCAGCTCTCTCGCTTGAAAATTAGAACGAGAAGGCCACACGCGCTGCTGAAGCTTGTTACCTGTGGGAGGTGTCTATCAAGTAAGTCTTCGAGATAATTGATTGGGAATGCTTGGGATGTAAAATTTGTAGCTGCCTTCAACTCATTAAAATCTACAAGAATTTTCTGCTAGTTTCAAAGTAGATTTTATTAGTCTGTCTGTTTAGATTGAATAATAAGGTGAGGTATATTGACTGGAAGTTGTAGGAATGGAAATTACTAGCTCAGTTCATTTTTAATGAATTTCATTAATTTCATCTTTTCCTTGCAAGTTTGCTTTTCAATTGTTTCTTTTCTACTTTCAATTCTTTCTTTTCTTTTATACCATTCTTACATGATTGGAGATAAAGGGGACATTTGCAGACGCGTATCATTAAGGTCACACAGAGATCAACTTGTTATTAAAATAAATGATAGTCCTTAAAGAGTGCAGTTATACCAATATGAGCTTTATCTCCAGATGAGCGGTTTATCATGTTGAATGTATGGCATTGATTATATAAATACTTTTGAGTAAAGATACACTTGAGATGGCTCCTGAATTTTTGCATAGATAGTTGGATGCCTGTACATTTTATTAAGTTCCAAAGGTTTTCTTCCCAGTCTGTCCTCATCTGCCAGAATGGAGAAAGAGAAATTAAGCAGCAGAAAATATAATAATGTCTAGAGTGTAAGTCACTACTCCAATCCTTGGAATGTAGAGATACGCTCAGATAGCATATTGTAAAATATTTACAGAGGCTTGCCAGAAAATCCTGGGAAACTTTTTTACAAAATTCGCCACTCAAAGCTCCGGTAGATAAGGACCACTTTGATGGTTAGTACCATTTACTTCGTAGTGTCTGATGGTGATGACACAGATCTAGTAAAGTACAAGGTGGTGCTGATACAACAGACCTAAGAATAAAGGTAGGTGCAACCTTGTCGCCGCTCGAAGCACCTTCTTATTTTTGGGATAGGGTTCTCAATTTGTAACTATGTTTCTTCTTCTTCATATAAGCCTTCTATGATGATCAAAATTGCATTTAAACCATATACCAATGTGGACACATTTGATCATTCATGCACAGTTGCGTGCTCAGTGTTTTGGAAGGGGGAAGGTAAATTGTTCAAAGGACAAGTTGAGATGGCTCAGGCTGTTTCATGGAAGTCAGTTGTTGATAGCTGTGTACGGAAAACACCACTAACCCATGATTTTGGTTTCCTCTAAGGTTATTATTAGTCAGATCTGTGGCTGTCTTTCATGCATTTTTCGTCTGAATTTGCGGTTGTATGATGCTATGTGGTGCTTAATAGGCCCTTCCTATAATTTTTCCAGTCTTATGTGATTTTGGTATATATGAACAGTAAGTGTAGACTAAACACACCATCATAAGTGTAGACTAAAGACACCATCTTGTATTCTGTCTTTGGTTTTGCTTGCACTTTGTTGTGGATCATTCTTGTGATCTGTTAGTTGATTGATGTTTGGAAGACAAATTGGACTTCTTCAATTATGAGTTATTCTGAGGAAAACATCACATGTACCATGGTTTCGATGTTGTTAACGCTGGTTTCCCTTCTCGTGGGCACAAAAATCTTCACTGGGTCACGTTCTGTTTTTCCCAAGCATTTGGTTTTCACTGTTTTCTGTGTGAACTTCTTAGTCTGCGAAGTGCTGACATTTAGAAGTAGAGGTGGTGACTGCTCATTCCATTGGTTAAGCACGGTACCTGCTACCAGCCTGACACAAGAATCAGTTTTTGGTCCCTTGTCATTGGTTTCATAAATCCGGACTTAATCCAGCCCTGTGGTTTATTGAATACGCATCTGAAAACAGGAGCAAAGTGGGGCAATAACCATGATTCTTTTCTGCTACATCTATGTAAAATTTCTTAGATGGTTACAGTTGGGAATTATATTCAGTCAAATGTCCTTCAATATCCTTTTCATCGAGGAAGCATTTCTCCTTGCCGCATTATCGTCTTCCAAACTTATGTGACGCATCTAGAGTCCATGTTTCTGGCCCCGACTTTGCGACTATCATCTCCTGTTCATAGGTTTGTGCATTCCAATGAAGGTTGGAGTGGCTTTGAAGACTAGCAAGGCAGTAGTCTTTTACATGACGTTAGCTGCCCTATTGTCAACTCGTTTGCTTTCGAAGTTGTGTGTAGCTGTGGGATACTAACTACTTCTGAAAGTAACATGCACGAATATTCACCTCACCAAAATAGTGAAGACTGGTACTTTCAGGCCTCGGGAGTGCCGAACCAATTTTCAAATAGTCCAAGGTCTTCCATTCATGTCTACATTATTGGCCAAGCTTTGTTCAATACAAAAGCATGTCTCTTTTTTTTCAGAATTTTTTTTTCTTAGAAATCTTGCTCTTGGTAAGCTTGCTATCCGTAACGAAACTTTGCAACAGCAACAGAGTGCTCCGTGTCCTCTCTTTTATAAATCCTCGTTGTCCTTGTTTCGGCGAGGACAGGAAAGACCTCCTAAAGAAACTTCAAGTGGTCGGATCTACCGAAACAGGGTGTGCAAACCCCATTTGGTTCATGTCCTTCAACAGGGTTCTTAATGTCGGTTCTTCGTTATTATGAAACAGAAGAAGAGTGATGTGATCACATGAGTAGAGCCCTGAGAGGCGTCCCAAAACAAGACAAGAACATATGTAGGTCATCACGGGGTTATAGAAGGAGCCGAAACCCACAACCATGTATGCTCATATGACCAACAGCAAGCGACAGGAACAAAATAGAAACTGCACGCAGCATGATCATCAATCCCCAGCCTTATCTCTTGGACCACTATTGTCTAGATGAGACCTACATGTGTTTTTGTCGCCCTCTTCCCTGACTCTGTTCAAACGGCCTATCATCAACATCACCCAGGGGGTTCTATCCACTTGTGGGACAATGTCCATTCTACTCTGCTACATCTGGTCTCTCTGTCCCTCAATGTCCATAGAAGCCTCCAACTGAATTGATCACCTGGAACTGTGTAGGGATTAGATTTCATTGCGGTGGTTGGATCTGGTGAGACCAATATATATTCTATGCCGATCGCAACCCGTGTGGAGCAGAGTTGTGTGAAGTGTGCTTGTTGATCGATTGGTCCACCCCATGAGGGGGGTCCTTAAAACTTGTAGAAATAGATAGGCTGGATTTTGTACTTAAGACTGCGGTTTGTAGCTACTGACGGTAGGGGTGAGTGGTTCCATCTGGAACTTATCCCAAAGAATCTAAAACCTACTTTACGTACTTCGGAACTTGCTCTGTCATAGGTTTTAGGGTCTATTTAGGTACCGACCAATTTCCTTCTTATATTTTCTTTTAGTTCAGCAAAACGAAAGTGAATACAACAATAAAAATTAAAGTTTCTCATTTGTCAATGGCAACAATCCATAAAAGATGAATACGTAAAATAAAATAAACAATAAAAAATTCAAAATACGTAACATAAAACCTTAATTATAGAACTTAAGTTCTCTGTCATTCATGAAACATTGGTCCAAATTCTAACTCTGAAACCTGTGAATGCTGAAAGATGTGCTTGAAAGTTGAGAGTCCTTTTCTTTAAGGTTGATGGGGCTTTTAACTCTGTGGAGAGCCCTCGATAATCTTGGATGAGGTTGGGGAGTTAGTTGATAAATCAGTCATCATGCTAAAGTGTAACTTAAGAGAACATTCTATGTTGAAGTATGATGTCTGTGAAGATGGTAGAGCATTTATGCTTCTAATTTCTGTACATATCAGTAGCTGGTTATATTGTACAAAAATTTTATAAAAGCAAGTGAAGTACTCAATTGAAATGGAGAAGAGGGGGCCTTGGGAGGTTCCCGACCCAGCTCGCGGTCCCTGGACCAGGAATTGGAGATTTCTGAAAATGTGGAACCATGAGCCAAATCAGTTCTCACCGGTCTAGTTCTTTGGTTCCCAATTCTACCCTAAAATCATGCTCACCCCTTATAGACGGAAGTTGATAGTCTATACAAGCTGTTTGTTGAACTCGTTAGATCTGAATGATAATGAGAAAATTTCTTCCATAATATATGAAAAGTCTACGAGAAAATCCCGTCTCAGTTTGCACTTCACATGAGATTCTAGAAAGAGTTCCCTTTCGAGAAAATGACCAATGTCCTGAACCATCAAATCTTCAAGGCCATTGGCTGACGGCCGACGAGTTCCGGAATGGCACCATGAGCCGACAATCCAAGCATAAGAGGCTACCTACGGCATGTTAAAACATGAATACTGAGTGAAATAATTCGATGGCAGCTACCGGAAAGGCGAAGAAAACTACGCAAAAGCAGCACCCATCTCAGCAAAACAAAGTTCCCCCTTTGCTCCACGACCATCAGCATGCAGCTAATCCGACGGCAACGTCATCCCAAATCCTCTCCCAAGAAAGTCAGCTCGTTCATGCAAAAGGCTGAAGACTAGGAAAGAGAGAGGGAGCCGGCCCTGAGGTCAGTCAACCGTTCATCAAAATCGAAACGCACACGTTGCCACCAGCGAGAACGCGCGAGAAAATCAAAGAAGGTGCGCGTCCTTCACGTACGTGGAAAAAGGGAAGACAAAGATTAAATTAACGTCCTGATGCGACGTGCCCTCTGCAACGGGCTACCGAAATTTCCAAAGAGGGGAGGGCAGGGATGGGGGAAGGGACGGGTTTGTCAACGGCGCGCCGTATGAACTCCAGGAATTTTGTGGCGAAAGCAGCTTAACCATCTTGACCGGGAAGCTCTCTGTTTAGTCACGCTTTGGGATCCCCGTGGTCGGTCGGTAAGCGTGCGTTGAGATGAGATTGAAACCGAAAGATGCTTTGCTGCCGGAAGGGGACCAGAAGGAAGGAGACGCACGACTTTCGTGGGAGGCAGGATGAGTTGATTTTCTTGTGGCATTTGTAAGATGAAAGGTGCTTTTCTTTGGGGGAGATTTTTTGGGTATATGTTACGCCCCCAAAAGTTGTTGACATGACATACCGCCCTAGGGGATACTACCATAAAAATTTTCAAATTTGTATCCCGTAATATATATGTTCCAAATCAATTTCAGGGACATCACGAAAGGGAGAAATTCGAATCAGACATCGTTAGGGATTACTGGAGACATGGTGGTGGGTCCTAAGGGTTTTGCTCACCGGCTGTCCAAACTAATTTCTACATCACATTACATCAATATGTATATGGCACATTTATCCTAAACTGATTTTCATCTCACAAATCATAAATGGGTGTCCATATCTAAATTTATCTCCTGTTCATCTTGTTAAAATACATATATGTGTCAACGCACGTGCATTTTTCATTTTTCATGATCAGTCTCCCATCTTGTAATCCGGATGGCATACTAGTGGAAGATAAAAATTGTCTACAAAATACTATTTTGAGGTTTTTCGTGAGAGAAAAAATAGTTTGGGTGAAATGTGCCATGAAGTACTGGTTTTGAAATTTTTGTTTGATGAAAATTAGGTTGGGGTAAACATGTCATGGGATATCAATTTGGATTTTACTGATATTTACACTTTTTGAAGATAGTATAGTATAAATTTATATCATATTTCAATGCAGAATTTTTTACCCTAAAGAGTTTTTATAAAATCAAAAAAAAAAAAAAAAAGAAAAACGAAATAGAGAGGAACCTGGGTGCGCCCCTTCTGTTTTATGAAATGTTGGTTAAAATTTTATTTTTATTCCGATCCAGAAGAGTAGGAAAAAAATAGATTCATTAAGTATCATTGATCTTCCATTACCTTCTGGATTTTAATCTCTAATTCATCTTTTCTTTTTGAGCTAATATTCTTGTTCGAATAATTCATCTCTGATTGACGAGAAGACTCCCCTATTATATGGTTTTTTATTCCTTAGCAATGTCTTGTCCGGTAATATAAAATTGTAACCTCAATTTTCAAAATAAAAATTACATTTCTCACCCATTACTTTGGTTTAATTACATTTCTACTCTTGTTGTAGAAGCTTTGATTCTTTCTAAGTGAGCTTTGACCACGCTACAAGGACAATTCTGGAAACGGGCTCATTCCTTCATATTATTTTTCTATTTTTATGTGCTTGGAAAAGCTCATTTTCAGATCCGTTTGATACAAAATCACCTTATGAAAATTTCCAAGGCATTATTACAATTAAAAAAAAATCCGAATGTCCCTTTTATCATGGGAAACACACTTCCGAGGATTATTTGTCCATATTGCCTTCTAACATAAATAGCTAGTTTACATTTATAATATTAAAAAGATTGGTGATCCTTTCAATTTAAGTGATATTTAATTTATCTTCTTGAAAGGGTGGCACATTGGTACAGGCAAATTGGACTGTTTAGACGTGTTAGTTTCCCATTCTTCTTTCCCTTTCTTCTATTCTCTTCTTTTCCCTTTGGCCCTTCTTCCCTAACCCTTTACTCCATCGCCATTTTGACCATCAACCTTCGTCTTAGTCGCAGGGCATTACCACCTTCATCATCTGCGTCTCTCCACTCCATCATCTCCTCGCTCCTCCATTCCCAAAGGCAATGCACAGCCCAAGGTTCACCCGCGTCAGGCGACCTCCGATTGACTTGTTGGCCGAGCAACCAATCGCACAATAGTCATGACCACCTTGACTACTCTATCCTTGGCGGGAGAGAGGAAGGTTTATGGTAAGGATATTTTAGTCAATAAAAAGTAATGAATCAGGTTCAATTGCTCCCTAATTGGGGGAGCCTCTATCTAGACTTACAAAGAAATAGACTTACTAAGGAAAACGCGAAACGCGAATATAAATTTTTGCTACCTTATCACTTTTTTAATCCTTTGTTTAGAAAATATGAATTCGCATCATCGGACATAATTTTCAAAATGGAAATGACAAAAGATACTTTTGTGCGCGCGCATGTTTAGCTTCAACAAATGACAATAGCAACTATGGCAATGGCCAACCATTTTGCAGATTGTGACATCATTGGCAGCCTCGTGACGAGGTTGTCCAAGGCACGCCTACACCACCAAAAGGGAGAGAGAGGAACAAGTTCTACAGCCATTCCTTCATACTAGTGGCGGAGAAATTCCCCAACAGTAAGTAAGACAAGTGAGTAGGACAAGTAATCGGATGTTAAATAATTGGGACACCATTGGCAGCCTCGTGACGAGATTGTCCAAGGCACGCCTACACCACCAAAAGGAGAGAGAGGAACAGGTTCTACAACCATTCCTTCATACAAGTGGCGGAGAAATTCCCCAATAGTGAGTATGACAGGTAATCGGATGTTAAACAATTGCGTCGGGAGGATCGTATGGTGACTGACTTACGGAACTAATGCTATCTTTTCGTAAATATATATAAAGAATTGTTCACAATCGATGATGTATTTGAATTTTCAAAGTTCCAATTGAAAAGTTGATATATGTTTCTGAATATCATTTTTTTTTTTTTTGGCTTAGAATTTTAGAAAGTATGGATGGTAACGTGTTCCGCGTGCTGCCCTATCACGGCTGACCCGGCCTGCGCTGAATACAGTTGGAGCCGGCGCCTACCTGGAAACCGCCGAACCGCAGATTTAATCTTAGTCATGCATGTGGCGTCGTCATCCACAAACGCATCCCACGGTACCCAAACCCTCCACGTCACCCCCCTCCATCCTTTTCACTAATGATCCCCTTATATTCCACGTTAATCTAGTGCCTCCATTCCCACCTCTCATCTTGTGCCACCATTTCCACCTCTCTCTCTCTCTCTCTCTCTCTCTCATTTTCCCATTTATAATACAAATAAAAATAATTCATGTATTTGGCACAATATGCAATATAATTTCTAAACTTTATTGTATTTAATATGACCTAAACTTTACTGTAACGTGCAATGTATATGTATAATTTAGCTCAAAGGTCACATTAAACAAAATAAAAATTTAAAAATCACATTATACATTGGAATAGAGTTTAAGGGTCACACTGAACAATTACAAGTTTAGAAACTACATTACACATTAAAACCAAAGTTCAAGAACCTTTTGTGTTGTTATCGCTTTGGTAAATGTTGTGTTACATAGTTTAGATTTATTTTACGAATAATAATACGATAAACTTCAAATCATTCCATTCATACATATCATGTCAAGAAGAAAAAGAAACCCCAATTTTTATATCTCATATTATATTTACGCCAAACTAATATTCATGTAAAAAAAAACTCGGGATTATAGTCGATTTTCAAAACTCGAGAGGGCTCCTAATGCAATATTAGCAGATTTTAAAGGATGTCCTGGTAAAACAAATTTAGTGATGTGAGATTTTCTTTTAACACAAAAATTAGGTTTGATATTTCTCGTCTATACCCAAATTAATTAAGAGGAAATACGGCAAGGGTGTATAAATTTGGGATTTTCTTGGGGTGACATTATCTCTTTTTTTTAAAAAAAAAAAATCCAAATGGGGAAAACGAAAAACCGTGGGAACTCTTTACCAAAACAAAAAAAACCGTGGGAACTGGCCAATGGGGGCACCGTTTTCGACAAAAAAAAAAAAAAAATTGAGGGCAGCGTCGGGGACCGTCTTTCGCTTTGACCTTTTCCGTTGACTGGCGTGACGTGGCGCGACCGCAGCGGGCCTGCATTGCCGGGGAAGTTTACGGGGGACAAAGTAAGGTCGGCCCGCCAATAGGAGAAAGCCACGTGGGCCTTTTACGCCTTCGCAATCGGCCGGACGCGTGAAGTATGTCGACGTTTTCGTCGACGGATTTGCCACGCGTCCCGTTCGTCGACACGTGGCACTGTCTAGAACCTTCGCCAACAACTGGATTTTGTGGGAGTCCTTTTTTCTACCTCCTTCCATGTGCATGCTTGTCTGTTTAGGATTGAATCCAAGTACAAGGTATCTAAAAATTATGAAAAAAAATAAAAATAATTGCATGCGAATTTGACGAGTCAAAGTTTGTGTTTGCCAAACCTTTTTAAGTGTTTGGGATTCAAAAAAAAAAAAAAATCAAGGTGCATGTATCGCAAAATCTGAATTAAGGAAAAAAAGTAAAATTCAATTGACTATCCAATCTTAATCAATTTTAAATGCGATATGAGAAATTTCCAAAGGTCGGAACATCCGAGTCATATCATTTTGGATTTATGTATGAGCTATATTGTTTTGGAATCCTACATGTAATGTCAACAAAATTTTCTTGATCTATGGATTGACTAGTGAGGAATTTATTCTTCATACACTTTCAATATCATCTATGAATTTATTTTTTCAATTTTGTCTTGATCTTTTTTTTTTTGTTGAAAAATGACTTAATATGGTCCTTTTGGTGATTGGAGTTCCATTTCATGGGTTTTCAGCAGACGCGGTATGTCAATTCCATAAAAATCATCCATCATTGACAATTTGGAATTCAAGCTCAATAATATCCGATATTTTATAATTTAAAAAAAAAAAAAACCTGATGTTTTCTATTTCCTTCCTCATTTCACTATATCCTCATCGTCGATCATTTTGCACACGCCAACCATCATGGCATTGTTATCCTAGATGTCACACCGTCAATTGTTGCCGACATCTCTCCGACAAAACTCCAATGGAGGTCATGACCAACCGTGCAACCTGCTTTGATGAAAGCGCTTGAGCTCAAATTTGGGTTAAGCAATCTCAAGCTTGAGTGCCACGACCTCCCATCCGAGTCGCATGACATCAAATCTGGGGTCACGCACCTCAATCGCAAGCGGCAACCTCCATTGATGGCAATTCTTGAGCTCAAAATCTAGGTCGCGCAACCTCTATCAATAAAAGTGGATCATAGGGCATGGAATGAGAAAAAAAGAAGTGTGAGTGTATGCGTGCAGCAATCGGTTTGATGAAGGCGAGCGGAGAGATGGTGTGTAAAAACTCGATCCGATTGAGGGGTGGGAAGCAATCAATGTGGAGAAAGGGCCCGAGGCTCGACTCTCGGCAAACTTTTAAAATGCTAAATAGGGCATGATTGAACTAAATTGTGTACCAAACATGTGAAAAGCCTCCTAGAATTTTATATATATAACTAGAATTAATTTAGAAGAAGTACATTTTGACATAAAAGTCTATGATATTAAACATGTTGAGATGAATGTACTATCGAGATGGATGACATCCTATGAAAGTGCCTACTTGTTTGCTAAAAGACAAAATCATGAGACTTGATATGAAACGAGTTAAGGTAGACAAATACCTAGCGAGTTAAAGTAGGGGTTTGTCTTAATATAGTATCAAAGTGAACCATCTCCTATAGGTATGTGATTTAGAGATGAACTCGTGGAAGCTAGCAAGCCTATAACTTTAAGTCAAATCTCAATTTAGCTTTGAGCTTCTTTTTTTTTTTTTTTTTTGTGTGTCTAAAAGAAATCCCAACTCTAAGCCCAGTCAAAATCTATTATGATATTTTCTTTGTCTTAAAGAAAAAAAACCCTAACTTTAAGTCACATCCCACATTACTGACATGAATTTATTACCTACATAGAAATGCCATGTTAACCAACTAATGGTGAGTTTTGGATAGATGGTTAATG
The DNA here is from genome assembly GCA_014182375.1 of Eucalyptus virginea. Lineage (NCBI taxonomy): Eukaryota > Viridiplantae > Streptophyta > Magnoliopsida > Myrtales > Myrtaceae > Eucalyptus > Eucalyptus virginea. Next base: position 7,196,123 of record CM024517.1, on the reverse strand, counting down.
GAGATAGATTTGAAACTAGATTGTAAGTGAGTGATTTTTATTACACATAAAGTTCATGAAAGATTTGGGATTAGAGTTAAAGTTAGAGTTTTTTTTTTTTAAAATATAAAAAGAGTTCATGAAAAAATTAGGATTAGACATAAGGGGATTAGGCCTACTAATAACAAGCTCACTTCTATCATACAAGTTTACATTAGCAAAGCGATCCCTTGATTAAAAGTACAAGTTAGTGCTTCTTATGAGATATTAAAAAGCTTGAGATTGATAAGTCTCCCTATAAAACTCCATGATTTTTAATGATATTAACCAACTATAATTACTTGTAATAGCAGAACAAAATCAATAAACGTCGGATATCTTGAAGGCCACCGTGATACACATCGCTTGTAAATTCTTTCTTTTTCCCCCTGAAAAATCCATATTTACTCAGAGTGAATAACTTTTCTAAAATACTGGAGAGATTCTTTTTTTTCTATTTTGGAATATTCTTTTCGTCCACTTGTTTTTTGGATTTTGTGAGTCAGAAGCAAAGCTACAAAAATTGCCGTCTCCCACCCCCCCAAAAAAAAAAAAGAAAAAGAAAAAAAAAAAAACCCCTTGACCGAAGTAATGCGCCAGTTCGATGACCTCTAGCTGTCCACGCGCCTAAACAGTGCGTGGGGTCCCCCGCTTTTGATTTGTCAACGCTTGAAGCAAAATCCAAATGCTGGTTTTACTTTATATTTTTCCAAGGTAAAATAGGCAAAAAAGTAATTAACCACACTCCACTCGCGTCTGAGGGGAGCACCGAACTTTCAATCATCATTTCCACATTGAAAATTAAAAAGAGAAAAAAGTCAAAATGTCCAACTTGTGGTTAAAAAAAAAAGTAATTTTAAAATCATAGGGTTGCGTAATTTGAATTTTGACTTTCTAAATTAGTCGTTTCGATATTTCATATGCTAAATGAAAATAAAGCTCGACGTACGAGACGAGGTATTACACAACCTCGTGAGTATCGCACCTAGAAATTTTGTTAACTTCGATCATCAATTCAAAGTCAAATCTTGGCATTCATTGTAGGGTCAAACATATTTTGGATACTTGATAGCCATCTTGGGCTTCAGGATGCTTAATATCGTGAAACATAATTTGGTCTAATTTGAGTGTAACGACAAGATCCAGAGCTAAAATTGGAGATTTCAAAAGTATGCAACTCGATCACATGTGATTGAAAATTGAGAACATATTGGGTATTCGGTATTTTGGTTTATTATCAATCACTTTGATGCAACAATATATGCCATAAGTAATCTTTAAACTTTAATCCAATATACAATATGGTTACTAAACTTTTGTCTAAAGAGCAATATTGTTCTCGAACTCTTAATTTGCTCAACATGATCCCTAAATTTCAGTACACGTTTAATCAAATTTTCGATGTTGTCCCTAAACTTAAATTAATGGAAGAACGGCATCGAACATTTTCACATAATTTATAAATTAAATCAAACATATACTAAAAGTCTGGAGATCGTAAAAAATAAATTAAAAATTTAGGGACGGCATTCCACGTCCGGCTAAAGTCAACAAATCATATCAAACAAATTTGATGATTATATTGCCATTATCACTTGACGTTATTATAATTTATTGTTGGAAAAATGAGAGAGGTGGGATCTGGCGGAGCGGAGGGGAGGGAAGGATGTCGATGAGAGAGAGAGAGAGAGAGAGAGAGAGAGAGGGTGGGAAAATGAATGGACATCATCGTCCTCGTCAGTCCCCATCACCATACCAGAGAAGAGGCTGCTTTGGAAAGTCAGCCTTCCGCCACCATCTCTCTCTCTTCTCTCTCTCTCTCCTCTTCCGAAACGCGCAATTCATCCACCTTTTCTCTCTGTTCTCTCTCGCTTTCCTTTTTTTATAATAATCATCCTTTTTCCGTGGCCTTGACTTGATAAATCCAAAGCCCCTTTCGCCTTACACTCACCGAAAGATTCAATTCAACCCCCCCACCGCTCTCTCTCTCTCTCTCTCTCTCTCTCTCGTCTTCTTTCTCGCCCTAGTCCACCAAACCTCAACAGCGACAAACAGCAAAGCAATACGAGAGTAAGCGTTTCGGTTCCTGGCTCTCCCATCGACCCCCTTGTTCTTTGCCATTGTTGGGTTCATTCTTTTCTTGGCCGGAAATCGCGGGTTCCCCAGGAATTTGAGGGTAATATTGATTCTGGGTCAATAATTGCAGAATAAGGATCGTTCTTGATTCTTGATTCTTGGTAGGTTAAATTCTTTTTTCTCAAGATCTGGTCCTGAGCGACAGTAAGGGAGCGTAGAGCGAAAACCCTCCGTACCCATCTTGCGGGAAGTGGGAATTGTTTGACAATTTTGTCAAATTTCGCGTCTTTTGATATCAAGAAATGGCGACGGCGGCGATTTTCTCGTCGCTCAGGCGGCGGAGGTCGCCGTGCTTGGAGGCTTTCTTGGCCCCGGTGGACCTCAGCGACGTGGCCCTCATACAAACCCTCGCGTCGATCTCCAGCGAGCTGGTCTCGTGCCACACGAGCAAATCGCTCTTCTTTCAGCGCAAGAATTCGCGGTCCTTGGTCCGCAAGATCGAGGTCTTCGTGGTGCTCTTGGAGTTCCTGAGGGATGGGAGGTATGGGAGGTCGGATTTGCCTCCGGCCGCGGTCCTCTGCTTGAATGAGCTCTATCTGTTGCTGTACCGGTCGAAGATATTGCTCGATCACTGCGCGGAATCGAGTAAGCTGTGGCTCTTGGTCCAGAATCATTCGATTTCGGGTCATTTCCACGATCTGAATCAGGAAATATGCACGCTCTTGGATGTTTTCCCGTTGAAGAACCTCGAATTGAGCGAGGATGTCAGGGAGCAACTTGAGTTGTTGCAAAAGCAATCGAGACGGACCCGGTTTTATGCCGATAAGCATGATGAGGAGCTGAGAGTTCAGCTCTTCGCATTTCTGAATGAGTTCGAGAACGGGCGGATTCCTAATCCAGTTGAGCTGCGGGTCTTCTTCTTGGATAGTTTGGGCATTAGCAACGCAAAAAGTTTTAGGGCCGAGATTGATTTCTTGGAGGAACAGATTATGAATCATGAAGGGGACATCGAGCCTCCAGCTTCAGTCCTTCAAGGTTTCGTTGCTCTTACCCGCTTTTGCAGATTTCTTTTGTGCGGGTTTGAGGAGGACGATGTTGGAATGAGATGCGGAAATACGAAGAAACAGAGGAAAGGGTTGATCACGCAGGAAATTGCTGATACCTTCGTTACAGTTCCAAAGGACTTTTGTTGTCCAATATCGTTGGATTTGATGCAGGACCCAGTTATCGTCTCGACAGGCCAGACATACGATCGGAGATCGATATCCAGATGGATGGAAGAAGGACACTGTAACTGTCCCAAGACAGGTCAAATGCTTACTCACAACCGTCTTGTCCCGAACCGAGCATTGAGGAACTTGATTGTGCAGTGGTGCATAGCTCATGGTGTCCCCTATGACCCCCCAGAGATGATAGATACATCAGCAGAAGCTTTTCCAGCGGCTCCGCCTGGCCAAGCCGCCCTTGAAGCTAATAAAGCCACAGCAAAACTTCTTGTTGACCAGCTGGCAAGTGGGCCTCAGGGTGCAAGGACAATCGCTGCCAAAGAGATCCGATTGTTAGCTAAGACAGGGAAGGAGAACCGAGCTTTCATTGCCGAAGCTGGGGCAATTCCCCATTTGCGGGAATTGCTCTCATCTCCGAGTCCCGTTGCCCAGGAGATTTCCGTCACAGCAATGCTCAACTTGTCGATCTATGACAAGAACAAAAGCAGGATCATGGATGAGGAAGGATGCTTGCAGTCCATTGTGGACGTCTTAAGGATTGGCCGAACCACAGAAGCGAGGGAAAATGCTGCAGCAACATTATTCAGCCTCTCAGCTGTTCACGACTATAAGAGGAGAATAGCAGATGAGGGCAATGCAGTCGAGGCCCTAGCAGGACTCTTGAGAGAGGGGACGCCCAGAGGAAAGAAGGATGCTGTTACTGCTTTGTTCAACCTCTCAACGCATGCAGAAAATTGCCTTAAAATGATCGAGGCGGGGGCTGTGAATGCACTGGTGGGCGCCTTGGGGAACGAGGTGGTTGCAGAGGAAGCTGCAGGCGCATTGGCCTTGATTGTTAGGCAGCCAATAGGGGCAGAAGTGGTCGGAAAGGAGGATTCAGCCATCTCGGGTTTGATTGGGATGATGCGGTGCGGGACCCCGAGGGGCAAAGAGAACGCAGTTGCAGCGTTGCTCGAGCTCTGCCGGAGTGGTGGCTCTGCTGCCACGGAGAGAGTGGTGAAGGCACCGGCTTTGGCTGGGTTGCTGCAGTCTTTGCTCTTCACAGGAACAAAAAGGGCGAGGAGGAAGGCGGCATCGCTAGCAAGAGTATTTCAGAGGTGCGAGAACGCATCATTACACTTTGGAGGCTTGGGTGTGGGATACGCATTCGCAGGAAACTCTACTGCGAATAGGGATTCGGGTTTCGGCAATGACGTCTCGGTACGGATGTCGATCCCTGTGTCCGTTTTGTAGGGGTAATAATGGAGCTCTTGCTATCTTCAAGTTTTCTTATTCTTGTTCATATATACGAAATTCTTTTATTGAAATATAAAGCTCATGAGAGGAATCATAGCTATATCACTATGGCAGAAACATTTTGCTCTTGATGTGTTGGATCTTTCCATTCTCAATCCCTGCATCTTTGGGGTTTTGTATGCTGTTTATTTACGTATTCGCGATCGATCATCTGCTGGGCGTAAGAGCTAGAATATTCCATGTCAAAATCATCATTGTCTCGGCGATAGAGTTTATCATGAAAAGGAAGGTATCTGCACTTACTCAGTGTTCTAGTTCTCGAGGTTGGCTCTAGAAGAATCGTTAACATAGCGTTCGGGTTAGACATTCGGCTTCGTTTTAATTTTCCGCATCCATAACCAAGATGAATAGAACGGAGATGGTACTGTTGGAAAGCTGATTCAGGATATCACCTCGTCCAGAATGTCCATCGAAGGCGAGACTAGTAAAAGGGTGGTTGGTTTAGGATAGGAAGGAACTGAATTACATTCTACGGGAAAGTTCTTGCATATCATGGACTTATTCAACATTTCTGATGATTTTCCTGGAAAATGGAACGCTTCTGGTTGAAATTTTCTCATCGCTCGCTCAGCTTTCTGGGAAATTTCCCCTAATAGGAGCATCCTTCAATCTTCTATGCCACCAAGCGCTGAAAATTTTGGCAACGTCAGTCACACGTTTTCTACAATGGTCAAAACAAAACTGTGCTTGCATTGGGAAAAAAGGAGGGTCGACATCATTCAATGGGTCGAATCATTCAATGATTCTCTGCTTCTTTCCATTGTCTGAACCCACCAAAGCATCTCGAACCTGCTCAGTGAGAAACGCTACTTTAGGAAGATTCGTGGCAAGGGCAAAAGGCGAGGAGATTTTCTTTTCGATGGCGTTGCGATTTCAAGATGTGATAAGTTGAATCCGACGAAGGCGTTGCTTCGTTTGGATTCCTGAGTGTGCTTGGCACTTTGCTTGCCATCATGTTTTGCCCCCCAAAGAGGCGCACATGTATGGCTCCCTGAAGAAAGGTCTAGCAAAATCTCCAACTTTCTTTTGTGTCCTCCGCCTTCTGCGCATGTTCGATTTCCCATTTTATCGAATAGCAAGAATTCTATACCTGGATGATCCGCCCGCATTTTTACTCGCATTTTACTTGATTAATGGGTACTTATTAGCACGGAATTTATCGACCTAAGATACTTAAGATGGGCTTTCTCATCATAAAAGGTTTATGATTGAGCATTTTCTTTGATTTTTTTTTTTTTAATGTTTCTCAAATGATTTTATCTCCTCAATTTTGTATTGCCTTAACTAGCAATGGCGGTTAACTACGGGAGTTTACTCCAATGGCCACCCTTCCAATATGGAAGGAGAGGTGGGGGTTAGAATCCTTACCTTTTCGGGCGTTGGAATGATGATAATTTAGTTTTAAATATGGGTTTCAACTCCCACGCCCAACAAGGAGGCATGGCACAAGTCTGAAAGAGTTAGAGTAGGAATATGATAAGATTGACAAAAAAAAAAAAAAAAAAAAAACTAGCAATGGCGATTCAATTAAAATTTATGTTTTTGAAATACCAAAAGTAAGCATGACATCATCATGAACATAAACCCCAAAGTCTCCGGTACAGCCTATGAAGGCAGGGCACATTTATGTATTGGGCCAAGAACGGCACGGCCGCTTCTCTAAATGGGCCTGGCCCGACCCGACATGGCGCTGAGGCCATTGCTAGCTGTAACACTTCTTTTTACTCCCTTTATGTTATTTTCTTGTGGGGTTGGTGCTGCACTAGCAACTTCTTTGGACGTTATTAGTGTTTCTTCCTTCTTACTTTCTCTATCATTCATAATATTGATACTGACTTTTGAGGACTACATTGAGCCATCCTGACCAATGCAGGTGATTGTGATGGAAATGCAAATCGTGCAACTTACTTCTATACTTGATCGATCAAGTGTTCATGTTATTTGAATATGAAATTATGAAAAACATATCAAATCACGGATAATGTAGATATCTTCATTGATAGCTTTCTCATCGTTTCTTGTTGGAAGGGTCCTCCAGTGGTTTGGTAGTCTCGGAAGTTGGACCCAAATTGGAGTGAGGTGGGGGGCCAAGCCTCTCCATGATTGAGCCATGGTACTTCAATGGATCGAATTAGGCAGAAGGTGGAGGGGAAAAAAAGGAAGGAAAAAAATAGAAGTGGAATCACTATTGATCCACACACCTAACACATCATTGGATAATGTTATAAATTGACAATCTTGTGATGATACGTGGACCAACATCTTGGCCAATTGAGAGCTCATCCCAAGTGGGGAACTTAACTAGTTGGATGTCATGATGGCTGGACATGATTAAGAAGGGGAAAAGAATGCATGATTCTTGTTTGATCACTAATAGTGCATAACATTCTCCATCCCATTTGGGATTTCATGCACTATGGTTGAATTCTAGTATTTGCAGTTTTAAAATTGAGGAAAATGGGTTGGGGGGGGGGTTTAAAGAGACTGAGTGCCAAGAAATGAATTTTGGATATGATCAAGACTGCCCAACTTGATTGTGATGGGGTCCCAAACTGCTATTGACACCTCAGAATTAGGTGGGAAGATTGGTGATTCTTTATGCCCTTGGTAGGGCAGATGAACCTGTAGGCATTGGACATTTGTTTCCATGGAAATTCATATACCCTCAAAAATAGTTTTTTTAGCTCTCTAGGGGACCCAGCACTTTGATGGAATAGTAAAAATATGGAAAATAATATGAGGTAAGGTGGATGCAGGTTCACTTTCTTCTTAGTTCATGCCGCACAAAGTTGAATTGATGATAACTTGACTATTCTTCGGGCGTTTTAGATAATTTGATAGAGACATGAAAGATGGTCGATGATTTCACGATTTTCTAGGCTAATAAGCGGAGGGGAGACGAGAAGATAGATGACAACGTAAAACCCTAGTTAATGAAATTGTTTTTTTTGGGGTTCGTGTGAGAGACAACGAGCATGATCATATAGAGGAAAGAGCAATGAAGTTTCGTGATCAAATAATGAAAGTGGAAGTTGGTGCTTCCTTATGGTTGACCACAAAATCGGCTTTATGAAGGGAAAGTAGTGGAAGTTGCGTTTCTTATGTTTGAATACTCCTTGAATTCCTCTTTATCAACTTGAAATCTGGCAGGAAAGGGGGAAAAATCGGTAGGGGATAAGGATATGCAATTGAAACAACAGCACTTTACCAACAGGTGTTAACTCAAATGCAAGGGAGTTTGCTCTTTCTCTTGTGGTATTAAGGGTGTGTTTGTTTCATGAAAATCATAACGTTTTTGGAAAATGTTTTCCGGGAAACTATTTTCTAGGAAAACAATTAGTTTTAATTTATTTGGTGATACATGACTGAAAATATTTTCTGATGTTTGGATTGCATTTGAAAAATGATTAAAGGTGTAGAAAACATTGATGAAGAGGAAGAGGAGGGAGCGAAGCCAATGGGAGCGTAGGAGGGGCTAAGGTTGGAGGAGGCGGCAGTGACTAAAGGGAAGGGGCGAAGGAGAAGGAGAGAGGAGGAGGAGGAGTTAGGGTTTACGTTCACAGGCAAAGAAATAAAAGAGAGAACAAGAAAAAGAAAAGAAAAAGAAAGAAAGAAGAAAGAAAAGAAAAGATATAATAATAACAAATTCAAAAATTTTAATTAGAAATTCTCTTTAATAATAAAATTTCATTAAGCAATGATTTTAAAACATTTTGAAAAACGTTTTTGGTTCTTTTAAAGGGAAATCGTTTTCCCGAATTTAAGCTTTGGAAGGAAAATATTTTCCGTTGATTAGGAAACATTTTCCGTTGACTCATTTTCAAACCAAATTCTGAAAAATGAGGAAAATATTTTCCCGAAAATTGTTCAAGTCTCATTAGAAGCACTCCAAGAGTCAAACCATGAATGCTGCAACGTGTAGGAGCACGCCCTTAAAGACTCCTAGAGAGATGGACTTGTCGAGGATTTGAAGTGCGTGGAAGCTGATCCAGACACTACTTAATTATTAAACAAAAGAAAGAAGTTAAAACTTCTATTGTATCATTAAAAGGGTTGAAAAGGTCGATTGCATTTTGTATACAAAATTTAAAACTTAGTCTCTAATATTGCATTAGTAAGAGTATGTTTGGTAATTATCCCATTTTTCTATTTTTTTTTTATTTTGTTTCTTGGAATATAAAAAGAACATAAATTCGTTTAGTAACATAACCTAATTTTTGTATTCTCTAGAATATATCAGTGGTCGGGAAAATAGATTTATAACAAAAATAAGAAATAAAAATGACTTACTATTTTTTGTTCACGAGGATAATTTCGGAAACAAGGTCATTTTCTTTTCTTTTTATTCCTTCTTCTTCCTCCTCTAGTTGGTTGCTAGACCTCGATGATGGCTAGGTGTGGCTCGACCTAAGCAAAAGAAAACAAAAATGTTATTAAACACACTATAATAGCATCATAAATGTCGAATTTGTAGCCTTGTAAAACCATTCAAAATATAGCATTGCATTTAGCCCTTTGACAAAGATTGCTACATCGTATTAGATAGTATAGATAAATATATCTAATGTCTTAAAATCTATCGTGGAAGTATAATCGAATCCAAAAACTTTTCAAAAAGTGCAAATTAAATTCCAATTTTATCAAATTGGTACAATCAAGTTCATTTATTAGTTATATGTAATTTGACTAACGAAAAATAACTTAATTTTTTTTCCCCTTTCTAATGGCCTTTTTTTTTTTAATGGAGATTGCAACGAAGACCAATAAGCGGTGGTGGCGCCACCGCTATGCAATGGCAGGCTCTCTCGTGGGTGGGGGCGGGGGATAGCGAGCTAGCCACCCTCCACCAGCCCTCAATCTGCACTTTTGTCGTTTTGTTTGTCTTTTTTTCTTTTTTAATCTTTGGCTTTCTTTTTTTGCCAACAGGCATGTGACCCTGTTGGCAAGGGGATTGGATGATAGGGTCGGAGAATACTAAAATCGTGGTTTGATCCCAATGAACACCGCACATGCATGTACATGAAAGAGATGAGTAAGACCAAATTCTTTTTATCTTTTTCCATTTCTTTTAGTTAGCACCACATTGACGCCATATATATTAAAAAAATCAAAAAATGTAATGTATAAATTTTTTGTTAGTCAAACTCGACAAACTAACGGGAAGACTCAGTTATACTTTAACAATAAATTTTAGGACTTCTAGTGCATCTAGTTTTAGATAATGTTACTTTATGTAATTGATGAACCATTTTCATTAGGAAAGTTTATCTTGTTAGCCCCTATCTTTGTCAATTCTTAGTCAACGGAACACCTCTGCTACCATTTTGGTCAATCAAGCCCCTAAAATTCTAATTTCGAATTCATTTTCATTTTTGGCCAAATCGTCTAGAATTCTTGACTGGGCCTCTTCCCAAATTACAGTAAATGTGAATTTTGACCCATCATCTCGAATGGGTCGACCGCCTCTATTTCATGCGGACTTCTTGAATATGGAGGTCCGACCCCTCTTTTGTTCCTGAATAATAGAATTTGCATTTTAACTTTGCTTAACGAAACAAGAAAGATTTGCAGAGGAATTAGAAACCGCCGGTTCTGATTGAGCCAACCTTTTTAATGTAAAGACTCGAATAAATAGATATCTCGAGAGGTCAAGCTCGAACCGTGCAATTTAGTAAACATGCTCAAACTTTTGATCCAGGAGAAGAAATGAGCCCCGATCACAAGTCTGAAAAAGGCTCGATCGGAGGGTATATTGGGTCCAAATTGAGGAACACGTTGGGGGCTGTTTTGGTCACAAAATTCATGATTTTCATGGTTCGGGGATGTGGTTTTTTTATATTTCCAAACCTCTTTATCTACGTATTTTCAGACTATGTTTTTTTTCCCCCATTGATTTTGGATTTTATATGTTAATTAGAGTTTACTGGGGACTTTTTAGTATATAAATACCTCTTGTACTCCAAAAGAAAGCAGCTCTGAACACTCCTATTCTGTAGAAGATCCTCAAAGGAAAAACACTATATGGGCCTAGTTAGCATTGTTTTTTAGCAGATTCAGTATCTTAGTACACAAAAATGATGTGTGGGCTTTCTGGAAATGGCTTTTGGGTTAGTCCAGCGTTGTAAATGGGCATTAAAACCTCCGTGAATTGACTGGTGAGGATGAAGATTGGAACTAGGATTATGCTTAGGGGATAGTATGTTGGACTGCCTGGACCGGCCTGACCGGCCGGTTTGGTCCCGGTTCCCAAGGGCATCAGTCCGGTTTCCGATTCCATAAAAATAGAACTAGTGATTTTCGGTTCGGTTCTCAGATGCGGGAAGGAACCGAACCGGACCGGACAGACTTTTTATTAAAAAAATATATTTTTTAATTTTTTTTAAATAGCAATAAAGCCTAAAATTATAATAACTCTAGTATTTTTTAAAAAAAAATTTAATTTTTTTTTGGCTGAATGGTTGGTTCCCAGTCCTAGGACAATCCCCAATCCCAAAAAATGGGAACCGGTCCTCTGGGTCCAATTCCTGGTTCCTAAGTGGCATTGGACCGGATCGAGAACCGATCACCCCTTATAATGCTTCCTCATAGTAGACACTTTTGTTTCTCTTCCATGTTCATTTGTTTCAGTTTGCTCACTAGGCAAATCCGCCTCGGTTCACCGCTGAAACCCCCGCCTATTTCATTTCCGAATTTGACAGAAGTTCGATTATGTCTTGTCCGGTCAGCATTTTTGGGGAAATCGTGGTTTGACCAATTAAATTGAGACGGTTGCGATCGAGACAGGGCGCTGTAATTAGGAAAGTTTGCCCCCACCGGCATATGAACATAAGAGTCGATCGTCATCAACTCCTCGATGGAATTCCTAGCAAAGAGGACGGACTGAGAAGGATTTGTAAACCAGAGGGAGTAAACTAATGTCAATGAAAACTGACAAGGCAAATTCAGACAGATTTGTTAGCCACAGATTCTTTAGTGACTAATCCGCACTCGGATTCACGTGATTAGTGAATTAAGAAACCAAGTTTGATGCTTGGAACGAGCCGTGCATTTGCTGTTTGCTTCATTAAATAGGAGGAAAACAAAACTCACTCGCAAGCCCGGAGTTTCTTTCGTTTGGCCTAGTTATCCTCAATATTACACAACCCTTTGGGTTGAAACTCTCTCTGTTCCCTTAAATTTTCCTCACTCTGAAAAAAGAACAAAAAGGGAAGCGAATGCAGGCTATGTTGTGACCATCTTCTTGGGCACAATAATATCTAAATCACTAACGGTCCATTCGGCAACCTGATCGGGATCTTTGAATATTTCAGTCCCCAAATCTACGGACATCCATTGCCTCCTAGCACTTGGTGTCCCTGGATCCTGCAATAATCATTTGCCCATGTCACATATTGAAGCTAAAAAGGGAAAAAGATAGGCGAGAATGTATATTTCCTCATCCTAGGGCCTTGTTGGCTCAAGTAAATTTGGGTAGGCCCAACGGATTGTCAAGCTTATGATCAGGTCTATTTTTATATATAAGGAGAAAGATGTATCCGAGCAAAAAAGTTCCAACCTGGTAAAAGTAAAGTGAGTGAGACAACCTCCCGACATCCAATTCCCATGTCCTAGGGTCTCCAATCCAACCCTCCCCTTGCCTCGTCGGGTACCCGTACTCTGCCCACACGGGGTGCGGCAGAATCTGCAGGATCTCCTGGGCCTGGGGGTTACTGTAAGGGTCACACAAGCTGTAGGGCTCCTCGAGGTGCTCGGCGTTCCCCGGTGAGCAGTGCAGGTGGTACGCGGCATAGGGGAACCGAGCAGTGTCGTTGCGGTGGACCCGGGTTCCGTTCCGGAAGGTGTGGTAAGGGGGACACACACCGAGGTTGTCCGGGTGGCACCAGGCGCTGGTGTTGGGGTTCAGGATCATCTCACTGTACCTGGTGACATCAGAGGTCACGTCCCCATTGCACGGCTGGCCATTGTTCTTCCAACAGCTTCCAATGTCAATCAGGTAGAATTGGCTGTTCGGGCCCCCACCTTGGAGCACATTCAGGGTGAACCTCACTTTGAAGTTTGGTGATTCTGGAATCTGTGTAGCGTAATGAAAACATTATAATGAGTTTGGTTTGAGTGCAAGCTAAAGTTGGTCAATTAAGAATCTTTTTTGCTTCTAACATAACTTGCACCAGAAGGACATGATTGAGACGGTTCATCAAACGGCCTATGCTTGAATTCGGTTTCTCCTAACACCGAAAAGAAATTAAAATTGCAACGACAGTACTAGGAGCACCAAATGAAATCTCATTTCTTTCCTTATGATGTGACTTGAAATGGAAGGAAAAAGGAGGTGCTCACAATTTTGGACATTCCTCTGGTGGGGTAGTGATACCCACCAGAGAGACCGCTGGTGGCATCTGATCTGAGGTAAAGCATCAGCCATGGATACCTCTTTGAAGTCCTCAAGACATGGTGAAATACCCAACTCTTGCCCTTCCCAATTTCCTTCTCCCACGTCACAGAATAGTATGAATTATTATTACCATTGCCAATGAAAACAGCATCCAAGTCCCATGACCCATGAAACCTTCCCTTAAGAGTAGTCAAATTAGGGCCTTGCAAAGTTGTGTAGTCATGATACATCAGCGGGTGGTTCATGCATCCCTTGCCGAAGCAAGGGAAGGCAGTGTCGGGGCCGAAGGGTCCAACCTTGTGGCCATTTTTTGGGCACCTGGAGGCGAACGTGTCCATGTTGCCATTCTTGAGCATGATCATCCAGAACTGCCATGGGTTCGGGGTGTCCTCGACCTGGCATTTCGCGCCCAAGTAGAGCTCCTTGAGTGCGGCGTAGAGGTTTGGATTTAACAGGGCTTCGGCATGGAGTCCCGGGAAAGGGTCTCCGACTGCGAGCCTGTTGTCTAACTCCGTGATCCTGTGGACCAGTATGTAGGGCAGCAATTTGCACAAGGAGCAATTTTTTTCTGTATCAAAATGAGGTGCAATTGGCAAATGCCGTCAAGAATTGAACTATGGCCGCTCATATCAAGAGAGAAAAAGATAGTGAAAGCAGAACAAGAAATTTGTCATAGATGAAGAATGAGAGATTAGCAATACTCATCAATTGCACTGATGAATTACATTGTGCTAAAATCCAGGAAGTGAATTGATAGCGCTGACTGACCAAAAAAAAAAAATTGATAGCGCTGCATTTGGATGACGCGCTATCAAATCTGAAAATGACTTTCTTTAGGCCGAGATCAGATGGAGTAATACAAATCCAGAAGATTATTAATGTCATTAACCAAGGGCTTGCATAACTGTGCTTCCCTTACAAGTTACTTTTAGAGAACATTTTCCTACTCTTTGCATTTGAACACAAGTGGAGATACAGACCAAATGTAGGAGTCGTTTTCCTTCACACACCAGAACAGAATGTCACATTAAAGAACAAAGCAAAGCACATTTTAATAACTGCGAAAATCGACAGACGAATACTTATACATATGACTAAAGCTGCTTGGCCCAGGATATAATGAGCAAAGTGAACGAAGGACACATACCAGAAGATCAGCAGAGGAACACAAAACAGGATTCCTATCAATGAAGAAGGAGATGAAAATGAAACTGAAACAGAAAAACGAGAGACTGACCATTTCTCTTAGGAGAGGCTCGGTAAATGTCAAAGCAATCAGCAGCTCTCGGGCTTCCCATGCGAGGAGCTTCCTCGCCAACCTCATTGCATTGGTTCCATGACTCTATTGCCAGCCTCAGCGCATCGCGCCTCATTCCTGGGTCGCCAACTGCCGACACATACTCCGTCGTATCAGCGCTCACAGATGAAAGGTAGACCAGAAAAATCAGAATGAGCAAGGAGCTCAGCCTCCCCTGCTCAGCCATTTAACAAGGGAGGGAGGGACAGACAGACAAGCCCAAGCTGAAGAGCAGAGCTTCTATATGTATGTATCTGATCTTCTTTATAAGCACGGGCGGGCTCTTTTGTAAATGGAATAGAAGACTAGCTAGGAACCTCGACAAAACGACAGTCTTTCTCTTGGGAATTCAACTTTGTGTATGCATGGAACATTATCTTCTCTTCTCTAAAAAAGCATTGCTTTTTCAGTTCCCCATGAGGTAGAAGATCTGAAGTGGTTCTAGACATGCATATTTTTTACAATTGCTTTTTCTTCTTTTTCTCTTTATTTTGATTATTGTGGTTTGGTGCATTTGGGTGGCAAATTGATATCTTTAGCTCTCTTTCAATCAACCAAACTTTCTTGTGAGGAAGGAAAAGGGCAAAGCATATATCTATCCTTTCCCGCAAGGCGAGGAGATCTCTCTCATCTTGCTTTCTTCATTAAAAAATGCCTAGAGTATGCAAAACATGTTATTCTATAGAAATCGTGACGCCTGTAATTCGAAAACAAAGAGTGCGTGCTATGCACAAGTATTTACAGAAAAATCCACGTGCAAAAATGGGTCGAAATTTGAAACTACTATTTCGAGTCAAGATTTTAAAAATGAGATTATATGAAAAGCAATGAACTCATAAAATGCACTGCCTATTTATTTAATCAAGCTAATTATTGAAGAAATAATAAGTCCTGGATGAAATAGGCAAATACATATTTATTATGCAAGATTGTCTGAGAGAGTAGTATTCCGACTCTCTGGGGGTTTCTTTCAGTCAAAGTGATGCCTCCATGATGTTTCTATTTTACTCCAGTTGGAATGCAATCATTCTTCATTTCCATGTCATCGTTGGTTGCACTAAACTTGGGCCGTGCTGGTTGGTCAAAGAGTGTTAGGGACGATTCCATATTCCAAATCTATACCTACAAGTTTCTCAAAAGTATAAAAATATGAATATGAATATATATATTCCATATATATATATATTCCACGAATTTTTAACTTTGTAAGGTTTTTTTTTAATTGCTTCTTTACAATATGGAAGGAAAATTATTCAATTTGTCCTAAACTTTTTATACAAATTTCAATTTAGTCTTAATTTTTTCAATTTTTGAAATCTAGTCCTAAATTTCTACGTGAAATTCAATATAGTCCTCTTGATAAATTCGCGGCAGTGTCCCATGTTGGATGGTTGGAAACAATTGGGTCCTCACGTTAGTGATATCTGGTGAAAATTGACTAGAAAAATTACATTTAAATTTCATGCAAATATTTAAGACTAACTTAGCAAAGTTGAAAATTTTAAGACTAAATTGACATTTATATAATAGAATTGGGATTGATTGGATAATTTTTCCCATATGGATGTATGTTTATATTTTATAAATTGGGTAAAGATTTGTATCAAATTATGAAAAATTGTTCAATCATTTCGAGTGAAGATAGTAGTAATTGACGAGGATGTGCTAATTTATAGTTCATGATCTATGAATTTACATCAATCAGAAAATTTCTTCATTTCAGTTATGTCGGCGTATATAAAAAATGGATAAAAATCATAATGTAGGAGGAGTTGAGATAATTCAAGGTGATTCCTCAAATCTCTGAATAGCCATTTCATCTATTTTGTTTAGTAGGGCCATAGGCCGTCGTTATTCATTCGTATTAGGAAGACTGAATATAGACGCTTTTAGGTAAAGAATTTTAAGATTGAAAGATGCTTTGGATTTACTTTTTAATCTAATTAGCTAATGCTAGTTTTCTTATTTAATCATGGACCAATCGAATTGGGGAAAATTACAAACCCCAAGGGTAACTAGTTTACCTTGGACGAAAAGGGAAGGAGAAGTGACTTTTGATCTCTGAACTTTATCTACTTTTTTCCTAGTGAAAGCCCTCAAAATTTTTAATTCGTGTGATTCAATTCTTGAACTTGCATAAATTTTCTAATCAAATCCCTCCGGCTCCGGATCCGATCCGGTTAAGTGAGCTGACGTATTTATTGGAATCAGCAAGAATTTTACTGTGGAAAAATTAAGTGCAACATTTGTATTGGGAAATCTTGTTCCTAAGAGTTGATCTCTAGTTTTAGTCCAACGCATGAAGCAGTAAGCCAGGGCCAAAATGACAATTTTCGATCGGACTTTTGCCGGTTTTGATGGATATATTAATTACAAAAAACTGGATTTGGAGCCAAAGGAACTTCATTAGAAAAGCTATAAAATGTTCGAGTTAAACAACTGGATTAGAAAAATTAAAAATCTGATGACTTGATATTGAGATTCTCATCCGGTTTAAGTCAATTTATCACCTAACACAGGGAAATCCATAAGTTTACCCAAGGGGTGGAGACATATTTGGGTCAAATCAAGTCTAATACCGGGAGGACATTCATTGAATTGTACAATTTTTTTCTCTTAATAAAACAAGATCATTGCTAGCAAGTCTCAAACATGACCCACTGCTAAATATAAGTTCATAGCGACAGCTACTCTATTTAAATCCGAGACATAATGTAATGTTACGATATTGCGAAATGAGCTGAACGAGAAAATGTCTTGAGACTGGAGTTAGATTGGATTTCAAGAACTCAAGAGTGTGTTCAGAAAATATTGATTTACTAAAAAAGGGGAAAATTGAGTAAGTTTGGTTCTTTAACGTAGAATTCTGAAAATATTGATTTACTAAAAAGGGGAAAATTGAGTAAGTTTGATTCTTTAACGTGGAATTCTGCGTTGCTAAAAAACGCAATAATAACCACACGCAGACAAAGTCGTAAACACAGTATGGATCTATGCACATTAGAACCAGCAATTTCTTACACGAATTGGAGAAGATACAAATTTACAAAAAGAAACATGTGCCCGACCCGATACAGTAAATTGACACAATTTCTTCTTCTTCTTCTTTTTATTTTATTAAGGCAGTCTTTTTAATCATGTTGAAACATTTTTGAAATTATAAAGATGAAGTGCATAGCCGACACGAATATAATGAAGATAATGACAAGATTTCATCTATTTTTGTAACATTGATGAACGAGACTGTAGAAATAACGTTAGTTTTCTTGAATCGAAAAGAGATGATAATTCGGAGAGTTAACTAAAAATTGAGCATTTTAGCCCAAATGGGAGTGTGAATAACCCCACCATTTCTTTGTATTCTTAGTATTTTTCTTGGAAGAAACCACGATTTTTTATTGATAGATAAACAAGCCGGTGTACTTATGGCAATCTATCTTATTCGGGTTCTATTCTTAAAAGGCACTATGTTAATACAGATGAAGTAATTATTAATCGAATATGTTAGTTGAAAATTTCTTGTTAGACATAATTATAAAGGTTATATAGCGCTATTGATCTATAGTCATCAAGAGAAAAATATTTTTCTTGTCCAAATACTTGTTTAGTTCATATAGAAAAGTTCTAAGAAAGATTTGCTAAATTCCAAATCGAGATTTGTATTTTTTTTTTTTTTAACTTCCTTATTCTCTACTGCGCATAAATTTTATTTTCACTTGATATTTCCTCGTTGAAAGTTCTCCACCTTAACCTAAATCCCAGCTCCATCACTTGATTAAAAGTTTGAAATCAGAGAAATGGAACATATAGACTCATTATACATATCGTCAGACAACATCTTTACTCAGTTTATAAGGCATTCCTGCGGAAAATAAATGAAAGTCTACTTGATCTTTTTCTTTATTTCCCCTATTAGAAAGATATAGCATGGATTTTAAGGCTACGAGTGAATAATGATAGTAAAAAGGGAAAAATCGCCTTTTGGATCATTAATTAGTCAGTGATTGTCGCGCAATATTTGTGCTCCACTAGACAGAAAATTACTCAGTTGTTGTGCAGGCATTATATACCCAATTAATTGTAGCTCTTGGGCAAAGGAATAATAATAGCAATAGTACGACGACAATAATAATAATAATTGTAGCTCTACTTTTTCATTTAATTTCGATAAATAGTGGCCATCAAGAGTCGAGATTATTCAGAGAAAAATATATTGTAATTCGTGGAAGAGATTTACAGTTAAACTTACTCGAACAATAAACTTAGCATGTTTTTACACTTACAATCTATGTATACTTAGACTTCTTGTTTCAATTTGCATACACAGCTATAGGTCGAGTTTCTTATACATGTCAACAATCTAACAATAAATATTTTGATTACACTTGAAGTGAATTTAATAAAAATAGTAAGCTTTTTTAGGGTTGTGATAATGAAATCTCACTATTTACTGGAGACGATAGACTTGATTTGTACTAATGCTATAAATTTTGGTTGTCTTATATGGAAATTTGAATTATCTTGAGATCAAAAAGTTAAACATTGATCTTATTAGTCTATTTTGGTTCAGAAATCTATCTCTACATTTTCCTATTTTTCTACATTTTTTTATCGTCATTTAATGCATCCATTAATGAAAAATATTAATTAAACAAAATAAATTACCTGTGTTCCAAATTTCCCCCTTCTTTCCCCCCCGATCAAATTTCTAGCTTCACCAATTGGTGCGTTGATGCAAAAGATAAATTAAACATTCATCTATCCTTTCAGTTTGTATTTTCATTTTATTTTATTTACTGAGTTATCTTGTTGTCATAAAAACAGAAATATCCATTTGGCTTGTTTCTCTTTTCAATCCATATGTGTATCCCATTTCCCGCATTATAGTTTCTTTTTCTGCTTTTTTTTTTCCAACAAAAAAAGAATTGCAAGTGTTCCTTATGTCTCAAATACAAGTTACAATTAATATTGTTTGCGAATGTTATCTTATTTCTCTTCATCAACCCATTCATGTGTCCATTGATGGCATGAGGCTCAACAATACATCGCACTTCTAGATGGATTGGCGAGCGCATGACTTGGAGATGGAGTTGGACATTAAAGATGGAAAGAGAGAGAGATCCACCCGGCCGGAAGGGCGGGGGCTGGTGATGGTTGGCGGGGGCTGTCAGGGCGGTGAGGGTGGCTGCTTGTTTGTCCAAAAACGGACCTTGCTTTCCACATTGCAATTGAACATTCAAAACACGAAAATAAAAATGAATATGGGCGATCAGGAGGGGGGCGGCAGCCTACGGCTACTTGTCTGGCTAAACTTGGCCAACTCCTAATTAGGGATGGGATAAGCATATGACACTAGAAAACGATTGAAACAGATGTTCCCTTTTCTCAGCAAACAATAGATGTCATTAAGTGCAAATTAAATGCAAAAAAAGCCTACACATAAGTGGGGAAGAAACTAGAGGTAGATGAATAGGTAGAAGGTCGGCCCAAGCCCGTCACATACCCTTACATAAAAAAGCTTGGCTTGCTATCTTTTGCCCGGCCATTGCATGAATTTTTCAAAATGCTTTATGTGATGGCTAGGCTCGAACGATACTTTAGATGTTGATCCGACTTTCGGACCTAATTCGATCCGAATCAGCCGGGCTATCGCCTTTTCAAATGAAGCTACCGACAGAGTATGGCTCTAAAGAGAGTATTCCTTTTTTTCCCATCGATTCTAATGGACTCCTCTGGTCTGGAGATGGAACCATGGGCAGAGTCATCCCGAAGTACAAGAGAATTGTCACATCTGCAAAAGTGTCACATTGACATTGTTGTAAAACCCAAAAAAATGGGATCCCCCTTAGGTACCATCATTTTCAATTGTACATAGGTGTTAATGCTTTGCTTTCCGAAGTCCTTATTTTACCTTTAGTTTTGCAATTCCTATATAATCATTTCTTGGTACATTGATGGCCATTGGATCAAAAAATAAATATTTAACTATACATCATGAAAATTTTAAGTGTGTTGGGATGCTCAAAAGATCATAAAAAAAGGGGCCATATTTCGATCAAGACACATTTAACCTAAGTTGGATGTAACATTTACATCTTTAATTACTATTTTAAACTAATTTGAAAACAAGACATTCCTTCCATGACGTGAGGCTCTGGCTCCAAACCTTATGTTAAAAACGGTCGACCGAATCGAATTGCCCGAGAAGACAAATTCACCCCCGTATTTGCTTGTCGGCATTCCCTTCCTTTAATTAATTCCATTTCCAAGATGGATAACTTTGGGACAAGAAAAGATTAGAGATTTTTCTTTCCGAGCATCCAAGGCCAGTAAGCTCCCAAAGAAACTTTCGTTGATTCCTTGTTTCTCTCTCATTTTCACTAACCAGGTTGTTTCGATTAAGAGAAAAAGTGGTAGAAATAAGACATCAAATAATAAAAATGGAAAAGAAAAGCGAAAGACGGGGAATTCTATAGACCCAATAGCCATTGGATCGAACCCAAAAAAAAAAAAAAAAAAAAAAAAATCACCCCTCGATTCTAATTTATTCTGAGATTTCAAATTGTATGATACTTTATATAAAGATTATGAGAAGATGTACATGATTACGACACCGTATTATTGTACTATAACAAAAAGGAAATTACTGAGCATCATGTCACATTATTGTTGCGCGACACTTGTTGCTAGTGTTCCTCGACAATGGTGGCTCTACCTCTGAATGCATGGACTTATAGTTCCATTTTGCGAAAAACAATGGTACGACATGGAACACATCGAGACCAGAGAAGAGCCAGAAAAGCCGGTTTGAGGCTGAGAAATCGACCCTGCCGGGGACCACCAGGATCACACTCGCCGACCTTTAAGTTCCAATGTGGATGAAATGTCAATTGTGGTGGCCATAAACTATATGCTAATGCCAAAAAGTATGTCGTTTAAAATACTAATGGTCAAACAATGTTTTCTCTTGTAAGTTGAAAGAGATGCTGCGTATCTATCTCCTCCAATTGTCGACCTTGCCATTTTTTTTTGTAAGGAAGATGGTTGAGTGACTGCATGTTCATCGTCACAGTGGCCGTAAGTCGAGTCAATGGGCGATGGTCTTGAAATTTGCAAGTGTGAAGTTGGAGGTTTGATTCTCTAATCTATTCTCGATCTTAGGAAACTTTTGTTACTTTACAAAATAGGGGCCCGAGCTTAAGTGCATCATTGACCCTAAGAGCTCCCCACTTAAATCTTGATGTAGCAAGGATGAGAGGCTAACCTAACGGCAATAGTTGTGGGTTACATCAATAGCTTAAAACCGAACATCTATCACGTGTGATTTACAATTTGCCAACGCTCGGCGTATTTTTTTTTTAAGTCCAAACTTTTGGAATATTAATAACCGGAAAATTTATTTACTTGGTATGCATATAGTATGTACAATCTCTTTTCCTTTTACATAATTAATAAGAAATGTTATCATACTACCTTGGCATTCAAAACTCATTTAAAACCTATAGCCACAACACAAACATCAAGCTACTCCTCTCCCACAATAGCTGATGATATCAATGTGGGTAAGACCAAGTAGGGTTGAGCGATTTTTCCTAACAAGATTATGACAAAGACATACGCTCCGATCATGTGTATGATCAAGAGGCGATTACTTTCAGTGGGCGGCCATGGGCATAACATCAGAGTAATTTCAATTTCGAAAATATAAAGGCGGGATCTATTTTGCTTTTCTCTTAAATAAATTCGTTCAGATATGCGGGATGTATATACAATCCATACCTTTATAATGTGACTAGCTATAAGGGCATATGCATACATGCATATAGAGAGAGAGAGAGAGAGAGAGAGAGAGAGATCTCCCCATCTTTTTCCTAGTACATAAAAAAAGCGAGAGAAAGAGGGAAAGAAAGAGAAAGTGGTCACAAGATATATGGCGGGCCTTTCTTTTGAAAAAGGAAGAGCAACTCCCTCTCTCTCATCACTAAAAACCCGACACTCGATCCCACGTCCTCCCCCCCTAACCGTCCCCCCTAACTCCTCCTCCCATCACTTCACCATCGCCATCCCCCTCCTCTGCTTCTTCCTCCCCTGCAAACTGCTCCATCCTGCTCACCCTCAAAGAGCAGAGCTCTCCGCCACACCGAATTATGAAGCTGGGCAGATCGAGAGCGAGGCGAAGGACCAAGCCCTTCTCGGGCGGCGCCGCCTCGGCCTCGTCGCCCCGCCCTTCCCTGCTCTCGTCCTGGCTCTTGAAGCTCAGCAAGATCGGGGTACATCGCGCCGACCGACGCCACGGTCGCCACTGCCGTGCTCTGGGGCTGGGAGGCTCGAGCCCCGCGGCGACGAGGCATTACAATTCGCCGTCCGAGGAGGTGGTTTCGACTCCGAAACGGAGCGGGGTCGAGGGGGAAGAAGAGGGTCGGCTCCTGGAAGGCGACGGTGGCTTCTGGAGGCTGTCCTTCAGGGGAGAGAGGACGTTCGACGAGGAAGGGGACTTCAGCGGAGATACGCTCGGACCGATTTGGTGCAGATCGGACGGGGACGAGGAGGCCGGAAATTTCGAAGAGATGGTGTCGGGTATCAGGAGGAGGAGAGAGAGTCGGAGGAGATCGAGGAGCATGCCCGAGATAAAAGTAGAGAGCGCAGATGGAGAAGCAGAGCTGAAGACTCCAAGGAGGAGGAAGGTCAAGAGGGAACACAAACACGGAATTAGGAGCGATGAAAAGGTCTTGGAAGCGAAGAATCAGGACCGCGTTCCGTCCAAGTATTCGGCCTCGTTGCGAAAATCGGTTGGAGACTCTGAATTTCCTTTGAAATCGATTCCAGAGATGCAGAAACCGGAGGAAACAAGCGAGGGCGACAGCACGAGCAGAGAGAAACAGAGGAAATCCCTCTACATAAGCAGAAGGGAGCAACCCCGGCGCGGCCGGGTCCGAGTTCATTCCCCGAGAACCGCCGCCAGGGTCGAGGTGCGCAGGCCGCGGTCCCCGGTCGAGGACGCGAAGAAGGCGAGCTCGAAGTCGGCGAGGGCGAGGACGAAGATGACGAAGAAGGGCGGCGAGGCTGACGTCGCCGCCAAGGCCAGCAGATTGGAGAGGTACGCGGTGGTGAAGTGCTCGTACCACCCGCAGAGAGACTTCCGGGAGTCGATGATGGAGATGATCGTGGAGAGGCGGATCCGGCGGACGGAGGACATGGAGGAGCTCTTGGCTTGCTACTTGACGCTGAATTCGGACGAGCATCATGAGCTCATCATCAAGGTGTTCAGGCAGGTCTGGTTCGAGCTGAACCAGGCTTGCTTTGGCTGGTGAATAATTGCAGAGAGAGAGAGAGCACAGATGTTGGCATGGTTTAGAGTTTATTTTTTGCTTCTATACGATCAATTAGGTTAACTTTACAGCGAGATAAGGTCGGCTGATATTATGTATGTATTACTCGATGAAATTATCAGCGAAAAGGCTGGAGCGTTCTCCTTTTACTAAACTAGAACGAAAGACAGATCGAACGACAATATTTCGATACAAATTCCACGACTCAATCATCAAGTTGCTCTTGATCGATGACCTGCGATGAAAAGTACGCACCTTTTCATGCGAAGCCACGGTGCCGTGTTCGATTGGTAAGTTTGTATGAGGTACTACTGCTCATCACATTCTCTTGAGAGCAAAAAGGGAGAGAGAATTCAAATGGGTCATGGCGAAAAAAGAAAGAACGATTGGAAGGGACAAGTGCCCACAAAAAAGTATTGCCCACTTGACTTTTGGGGCTTTCCTCTTTACCTCTTTTGTTCCCTCCTTTTCTTTGAAGCTCCTAAATTTGGGATCTTGAAGAGGAAGTTAAATGCTTGCATAATAGTGAACTGGACATCTCATCTAGTTAAGAATCCCATGGAGTAATGTTCATAAGAATAACGAAGTCATAGGCACGTAAGTTCAGAGCCAGCTCGACTCTTTCAAGAGCGCTCCGAATTCGGGGATTCGAGAGTTTTTTGAGACTCTATCATAAGTTTTATCCCTATATGTTCAGATTGACGATGATAACCCATTTTTAACATCACTTAATTATTTAGATTTAGACAAAGAAAGAGTGCTTGGATTTGATAATCCAATCTAGTGACGTTAGACTTGATTATCTAGAGTTTTCAATTAGTCACTATAAAAGTATAGGTTGATGTTGTTAAGTTACAGTTAAGTATAGGTTATTATTTTTTAAAACTCGGTTTTGCTTACCAGAAAACTCTATATATATTATTATTTTTTACTATATACATACAGATAGCCTGTAAAAAAAGAAGTGTTTTCCTGTATGCATAATGATGAGCATTGCTTGAGGGAAAAATTCTTCAGTCCCCCCAACAAATCTTCATATATTATAATAAAAAATATTTTTGAAGGAGTATTTTCTTGTTAAATACAAACTTAGGGAATTTGCCAAGAAAGCGAAAATGAAAAGAAAATCTTTTGAAATCTCAACATATATTAAAACAATATTTCTGAATGTAAGAAAATTGACTATGTACAACAATTATGAATTGAGAGAAACATTTTAGAATATCTATATCATGATTGATATAAAAGCAATAAAATTAAGTTGACTACGCATAACAAAACAGAACATATAATGATAGAAATATATTAACATAATCAATTTTACCATGATTCATATATACGTAATAAAATCAATGCGGCTACCACAACACAATAGGATCCATTACCATATCCATATCATCCAAGTGTGTAAAAGCGTAATATTATTCTTTTTTTTACTAATTAAAGAAATTTTAGCTTTTTTTTTTTTTTAATAAAACCCATGCTTTAAACATGGTCAATGGCACTCACAAATAATTAAATTACATAAAAATGGTTCTGCCTCTTCCCGGCCAAAGAAAAGGATGCAATAAATGAGACCTACCCAGTGAAAATAACAGCCATCAATTTTAACCTAATCTACAAACATATTTGATCTGCTTTCGTGGCGTGTAGCTCCTCTCTTAGCCCTCAAAAAAAGGATGGCTCTAACCCGAAAGCCAAAAGCAAAAGAGATTTCATGGTTCTTGCCCACTCTATCTTGCACATCATTTTCAATTAGCGTTAGCTTAGGCATTTATTATACCTTGCTTTGGCTGCTGGGTCTGCGAAACTAGGGGCTGGGCAAGTTGACTGGAACAGGAGTGAGAATAACTAGCCAAACCCTCCTTGCTTTTTTTTTTTTTTTCTTTTTTTTAATAATACTTTTGAGAAAGTTAATCGAGTAACGTTCCAATTTTCTAAATTATAATTACACATAACACATGAACAGGACATTGCTTGAAAATTACTAGAGTTCTTTATATTGAGTTGCTTGATAAGTGTCTCAAAAACACAGTCGATGAGATTCTTTTAACAAGAGAAGTTGACTATAAATGTAATACTAGTCTAATTGGGAGACTAGAGGAAAGTTTCATGGTTTCGTATTAAGGATGATTGCGTTGAAATCGTCTTATTATTATTTATTTTTTTGGAAGATCGATATTTTCATAAAATTTCCCTTAATTTTCTCATGGACGTTCATGGGAGCCGGTAAGGATCATGTGTCTTCGGCACGGTGGATAGGAATAGCAATACATACAATTATTTTGATCAAACCTTTTCTAGAATAAAAGATGTGTCGTAATATTTTTTTTTTTTTTTGATGACCTAGGGAAGTCCCGTACGCTGGTAGCACAACGGAGTAAACCCTGGGCTTCCTTGGGGAGGCACGTGAGTCACCACCACCCCTCGTGCCCCGGGTAAGTCGCCTTGCAATGCTCAGGAATTGAAATCCTCTCCATGCATTAGGGGAAGAAGCTTGCCGCCAGCAGCGCCACCCAGATGGGTGGTAAAAAAGATGTGTCGTAATATTTGTATAGTTAAAACTCAGAAAAGAAAAATAAATAAATAAAGAATTCTCTTATTTATTATGTCCAAAAATAGTAATATTAGCAAAATTATTTCAGTCGGACGTGCTTGTGTACCTTGGGAGGTTACTGGAACTTATCGGATATCAATTACTCAATATACGGAAAAAAAAAATCATCGTTTTTCTAATTGATGGATTTTGGCTGTGAAAAATTAACATTCAAGAGATTTTGCAAAATTGCATTATTACAAGATATTTGATTTTTATGAATAAATGGAAAATAATTTAATGATATAATAATGGAAATCGATTAATATATACTTAGTCAAGTTTTGGATATACTTGGAAGTGTTGTTTATGAGAGAGATTCAGTTTAAAAAATTAAATTGTGGTAGTTTAGATGAAATAGAATTATGAATCCACGCATTTATCCACAAACACAATATTTACAAAATATTAATAAGAACATTTTGGAGTATTGGGCAAGTTTACCCACACCAAAGGTGGAATCATTGAGAGGGAGAAAATATTCAATAGTTTCATATTGATAACCTGCTTTGGGCTTTTAGTTTTATTAAGGCCAACATTAATCAAAGATGTGCCAAAAAAAAATTGTCAAATAGCCCACATTTTCCCCAAAAGGCTCAAAGTCCCAAAAGTATTCATTTTTCCAAAAAAAAATCCCCTAAAGCTGAATCAAATGGGGCCATTGATGGCCATCGATTACCAAATTTGAAGAGCCAGTGGTGTCATCTAGATGAGTGAAGCTGACGGCCATGGATAGCCAGATGTGGAGAGCCAGCAACGTCACCGTCCATTAAACATGTCAAATAAGTGGATTTAGTTGAGTCTGGATTAAGTCAAAAATGGTTTGATCCAAATTGACTTATTTAACATGTGTTGATCTATTTCATACAATATAAATATAGCGACTCATACTTGACCCGACCCATATTGTTAAAGCACATTTATACTTAACCCAATCTAAGAAAATTCATATCGATACTAAAGGTGCATTTATTTCGCAAAAATCTAAATGATAAAAGAAAATAATTTCCCGAAAAGCATTTTCCATGAATATGATTTGTTGTCCTTTATTTGGTGATGTATAATCAAAAATGTTTTCCATTGTTTGGATTTTATTAGAAAATGATTCCACACTTATCTTAGCCAAGAAAAAAAATTGATTTTTTTTTTAATGTTTGTTGTAAAAAACTTTGAATTTTTAATTATTTTTATTTTGTATTTACTTTTCTTTTCTTTTTTTTTTCTTTCTTCTTATTTCCTTTTTTCTTTCTCTCTTTTCCTTCTTCTTCTCCTCCGCTCCTCTGCTTTCTCGTGCCATCCCTTTACTTGCTTCAAGCTTGTCCACCTCCAAATCTAGTCGAGCTCGATTTCACACTAGACATAGTCCAACTTAAAATGGTTCAAGTTTGACGACTCCTCTATGACTTTCGAGATCTCGATCACAACGTCAAGCTTGGCAGCCATAGAAGGCCGTCACCTCCAGATCCTAAGGCACAATGGCAGTGAAGGTCGAGTGTCTAGATCTAATGTCGACATTGGGCCATATCTATACGTCACAAAGGTTGTGACATGACCTTGAGTTGCAGTGATAATCGCCATTAGAGGTCGACTTAAGAGAGAGGGCATTAAAAGTTGTAGACATCCATGGATAGAGGCAATAAAAAAAAAAAAAATTGGCATATGACAAGAAAGGGGGAGAAAAAAAATAGAAAAAAGAAAAATAAAGATTTTTTACAACTCCTCAACATGTCACCGAAGTTAGTCATGCAGACTACCATGGATGATCAGATCTAGAGAGACAATAGTGTCACTGGCCATGCGAAGCAAGGTTCGCAACCGGCATTGATGGCCATCGATGACCAAATTTGAAGAGCCAGTGGTGTCATCTAGATGAGTGAAGCTGATAGCTATGGATAGCCAGATGTGGAGAGCCAGCAATGTCACCGTCCATTAAACATGTCAAATAGGTGGATTGAGTCGAGTCTGGATCAGGTCAAAAAATGGTTTGATCCAAATTAACTTATTTAACATGTGTTGATCTATTTCATACAATATAAATATAACGACTCATACTTGACCCCGACCCATATTGTTAAAGCACTTTTATACTTAACCCAATCTAAGAAAATTCATATCGATACTAAGGATGCGTTTGTTTCGCAAAAAACTCAATAATAAAGGAAAATAATTTCCTAGAAAGCATTTTCTATGAATATAATTTGTTGTCCTTTATTTGGTGATGTATAATCAAAAATGTTTTACGTTGTTTGGATTTTAATAGAAAAAGATTCCACACTTTATCTTAGTAAAAAAAAAATCGAATTTTTCTAATGTTTGTTGTAAAAAACTTTGAATTTTTAATTATTTTTATTTTGTATTTACTTTTATTTTCTATTTTTCTTTTCTTTCTTCTTATTTGCTTATTTCCTTTTTCTCTTTTCCTTCTTCTTCTCCTTCGCTCCTCTTCTTTCTTGTGCCATCCCTTCTGCTTCCTCTAGCGGTTCATTCTCGACTAGCTTACAAGGGTTGAGCTTTAGTTGTCGCTAGAGGTTGCGAGCTCCCTAATCTGGCAAGGCTAGAGGCTTGTTGCCAAAGGCTGCGAGCTTGCTCAATCTAGCAAGGCTCACAACTCACCGCTTAAGCCTCGTCGCAAGCTCATTAGCCTCAGGTGAGCTTGAGCCTTGTAGCCTGAGGCCGCAAACTTGCCCAATCTAGGGAGGCTCTAGGCTCACCAGCTTTGAAGGAAGTTATTTGAAGGTGAAATGTTCACAACTCACACAAGGAAGAGAAAGATAGATAGGCTTGCAAATTTATTTTACCTTAACAAAACACAATTACAAGATTCCCCTATTTATAGACCCATTACATAACATTTGCTCTTTCCCATAAAAATAGCTAGCTTCCTGGATAAGATTTAGAAACTAACATAACAATCACAATATCTCACCTTATCTCATCATATCTTATCATATTTCTAAAAATAATCACTACATCTAGAAATACAAATAGACTCATGAAAGATAACACAACAATTATGATTTTTCTTCAATGCGGATACCAAACATTTATTGGCACTAATGAATTTGGTTTAATTTCTAACATTCCTCCTTAAACCAAATTCTCTTCCATTGATCATTCCAAGTAAGGCTCTTGAACTTTCGGAAAGCATCGATCTTGAGAGGTTTAGTGAAAATGTTTGCTACTTGATCTCCCATCTTCACATGCAACATTTCAATCTCATTCTCTTTAATTTGTTCTTGAATATAGTGATACCGGACATCGATATGTTTGCTTCGTTCATTAAAAAAAAAAAAAAACTAGATTTTTTGCCAATGCAATAGCAAAAATATTATCAACAAAAATCTCAATTGCTTTCTTCTGCTCCATAAGAATATTTTTGAGTAGTCTTCTCAACCATATTGCATGACAAACACATGAGGATGGAGCTACATATTCAACTTCACATGTCGATAAAGTGACATTAGGTTACTTCTTTGATGACCACGTGAAAGCGGTGTCAAATAAGAAAATTATAAAGTTTGTAGTGCCCTTTCGATTATCAATATCTCCACCACAATCACTATTCGAATAAGCTCTAAGTTAGAAGGATTCAGAATGATAGTAGTGTAGGCCATGAGAAGTAGTACCTTTGATGTATTGAAGTATCTTCTTTACAGCTTCAAGATGAAATGACTTTGGCTTCTCCATATATTGACTCACAATTGCAACACTATACATAATATATGATCCCATGCATATCAAGTATCTCAAACGTCTAATCAAGCTTCTATAATATGTTGAATCAACATCGACACTATCATCAAATGTCGAAAGCTTGGTTTCACACTCCATTAATGTATTGACTAGAGTACAATTCTTCACGTTTGAATTTTTCAAGGAAATTTTCTACATATCCTTTTTAGAAAATAAAAATCCTCTCAACACTTTGCTTCACTTCAATCTCAAGGAAATAATTTATGGGATCATTATCAGTTATCTCTAGTTCTTTCACCATCGATGCCTTAAAATCATCAATCATCATCGGATTTTTTCTTATAAAAATAAGGTCATCAACAAATAGGCAAGTAGAACATCACCATTTTCTTGCTTAAAATAAAGTGTATGCTTGTATGGATATTGAGAAAATCCATTCGCCTTGAAATACACGTTGTGTTTGGAATTCCATGCTCTTGGTGCTTGTTTAAGCCCATATATAGCTTTCTTTAACTTCAACACTTTGTCTTCATGACCTTTCACAACAAATTTCTCAGGTTGTTCAACACAAATCTCTTTTCAAGGATGCCATTCAAAAATGTTGATTTGACATATATTTGATAAATTCACCAATCATTTTGAGCAACAACATAAATGATCAATCTAATCGCTTCCGTGCAGACGACAGGGACAAAAACTTCATCATAGTTGATTCCGGCTTTTTGCTTATACTCCTTTGCAACTAATCTAGCCTTCTATCTTATCACTTCTCGTTTCTTGTTCTTCTTGGCCTTGTACACCCATTTGACTCCAATCGATTTCTTGTCCTTTGGAAGATCAGCAGGCTTCCATATTTGATTCTTCTCAATGGCATCAATTTCTTCATTCATGACTTTTTTCCATTTTTTTTTTTGTTTGGCTGCATCATTATAGACAAGTGGTTCACAATCTACAAGAAGACATACAAGGTGAAATTCGTCGGTAGCTTCATAAATGTCAGACAATCTCCTTGATCTTGGTACTAGTGGTTCATTGGCGTCATTTGAAGAAGTAGGTGATGATGAACTTGAAGAAGATATTGGAGAAGAAGGTGAAGAATGGTCATTCAACTCCATTTGATCGGTATCACCACGAGCACTCGCTTCTTCTTTTTTATTTTCTTTTTATGTGCTATTTTCATCGAACTTGACATCTTTGCTTATGTACAGTTTCAAAGTGTTAGGATCAAATAATCGATAGGCTTTGGATGATGAGTCATAAAGATGAGCTCTTTGCTCTTATCTTCCAGCTTTGATCTTTTCTAGTCTTGGACATGAGCATAGGCAATGCTCCCAAAAATTCTCAAGTGTAAAACACTTCGTTTTCTCCTAGTTCATGCTTCTTGTAGCGTTACACCTTTGAGTCCAAATGTGGGACATCTATTTTTAAGATAGACCACACACGAAACTGCTTCAACTCAAAGCTCCTTGGACAAATTTTTGCTCTTCAATATGCTCCAAACCATATTTTTCTGTTCAACTATGCCATTTTATTGAGGAGAAAATGGAGCCATTGAGAAATGTTGAATACCACGATCCTCATAGAATTTGTTGAATATGGCTGAGGTAAATTTTCTGTCATGATTAGTCATCAAAGCTTTGAGAAAATAGCCACTCTCCTTTTCAGCTAGGTTTTTAATTTGTTTGAAAGTATCAAGCATTTTTATTTTTTCTTTTAAAAAATATACCCAAGTTTTCCAAGTAAAATCATCAATAAAAGTAACAAAATATCGATGATTACCATAGGAGTGAGGAGTGACTGGGCCACATACATTAGAATCAATCAACTCAAGCAACTTCTTCGCTCAATAAGTTGCTTCCTTGGAAAAGCTAATTTTGAAATGCTTACCAATAACACACCCTTCACATAATTGATTGAGATAAGCAATATGCGATAAACCATAAACTAGCTTGTTGTGAGAAAGCAAATTAAGTCTACCAAATTGAGATGGTCGAACCTCAAATGCTACAACCATGAAATATCATCCGTGTACGCCTTCAGACATTGAGACATATCATTCCTTATATTGAGAATAAATATCCTATTCTTTGACATCTTCACATTCGCAATCAGTTTATTATTCTTGTCTCTTAGCACAAGACTAAGATCCTTCATATTATTAATATAGCCTTTGTGGCATCCAAGAATTTTGACAACCCTCGAATATGCAACGGTCCGTGACTAATCGATGGGAGTATTGTCGGACTGAGTTACTAACACCATTGACGGACATCGTTTTATTATCATCATTGGACCGATATGCCTCGTTTAGTAATGGTCTGATCATCAAATAAACTATAGTCTTGTTGAAATTCCCTTCCTTAAGGTCATTGGTGAGACCAACCTCATCTGCATCTTTCGCCAAGCTTAGAAAAACGACGATATATTGCGGATTGACGAAATTGTTATCGGACTTCATCGTTGGCACCAATTTTTGGACCCCGTCGTATCATCAATAAGCCTGAACCCTGAGCCGTCTCGCCAATTAAATAAGATGAAGACCTCGAATTTTTCATGTGGGCCGTCACCACCATCCTTCCCTTGGACGGTCACATGAACGGCCCATGCAACTCATGTATGTGTAGAAATTAATGGTCAACTTTTTTGGAGAAGTTGGGCCATGCACGGAGGCCATGCAGCCATGAATTGTTGGCCCAAGCTGCCTGAGCCCTCTCTCCTCTTGGTCGACAAATTGGAGTCAACCAAAGAAGCCCTTTTGACCAAGCCACGTAGCACTCCCTTCGGTGGACAGCAAGTGAGAGAGTGTGGCTTTGTTGGCTCGGCAAGGAGGAGAATCCGCATGCAGGAGGCCACATCTTCAATAGCTGCCCCTTGCGTGTGCAGCCACCGAAAAACCTGCACGCAAAGATTAATTAATCAATTAATCAAAGAACAAAAGGGTTCGGAATTGAGGGGAAGAGAGAGAAGGCCCGAGCGAGAGACAGAGAGTGCAGCAAGTGAGCGAGAGAATGCAGTGAGCAAGCAGTGGGCGAGAGTGAAGGGGGAGGAAGGAGACCGTCCCTCTGTCTATGCGCACGCGCTGCCGCCATCGATGCCGCTCGCCTTTGCCGCTGTTGAGGCGCGTCCGTGACCTGCAAGCTTCCTGTTTTGCTTGCCATCGAGCTGTAGAACTTGAGGCAAGTTGAAGTCTACTAATCTATATGGTGTAGTGCTATTGCCGTTTGAGGAAGTGTATTGATAGGTTGGATTGCTTGAGTTTGCTGTTGAATGTGGTATATAGAGTAGCTAAAACTGTTTTGGGGTTAAATGGTTGAGGAAACCTTGAAATTTTCTGGTTTGCATGTGATTTTGGATTCTGATTATACACCGATTTTAGTATTGACAAAGCTTTGAAAATTCTGTTTGTAAATGGTTTTGGAAAAACCTCCTGATTGATGTTAAAATTTTTATGTACCGAGGTGCCGTTCACCAATGTTTCAAAAAGGAAAGGAAAATGTTTTGGTGCCCTTGAAATCTCAAATTTTTACATAAACTAGTTTTAAAAACCTTGAAGTCGGGAGTGAAGGTTTGAATTACCAATGTGCCAATTTCAAATTACTTGTGTTGATAACTCTCTTGGATTTTGGCCATGAGGCTCAAGTGCAACCCGAGAATCTATACATGAGTTTTCGAAATACATTGAAGGTTGGCCATGGAAGTGGACTTATGAGTTGATTACTATGCTGCTGGAATTTTGTGATTTGATTTCATTGACATGGAAATGGCATATGTTTTCAAAGCCTGTTGTTGTTGTATTGATATGCCTTTGAAAATCTCAATTTTGCACTGTTTGATATCATAAAGGGAGATTTTCAAGAATCCAAAAGGAATTTCGGATGTGATTGTTGTTTTAAAACTATTTTGGCATTGAAATGATTCGATTGATATACCATGGCTGAGATGTATGCTTGATGCCGTCGGACCTTTGAGTTGACGATGCCCCGGGAGTCGGGATGCTCAGAGGTTCAAATGAGTCGATGCCCTTTGGATGCCTGGGGTCCGCAGTGCCCCAGAGGTACCCCGGTAGTGTCGGGATGCCCGGTTGTATTTTGAATACAAGCCCGGAGGGTAGGGGTAACCATTTTCATGGTGAGCCCCGACGATTCCTCGTGATGCCAGATGGGGTGCGAGATGCCTGGAGGTGTAACGCAACACTCTCCGGATGCCTGGTTGTATTATGAATACATGCCCGGAGGCTTTCATGATGCCAGGTTGGGTGCGAATACCCGAAGAGACACAAACACTGGTCCTCTGGGATAGACGTAAGAAAATGAAAATGAACTAAGTTCTAAAATTAACGACCCTGCTGATAATTATGCTTGATTATGGGACAAAATTGTGTGGTATAGAATGAGACGTGTCATAACAATTTGACCCTATAATCGAGACCCGTGTGACTGAAATGGTGCATTCTGGTTTGGAACTACAATTGCCATTACTTTGAAAAGCTTTATTGATTTATGCATACTCATTCTTTTGATTATATGTTTTGTCTATCTTGCATGGAATTAAATAGTGACTGCTTGCATGGTATAGCTTAGTAGATCTTTAGCTGCTGGGTGGTTGTACTCACCCCTTTTGGGGACTAACATTTCAGACTAGATGAGATGCCTCTGCTGCCTGTATCTCCTGGCACATTTTATGGAGTTCCGGTCGACCTGCAATGGGAAAGGTCAGAGCATCACCATCCTGCGGTGTGAGGGCTGTCTTTTATACGAGTGCGGGTGTTGATAGTGTTTGACATTGGTCCTCCCGCCGGCCTTGTACTTTAAGAGTATCTGGCCGTTTTCGTCCGCTAAGATGGATGAACGCTGGGGCTGTTGCAGCCGCCGCCAGCAGACGAACTGAACGGATGGATGTGACCGCAAGCTAGGGTCAGCAGAGTAAGGATTTTTGGATGCCGACACTGATTGATGGACTTATGTATATAATTGCTGGAAACATCAGGTATCTTTTGAGATGTAGCCGGGTATAGAAAACCACGGCATTTTGGTGTACCGGCATTCAGGTATTAACCAGATAGACATCATTCGTCGGTACACCAAAATGCCGTCACATCCATCAATCAGTGTCGGCATCCAAAAATCCTTCCTCTGCTGACCCTATTTCACAGTCACATCCATCCGTTCGGTTCGTCTGCTGGCGGCGGTGGCAACGGCCCCAGCGTGCGTCCATCTTGGCGGATGAAAACGACAAGATACTCTTGAAGTACAGGGCCGGCAGGAGGACCAATGTCAAACACTATCAACACCCGCACTCATATAAAAGACAGCCCTCACACCGCAAGATGGTGATGCTCTGACCTTTCCCATTGCAGGTTGATCGGAACTCCATAAAATGTGCCAGGAGATACAGGCAGCAGAGGCATCTCATCTAGTCTGAAATGTTAGTCCCCAAAAGGGGTGAGTACAACCACCCGGTAGCTGAAGATCTACTAAGCTATACCATGCAAGCAGTCACTATCTAATTCCATGTAAGATAGACAAAACATATAATCAAAAGAATGAGTATGCATAAATCAATAAAGCTTTTCAAATTAATGGGAATTGTAGTTCCAAACCAGAATGCACCATTTCAGTCACACGGGTCCCGATTATAGGGTTAAACTGTTATGACACGTCCCATTCCATGTCGTACAATTTTGTCCCATAATCAAACACAATTATCAGCAGGGTCGTTAATTTTAGAACTCAGTTCATTTTCATTTTCTTACGTCTATCCCAGAGGACCAGTGTTTACATCTCTCCAGGCATTCGCATCCAACCTGGCATCACGAAAGTCTCCGGGCATGTATTCATAATACAACCAGGCATCCGGAGCGTGTTGCATTACACCTCCAGGCATCTCGCACCCCACCTGGCATGACGAGGAATCGCCGGGGCTCGCCATGAAAATGATTACCCTAACCCTCCAGGCATGTTTTCAAAATACAACCAGGCATCCCGACACTCCCGGGGTACCTCTGGGGCACTGCGGACCCCAGGCATCCAAAGGGCATAACCTCTAGGCATCCTGACTCGCAAGGCATCATCGACTCGAGGGTCCAACGGCATCAAGCATACATCTCAGCCAGGGTATATCAATTGAATCATTTCAATGCCAAAATAGTTTTAAAACAACAATCACATTCGAAATTCCTTTTGGATTCTTGAAAATCTCCCTTTATGATACCAAACAGTGCAAAATTGAGATTTTCAAAGGCATATCAATACAACAACAGTAGACTTTGAAAATATATGCCATTTCCATGTCAATGAAATCAAATCACAAAATTCCAGCAGCATAGTAATCAACTCGTAAGTCCACTTCCACGGCCAACCTTCAACGTATTTCGAAAACTCATGTATAGATTCTCGGGTTGCACTTGAGCCTCACGGCCAAAATCAAAGAGAGTTATCAAACACAAGTAATTTGAAATCGTCACATTGGTAATTCAAACCTTCACTCCCAACTTCAAGGTTTTTAAAACTAGTTTATGTAAAAATTTGAGATTTTGAGGGCACCAAAACATTTTCCTTTCCTTTTTGAAACATTGGTGAATGGCGCCTCGGTACATAAAAATTTGAGCATCAATCGGAAGGTTTTTCCAAAACCATTTACAAAAGCTTTGTCAATACTAAAATCGGTGTATAATCAGAATCCAAAAATCACATGCAAACCAGAAAATTTCAAGGTTTCCTCAACCATTTAACCCCAAAACAGTTTCAGCTACTCTATATACCACATTTAACAGCAAACTCAAGCAATCCAACCTATCAATACACTTCCTTAGACAGCAATAGCACTACACTATATAGATTAATTGACTTCAACTTGCCTCAAGTCCTACAGCTCAATGGCAAGCAAATCAGGAAGCTTGCGGGTCACGGGCGTGGCTCAACGGCACCGAAGGCGAGCGGTGTCGACGGCGGCAGCATGCGCGCACGGACAGAGGGTGGTCTCCTTCCTTCCCCTCACTCTTGCTCGCTGCTTGCTCACTAATTTTCCTCGCTTGCTGCGCTCACTCGCTCTCTCGCTTGCTGCGCTCACTCGCTCTCTCTCTCCCTAAATTTTTCTGCTCGGTTCCTTCTCTCTCTTGCTCACATTTACGAGCACTTTGGTCACTGGTTTTGTTAAAAACCAGTCAACAAAAGAGGGTGCTTTGGCGGCAGAAGGAGGTGAGGACAGGTGGAGAGAACGTGGCAGCTCTTGGTGGCCTCCTTGCCACTTGGAAACACGACTGATGCAGCTGTCCCGAGCTCCTTCGCTGGCCAACCCATCTCCATGCAGCGAACGTGGCAACGGAAGTCAACCTCTCCAAATTATTGACTCCAATTTGCCGACCAAGAGGAGAGAGGGCTCGGGCAGCTTGGGCCAAAAATTTATGGCCGCATGGCCTCCATGTATGGCCCAACTTCTCTCAAAAGTAGACCATAAATCTCTACATGTACATGAGTTGCATGGGCCGTTCGTGTGGCCGTTCAAAGGAAGGATGATGGTGGCGGTGCACATAAAAAATTTCGAGGTCTTCAACTTGTTTAATTGGCGAGACAGCTCGCGGTTCACCCTTATTGATGATACGACGGGGTCCAAAATCAGTGTCGATGACAAAGGCCGAAAACAATTTCGTCAATCCGCGATGTATCGTCATTTTTGTGAGGTCGGCAAAAAAATACGGATGCCACAATAGCCTTTCTTCAAAAGTTGTCCCAAACTCAAAATATTACTTGACATTTTCGTGGCATGATAAACATTAGAAATAAACTGACGTGCACTATTCCTCAAGCAAATCAGAATTGTACCTTTGCCTTCAACAAGAATTTTAGAGTTATCACCAAAGGAGACTTTCTCTTTAATTGTCTCATCTAACTCGGTAAACATCTCCTTTCGCGCGCACGTGTGGTTACTTGCATCGGTATCCAAATACCATGTATTATTTTGTCCTCCTTCATCTTCTATGAATGCCAATGATAGAACTTGATCGACATCATTCACCAAGTTTGTCTTTTCATTTGCTCCGCCACTCTCTTTGTTCCAGCAGTCAGGAGCATAATGGCCAAGTTTATTGCAATGATGACATCGAATTTTAGATTTATCATACGATTGGCCTGTCAAGTTCTTTCCTCTTCCACAAACATCCCTTTGATATTGATATCTACTGTTACTTTGAGTGGCACTTCCTTTGCTTCGTCCATGACCTCTTCCTTAAAAGTGAGCTCGGCCTCAACCACGATCACGATCTTGGTTTTTCCCACAAGTTTGCTTGGGATCTTTTCATTACTCCTTCTCATCTTGGATGGTTAATCGTGTTTGGAGAAGTTCCTCCTCTGGTTTAATCTTTTTTTCTTTTGAGCCTTTCTTCATGGGCTTGTAATAAACGCGTAAGCTCATCGATCGTTATTGCATCCAGATCTTTGGATTCTTTAATTGCAATAGCAATGTGGTCGTACTTTTTGTCTAAGGAACGAAATATTTTCTCGACAACACGAACATCTAAATTGTATTCTCTGTTTCTTTTCATATGATTGACAATCGCCAAAACTTTTGTGAATTAATCAAAAATTGATTTAGATTCTCTCATATGAATTACCTCGAATTTGCCTCTCAAGGTTTGAAGGCGAATCTTTTGAACTTTCTGTATCCTTGATGTTGTTTGTGAAGAATCTCCCATGCCTCTTTAGCAGTAGTGGCGTTCGACACCTCTTCGAACATGGAATCATTTAAAACTTGATAATGTGATCTTTCAAATGAACCTTCTCCAAGGCACTCCTCTGGTTTTGGTTCAAGATAGCTTCATCCTCTGGTTCATCATAGCTAGTGTTGACAAGTTCCCACACACTATAAGCACTGAGTAGAGCTTTCATTCTAACGACTCAGTTACCATAGTTGGATTTGGTAAGATGAGAGTATTGAAGAGAAAGTTGATTTTTGTTGAGGCCATGATAACAAACCATGTACTCTAATACCAATTTTATGAAAGTAATTTGAAGGTGAGACATTTACAAATCACATAAGGAAAAGAAAAAGATAGATGTAGATTTATTTCACCTTAACAAAAAACAATTACAAGATTCCCCTCTATATAGACTTGTTACATGACATTTGCTCTTCCACATAAAATAACTAGTGTTCCATATAAGATCTAGAAACTAACAAAACCATCAACATATCTCACTTTATCTCATTATATCTTATCTTATCTCATCGTATCTTATCATATCTCTGGAAACAATCACTACACTTAGAAATACAAACAAACTTATCAAAGATAACATAGTAATTATAACTTTTCTTCAATGCAGGCACTGAACAGTTATTGACATCAATGAATTTGGTTTAATTTCTATTAGGGCTCTAACAGTGAGGCTTGAGCCTCACCGGCTTCTCACTAAAGGTTGCGATCTGGTGAGGCTTGAGGTTCATCGGCCTTAGGCGAGGTCGAGCCTCAGCGTCGAAGGCTGTGAGCTCGCTTGATCTAGCTAAGCCAAAGCTCACTAGCTGTCCCCAAGGCTGGCGATGGGTGGAGAAGAAGAAAAAGAAAAAGGAAGAAAAGAAAAGAGAAAGAAGAAAAAATATAAAATATAAAATAAAATAAAAAATTCGAATTTTTTAAAAATATATTTTATAAGGACAATTTTTTTTTAAACCAAGCACCAATTCTAAGTTTTGGTAGATTTGGAAAACGTTTTCCGATTCTTTGAAAGGGAAATCATTTTCCTAAGTTTAAGCTTTGATATGAAAACTTTTTCTCTTGACTAGGATAACATTTTCCAAATAAACCAAACGCTAAAAAATGAGGAAAATGTTTTTCCAGAAAATGTATTCTACAAAACAAACATACCCTAAGGTGAAAGTATGGAGTGAGCAAGTGTAAGACCAAAAATAATGCTTATGATATGAGTCACGAAAACGTAAACAGAATTTGTGATAAGTATACCGTCCCACATGCATGGTCCTTCCTCGGCCTCAAGATAGAGATTGCCAATTAGCTGCCAAATTATTTTTCATTCTGACTCATATCATAGAAAATTTTAGAATAGTGAAATTCTCATGCACGGGTTCCACATTGTGGCAATTGCAAAGTATACTACCACAATTAACCAAAATATCCTTAGTTTTAAATAATCATACCAGATAGAAAGAAAGAGAGGAGAGCGTTTTAGGGATTCATAGCAAAACACGCAATATTATTTTTAAAGAGATGGTGCAGAATATTCTTAAGTCTGCGTACTACGAAAAAGCAAAGAAAAAGTCAGGTAAATTGTGAATCTATTTAAAATAGATATTAAATCCATTCATGACCCATAGAGTTGGATTTAAATCAATTTATGACACATTTATTAATATAATTAGCTTATATAACAACCTAGTCCATCAAATATGGGGTAAGAAATGAGCCTATAATATATTTTGACAAATTTATTGCCCTAGCGACTTGTCCGAGGTCGAGTGATTGGCTTTGAACTTTAAAAAAAGATGAAGCCAAACGGAACAATTCCACCTCACAAACAAACTCCACATAATTTCTTTTTTAATTTAATTCAAGACACATGTAAATTTTTAAGTTAATGCAAAGGAAAAAATGCTCGAATATTTTTTTAAGGCACTTCATCAATTACAAAAGGATAATAAATTTACTAAAATATCCCTCTAAGAATCGAAGGAGAAGCGAGGAGAACCCTAGGCATTCTCTTCGTTTAATGTCCGCCTCTATCCTCTTCTCTTCCTCTCTGTACGTCTGAACTCGGCTTCCTTGCTTCCGCAGCTCCGGCCACTTCCCGCCGTCGCCGTCGGACTCAAGGTCCGTCGCCCTTTCTCGCTCAACCCTCTTCTCGCTGTTCAGCCGCTGAACGGTGGCTCTGTTGTCCTTCTTTTTCCTCTTCTTTCAGTTCTGGGAAGCAAGGGCCCGAACCGAAGGCGAAGGAATGACGCGATCCGTGTGGAAGGGCATCTTCGTCGACGCGTTCCTGTCGAAGATCAAGGACCGGAGGGACCTCCTCTCGAACAAGAAGATCTGGTCGCGCCGGTCCTCCATCCTGCCGGAGTTCGTCAACACCACCATGCGGATTTACAACGGGAAGAACTTCGTCCGCTCCAAGATCACCGAGGACAAGGTGGGCCACAAGTTCGGCGAGTTCGCCCTCACCCGGAAGCGGAAGATCCACAGGACGAACACCGGGTCGACCAAGAAGGGAGGCAAGAAGTAGAGCGTAATTTGGGTATGATCCGATTCCAGTAAAGACTTGATCTTGAATTGTGCTTTGAGATTCAAGAATCGTGCTTTGAGATTCAAATGGGTTGGGGATGAAAAGGGTCGACGGTGAAGCAGATAGAAATCTAGGATGAAATGAGTGGGAAGAGGTAGATGGCAGAGTAACTCCACATCTTGTCTCTGTTCTTGATTCCTGCATAGAGCTTTTTACAGAGGTTTTTTTGGGTTGAGTGTACTTGAATGAAAATTCCTTTGATCATCCGTTTAATCTACACATGGGATGACCGTACTGTCCTTTTCATCTCATAAGTTCGTATTTTATGTCTAAATAAGAGATGAATCAAAAATTTGCCATGATCAAGGGCTGATGATCATGGTCTATTTTGCATTATGATGATTTATCTCTGAGCTTTGCTGCGGGGCTTGTTAGGTTAGTTCATTTTGCTCTTTTGCCATTTCTATTTGCCATTGCGATGCACTCCTCGTTGTGTTATACTGATCTGTTTGTCGGTTTCGTGGGCTTGTTGCATTTCTTGAGTTCATCTATGAAACTGGGTGTCTTACTTTCTTGCAAGTTCTTACCGAATCTAGACAGCGCATGGACTTCGAAGTAGTCCTGATGTTATTATGATTAGCATGTCTGTTCTCTTGGTTGCGTTTGTTGAGCACAAGAATGAGATTCAAAGTGTCGCTGCATTCGTTGAATTTTATAATTTGGACTGAAGTGGGTATGCATCTGTGCGAAAAGGAATGATGGCCCTCGTTAACCCATGAAGACAAGCGCTCCATTCACTGTTTCTGATGTTACATCAGTCAGAATGTTCCTTTGGTCCATCAGTAGCATCTGGCTCACTTCAGTAGAGTTCTTTTGGGGGTCAAAGATCAAATGGCACATCTGCATTACTGAGAAGTCTGCACTTTCATATGCCTGCCTTCTAGCTATGTTGGCATCTGCAGACGCAAAATCAATAAAAGCAAAGCTTTAACGGCTTCAATTATAGCGTCATCTTCCCAGCTACAAAGCCTTGCCCCTTCCCGATGATCTGTAAATCAGACTTAACTGATGTATTGGGTCGGATGCGTCCCTCATGCTTTGTAAGCTGCTGTCTTTGATGGCTAACAGCTTCAGTTACCTCTGAAGATCCAGCAAACTCTGATTTCATTTTCCCATCAACACCAATACCAGAACTTCTTTCACCAAATGCACAATCACATTTAATTAGGATTTCGTCTAGTCAGTACAAAAGAGGCTTGTTTGTAGAGTGTAGTCGGAGCAAAGTCCAAGAGGTTTATGTGATTGACACCATTCCTACTTCCATCAGCTTCCTGGGTCATTCACAGCTCAAACCGTTGTAGATTCTATTCGCTCAAGCTGTCTTTGACAGGCGACTTGTGGAGAGAATACTTAGGTGTTCGAGTCGAGTCCTCTTATGTATCATCATTCAGTTGAGCTAATTTAGGAAAAATTCCAAATAATGGCCTAAAATACCATTGTTTTCTCAAATAAAGGTCCGAAATGGATTTTGTTTGAAATAAAGGCCTAAAGTGGCCAAATCATTTCAAATAATGGCCTGAAGTGGCCAAATCATCTCAAATAAGAACCTTTGGTCGGTCGGTGGCTATTCCAATCATCGGAGAAATGGTATTTTGGTAAAAAAAAAAATTGTAAAGGGTATTTTTTTTTTAAATTCCTTTTTTTCTTTTTCTTTTATTTTTCCCTTTATTTTCTTCTTTTTTCCTCTTCCCTCCCCTGGCTATTGTTGTCATGGCCGGTGGAGGTCACTTGCCTCAAGCCCTCACCTGAGCTAGCGAGGGTCACCCTCACTGGCGTCAAGTGTGGATTACCTCACCTAGGCTGAGTGGGGCGAGGGTTGCCCAAGCTAGATCTAGTGAGGGTGAGGGTTGCCCTTGCTAGATCTGGTGAGGAGCACCCTTGCCCGACACCAACAGGGGTTGTCCTCACCAAGCGAAGAGTGCCCTCACCCGACATCAACAAGGGCTACCCTCACTAGCCTAGGCGAGGGTGACCCTCGCTCGAGTCCAGTGGACAGAAGGGGAAAAGAAAAAGAAAGAAAAAGAAAAAGGAAAGAAAAATAAATTAATAGAAAAAAATTAATTAAAAGATGAAAATGTGCTTCGGTCTGAGAGAAGTTAAGTCCTTTTTTGAAACTGATATGGTCATTTCGTGATCTCATTTTAAACAAGTTCTACTCCAGGCTTCAAAGATAATCTGGCCACTTCAGGTCATTATTTGAAGAATGTTTCACTTCATACTCTTATTTGAGAAAATGAGGGTTTTTCAAGCTTTTATTTGAAATTTTCCCGAGTAATTTGTCCCTAAGCATCAATGGTATGGAAGGAGTAATGCATCCCTTGCTGACAACAAACGAGGGCCGATAACGAGTGCTCTACTTAGTAAGAAAGAAAAAGAGAGAAAATATAAAAATTTACAAAAAAAATTGAAAATTTTAAAAATTGTCCATTGAAAGATTGTTGGGAAGGGTAATGTTAGCAATTATCGATTAATATTAATCGAAATGACTACATTAGTAAATTATGAAAAAGTCTACAACTCAAATTATAAAAAAAAAAAAAAAAAAAAATCTACTAAGAATAAATGATTGAATTAAAAGGTTAAAATCGAATTAATATTCGTATAATAAATTCATGACTTCTTTTATATAATTATTCCAAATATTAAAAGAAAGTCGGCATTAGAATTTAAGTTTCTACATTTGTTGGTACTTTTTATTTTCCTTTATTAAGTTAATATGGAACATACCATTATGGCGTTTATTTTTTAAAAATCCTTATCGATCTTTGGTGTTTTAACGTCATTATAATCCGTGTACTAAACTTGAATGATATCGTTCGACCATGCTCGACCTCTATCTTAAATTGCATACCCTCCAACTTACATTACTAGCGATTCTAAACCAAGAACGAAGTCGCGCTCACGCAGAGTGCTCTGCTTGGGATAGGGAACA
The DNA here is from genome assembly GCA_014182375.1 of Eucalyptus virginea. Classification (NCBI taxonomy): domain Eukaryota; kingdom Viridiplantae; phylum Streptophyta; class Magnoliopsida; order Myrtales; family Myrtaceae; genus Eucalyptus; species Eucalyptus virginea. The sequence continues at coordinate 7,151,983 of CM024517.1, read as the reverse complement.
AGAGGGAGGTAGTTTTAGCTTATATTAGAGTACGAAAGCTGATAATGTTTCGTATCTTTTTTAACACTCCCTCTCATGCAAAGACAGATTTGACGGTGAAGACCTTAAGGATGCAAAGAACTGTCAAAGCCCATCAGACCTAATGAAAGAAATCTACAAATGCATAAATGGATGGAAAGAAGGTGCAAGGAAGCGAACTTGAGAACTTTCACAACGATGTCAATTGGAAATTAAGCATGCAAATTAGAGTAGAGGCTTTGAATATATTTAATTCCGTTTGCATCGCGAAAAGCTTTCCATCGGAAAACATTTTCCTCATTTTTCAATGCTTGGATTGTTTAAGAAAATGAGTTGATGGGAAATATTTTCAAAATCAATGGAAAACCTATGCTTAAATTTAGGAAAAAGATTTCGTTTTTTAAAAATAAAAAATCATCTTCTAAAATCTATAGGACATCGTTGCTTGGATAGAGATCTCGGTATGCACAAGAACCCTAATGCCTATGCTGAGCCTAAGTCTATAGAGACCGAGCTCAGGTCTCTTGAGGTAGGGCCTGGGATATTGGTACCCATGCTCAAGTCGCCAGTGGACACTGCTCGAGTACCCGACTTCCACACCCAAGTCGCTGGCGCTTGGCTTGGGTTATTGATGCCAATGCCTGAGTTCCTAATGGCTAGGCCCAAGAAACCCCAGCTCTTGTGACTAGGACCTCAATGTTTGGGCTTGGGAACCTCATTGGTCAGACCCAAGCCCCCTAAGGCCTAGGACCTAAGTAAATAAGCTTTGGTTCCATAAGAGAAAAGAAAAATAATTTACTTAACAATCTATAAAAGTATCTATGTCATAAAATTTCAATTTGATAAACCTTGTCTAAAATTTGATGATGTAGCACATGTAACTTTTATACCACACAAATAGTGCATGCCTGTTTTGGAAATAAATATATATAAAAACAAAAAACAAAACAAAACAAAATTTCCTTGCTAGACGACAGAATAATTCCCATTTCATTTTAGATTTCAGCTAAACCCTAAAAAAATGTTGCCATTTTTTTCAAATGACTTCTTGGAAAATAAATAAATTTTAGAAATGTTGAATTTTCACTAAACAAATGTTCCCTTAATATACTTCGTTTTACCTTCTTCAGATTGCCTCATCCATCCATATTAAACCAAACAGATCATATAAATCCTCGATTGAGGCCGAATCATAGAGATTAAATATCCAATGTGGGCTAATCCATCCTTGGGCTAACCCATCCTTGGGCCTGGTTAGAAAGCACGGACGAGCTTGCGACGCCCTTCAATTTAGCCACGATACCTATGGGACCCTATCGTCATAAAAGTTTCCAGTAATTTGTACTTTGATGCCTGCTCGGAATGAGGCTGAAGCGAACGCAAGAATAAAGAGTTATAACGATGCCGATCTTTCAACTTTTGCCAACTGTTCGACATTAATCAGGTTGGTAAAGTCGTACCTCTCGCTATCGTGCCCAGGCGCAGGCTGCAACCCTCCCCACCGCTCGCAGAGCACCCTTCCCTCTGCCACACACACGCTGTTGATCCCGAACACCGCCCCCCTCGCCCGAATACATGGTGAGGTCGGGAACCTCGACCGACTCTTTCAAGAGTCCGGCAACGCTCTCTAGTGATTACTATTGTTTTACGCAGGACATCAGCTTGGGACTTAACTCTTTATCTTCGAAGGGACTAAACGCCAACGAAAGTAACACAAAAGAGTTCAGTACAAATGGCAACAAAATAAAATAATAATAATTCCAAGGACATGGGCATTCATTGTTTTCCCCAAAAAGAGATGGCGGTGGTTCACGCGGACACAATTTGACCAAATGGGCCACGGCCCAATCCATAGTCCAGCCCTAGCAAAATCCCATTCTCCAACCTCCTACCAACCTCCCCTGGTTGCCAAAAAAGAAAAAAAAAAAAAAAAAAGCCCAAAGAAAAAAAGAGAACAAGACAAAAAAAAAATAGTAAACCAAAAAGGAGGAAAATCAAAAAAAAAAAAAAAAGGAAAAGGAAAAGAAAGAAAGGAAGAGAAAATCAAACATACAAGAAAAGCCCTCGTCAAAAAAGGGGCAAAAGGGAATGCCTCGTGGGTGGCAGGCATATCGTGCGTGACCCGACCCCACCCCCACCCAACCCCCCTCTCTCCCTCCTCCCCCTCAAAGCCTTCATTTAATCATTTTCGCCAGATCGCCGCAACATGGCGGTCCCCCCACCCCACACGACCCCTTCGCCGCGGGGGCACACACCCCCCCGCCTCGCCGGAATCGAGTGAGCCCGTTCCACGTGAAACTCCACATGATATGATGCGCAACATCGACACGCACGGAATGATTACACTCGATATAGTCGAGAAATATCTACGGTTTCGTATTTGAATATTTAGATAATGAATCATATTTTCATTTAATAGCTTAGGCATTTAGAACAGTTAATCTCACATGATATTAGAGCAGGATATCCTTACTTCAAATATATCCAAACCCCTATTTGTCTCCCCATTTGAATATTTCCATATCCAACCTAGCTTAGGAATATTACAATGTTAAAACAATAAACTATATCTTCATCTGACAACTTAAATTTTTAGACCAATTGGCAATGAAGCGTGATGAGGAAACTTTTTATTGGGAACTTGTGAGAGGCGGGCATCTCGATGAATGCTCGTTTAGTCTAATGTTTCACGCGGTACTCACGCAATAGAGTCGCCTTCATCAACAAGTTGCAAGCTGTAACAGACTTGGACATGGCATGTGAGCAAGTTCTTTGCTGCTCCGGTTAGTGAAGTCGCGGAACCATTCGTTACAAGTAATTCTGAAGCGATATCTGAAACGTTTATTTCTAGAGAAAAAGAAGTTAATGAAAGTGTTCACGCCACACAGCGTTGGCGTGTGCTGCTACGAGAATGAGAATTTTGAAGTTCGAAAGCCAGAATTTATGGAGACACGCATGGAGTGAGCAATATGAACTTGCGAGAGGTCGGAATCTTGACGAATGCTCATTTAGTCCGGTGTTTCACACAGCACTAATGTGGGAGTCGCCATCATTGACAAGTTGCATGTTGTAACGGATTATGACAGGACAAATGAGGTTTATGTAGACAAGTGCTTTGCTGCTCCAACTAGTGAAGAACGCGAAACCATTTTTTTTTTTTTTTTTTTTGTGGACAGGAGGAACCAACTTGCAGCCAATAGCCGCGCCGTAAACCCTCTGGTGACGCTAGCGCAGGACCCACCACCAAGGCGTCACTCTTAATACACCTAGTGTCTCCCGCCAGCCCCCTTGCGTTGCAAGGGCTTCGAACCTCTCCCCTCCTACGCAAAGGGTCACTAAAGCCTACCTAGTAGAGCCACCATGGCCAGTGGTGACGCGGAACCATTCCTTACAAGTAACTTCGCGACAATATCTCATATGTCTATTCCTAGAGAAAAAGAAGTTAATGCGCTAGTTCCCGCCATGTCGCTTTGGCATGTCGTGTCAATGGAAAACAAACCAAATGAAAATGAGAATTTCAAAGTCTGAAAGCAGGAATTTATGAAGATGCGTATTGGGCGAGCAACATGATTGGTCAGCTACGTCGCGTCGGTCGTGCAATGTTTCGGTTGAACATAATTTTCCTATTTTTCAAAGATGGGAAACGCTAGGGTTTTGAATTATAACGCTATCGTAGCTTTATAATTGATCAACAATCGGCCCCCGTGCACGTGGGCACGTGCGTGGACCGTCGCAGTTTGGGGACAAAGCGTCAAAAAGACTAGAACAAAAGGGACCCTTCATCTCATCCAAGTGCCCTACTATTAAGAAATTATATATGAATAAATAAGAGGGGACTTTATTTTAATAATTAGGCTTCGATATTATTGACATTTTTTTTCTCATACTATTTCACATTTCTTTATTAAGGGTGCATTTATTTCACAAGAAATAAATAATTCTAAAAATATTTTTTCAAAAAAATGATCAATTGAATTGCTTACAATAATGAATGAGCAAGAAATTATTTTTTTCCATGAAAAATATTTAAATATAAATTGATATTGATAATAAAAATATTATTCGTTGATTAGTTATTTCAAGTGATATGAGCAATCATTTTTTAAAAATATTTTTCAAATAATTTATTTTTCATGAATTAAACGTAGGCTAAATTAAAGACAATAATCACCTGCTGAAATATCCACGCTTAGTACGAGGAAAATAAAGAGATTGGGCGTGAATTAGGAGTTCCTCTTTTCATCATCTCTTTCATTTTGTAGAAAAAAAATAAAGAAATTGTTACAAAGCCAATTTTTTTTTAAAAAGAATTTTTGAGCATACCAAAATTTCTAGTCTTCTTTAAAGAAAATAATCCCTAAAATATATATGACAACTGAACTTAGTAACAATTTCTTTATTTTTTGGATAGAAGGTGGCTCGGGAAACTTTTACATGCGATATAATTGAGATAACGAAATTCTTTGCTAATTTAGTTACAGAGCCCATGTAGTTTTCTTTTTTTCCCTTTTTAGTTCCAATGAGGAGGAGCTCTACTATAGTTAATTTTAAAAATAATTTGTACTTTCAAGGTCAACGTATTCATGAAGTGAAAACTATAGGGATGGCAAAATTGATAAGGTTTCGTGCTTGTAGACGCAACATTATTTTATTAGCCTACGATTAGGTGTGAACAGAGTCGAGGCTTAGGTTAAAGTTGATAGCAATGGCATACTTGCCTTTATTATGACGTCATGTCAGAAAATAAATAAAAAAAGGCAGTGGAAATTTATGTTAGAACCCTTGGGCCAAAAATAGAGCCATTTGGTTCTGCAGAATTAAAAAGAAAAAATAGCATAGATGATTCCTTAACTTTACCTCAATGTGTAACATCGTCATTGGAATTTTAATTTGTTTAATGTGATTTACAAACTATTGATAAAGGTTCGATCTTAGTACTTAAATCATATTGTTCAATTTAAGTCAACGGAATCTGCTGTGTGGATTCCAATTCATTAGGTTTAAATAATAGATAATAACAAAAAAAAGTTAGATGTCGATTATCCAAAGTAAGATATTCATATCAAAGTAGGATATAATAATCGATGTCATCAAATAACGGTAGATATGTTGAACTTTGATTTCTTTTTTTCCCCCCCTTTTTTTTTTCTAAAGTAGATGGATAAAGAAGATAGATATATTGACTTCATCATCTTCTAGAAACCTAACTTAGTGTATAATATCAACGTCATTAAATAGCATTTGATTTGTTGTTAGAGCAAACGCAAGGGCCACATCGAACATTTATTAATGGTCTAGGAACCATATTAAACAAACTAAAAAATTATGGGCAATGTTGCACGTTGGACCAAAACAAAATTCAAGGACCACTCATGTCATTTTCCCAGTTAAGAAGTAAGGATGGGAGACTAAAAACCACCTCCCGCATGAACCATCAACATTTTTCTTTGGCATTAAAATTATTGACATTTTACGAATAGCCAACTGCACAAAAAAGCGGTGCGAGACGGAAAAAACATTCCATGAGTATTATTACATATTTTGAGAGCATTGCTCGAGTGCATATCAACCATTAGATCTAGGGCTTGGATAAGACCAAAGGAGCCTGTTTTGGGCAATTCTCAATTCCTAAGTTTTGGAATCAATGATCGTTGGTCTATTTCTCGCTTTCAAATGTACATCAAACCACCTCGATTGGACACATACTTTTATTTATTAGCAAGTTAATGATACTTGATAATATTTTATCACACATTTAGTGTCTTTCCATTAAGATTTTCATTGATTAAAAGATCTAAAACACTAAAAAAAAAAAATAAGAGCTTAGATTATACAACAGTACGTGCGGTCTTGCATGGAATAAGTGAAAAGGAAAAATTACACCAAAAGATCGGGTGGCCCGGTTCTGGATTCCATAAATTGGGAATCACCCAGTTTCTGATTCTATGATAGAAACCAACATATTCTAAAACTGATCACCCCAGTTAGATTCAAGAAACAGAACACAATTAATGCACAATGACCTCATCTCCCTCCACCTTTGTCTTTGCATGGACATAGGCCAAACACAACATATGAGTCACTGCTGAGAAGGCAAGAGAGAGAGAGGAAAAGAACAAGTTGGAAGGTTTGAGTTGGGACAAGATTCTAGCCATAACCAAAAAATAATGAAACGATGTCAACACAGTTCCAATTTTTAAAAAGAGGCCCCCAGAAGGAACCGGCTTCAAAGGAGAGACGTGAGAGGGGCTCTTGAATGCGACCTGCGGTCAAAGTGGGAGACCGGGGGCTTGTCCTTTGTCCTCTTCCTCCATCTCATCACCTCCCTCCCTCCTGAATTGACCCGAGTAGGAACAGCAGCAGCAGCAAAACTTTCCCTATCGCAATCCCACACCACCCACTCGCACCACACCCCCACCACACCCCCTTGGCATCATTCGATCCCCTCTCGACAGACCCCCGTTTTTCAATCATATCGCCCCCAATTTTATCCCCCCCATTTGAATTCCCCTTTGCGCCCTTTTGTGGAAATGCCTCCGATTTCTGAGAAATTGGTAATAATGGTAAAGTCCGAGGCCGTCGTCGATTCGATGCCCGTCCGTGGTCAAGGTTAATCTTCGCTTTTTGGTCTCGCGGTCAGGTTCAGATCCTAATAGTATTCTTTCTCTAGTGAGCATGCTCGACCGTGGTCAAGGTAATCTCGCTTTTTAGCTCGCGTTAAGGTTTAGATCCTAATAGTAGTGCTCTTTCTTTACACTTGGTGGCTTGTTCGCCAACATTGTCCTCGAGCGATAAAAAAAGATGGTCCGTCTTGATTTGTGTTAGTAAAATCCCATCTTTGCGGGGAGACACTGGAATGTTTTTTACTCGTTGTTCATTGCTTTCTGATAGATGCGGTCGCTCCATATGATTGTTTCAGAAATACTTTTTGTAATATGGGTAATTGTAATTTTATTAGTAGGAGTCGTTGTACCTTATATTTCCGGTTAAGCCTTCGTATTCGTCCCTTGTCTAATACTCCTAAACTCAATAGCCATTGTGTAAAGTATGATAATAACCATTAAATCGCAGAGTATCTTTATTGGGATCGACTTGCTTCTTCTTATGATGCCACCCACAAATAGAACAAATTTTTATGTAGATTCATCCCGGATCGCCTATCCATATATAACGGCTTTAATGCAACTCTAACTTCGTGAGATCATTTTGACGAAGAAAAGAAAAAAGAAAAACTTCACGAGATCATCGTCGCATCACGAAACTCGACATGCCGACCTCTATAACCTTCTCAATCACATTGATGCATAGTGTAACACGTAATGCAATGTTGTTTATATATAATTTACATTTTTTGACAACCAAAGTAGTGTTGAGGATTACTACTATGAAGAAAACCATAAACTCATACATTAGTAATAAATTAACTCTAAACTAATTTTCTAATTACAAAAAAACCCAAACTAGTACATTTATAATAAATTTAACTCTTTATAACACTATGGAAAATACAAATTGATACATTTGTGATAAATAAGGAGTAAAATCTTAAATTGGTACACTTGTTACGTAAAATCTAACTCAGTAATTTAATGGTAAAATTTAATAGAAACTATTGGATAATAAATTCGCCACAGACGTACTAATTTTGGGTATTTGACGATAAAAAAATTAGTTGACAATAAATTTATTATAATTTTATCAATTTAGAATTTTTTTCATAGTATTAACCCCAAAGTTAGAAACAAATTAGAAGACACAATAAAAAAAGAAGTTTACTTTTTAAAGCTTCACGATTAATCAAACGACACGGCTTGTCTTTCCTCATGAGCACCGAGCAGCAGCATCCACGAGGCACGAAAGCCCCCTCCCTCCCTCCTTCCCTCTCTCTCTTCGCTTTTTCCATCCTCCGAAAAGCCGAAGCGAAAGACACGTGCCGCCCCCGTGATTCCGGAACTCCGCGCGGGGAGGGAAGATAAAAAAAGAAAAAAAAAGCCACCCCGCCCCGTAGTGGCACTCTCGTAATTCCCCCCTTCCCCAGGGGCAGTTTCGCTGCCCTCCTGTTTTTAGTCCCCCACACCTCCCCTCTTCTCCCTCCCGAAGCCCAAAAACCTCCTCAGGAGTCCCGTCGCCGGCCTCTCCAACAGAATCCGCCGCCCCTCCGCCGTAGCCAAAAAAAAAAAAAAAGAAAAGAAAAGAAAAAGGAAAGCCGTCCGCTTTCTCGGGAAAATCCCGCCCGCCGAGAGAGGTGCAGGGGAGACAGGGGAGCCAGGGGAGATGACGTCGGGGACGAGGACGCCGACGTGGAAGGAGAGGGAGAACAACAAGCGGCGGGAGCGGCGGCGGCGGGCCATCGCGGCGAAGATCTTCGCGGGCCTCCGGATGTACGGCAACTACAAGCTCCCCAAGCACTGCGACAACAACGAGGTCCTCAAGGCCCTCTGCAAGGAGGCCGGCTGGACCGTCGAGGAGGACGGCACCACCTACCGCAAGGTAAAGTAAAGCCCGCCCCCCGCGCCCCGCGCCCGCCGCGGCGGCGCCCTCCGTACCGTCGCTTGCTTTTCGTTCTTCTCTTTAGATCGCGCCCGACGGCGTCGTCGCCGAGTAGTCTTGAGAAAGTTCGAAATGAGAGGTGAAGACAGCAGGTCGCTCGACCGCCGACTGCTGACTTGCTTCTTCGTTTAGAGCTTTAGATCGCGGCGATGCGCGATTTTGCAGAGGTTGAAAGCTGGAAATGAGAGCGAAGAGAGCATGTCCCAACTCTCTCTCTCTCTGTTCGTCCACTTCTTTGCACGGGCTTTCTGGTGTCCTTTCGATGATCGCGACGATGACGATGAGCGGAGCCGCGATCGATCTGCCGATCGAGGCTCCGCCGGTGAGCGTGACCGGCGCGCGGTAATGCATGTGCTTGAGCTTAAATCGGACTTCACGTTTCGCTTCGTCTTAAGTGTTTTTTTTTTTTTTTTTTTTTGGTGGTTATGGTTTCGTCTAAGTTGATGAACGTAGGATTGCATTCGAATTCGTCGAGAATTAGCGAGAGATTAATCTGGGGTTAACTCGATATATGCTTGAACGAGGATCGATTTGTGCACGAGACACGAGAGAGCTCCTCTCTCTTTATTAAAGATTCCACACACAAGCTTCTGAAAATTTCTGAATCCGAGAGAGACCCTTTTCGCAGAAGAAGGCAAGGGAGCAGCCTCCGCAGCGAAATCGTTCGCCTCGCGTGACGAGAATGTCCCCCGCCTCTCCGCCTCGATTTCCCCCCCACTTCTCCCTTTGCGGAGAGTGAAAATTCGAGGCGCTTTGAGGGGCGTTTCTGTCTCTCCCGGTCTGAAATTCAGGGAACTTTCTCTTCCTTCCACGCGAAATGAAGTTCCTTTAATTAACCCCTTTTTCTTTTCTTTTTTCCATTTTTTTTTTGCTCGAAATTTTCCTCTTGTCTCTTTTTTGGCCGTGTCGTCTTTAATGACGCGGAAGAACTTTTGCCCTATTTCCTGGTGGATTTTCTCGGGTTGGGAGGGCTTCGTTTTCAGAGATTGTTGGGTTTGTATCGCTCTCTTTTTGCATTTGCGAATCGCCGTTACCTGCGCCAGACACTGCCTACCGCTGCGAGAGCAGCAGTAGCGTTTAGGACCTGACGCAAGACACCCAACAGAACAGACATCCCATGTAAAAATCAAAGAGGGGTGTTTTGGTCATTGCGGTCCGAGCAGCCAATGAGGGCGAGTAACGTCTAGTTTTTTTCCCATTTTCTTATTTCCCAATTTCTTCTTTGTCCATCAATGATTATCCGAGATTCCCGGGTTCATCAGGATAGTGAGAGAGAGAGAGTGAGAGAGAGTAAAGGGTAGGAAAGAGAGGGAGAGTAAGGGTGGAGAAAAGCTGCTTTGGGTGGCGATGGTTGAATTTTGGAGGAGAGTTTTTTTGGGGGGTCCTCCTCGGATTCCTCTTTCCTGGTGTGAATTCGCAAGGCAGAGAGAAAAGCGTATGAAATGTGTGGGATTAGGGAGGTCTCTTTTGGATTATGGAAAATGATGATGGGTTATTTTTTTTTATATATATATATTTTTAGGGGGGTTTACTTTAATGGCCACCATTTGTCAACCGTTAAAAGATAACCGTTAAAAGATATCGGCTGTTTGACGTTGCTGTGTTTGCTTTAGAAAAAGGTCTCGGGTCCTGGTCCGTGTAGGTCAATTTACAGTTGTGCCCTCGTTGGTTGTTTGGCTGAATTTACACTTGAGCATTGAGATTATTCCCCTCTCTCGTTGCGCTGCTTGCTTTTCCCATATGATGATATGCATTTCGGTAAAGGAACTTGAGGAACATGATGATGGATTTTAGTTGAAGTGGAAAAGTATGTTTATTAGACTTTACCAGCCGTAATAATAAGTCATAAAATGGTAGATTAGCTTTGCCATGAGCACCATCTGCTTTTGAGGCTGATAGGGCATTAGGAAGTCTATTATGGAGTAGGAACTCTGCCAGGTTTCTCCATCACGTGCTTTACCTATGACAGAAGGGAATGTCTCTATGTTACATTTCTGGATGACTTGCTTGTTACTTGGTTTTCTAAGGGTATCTGTGAAAGAAGGGGAATGTCTCCCAGCAAAGCATTAATTAGAAAATTGCAAAAATTTGATTTAAGTCAAGTGATCATTGTCATGGCATCTCTCGAATGAGTTGTATATATGGAGTTCAGGATTTTAATTTGTCATCCTCAAACCTTGAAATGCACATATTCCGGCAGTACTACTTTAGATGATTGTTTGATGTATCCATTTTAAATGCTGTTGCTCAGGGATGCAGACCTTTGGAACGTATGGACATTATGGGAGGATCAACATCAGCGAGCCCGTGCTCCTCATACCACCCAAGCCCCTGTGCGTCCTACAATCCTAGCCCTGCTTCATCTTCCTTCCCGAGCCCAGCCAGATCGCCATACCCTGGCCATCCCCATGGTAATCCTGACGCGGATTCTCTCATTCCGTGGCTGAAGAATCTTTCATCAGGCTCATCCTCAGCCTCATCCAAGCTACCCCATCATCTCTTCATTCCTGGGGGTTCAATTAGTGCTCCAGTTACTCCTCCATTAAGCTCTCCAACTTCCCGAACCCCCAGAGCCAAAAACCACTGGGATCACGCCACTGCTTCCATGACCTGGACTGGACAGCATAACTCTGTTTTCCCCTCATCCACTCCGCCGAGCCCTGGCCGTCAGGTCTTCCCTGATTCGGGATGGCTTACTGGTGGGCCATCTTCTCCCACATTCAGCCTCGTTGCTAGAAATCCTTTCGGGTTTAAGGAGGAAGCTTTGTCTGGTGGAGGGTCTCGGATGTGGACTCCTGGGCAGAGTGGGACGTGTTCTCCAGCAATTGCTGCTGGTGCTGACCTCACGTCAGATATTCCCATGTCGGACAGTATGGCAACTGAGTTTGCATTTGGCTGTAACGCAACAGGCTTGGTGAAGCCCTGGGAGGGCGAGAGGATTCATGAAGATGCTTCTGATGATCTTGAACTCACGCTTGGGAACGCCAGAACCAGGTAGACTCATGAGTTAACTGGTTGGTGGGGGCTAACATCATGCTGTTGAGGTTTGAATTCCCTCTTTGGCCTGATGATATGACGTGGTCAATGCAGATGAAAAGGCAGAGTTCTCTTTGGACTGGCTGGAAGCTTCTATTTTGTGCAAATTTCTACTTTTTCACATGGTTCAAATCATGGTGTTGCAGTAGTCATGCGGGCTGGAAATGCAAGTGTTTAGGAGCAGCTGTTTTTATTCTTTCTTTTTTTTTTCTCCTTTTATTTTCCTTGCAAAGGGACAACTGAAAATTAAGTTATAAATATTTGGGTGGCTTCGCTCCTGAGTTAAGTTAATTTGGTCCACATTTTCTTTCAAATTTGTGCAAGCCGAGAAGCTCAGAATCTTTTATCTTCCCTTGTTTTCGCTTTGTGCGTGGCCGGCCATTGGGCCATTGGTTGCAAAGTTCAATCCATATGATCTTAAGAGTGCTTACATGTGCCGTGTTGGAGAGGTTTTACTTTTGCTGGCTCCTTAGTCGATCAGGCTAAAACTTTGTCATTCCAAGATCTCCAAGTACATGGCAATGTTTTTAGTTTTGAGCTGTGACTTGTGAGAGCTTCAAACCAGCAGACGCTTGCTGATATGGCTCGCCAGCTTGTTTATCACGACTTTGTTGCTGCTATGGCAAACTGCTCTTGACCTACAAGTGCAGATTCCACACCAGGTGCAAGTCATATCGGACCGGTCTGCATATGTTCTAGTCCTACGTTAGTTAGGCAGAGACTTGTGGATGAATAAGGCTTCTGGCCAGTAGCCATCTGAACAATCGGGCTCTCAATTCCAGATGGAAAATTTGCCGGAGCAAACCGTGTTCCCTCTCGCATTGCCATTGTCTTCGATGAGATGAATTTAACGGGCAACAAACCACAGGTTCTCCGCAACCTCATGCCTCCATTCTCCCTATGGTTTCTCAGGTCAATCTTCGATCATACGTTAGGTCAGGACATAAATTTTTGTAGAGTTCATTTCATGGACGCGTAGTCTTGGTCTATTTATTGAGCCACTTCCTAATCCTTCTTCACGTTACCACCTTCCTAATTACACTCGATTCCCCCACCATTTGACGACTAACAAGAGAAATTTCATGGGAACATAGATCTAGCACGACAAGATAATAAACAAGAAATCGCAATGACCTGTATGCACTACTTCGAAACAGTGAGGGAGGTTGATTTCCTCTACATTGCATTGACTCGAGTCTAATGGGCGGTGCAGTACGGAACAAGATCTATAGAAGAGCTGTACATCAGGTCGGGACCACGCAACCTGTTTTTCTGGGTTCACCATGAACAATCACATAAATTTCCTCCATCATCTAGAACATGCCCAAGCAATCTTCAGAAGTAATCTGAAAAGAAGGATGGTTTTTGCTTTTGTCTTCGCCGTCACCCCAAGTAAACACCAAATATGAAATGGATAGCTATATGTACATTCCAAAGATTGATCCCAGCAATTATAACTATTTACATATTCCTCTCTAGAAACCCCCCCAGGAAGAGAGGGAAGCAATGAGTTTGAACATGCTGTACACTTGATAAGAATAGACAACTTTACAGTGGCAAGAATTGCAGCTAAGAACTTCCATAGGCAGTATTGGGGACAATTGGCCAAGGTGTACGGCACTAATATGGTGATGACCACTCCAGCTTCTGATACATGTCTGCGAGCGCATTATAAAGGATGGCAGCAGCTGGCGGCTTCGGCAATGAACCAAGTAGTATGTCCAATGCATTTATAGACTGGCTGCCATAAAATCGGCAATTTTCTCGTGTCCGCGTTGTCACAACACTGCCTTGAAGGGAACATCCAACAAAAGCACCTGCCAATTATTTTATGAAAAAGTTGAGAACGATTAAAGAACTTCAGAAAGCGGAACGAGCCCCACAGACTGCTGGCAATGAAATGATAGGAAAATGAGAAATGCAAATTCTAGACCACTCCAACTTTTTCCTATGAGCGTCCCAATTTAAGCAGGATCTATGACGAATCAAGCTCTGTGTTCTCTCAAATGATTGCTTATTCAAAATTATCCCTGCAGAAGCTTTCTCAACTAATGTCTCTCTCTTTTCCCCTTTCTTTGGCACTAAGAAATGGGCAACAAGCAAGCTTCTCAAGAAATGCTCTTTGTAGAAACCTTTTCAACCAATGATCTAATGAAAACAGCTTCACATAGCTTGAAAAGCTAGACTACATAGCTCACCTCAGCAACAGAGACAAATGAGGAAGAAAGAAAGTAAGAGAACAAGATCCTTTGCAAAATGAGCAGTTTTTCCATGTCCCGAGACTGTTATTGCATCCACTTAGAACTTAATAAAAATAGAGAAATTACGATCACATTAAAATGGTTAATATCATAGGATACTATCCATGTTCTTTTGCATAGCAATGTATACATACCCCAAAAATCAGTCCAGAAGACAACTCCACAGTTTAAAAGGAAAAATAGCTATATAGAGGAGTACCTTTACTGCAGCTGTACGTATAACAAGCAGCACAGCCACCATCCCCTGCTCGTACATCAGCTTCAGCAGCCCTTCCAATGGGACCAACTGCTGCACTCAAACCAGCCCCAACTGAAAAATGAGCAGTCCCACCAAATGTCTTCACAGCCTCGGTTGTTCTCAACACTATAACGAAGTCTGTCAATTCTCCTCCTGCCTGCAATCACCCTTGACTGGTTACTATTGACTGGAATAAGTATATCTCTACATAAAAATATAACACAAAATCAAACATTTCTTGCAGGGATAATCTTTTCATTTATGTATTTGATTTTTACTATTATTGTTGTTATCATTTTGGGAGAAAGGGGAATCGACTAAAGAATTCTTTAGTTGATTATTATGTTTTATGCAAGACTTCTTTGCTTGTGCTTAAGCCACACAAGCAGAAGCTGTTAATGCGATAAGACGTGTTAACAGAAAGGGAACGATTATCAGTAACAGTAGGGCAATCTCTGGCTCAGGGACTTCTCCCACTTCCACAAAAAAGCAAAACACAAATTCAGAGAAAGGGAACGGAGATGCAGAAAGGAACTTGAAAACTCAATGGCAACATGGTAATCAAACAAAAAGTCCAAATCTCTTATCCTGAGAAAGACTGTTCTTAGATAGAGTTACAGAAAAGGAGAAACAAATAGCACATTCCATGAAATAGAAGGATGATGGACCAGACATTTACAAAGGAAAATTCTCACAGAGACCATGGAAATGAAGGAGACAATATGTCAAGCATTCCGGATGGAGTAAAAAATCAAATTGGTGTTTATTATCTAAACAATCATTTTGAGCATGTTGATTCATGTGGTTAATCTGCAGACTGCATGAAAGCCAAAAACACTTGTTGGTTCCGACGCTTGGCCTTTAAGGTTGATGAAATCAAAATCCAGGGACACGATAAAACGAGCCTACCTGTGCTCCCCACCCTATTCCACATGAAGAAATTGCAGAAGGTGGAGACCATGAGCCATCTTCCCTACGAGCAACCACAAGGCCGGTTCCAATATTGTAGGTTACCATCATACCAACTTTCGCAACAGTAATTATTGCAAGGCCTTTTGCTTGTCGTAAAATGGCATCAGGAATTGCCTTCTCAGGTTTTAGTGAACCCACCTGAGCAATCAGAATGCATCATATAATAAGCTTAATAACCACACGAGAAGTGCAAGAGAACCTAATTTTAATGCCAAAGTATATAAAAAAGGGAAGAAAAATTCTTAATTACTTTATCTTGCACCAATAATATGAAAAACTCTTAAGGAATAGTTTTACTAAGATCTTAAACATATCTAAAATTAAATCACTGCTTCACTGACGATAAATGAAAAAATGGCCTCCCTTGTCAAAGGTTAAGTCCACTATAGAAAGCATTTATTTTTCAAGTAGCAACAGCAATACTAGCCAACCGTTCTAAGAAATACACAGATGGAATCATAAGGTAGATAGTATCATCTGAACCTTGCCCCTACCTGACTATAACCTCGGATTGCATTTGTTGCCTTGTAAATCTCATGTTCCATTGATTGTCCCCAAGGAAAATTGATCCAGGATCTCAATGTACTAAGGTCTGTCAGATCTTGGGTCGGAAACTGAGAAGCGTGGCTTACTTGATCCATTAGGTAAGGCTGGACAGACTCAAGCCGCACGCAGCAGACATCACACACTCTCTGGGGATCACTAACCCGGAACTTTAAAGGCAACAAACTCCTTCCTCTAGAGCACTCGCCGCAAAAAATTCCTCCACAGAATCGGCAATGATGCCTAGAACGCATGATTGGATGAAAGCGCACACTACACAGCATACATGCAGAAGCACTGCTGTCTGCCATCCATGTTGGTGGCTCTGCCTCAAGAATTTCCCTCACATTTCCAAAACTGGCCTCAGTGAGAGTTTGAGCCATTTCTTGCCAAGCTTGCTCAAGCAGATGAGAAGACATCCACGAAAACCTACTACCAATATCACCTGAAGTAAGAGCACTTACTTTGCCTCGAGCTGCAAGTAACATTTCAACTAATACATCCCACATAGTAAGCTCCTTTTCTTCCATGATGTACCGGTTCCATCCCAAGTCCCCTTCTGGAAAATAACCCCCATTTGTGTAAAAACTTCTAGTCCAATCTTCTCGATGAGTTTCCAACATAGGTGGACAGGAAACTGGTATCCACATGCCTGTATCTTCTTGAAGTGGTGCATCATAATAGAAGTACTTTCCAGGCTTCTGATCGATAATCTTTGATTCTCCTTTCTCACTGTTCTCCTCGTTACTTCTCTGGAATGGTTCGGCCTCACCTTTTGCAGCTGAACCCCTGTCACTTGTAGAATCAACTGCGGCTATTGGAGCATCATGAACCCACAGATTGCCAACAGCACCTCCATCCTGTCATCAGCATTAGGGAGGAAAACAAATAGTAAGTTTACCTAGTTTCAACTTATTTACGTCAGTATCCACAAGAATCAATCTTCAGTAGAAAGCTTGCACGAAACATACACAATTTACATCAAAGAACTAAAAGCCGACACTTTACACATAAAAAAGTACAACATTCCAGAAGTTTGGCTGCGAAAGACAGTGGACAACAAACTGTCAAATAGACCCTTTTAGCCTCTCAGGCTCAATGCCAATCGCTATCTGATGTTCCACTCATGTGTCTCACGTGTTATTGTCAAGGATATAAAACGAAGTGTAGAGATAAACAACTCTGAAAAATTTTCAAGAGAAAGGGAAAGCAGTTTTTGAACAATTCCTAGACTTGAAACTAGAATTGTCTATTCCTGATCCTCGCGATTCGACAAAGTTCAAATCTGTTAAAACTAATCTGCACCAAACCATTTCCAGTATCACATGTAAACCATCATTCACAATCACATAGCTCGCTCCACCATTACTCACCAAATAACTCATTCCTTTCATCTTGCCCCCTCGTTCGCTCACGCCTAAAAAGCATCAGAGAAGGTCTTGCCCGCAAAAAAAAACATTAGTCGTAGAGGTGTTACCACAAGTATCGCACATCGAACTTGTCGCCCGACCAGCACATCAAAACAATCACAATTCAGAAAGAAAACACCGGACAGATTCTCTCTGCCCATAAGACAGAATTCCAAATACCCAATGGAAATCACCAACCCACTTGCATAACCCAACAGATAACCCCAAGGATCACCAATTCAACTACCCAAAAGCGAATACAAGAGCTGGAGGAGAAAGGGGGAACAAAAAAAAGGCCCACTTACGGGCAAAGCATCGGAAACCTGGTAATCCGCATCGGGGGCGACGGAGCTGAAGACCCCGGAGCCCACAGTTTCAACCTTTGCAGCTCGATCGCCGGAATTCGAGCTGGCTCCCTCCATGGGACGCGCGAATCAAGAGCTTCCTCCGACAAGCACCGGCGGAGGCGGCATACACGCCGGCGACCGCGAATCGAAGGGGACCCGCCGGAATAATCGGCAGACGGAAGAATCAATTCGAACGGAGACGGCGGAATCGTGGGTTCGTCGGGAGCAGCCGGCTGATCGGCGATCCGGCGACAAAGGCGATAGCTTTTTTCGGGGATTTTCGTGTTTCGTTTGAATTGCGTAGAGAGAGAAAGAGAGAGATGAGAGAGAGAGAGAAAGGGAAGACGTTTATGGAGTCATTACGCTTTCTTTTGCGTGGAGTCTCTGGATTTCGGTCGGCCGGCGGGGGCGAGCCCCCCTATTTTAACGAAATTATGGTTTTCTCCCCCCAAATTTTGGATATTGTCGGATTTGCCCCTTTCTTCCTAATGATAAGATAAGCTTTGTGGCACTGCTCGATCTTTATTTATAAAATTCAAAATGCACCAAACATCACTTGTCGTCGAGGATATGACATTAGCTCTCTCCAAATTTCTCTTTTCAATTGTACAATGCCATTCTTCTTGACTTTTTTTTACGTTATTGAACTTAGGCTCGTCCAATTTAATTCTTTTTTTAACTCAATCACGGATAACTGTGTTGGTTGAGAATCTCTCTTTTATCACCGATGTTGAGAATTTGAAACCCGCATTTACTAATGCATTGTAAGTGGAGGCTATAGTGTTGAGATCTTATGCTAATATCCCTCGAGGTACTGATAGGCCCAAATGTGTCACCAAATGCTACTAGGGTTGGGCTCCTGTAAGAGGCTCGGTGGATATATATATATATATATATATATATATATATATATAATTATTTATTTTAGATAAGTCAACCTCTATTAATTGACATGATGTTGATCCTATTAATTTACCAATAATTTATATATAGCATTCGTGTCACATCCTTCATGATTCTCTTTCTTGCTGATCAATCACCTATTGGCCGCTACTCAATTGCCCACTTTGACACCTATGATTGCACTAAATACATTGTCACCAACTATTGCTATCGATGGTCTTGTTGACCTCCACTGAATCAAAGATTCATTGCCCCCAACACCAAAAAGGACCTCACTCGGCGAGCACCATGAACCTAGGCCCCTCGGCCATGAGCACCATCGTACCTATCACCACCATCACCACCACCAAACTTGTCCATCATCGCCACTGGCACCATCATATCTAACCGCACATCGCAACTATACTTGTCCGTTGCTAAGCTCATCCAACGTCTTACCACGAGCAAACGGGCTTTGAGCCTTTGATTTGAGGTTGGACTCTCAGTTTTGAGAAGCAAAAATCGAATTTACAGTTCCGAATCCTCAATTTGAGTTCATGCTACCTTGATCATGGTCTTGAGGTCGAGCATTTGTAGATACGACAATACACAATCTTTTTTTCTTTTTCTTTTTCTTTTTTGTCAAAGACACAACCGGTTGCTCTCATGTTGATGTTAGCAATAATGCAATTCTTTAATATGAAAAAAAAAAAAAAATAAGAGATCTTTGATTTTCATGATTGTTACGATAAGAGGGACGAAAACATACATTTATCTCGAACAATCTCATTGAAAATATTTGTCGTGGAAAACTGAAATAATAAATAGATCAAATTTCTCTCCCTTAACCCACATTTTTTTGTTAATGTATTTTATTTGATGGATGATTGAATATAATGTTCTTTTCAAATTGTGGGCGGAAACATGATCAGATTCCATTTATATATGATATTAATAGCTAATAGATGCCTTCCATCAAAGCATTTTTTAACTATCATAAGAGTCGCACTTCTTCAAAAGAACAATTACTTCTCAATATGATGGTACTTTTCGTAAGACTACAAACTCTATAGTCAAGAATTTTAAACATTTATATAATTATTAGACCATTGATTAATAACATCATGTAGGCCGCAATTATTTTTATGGCTGACAGTAGTAATTCACAGCTATTGGTACGATAGCACTGCCATTCACAATGGTGATTGGAAAGTTGCCGCAGCTCGCTGACATCAAGTTGCTAAAATTGTCCGAAAGACACATGACAAACAAATTGGTTTGTTCAAATCATAGCTTAATTATGTTTGAAAATTCATAAAATTTTTTACCTAGGTAGAAAACTTACGTGTTACAATTTCCGTCGTCCCCAAATAACCAACGAACTTAACACTAATTAGCGGTAGCCGGTTGCATTACTTCTCTAAAAGAATCTAAATATCTATCATTAGTATAATTAAGTAAACTCAAATTAAATGGAGAGTGGTGAAAATTCAAGTGAAAAATTACCTGCAGCTGCAAGCAAAGATTGAAGTTTCAACCGACAATTTGCTCTGCTTTCTTTTGACCCAAAAGCCGAAGATTCCGCTCTTCGTCAGGAGCACAGCAGAAGTTGGCGAAAGGCAAGAAGATCATCTCCAGTTTCCCGCAAGACCGATCCACCATCAATGGCAGGAAGAAGCAGCACAACAGCCTCCAAGAAAATCTCAGTGCTACTAGTCCTCCTCTTCTTGACCCTCGTCGGCCTCTGCCGGCTCTCGTCTGCCCACCTCGCCGGTCCTTCGATCCCCGGCAAGATCGCATCAAGCCGCGACCTTTTGTCGCTACGGAGGAAGAGCGCCCAAGTGCCCGAGTGCACCAATCTCGGGTCGAGGCCCGATTGCGTCCAGAACCCGCGTTGCCGGTGGTGCCGTAGCGACGCCCTCGACGACATGTGCTTCAGCAAGGCCGAGGCTTGGCGCTTGCCGTCCCAGGTCTTTCTTTGCGGTTCATGATTCTTGATCCGCCGTCCCTACGGCGTTTTCTCTTCTGGGTCGAGAAAGATTGCGGAGAAAGATGGGCAAATTTTGTCTGATTGAATGAGCTCGAGAGGAGATTAGGGAGTTGGGTTCTTGTTTTTTGGTGGTTTTGTGTTGTGCCCAGTTTTTTGGGTTCCATTTCTTTGTTAGCTCTGTTTGTTATAACAGGTTTGAGAGAGAGATTCGAAGGAATGTCAAAATGTACTGTGCTCTCAGTTCATGAGCTGATGCATTGGATGCATCTCTTTTTTGCTACTGAATTTGTTTCGTTGTTGTTTTTTGAGAAATCTACAAGATCCGGTGAGAGATTGTAGAGGGTTAGCTCTTATCAGCTTTAGCTGTCTTGGTGCAACATTTGCTTGTAAAATTGGAACTTTTCACTGCCTCTATCCAAAGCATCACTGCAATGGAGGAGATGTTTGCTGAGTTTATTGCATTATTTGCGGAATTTCAAATCCAAAGTAGTGCTGTGGAATTGTATGGCCTCATTGGTAAGTACACTTCCAGTTTCAGGTCTCTGGAAAGAATTGCTACGT
Source organism: Eucalyptus virginea (assembly GCA_014182375.1). Lineage (NCBI taxonomy): Eukaryota > Viridiplantae > Streptophyta > Magnoliopsida > Myrtales > Myrtaceae > Eucalyptus > Eucalyptus virginea. Next base: position 7,131,176 of record CM024517.1, on the reverse strand, counting down.
GGTGTGAATTGGAGATGTACGTGTTATACAGGCTGATGATTTGTTTTGCCCAGATCCTAGTTTCTTCTATGAGATGGTTATCATTCTATGTTTAAAGGATGGCTCCGATGAGTGTGTTAAACCAAAGTGCGGAATTTGAGTACGAGAAACCTTAGAATTCTGACGCATCTGCAGGCTTCTTCTTAGTCACTCTGGTTAGATCTTCACATCTGAATACTAAGGGCTCAAATGCCATTGGGTAGACATTAGGATTTTATTCTTGTTCTCTTTTGTTTTGTCCTCATACAGTTTTTATCATTATAGTCTAAGTTTCCTTTTCCTTATATCCTTCATAAGCTGATAGAAAAGGAATGACAAAATCTACCAAGTATTTTTTCGTAAGCTGTTGGTAGCAGTTTTAGGTGCCTGATATGTTTGTCATATTGCGCATGCTTCTGGGATAATTGAAATGAGGTAGAGGATAAGCATTTTGCACTGTCATGCCAATACAGTCCCTGAAATTTTCCATTCAATCATTTAGCCTTCTGGACTGAGGAATATTCAGATGCGGAGGATTAAAAAAAGCATGAGCTGCTTTGGATGTAACTTTGTTCTTTCTTTCGTCATTTGTTGTTGTTTTAATTTGGTTACCGTGTTCAATTACTATTATACTGTCTTGTATGTATTTGAGTGGCCCTTCCACATATCTGTGGGTCGTGGTTTTTGCTGGTTTGGGTGGGGGTGGGCTCGGGGAGGGAAGAAGGGCAAGGTCGACCTTTCCATCATTCATAAGCTTGTACAAGATTGTAAGATTTTAGTTTGCGATCATATCTGTATTTTGCACCAGAGTCATACATCAATCAGGCCCAGCTAGCCCCAAGATGGATTTTGAAGTCCTTCATGATTGTCCAAATTCCCATGAGTGTAGCAAGATATGTTGTTGTTGCAAAATTCTGGATGGAGTACTTATTTTTTGGCAGAGTTGTTGTTTGGCCATGATGTTTTGTGGTTTGTGACTGAACTTTCACTTAAAAGTGTGGAATTGTAGCCTTCAAAGCATTATTAGCATACTACTTAGTTTTTGTGATGTCAATGGTAATGCTTAATACCCTAATATTGGAACCAACAAGAGTTAGTTGTTTAAGCCTCGGGTAGGGTCGGGTCAATTCGGTTCGGTTCTTCTTCTCTTTACAACCCTACTACAGAGGAGGCTCACTGTCTGTAGCCAGTTGGAGTTCACTGTTGGCTCTGGTTTCTCCATTTTGTTCCTATTAGATTGTTTATGAGTTTTTCATCGAAAAGATGAGTAATTTTCACTGGTTAATCACAATATGGTGTTATGAGGTGACCAAATTTATACAGTTTGTGTAGAACCTAGGGGAAATATTAACTTCTTTTTGTACAGGAGAAATATGAACTTTATGAACTGGAAATGATACATGAAATTTGTATGCTTGAGATTGAGACATTAAATTTGCTTCGTTGTATCTCTCAGTAGAGTTGGTGAGGAAGATGTTCATATGCTTTTGTTAAAGTGGACTGCTTTTATGCTGCCTTGTGGTTAATTACTCCTTACCAAGGAGGGAAGTCAGAACAATCAGCATTTACACGCTGAGGGGGAGTTAGAAAAATTAGCTGTTACGTTCTGTACATGAAAGTGCTTTACCAGCGTGTCGATATATAAAGAAACGAAGCAATTTTTGACAAGCAGCTTCACTTTTATCCGCTGACAGATCCACTAATGTCGCTGCACGGTGCATACATTGCAAAGGGCTCTATGTGGAGTTCCTGAAAGGTTCTTGCACGCAATGGCATTTGCTGATGTTTTCACTTAATGTCTTCTTGATAATGTTCTGAGATTACATTTTGAGCTGCTCAGATCCATCACTAAAGCCATTGTGTATCACCTTGAACTTGTGCATGACCAAATCCACCCTGCAGTCTTTACTCTGTGTCTCTGTGTACACGAAACTTGAGTCACCGAGCTTCTGTTTCTTGTGACAAGTATAGAAACACCATACCTCTTCTGAGATCGAAAGCCAGTCCTCCGTCCTCTGCCGGACGTCTTCTGAGATCGAAAGCCAGTCCTCTGTCCTCTGCTTTTGTTTTTCGGTTGGACTCCGTCCTCTGCTTAACCATCCTGTAATTTGCACAACTATGAGATCATGTGAAGGGTTTGACACAGTAGTCCCTGCACAGACATACTCCAGTTCCTTGCATCTCCATCCAATTGTTTGCAATCTTGATTGAGAAAAAGCAATTTGCATGAGTTTGATCTGTACAGATAGTGTGAGTATCGTCATTGTGTAGTGTGCGGGAATTCCATGGTGCAGGAATCAATTTTTTGAGGTGGTTCTCAATGTTCTAATATTCGCCTAGTGTACACTGCTTTTCTCTGGTGCAGCTATTTTCGTCGACACATACAGCGCGGGTGTTGATAGGCGAAGAGGAACGACATTGTATCCGTAAAACAGAGCTATGCATTACCCCGAAAAGGAAAAAGATTGCTCTGTGAAACAATTGAACCTCCCCGCAATCTGTATTACCCAGTGGATTTACAGAAAAAGGGAGAGAAGAAACCGCTAAAGCGCGAGTGAATAAATAATGAATTTCATTCAAGTAATTCTTGCAAGCTTTGTTTCTGAATCTGATTGGAATTGAACAATCCGCTGTTCGTTCAGTTTACCAGCAGTTAGACAAACAAAAGACAAAGTAGTCACAATGAATCACACCCTCCCTCACGTCATCAAACCCATCACTTCCAGCTTGAAATCTTCTTCAGCTCTGTACTGCTTCACAGCCTCCCTCATGTCATCAAACCCATCAGTCCCTTCAAAGAACTTGGCCAACTTTCCGAGCTCGACATCGCCGAGATCATTGACGAACGGGCACACGGGGATCGCATTCTCCGGCTGAAACACGTAAGCATTCGGGTTATCGTCGACGATCACCACCCTCCTTAAGTCCCTGCCCATCTTGGACAAGTCCTTCACGAACCTCCCGTCGACTTCCTCGCACGAATCCCGGTACAGCCGGTGCGATATCAGCGACCCTTTCTGGTCGAGCCGGTCGAGCACCAGCGAGGCGTACTCTTTCACGCCGGCCGTGAAGATAACCAGTTCGAACTTGGCGCTCATCACGCGCAGGAAATCATCCACCCCGGGGCGCTTGAGCACATAAAAATTCAACCTTTCGCCGTTTATCGTCGGCTGGACAACGAAATCGAACTTCTCTGGAGGCGGGTCAGTCTGCGAGTGGACCAGCGTCTCGTCCAGGTCGAGAAAAACGGTCTTCTTGGTGGCCGACACCAGTGGCGGGAGACGGTGATTCTCGGCATCGAAGGACAGGGATCTGCATAGGCTCGCCCCGGCGAGGGAGGACGGCGGCTCGTCGGCGACCTTTTGGAGGACCCTGAAGCCCTTGCGGCGGCTCGGGGTGCCGATGTGGGCCAACTTGGAGAAGATCTTGATGAGGCGGCGCTGGCACGAGTGGAGGGACTTGTTGATCGTCGCGATGAAGGAGCCGGGGGCAGCGGCGGCGGCGTTCTTGACGGGGGACTTCTTCCCGTGGCGGCGGCTGCGGCCGCGGCGGCCGCGGCAGTCCTTGATGGACTTGGTCGGCGTTCTTCTGATGATTCTTGAAACCATCCTCTGGTTCTTGAAAAGAGGGAGAGAGAGAGAGAGAGAGGAAAATGAGAGAGGCGTTTGGCTTGGGGTTCTGGAGAGGGATTTTGATTTCATTTCGTAACGGGAGGTTCGGTTGCAACGGTCGGAAGAATCAGGTTCGGGTTCGGATGGGAGGTCGGATGTTCTGAGAGAATTTTGGGATTAGATCTGGTCTGCCACGTAGGCCGTGGGCCACCCCGCTCGAGGATTGCCACGTGTTCAGGGGGTCCCGCTTGCGAGACAGTTCAAAATTCCCTCCCTTTTTCACTCTACCCGTTCTCCTCCGTTGCTGTCCACTTTACTTCGCTCCCCCACCCCCGCCTCCGCCGTCGTCTCCTGGAGCCGCGTCGGTGGCTCCAGTCCGTCTGCGTGCGACGAGCTCAGATCCGCTGGATTCTCCGGCCGGTTCTTTTAGAGACCAGAGCCGAATCTTCCTCTTTCGCGATCGTCTGGATATGCCAATTCTCGGATTTGAAACCGGATTTTGGTCACCGTGTGCAACTACTGTTATATTGTCTTTGAGTAACTCTTGCACATATCTGAGGTGGGTCCTGGTTCTTGCTGGGTTTGGAGGGGGCGGGCGCGGGGAAGGGAGGAGGGGCGAGGTCGACCTTCCCATATCGCAGGCGTGTGCAAGATTGTAAGATTCCAGCGGGTTGTGGTCGTATCTGTATTTTGCGCCAGAGTCATATATCGGTCAGGCGCGGCTTAGCTCGAAGCTGGTTTCTTGAAGTCCTCCATGATTGTCCGAATTCCCACGACTGTAGCAAGATTACGTTGTTGTCGCAGAATTCTGGATGGAGTACTTAATGTTTTGGCAGAGTTTGTTGTTTGGCGACGTTCTCATGGTTTGTTGTTGGAACTTTCACTTAAAGGTGATGAATTGTGGCCTTCAAAGCATTAGCATGCTAATTCGTTTTTATTTGGTCGATGGTAACGCGTATTACCCTATGATATCGGAACCAGCTAGGGTTCTTTTAAGCCTTCTCTGAAGCCAGTCGGAGTTCACTGTTGGCTCCGGGTTTTCCATTTCGTTCTGGTTAATTGTTCCTGAGTTCGTTTCATCGTGAAGCCTGTTAATGACAACATGATGCTATGAGGAGACCGAATTTATGCAGGTCGTGTGGAGCCTTGGAGAAACTTGAGTCTGATGAACCGGAAAGGATGCATAAAATTTGTATGCTGGGGATCGAGATGTGAAATTTTGCTTTCGTTATATGTCGAAGGAGAGTCGACGAGGTAGACATTCGAATGCTTTTGTTAAAGTTGATTGCCATGGGGCCTTGGTTATCCACTCCCTACCAAGGAGGGAAGTCAGAAAAATTAGCTGTTGCGTTCTGTACATGAAATTGCCTTATCAGTGTGTGCCAGATGTAGGGAAACGAAACATTGTTCGACAAGTATCTTCACTTTTATCTGCTGACAGATCTGCTGATGTTGCAACACGGCGCCAAGTTACAGGAGGCTATGTGTGCATTTTAAGCTCCTCAAAAGTTATTGCACGCAATGGCATTTGCCAATGTTATCATCTAGTCTTAGCACCTTCTTGACAATGTTCTGGAATGACATGTCGAGCTGCTCAAGTCAACCTTATCACCAAAGCCAGTTAATGTCATCATCTTGAATTTGTGCATGGCCATTTCTGCTCTGCCGGCTGTGCTGTACCTTGCGTGTACATGAAGCTCGCATTACCGAGCTTCTGCTACTTGCTATAAGTAAATGAGCACCATAACACATTCTAATACGCAAAAGCCAGTCCTCCATCTTCTGCTTAAATGTCCTTCAATTTGTACATCTATTAAATGACGTGAAGAGTTTGACACAGTTAGTCCCTGCACAGACATACTCCACTACCTTGCATTTCCATCCAAGCATTTGCATTCTTGATTGAGAATAGAAATTCGCATGAGTTTGATCCGTAGAGATAATGTGAGTATCGTCCTTGTGTAGTGAGTGGGAATTCCATAGCACAGGAATCGATTTTTGAGGAGGTTTTCAATCTTCCAATATTCGCTTAGCACGTGTCTAGTTTTATCTGGTGCAGCTATTTTTAGTCTACGCATACCGGGCGGGTGTAGATCAGCGAAAAAGAGCTACATGGAATCCATAAAATGAGCTATTCATTACCTCGAAAAGGGAAAGGATTGCTCAGTAAAACAATTGAACCTCACCTATTCTCACCTTCTCGGCAATAGTCAAGTGAGTTCTCTATGGCCGAGGTTCAGTTACTAAGTTTTGTTGGTCGTCCCCGTTTCAGTTGACAAACCGCTAGCGGTGGATGGAAGTCCCATGTCCCATGAATCATTTCTTGCTTATGATCGGTACTCCCTTGAAGAGCTCGCGCCTCACCTGGTTCTGCAAGAGTTCGTTAATCATGGTTTGGTTCTTCATTCCTGTTTTGAGGGTATCTGTTGCTAGATTGCATACACTCTCTGACAATCATCACGTCATGAAAATCAAATGTCCGACAACTCGTGCTTCGTTTGTTGAAGGTGGTTTAAGGTATGTATCATCGGCGAGTTTGCAAAGGTGGTTAGGCTTTTCTCTCTACCAGATATCAGCAGACGGGAATTTTCAAAAGTAACCGAAATATTACCATTCCTAAGGGTTTCCTCTGCTCCTTCATCAGCAGAAGATAGCAGAAGATAGCAGATGCAAATTAAAAAAAAAAAAAAAAAAAACAAAGACCATTGGGCATACTTCCTTGGTTATATCAAGCAAATTGATATCATTGTGTTCTATAGATTGTTCACCTTGTATAAGTCTCTCTCTCCAACTTCAATGGATCTCGTTCTACATCTTGTTCTCCTACGAAAGTCTTTCCAAATTTAGGTACAGTTTCCGTCCAATAGCTTGTTCTCCTTTTGCGGAGCCAAAGCCTTTCTATGCTTTTACGCGTTCTGTTGTTAACATTATTTGCATATGGCCTGAGTATATATGTAGGTCATTTGTCCTGCACGCTCAAATACACAATTAATAGCCCTTGGTTATTTTATTACCTTCAAAATATCGTGGAGGGATTATCCCGACAGATATACCCTGAGCATGGCTCGAAATTAACCAAAAAATTTCATATTTGGTACATGTTAAAAATTTGTACTTAAATCAAATCCGCATTTATTTAGCTTCTTCATAATTATATTCTCTAACTCAACCGCACAACTTGAAATTGTGCCGGTTGCTATCAATTGAGGTTGACCTTCCACCTTTGAATAATTTTTGTTTGAACTCGAAGTAATGTACCGTATCGCATTTCACTAATCCAATGATAAAATTTATAATTTTACTAATTCATTTAATCATTTGCACTGTACCAATCGGGCAAATTATTCCAGCAAGTTTAGATCATGGTAATAATTTATTCCTGTGCAATACCAGCAATCGATACGGACCATCTACAGCACTTCATCATCGTCATTATCCCAGAATTTCGTTGCCGTGGACCGCCACAGGGACTCGGTCGATGTTCATTCTGATGGTTCTCGACATGATCTGATTTCGTTTCAAAATGGTGGTTCGGTGCAATGGTCTGAAGAGGTTAGGTTTGGATACGAGGCTCGATTTTAAGATGCTGCCTCTTTGTCTAGTTCGGGGAACAAATTTTACCTCAAATTCCAGTGATGGTAATTTTAAAAAGTGGATGATTTCACTCAGGGTAAGTATTGAATTGAATGCATTTTAGTTTCCTTTTTTTTTTCCTTGTGTGTCATGGATTTTAGTGTTAATTGCGTACCGGAAATCTGCACTTAAGTGAACAAAAGCAATGACGTCCCTTTGTCTAGTTTGGGCAATAAATCTTATCTCAAATTCCTGTTGTAGTAATCTTAAAAAGTTGATGTTTTCACTCATGAGTAAGTATTAAATGCGTGGAATTTAGTGTTCTTTTATTTTGTTATTATTATTATTTTTCGGTATGTCATGGATTTTAGTCATTGAAAAGAACAAAAGCAATGATTTCTTTTTGTCTAGTTCGGGAAACAAATCTTATCTCAAATTTCAATTGCAGTAATCTTAAAAAGTTGATCTTTTCACTCATGGTAAGTATTAAATGCATGGATTTTAGTGTTCCCCCTTTTCTTTTTCCTGGTATATCATGGATTTTAGTGTTGATTGTGTAGGAAATATCTGCACTTAAAAGAACAAAGCGATGACGTCTCTTTGTCTCGTTCGGGAAACAAATCTTATCTCAGATTCCAATTGCAGCAATCTTAAAAAGTTGATGTGTTCACTCATGGTAAGTATTAAATGCATGGATTTTAGTGTCCTTTTTTTTTTTTTTTTTCCGTATGTCAGGTAATTTAGTTTTGATTGTGTAGGAAAAATCTGCACTTAAAAGAACAAAAGCGATGACGTCTCTTTCTCTAGTTCGGGAAATAAATCTCATCTCAAAATCCAATTGCAATAATCTTAAAAAGTGGAAGTTTTCACTCATGGTAAATATTAAATGCATGGATTTTATTTTATTTTTCGGTATGTCCTGGATTTTAGTGTTACTTGCGTAGGAAAAATCTGCACTTAAAAGAACAAAAGCGATGATGTTTCTTTGTCTAGTTTGAGTAACAAATCTTATATCAAATTCCAGTTGTAGTAATGTTAAAAGTTGATGTTTTCACTGATGTGTAAGTATTAAATGCAAGGATTTTAGTGTTTTTCTTTTCCCTTTTTTCTGTCTGCCATGGATTTTAGTGTTAATTGCATAGGAAAAGTCTGCACTTAAAACAGCAAAAGCGTTGATGTCTCTTCGTGGGATAATTAAAAAGTTGATTTTTTTCACCCATAGTAAGTATTAAATGCATGGAATTTACTGTTTTTTTTTTTTTTTTCCCGATCTATCATGGATTTTAGTGTCAATTGCATAGGAAAAATCTGCACTTAAAAGAGCAAAAACGATGATGACACTAGAATATTCTAAATTTTAATCCAATGTCATAATGTTTTGAGTAAAATTTATCTTGAGTCCCTTAGGTTCCCGAACCTTCTCAAAAGTTGACTCTCAATACTTTAAAAGGCACGGTTAGCGTAGAGCCTAAATCAAGTTTTGGATTTAGCTCCCTCCCTCCAAAGCCTAAATCAAGTTTTGGCAAACCGCGGGGGTCTCCGGGGTTTGAACCATTTACGGACTAAGTTGGCAGGGCGCGCATCTTTCGAATCGAGTCCTGTTCTCTGCTCTCAATTCTCTGTCAACTATTTCTTTTTGCTTTGATTCTCTTGAGTGGAATATCAAATCTGTTGAAATATCTCACATCGTTTTTGCCTGTCACATTCTGTGTATCCCCAAACATGGCGACTTTGTTGTTTCTATGGATATTATCCCTTGTCGGAAGTTGAGCCATTTTCTCGAATGAGTCTTCATTTGGCCGGAACACTTTCGGGTCGTTCGTGAAAATTTCCAATGCCTTCGGCCGATCATTGCTGTCCAGTGCTTTAAGATGGTTTTGCTTCCTCAGGTAGAAATAGATCTGGATAGAATCAATTGTCATCGAGCCGTGTGAAATCCAGAAGGTACTTTTCGACCTCATCCCAGAGCCCGTCGCGCACTAGCTGCCCAAAATAACTCCAGCCAAAATGTACTCCCGATTCACGCTTGTGAAGCTTCTTTTGTGGCCCCACCCCCCTCTTTCAAGATCTATAAGATAATTAAGATAAAGTGGGCATCTTTTACAACGATTGTCGTAGCAACTTTACGTCAGCCATGCCGGTGTCTATTTTTCACCAAACCCGCTGCCCTGGAGTGCTGTTTCGCCACTTTCCTTCCGAAAAGCAAATTCCATCATCAGACTTTGCCGCCCTCAAACGAGCCAGATCTTGAAGTTTCACTATGATCTGCTGTTGCACGCACTGGCCTGCGCTGCTACCCCTCGAATCTACACATCTTACATCCGAAAAATCCTTCACTGTATTATTGACATCATCGACATGTCAGCTTCAGCGAGCCGTCCCTGGTTCTTGTACATTTCGGACCGGTTCTTAAGGTGCTGGTTTCTTCATCTTCTTTGTCCATTCTACAATTTTTGCTGGAAAAGTGCATGTAATGGGTGGATTGGAAGATTTACTATCAATTCAAATCATTTTGAATGTCTCAAATTAAAAACTATGGGCTAAAGAAATGTGAGTTCTTCTTGCAGGACACAGGCTTTAGCGTTACATCGCTGGTAATACCCGTGCGCCTGCTAAGAATACTGGTGCAATTGAGGATAAATTTGTCCTTCAATGAAGCTTCGCACACGCTTGAGCGTGATCTGGGAGTTTATTTCGGCTGGAGTAACTTTGAGGAGCTGATGCTCGACGGGCAGTGGAATGAGGCCGAGAAGTATCGTTCTGGTTTTACAGAGCTCCGGACGACAGATTCTCCATCCATGTCTGTTTCAGACCTACGAAAAAGAAATATCTTGACAGCAATGATTGCAGGAAGGCATAATGATTTTTTACGAGCGATCTAACAGTGTTCCAGCCAAATAAAGACTTACTCGAGGAAATGACTCAATTCTTGACATCGGATAATATTAGGAGAAACAACAATCTGGCCATGTAAGGAGATGCACGGAATGCAAGAAGTGAGATATTTAAATTCATGGTATAGTCAAACGATATGTAATATTTCAACAAAAATAAACTTGAGTTGATGAATGAGCTATCTTTATGATTGTCATAACAAAAAAATTAGGCGATATCATCCATGTTCAATTAGCTGGATCTTATCAAATAAAGATATCTTTTTTGGATGAATTTGATACCTTTTAATATATGATCTGATTAGATTTAACTATACAAGAATGAGATGGGCAACGGAACACCGATTAGCAATTCCCAATTACCTCCTAGTTTAGTAGATGTTTTTTCAGTCGAAGGCAACTGCTGAATTCATTAGTTAGCATCTCAGTGCAAGCATCTTTATATCGCTTATTGTGACATTCTGATTTTCTGATTCCGTTTTCGATTGAATGAGTTGGGCTTTTTATCGACGCGCTTGTTATAGTTTTTTTCTCAAAAGTCTCATTGCTTGTAAAGCCGAGATCAACCTTGAAAAAGTGTCTTTACAACTTCTCGAAAAAGAGAATTCGGGTTGATTCGGAAGTTTAAATATCACTTTCTTTGAAAAAAAGCCAACAGTAGCACGATATGTAGATAACCAACCCATCCCTATAATAACATCGAAATTTTGAATATTTAACTCTACTAGATCCGAGGAAAAAAAAAAATCTACTAGATCCACAGACATTTCAACATTATCAATCCGAAGCACACATGTCTTGAACACATGATGAGCAACCAAGAAATTGCTAGTAGGAGTATCAACATGCAATTCATATTCAAGAGGGTCAAGCAACACGTCAAGTTTCTTTGCAAATTTAATTGAAATGAAGAAATGCGCAGTACCGGGATCAAATAACACATAAGCATATTGTGAGGCAATAAAAATATTACCAGCAACAATTGTGTTAGATGCTGCCACATCCTCCTTCATTATCGCAAAAACTTTACTACTTGTACTTTGTCTTTATTGGTTCTCTTGGGGCCTACCAATTGAAGGGTTGTTCCTCTGCATGGAACAATTGTGTGATAATATCATGATTTATTGTCAACGGTAGAATTTCTTTGTGTAAGACAATGTCGTTGCATGCGTCCTATTTTCCCACATAAGAAGCACACTCCTACTTTCTGGCGATACTCACTGCTATGATGCCTTCCACATATATTACAGGGCCTTGATTACTCGAATTTCTGAATTATCTTGGTCAACTGTAACCTTTTCACTTTCCACTACCATCGGTATAACTATCCTGTATATTTGCGGCTTAAACCTCTTGGGCCGTGGTGCTCCTTCAGTGTTGTGCTTCAAAATACTTTGTTCCACTTTGATTGCTTGTTCTAGCACGTCTTTATAAGTTGTTAGTACTAAACGTGTGAGTGCAGAATTATTTTTAGGTCGGAGCCCTCTTTAGAAAGGATCAGCCTTATTTTCATCATTAGCCACAAAATGCTCTACAAATCTACTCAACTGATTAAAGTGGATTGCATACTCCAAAACTATGGAGTCACCTTGAGATATATACACAAAATCACCCTTCATCTTGGCCTAGAATGACACTAAAAAGAATTAAGCGTTGAAAGTTTTCATAAAGTTCTCCCAAGATATAGTACCATCCCTACCTCCAAGAGTTGGCTTCATTCCATATATTGGGTGGCAAAGTTAATCTTCCAATCCTCGAGAAAACACTCATCTCTAAAGATCCCATCAATCTTTTTAATTCAACACTTAGCCGTGAGAGGATTAGCTTTCATATCATAGTAGGTGGTTTCGCCTTTTGAATTACATAAAGGTGCTTGAGCTAGTTACTCCATCTCCACTTAATTATTTCGCTTGACGACATCAATGAATCATCACCTGCTCGAATTCATTGAAGGAGATGGCTTATGGTTCTCTTCCATGGTTCAGGTAGGTAAAGACTCCTATCAATTGGTCCTCTAGTCTTCTCCTTAAAACCGCACCTGAGAAGCTTGAGGTATATTTCTTGTGTGAAGGGTAGTGATTCTCTTGCCTTTGTTACTCATACGAAGCAAGACAAGTGTCTTTAAGTCAATATGCATGATCACTTAAATCCAAGAATGAAATAAAACCTTAATAGCTAAAAGACTAACGCACTAAAATCCATCACTCAATCTCATAACATCCCCTATCTATACCTAGAAAGATCAAAACTTGAGTTTTGATACTAAAAGATGTCACAACCTAAAACTACGATAATAGGGATGACACAACTATCCTTCTACATAAAGGACGCAACTCCAAATATTAACAACAACCTGATATCAACATATATATCTCAAACCATATATACATATTAGATAAATCAACAAGCTGGTTACAACATCATAGTTTCTATAATCCACCAAAACTAGAACTTAGCCAACCTAACAATTAGTAACAACTAAATACACAACTTTCTTAAGTCATACGCAAAGATACCACTCCCAAAAGTTTCCCATTAACAGCGCTCTCGCTTTACTGGCTACTAACCAAGGAACCTAAAAGTATGAATGAAGATATAGTGCCACTCACCTTGTTGCCTATGGCCAAACAATAAACGATACTCGTATCGTCAAACTTGTGGCTCTATCAAATAATCGAGGAATAATGTTAAAATCAAATAAAATCTACTTCAATTATGAAACAACTAAACTACGCCTTAATGCTAACAAATCAACTCCAATGCACTAACAAATTGCTCACTCGAAGTGATTACTTAAACCTAAACTCAACTCGAAACTTGCTCGCAAAACCCTAAAATCTTACTTCGATAAAATCATTGCGCCTAAATGGTTCCCATCAAAATCCATGGCTCTACAATGCTATAAATGTGATGACCCTTGACCCGTTGGGGTCGCCATGGCATTTCCTTGTCCTTATTATCCTTTTCATTGTGGAAGCATGTATCAAATATCCCATCACAACTTAAAATGACGCACACGAAATATAAAACCAGACACTTCTATTTATTTATATTTTGGACGACTTTGGTTGGTACATCAAGGCCAAAAAGTCCCATTTTCTAGCTAACCCAAAATTTTGTTTGACCCCCCTGCAGTCTATTCACACAGTCGTCTTTATATCACGCCCTGGTTGTCCAAAATGCTACCATCCTTCCCCAAGTCCTCTGCCTACTCGACCCCACTCGAACCGTTGTCATCATCATCCGAAACTGGAAGTGGCCCCACTGTACGCCTATTGACTCGGGCGTATAACGCTATGAACCCCATCAGCATGGGGCCCATAGTGAGACCGGCATTTACCGTAAGGATCACCGTGATCCGGATGAACATGACGTTTGGGAAGTCGGGGTCCATGTGCTCCACCTGATCCCACCTGAGGTCCATAGGGATGCCGTAGAGCATGGTGACTATGTCTCTAAAATGTAATAATCCCACAAGGGGTGAGTACAACCACTCATCAAATGAAAGCTTGTTAGACTATATTACATAAGTCTACCACTACTCATACGACGGGATCCTAAACATGTGATGCAGGGAAGTCAAAATAACTTGAATTACCATGACTCTAAAGGAATTTCACAAAATAACACACCAGAAAGTAAATAGACATTCCGGAGAATTCAGTACTCGATTCAACTTTGGTTCTAATTGCCACCATCTTCCAGAGGGACTTGTGTTGCACCTCTCCAGGCATCTCGCATCCCACCTGGCATCACGAGGACCTTCGGTTTCTTGTTTTAGTCCCTGAGCATCCGGAGCGTGTCACGTTACACCTCCAGGCATCTCGCACTCCACCTGGTATCGCGAGGACCTCCGGGGCTCAATCGCATTCCCCAGACATCTAAAGGGCACCATTCTCACGCCCTCCAAGCATCCTGACACCGGGGCATACCACAATAGACCGATGGCAACAATATCAATTCCATCCATGGCGCAGCACCTAAAGATTTTATTGATGCCATCCCATAAACCTAGACCGAATCACTTATGGATGCAGAAGACCAAAGCCAATGTTCTAATTAGAGCTTGTACTATTCTATAGCCGACTCAATTCCAACGACTCACCTAAGGAATCCTAGCATCCGAACCCTAGGCAAAACAACGCCGAATCGTCCTAACATTACGGTACACACCAATTGCTTCAACTCCGAACAAGACCGTAATGGGACCGGACCGACCAGCAATGACTCGACCATACGAAAAACTGGTCCTAACTATTCGATGATCGATAAGACCCACAACCTCACACCCGAACCAGTGTCGACCGTGCTGACGGTCGTCACATGCACAACAAGGTGAATCCACACTTAATCCAGCTCAACTCGCCAAGAACAGACCCGAATATATGATAGCTCAAAGCATCCGACCCCAATTTTGTTTGAATCCTAGAATGAAACCAGAGTAAGGCAATACCACGCAATATAGAACAACAAGACCTCCACTTGCCTCAAATCTGCGAAATGTGAGCTGCAGCCATGCAGCTGGTGGCGAGGCAACGCAATGGCAATACGAGCTGTGGGTGGAGCCGCGAGTGACGCGGGCTGAGCAACGGCGAAGGGATGGGCTCTCTTGGTCGGCAGCAGAGTTGAGGCGAGACGGCGATGGAGTTGGTGGTGCGGTAGTCGGCGTCGAGCGGCGAAACATGTGCGGAGCAGTGAAGGTTTTTGGGTGAGGTTTCTTCTTGGCTGAAAATGAAACAGCAGGGGTCGCCGAGGGAAGAAGAAGGACCGTTCTCCCTTCTACTTCGTGCGCTCCGCTGATTGACTAATTGAGTCAACAAAATGGAGACTTCGTGGCAGCAAGATGAGAAGCAGTCCAAAGAATCAAGTGTGGGCGTGAGACACCTTGCATGTCTCATGCAAGGATGTGGCCGCACTTAGCCCAAGTCCTCCTTTATTTGGTCGAAGGAGAAGAAGAAACGTGGCCGAAGATGCTGTGGTCAAGGTCTTCGGTTTTGCATGAGGAAGAAGTGGTTGATGTGGGGCAGTTTCGGGGTCAACCTTTCCTTTTCGTTGATTGCATTGGACGTGTGCACAGGTTGGCAAGAAAGTTTGCATGGGACTCAATTTGGCAACGTACAAATGAGGGTGAACATTGGTCTCGCTTGTGATGTTTCGTGAAGAAAATTTAAATGAGGTGATGTCGCGAGGACATGATGAGGAAAACTTGTCGACGTGAATGGTGGTGATGAAACGGTGGCCGTGAATGGTGCCAACGACGTAGCCCGACGACAAACTTGTCGAGCGGCATGGACCGTTATGTACTTAGGCTCGGGCGAAGTCCGGATATCACAAATCTCCCATCCTTAAAGAATTTCGTCCTTGAAATTGAGTGCATCTTACGTCTCATTGAAAAGATGATGGTACTTTTGCCTTATTTCCTTCTCGCTTTCCCACGTAGCCTCTTCCACGTTGTGGTGTTGCCACAAGACTTTAACTAGTGAGATCACCTTCGTCCGGAGGACTTGCTCCTTCCGATCTAGTATCTACGTCGGCTCCTCCATGTATCTCACTTTTTCATCTACTTCGATAATCTCATGATCAAGTTGAAAATGGCTAGTAATAACACCTAGAGGGGGGTGGATAGGTGTAATAAAAATTCTTGCAAGATTCAGAAGTAATAATTGCTTGTAGAAAAACACAAACAAACTCAGGCTTTAACAGTTTTAAACTTGAATAGATAAATAAAGCTACTAATCAAAATAAAGGAGTTGAGGGAAAAGAATAAGAACACAAGGTTTATAGTGGTTTGGCTTAGATCAAGCTTACGTCCACTCTCCTACTGACAGCTTATTGATTGGATTTCACTAATAATTCAAAAGAGATTTTACAGTCTTTTGTGTCCACAACTTCACAATGAAGAGTCTTTAATGTTCTCTCACAAAGTCTCACTATGAGTTTCTCTCTTTTGTAAACAACTTTGAGCTTAGTGAATTAGCAAGGAACTAGGAAGCTTCAGACTTTGAAAAGTTTCTTTCACGCACTCTATCGAACAACTAGAGAGTCCGCCTTAAATACTCATTCATGCCATCACGATTGTTGGCACTTTCCAAATGAATTTTTCCAATTTACCCATTGGACAGAATCAATCAAGGAGATCTTGAGTTGTTTGAAGATTGAGGTGAAAGTCTGTCAATCCTGTTCGCTCATACAATCAGGATCTTGGTTTCCATAAATAGAACTTTCCAAATTTAGTTGCCTTCCAAAAGATTTGATTATCAGAATTGATTTTAATAAAGATAATCAATCATATAGGTGCTATATCCAGCTATAAGATCATCCGTAAGCCATACAAATCGAATCCTTGAAGAAATAAAGATAATCTTGCATTTGGATAAGTCTTTATTCTTTAGTTTAGAAACTGTTAGTGTGGGCAGACTTTGAACCTAAAGTCTGGCAGTCTTTAGACTTTGACGCTAGATTCTGGAAGTCTTCAGACCAGATTTTCTAGAAATGTTTTGTCAACTTCAAAACAGTAAATGAGCTTTCTCCAACACAAGTACATGAGTAGGGTCAGGATGATACTTCTTTATCATTGACACATGGAAGACATCATGTAGATTTGACAATTTAGGGGGCAATGCCTTTCGATAGGCCAGATCCCCTATCCTTTCAAGGATCTCGAAAGGTCCAACAAACCTCAAACTCAACTTACCTTTCTTTTCAAATCGTGATATACCCTTCATTAGGGATACCTTTAAAAATACGTGATCTCCCACGTTAAATTCTAACGGTCTTCTATGCTTATCCACGTAACTTTTTGTCGACTTTGGGCTGTCTATTTCTAATAATTTCTACCGTATCCATAGTAGCTTGTACCAACTTTGGTCCTATTAGTTTTCTCTCACCCACCTCATTCCAGCAGATAAGAGTCTTGCAAATTCTTATGTATTGTGCCTCATAAGGAACCATACCGATATTTTGCTGGAAACTATTGTGATATGCAAACTCCACCAGATGTAACTTCTCATCCCAATTTCCTTTAAAATCAATCACACATGCTCTCAACATGTTTTCTAGTATTTGGATTACTCTTTCTGTTTGTCCGTCATTTGCGGATGAAAGGTAGTGCTAAACTGAAGCTTAGTCCCTAATACAGTTTGGAGACCTCGCCAAAAATTTTAGGTAAATCTCGAGTCTCGATCCAATGTGATGGTGACAGGAACACCATGTAAGCGTACTACCTGGATTACATACATTTCGGTGTATTTATCCATCGAATAATCCATACGTATAATAAGTGCTTCGCCAACCACACACTACTCACTCTTT
This sequence comes from Eucalyptus virginea, assembly GCA_014182375.1. NCBI lineage: Eukaryota > Viridiplantae > Streptophyta > Magnoliopsida > Myrtales > Myrtaceae > Eucalyptus > Eucalyptus virginea. The sequence goes on along the minus strand of CM024517.1, from coordinate 7,113,769 downwards.
TATTTTCAAATACAATACCATGGGTATGCTCCTCCTATTTTGACCGGATATGGAATGGACTACTTTTCTTACTCAATGCACTATATATTGTTTATGGACAATTACCTTGTGTACACTTTGCTGTAATAAAATTGTTGGTATTTCTAACAAATTTAATATTTTGTTGTTAAGAGATTGAGTACCTGACAATAGCATATTTGAATTGCTTGGCATCATCAAATGTCATTGATACACAAAAGGCGAGATTTATAACAGTTAAAAAAATAAGAAGGATAAAGACTTCTCTTTCTATGTTGCACTGCACCACTTCATCATCATCCTCATGGTACTCCCATCATCATGACCACTTTCCCCATGAACAAAATCATTACCATCAGCTACATGAGCTCCTACATCCTGTTTACTGCAATGCCTTCATCCACTGGCCTAATTGGTGCTTTTTTCCTTTCTTTGAATGTCCTAACTTCTTTCCTTACTTGTACGATATCCTCATCGTCAACGTCACTTGTGCAAATGATATGCACAAGTGTTTCATCATATTCATTGTTGGAGAATGTAATCTTCTAGGAACTTAAGGTTATTCTAGTTGATTCTTCAACAAGTGTATCTTCACCATCAAATATGCCTCCAGTATCATTAAGATGCTGAAATATCTCTAACAGAAATCGTGTATGTAAATTTACGGTGTTCTTTGCTCTCACATGTCCTTCCAAAACAACTCCAACATTAGTTTGGGTTTCAATAGTAGCTTCTAACACTGCTTGCTCATTTTCTTCATTGCAATTATGTTCAACATATACATAAATATCATGACTATGCACAAAAAGGTAAATAAGATTCCTTGCCCACTATCGTTGTGCAAATATCTCAAACCATCCTTAAGAGACTTACCAGGTACCTGGTAATGTAATTTCCCCATTTTGCATCTCAATTGATCTACTATATCCCTTTTAAAGTCTGTAAATAATAGCTTACCTACGCTAATAAGGACAACGGCGACTTGATTGCCAATGTATTCATTCTCTTCCCCATTAATCCTAAACTCTCCATTGTAGCAAACTTTAATAGGCGCACTAGTATCACCTGTTAACACTTCACCAAATACAATAAAATTTATTTCTACATTAGGGGACCACAATACATATAGATAATAATAGCAATCAGTCCCTACAGCTCAAGCAAATAAATAATATTATAATATAAATCAATTTTAAAAATCAAGCAAATAACAATATTAAATCGGTCCCCACAATCATAATACACAATAATTTCATCGTCGGCCGGCGAACACCAACTGATAAAATCTAAGCACGAATGAACTAAATCACTTACCTTTACACTACTTGAACCCCTAATATTTGCTCTCTAATATGTTGCCTTTTTCCACACTTTGGCTCTATCAAATAACACCAAATTTGCTCACATTGTCGGTTAATCAACGCAAAATAACAAAAATCACTAACATTTACTCTTTGTTGGCAATGATGCCTCATGTCACAACCCTTGACTTTTCCTTCCAAGTTGTTGCCTCTTCAGTCTTTTTTCAGTGAGCAAGAATAACACGCAACAGTAAACTTGAAGCCCTAATTTGCAATTTCAAAGAGAAACCACAAAGGGGTTTTGGGCCTTTTGAGATTTAGTATGGAGTTGATGAATCAGTGTGGGATCGATGAAGTGGGGGGTCGATGAAGTGTGGGGCCGTTGAAGATACAGTTTTGGATGGAAACTTTAATTTTGTGAATAGGATTTGAAATCGAAGAGAAAGAGGTCTTCGATCTTGTCCGAGATGAGAAGAGAAATGATGTTTTTGGTTGTTGCATGAAGAGAAACAACATTGTTTCTCTTGAGAGAGAGAGAGAGAGAGAGAGAGAGAGAGAGAGAGTACGAAACGACGTCATCTCTATTAAAGAGAAACTCCGCTTGTTTTTCTAAATATCCACGTTGGAATTGAAAATCATTAGAAAAATTAAAAATCATTAAAAAAAATCCACGTAGGACGTTTTGGTCGGAAATGAAACTTAAGTGAGCAATTTTACTCCAATTTGACATCCAAGTGAGCAAAAAGGAAAGTTTTGATACTTAAGTAAGTGCCGTATAAAAGTATTAGTAATTGTGTTATACTTACCCCAACCCCAAATGTGAGCCTTAAACTTGAAAAAACTTCAATTGGACGAATGAGGGGTGTGAACACTTACTGGGCGTTTGTTACGTAGTTGAGTTAGCTTGGCAAGGTCCCAAAGGCATACACATGTGAAATCTCCTTCCTTTTCTTCTTCCTTCTCTTTTCCTTTCTCTATCTCTTCTTTCCTTTCTCTTTTCCAAATTGGTTTAGGCTCTCTTAGCTGAGCGGCCACTTTGCTTTATTTTGATTTTTCAACCTTTTATTTCCCTTCCTTGTAAAAAAAAAACCTTTGATTTCCCTTTTTTTTAGAAAAATCAAGTGGGACCCACCACTTCTTTAACCTAGTCAAAGAGATGTCCAACTATGGCTGCGTTTGGTTCAACATTTGCAAGGAGTTTTGAGTTCAATGCAAATGCTGAAAGCTCAAAGCTATTTGGGGAAATGCAATTGTGTTTGGTAAATAATTTCAGCATTTGGCAGAATGCTGAAAGCCCAAAGCTAGTCCCTAGTCCCTACTAGCTTTGAGCTTTCAGCATTTTGAAGGCAAGAGCCAGCTTTAAAGTTGAACCAAACGGTCTAGCATTTTCCCAAGGGGCTTTCGGGCTGAAAGCCTCTTGGAAATCTTGAACCAAACGCAGCCTACTTCACTTGAAGCCCTTGTGGTGGCTTAGAGTGCCAATGTGGGCTTACTTGGAGAAGATCTTGACGAGGAAGCGCTGACACGAGTGGAGGGACATGTTGATCGTCACAACAAAGGAGATGGTAGTGGCGGACGTGTTTGGTAAAATTTCTATTTCTATATTCTTTTGTTCCTCAGAATAGAAAAATAATTAAAATCTGTTTTTGTAGGTCAATTAATTTTTTTATTACCCGGAATAAAAAAAGTGACCATAGAATAGATTTGGAATAGAAATACAAAGTAAAAAAAAAAAATCTACTTTTTTGGTTCCCGAAAATTAAAAAAAAAAAGGAAATAAGGTTATTTTAAAGAAACAAGCTCAACATAACTTAATGCTCGTCTTCACATAATCGACATAAGGTTTGGGTGAGACCCATATCTAGATCGGCAAGACCCCATTTTTGGAATAAAAAACTAAAAAAACAAAAAAATTCAGAAATCTAGGAAAAGAAATTTAGATTTTGGGTAGTTTCACTAGATTTTAGTGTTAATTCTTGTTTGGAATTAGTTTAACATAAAAAAAAAAAAAAAGGTGAAAAAGTTTTGATGGAAAGTGGATTCAAAATTGAATAAGCTCATAGGGTTTTATCATATGGACTCTTGAATGCTATTTTCTTTTAGAGACAATGCTAGGTTGTGACGGCTTGGCAATTTTACTGAGAGAAGACGTCTATTTCCTTTAAGATTCTATTTGAGACATCCTTTGAGATCATTTGCAATTTTGTTTCAATAGAAAATTAGATGGTTTTGAACACGTCTTGCATTACCATTTGTCTTGTGTTCATAGTAGTCAAATAAGCTTGTGCTCCATGGTTTCCAATGTCATTTGCTTGAAGGTTTGATGAGTTTGTGCAAATAAGGGCACCAACTTCAGATTTGGTTTCATCCTCAATTGTTTCATCCTTGTGTCACGGGCCGATAGTTTCCTTGACCGTGGAACGACCCGTGCGGCGCCTGACTAGCGGAATTTGCCAGGCCAGCCTTTCTTCTATAGCTGTTCCAGCAAACAATAAGATGAATGCTTCTCTGTACGAGATCATACCAGGCACAGCTTCGCTTGGGTGTCTAGTCCATCGAGTGAGGCGGTAGATCTCTTTAGGCTCAACAACTGGTTTCGATCTGCCATGGCCTCGTCAGGAGAGTGGCGTTAGCTCCCGACTAGTTTGTGCACGGGAGGCCAACCTCGCCTTCAGAGCTTCTAAGTGATATAATCCTTCCATTCTAGAACTCCTAGCACCAACCGTCTTGACGCCACTCACACAAACCAGTTGTGTTCATCCCCTTTGCATCCTCACTCTTCACTTGATAACCCCAAGTACCACTCACAAGTGTCATAAGTACGGAAGAATTCACGGACCGTGACATTCTCCCCCACTCAATTTCACAACGCCCTCATTGCGATATGTTCTATCGCTTCCTTGCGTCCCTTAACCATCGATGCGCCACTTTTGGGATTTCACATCAAATGGTCATGCTTGCCTAACAAAACAGGTTTTGCTCCATCGGTAGCCTATTTTGATCTCAATTGTTCGAGCCATTCTCGGTCACTTGCCATTTCTTTGGCAAGTGTGGCATTTTTCGCTAACCGCATCTTTTGGCAGCACCATTTTTGCCTACTAAGCATATTGACCCCAGCCAACCAAATGGAGGTTCTTTCCTTGTTGAAAACACGATAGTAGACCTCTTCTTTGAATTTACCGATTGATCTAGGAACGTTATCCCCATTTAGAGAGGATTTGGTTCTTCTCGAACCCACTATCCACTCGGCGAGGAACTAACTCTTTCTAATGCCCCCATTGTCATCCTAAGGGCTTTAGAGAGCCATGCTTTGTCTGAGCACCTTTTGCCTTGGCAATTCACTCTCTGCTCTTGTAGGACCAGGTAGACCACTAGTACTTCTCAGTTCAACCCACACTAGAGCGAGGAGTCCGATTCTCGACTCACCCATTTACTAAAGGGATTTCGGCTCTGATACCATATGTCATGAGCCGATAGTTTCCTTGGCTGCGGAAAGACTCGTGCGGCGCCTGACAAGCGGAATTCACCAGGCCAACCTTCCTTTTATAGTTGTTCCAACAAACAATACGATGAATGCTTCTTTGTACGAGATCGTACCACACCCAGCTTCGCTTGGACGTCTAGTCCATCGAGTGAGGCGGCAAATCTTTTTAGGCTTAACAACTAGTTTGGGCCTACCATGACCTCATCAGGAGAGTGGCGTCAACTCCCGATTAGTTTGTCATGGGAGGCCAACCCGCATTCAGAGCTACTAAGTGATATAATCATTCCATCCTAGAACTCCTAGCACTAACCGTCCGACGCCACTCCATGGATCAGTTGTGTTCATCCCCTCTGCATCCTCACTCTTCACTCATTAACCCAAAGCATCACTCATAAGTGTCACAAGTACGAAAGAATTCACGGACCGTGACACTTGCCTATTTCACCAGGCAACAATTGCTCTTTTTCTTGCAATTAAAAAAGCTCAAAAAGTTTATGCATCTGTTTATTGTAATGCCCAAAAATATATTGTCAACTTCCTCATATTGTGAGTTATAAACTAGTTGGATCCTTTGTTGTCATTTGCAGCCATCCATCTTTGCCTAACTATAAGTTGGATTTTCTTAGGCTATCTTAAAATATCATGATCGGTTAAATCCTTGCAAAAGTCCAGTTTTATCCAAACATCAATTGTTAAGTCTCCACAAATATTTTTATAATTAAATGAAAAAATTGGGAATAAAATTTTTTAGGATCATATCAAATGCATTTATGTTCTTTTTATATTCCAGGAAAAAAATTTTGTATAGTTACCAAATACGTTCTTTTACTCAGAAACTCTTCTAGGAAATAGAAATAGAAAAAAAATATTTTTGAATATAAATTATTTGCAGGAACAAAAATATTACCATACGCACCTTTGGTGACAGTGAGGAAATGAAAGGCATTGCTTTGGTTTTTTTATGTGGGCTTTTGATTCCATTTCAAAATGGTGGTTCGGTGCAATAGAAGGAAGAGACTAGGTTCGGATACAAAGGCTGTATTTTCGGATGCGGTGTCCTTCTTTGATTTGGGTTACAAATCTTATCTCAAATTCCAATTGAGGTAAATTTAAAAAGTTGCTGTTTACGCTTATGGGTAAGTATTAAATGCATGGATTTAGTTTTAATTGCATATACTCTGAATTTTGATCCAATATCATAATGGTGTTACTAAGGTTTATTTTGAGTCATTGGGTCCTCGAACCTTCTCAAAAGTTTTTTTTTTTTGGTTGAAAAGGAAGTACTTCATTCATTCATTAGAGAAAATGAGTCTTACACGACATCGATGGATAGAATTCTGAACAGAGAATTTCCGAGAGAGGAAGAGGAGGATAGCTCACCCAATTTACAGGAAGTTTCCTAGCGCGGTGTGATCTGGCCACCCAATCAGCCGCCCTATTTGCTTCGCGTGAACAGTAGAAGACCTGGATGGGATTGCAAAAATTCATCATTTCTCGGCATTTTGCGGTAATGTCCTTTAAGTTCCATGGGGGGTTGGCCCGGCCCAGAACCATCTCCACCAAACTAAAGCTATCACTTTCAATCACCCATCTAACCGGTTGACTGGAGGAGTTCTGCACGTGCGAGACTTCTTTTTCCTTCAAGTACATGAACCCGTGCAGGAGAGAGAGGGCTTCAGCTTGTTGAGAGGAGGAAGCCCTAGCTTCGCAAGCGAATCCCGCAACCACCAACCCCTTCGAATCGCGAATGATTCCGGCGATTGAGTAGAGAAACTCGCCTGGGAGCCACGAAGCGTCGACGTTGAGTTTCAATTCATCCCCTTCCGGCGGCTTCCACCATCCAGGTTCGGCACGGGATTTTGGGTTTTCCTTTCTTCTAGTTTGCCATCGACTGAAACTCCTTTGTTGTTCTTGAGCAAGATCCACGAGATCTGCTGTTTGCAGGGGTTTGGCTCTGAAGATGAAGTGATTCCGGGACTTCCAGATGTTCCAGAGTACGGTCGCGATGAGTTCTTGCTCCGGTAAACCTTTCTTTTCGTTAAAAACCTCCATAAGCCACATATCAAACCGTTTGATGTTGTTGGGATGGCTGATAATGTTAATGTGAGGGTCGTCCCATATAGATGTTGTCCATTTGCACAGCAGAAATAAGTGTTCTATAGTTTCCATGTGGTTAGAACAGAAAGGACATAACGGATCAGGAATTAGTCGCCTTCTGTACAAGTTCTCCCGTGTAGGTATAGCATTTTGACACAAGCTCCATAAAAAGATTCTCAGTTTTGGGGGTATAGAAATAGTCCAGATTCTAGTCCACAGGGATCTTGGTGGGGTGAAAGCACAAGATGCTCTGTTTAGATCAGTTCTGGTAGAGAGGGGTGTGGCTCGGTTATAGCCACTCTTCACCGTATAGTGGCCTGTTTTATTTCCTGTCCACACAAGACTATCATTCTCTGGGTATATGCTGAGGTCCATCGCCAAAATTTCATTCGCCGTAGTTTCTTCAAAAGTGTTGAGTATTAGAGGTTCATTCCAGGTTCTCAAATCTTCATTGATCAGGTCTGATACCATAATAGGGTCATGCTGATTTGCTGGGCCACCTAACACACCCGACTGGAGCCATCGATCTTCTATGATTTTTATAGATTTTCCATCCCCCACTTTCCACTTGACTTCTGCTTCTATTATATCTCTGCCCGTTAGGATACTTTGCCATCCCCAAGACGGCCGCGAACCCTTGTTTGCCTTCCATAGATCCCCATTTGGATAGTAAATACCTTTCAAAATTCTGCTCCACAGGTCTGAAGGGGAGTTAGCTAGTCGCCATGCTTGCTTTCCGAGCATGGCCCTGTTAAAATTAATCAGGTCTTTAAATCCCAAACCACCCTCATCTTTCCTGGTTTTTAAAACTTCCCATTTTTTCCAATGCAAGCCTCTGTGTGCATCACCTTTTTGCCACCAAAAAGCTGCAATCCTTCGTTCTATAGCTCGACAAATTGAGATAGGGAGTTTAAAAACTGACATAGCATAAGTGGGGATTGCTTGTACAACGCTTTTAATCAAAACTTCTTTGCCCGCTTTTGTTAATAATTGTTCTTTCCAGCTTGCTAACTTCGAGTTAACTCTTGCCAATACCCAAGCAAACATCTCTTTTTTAGTATGCCCCTATTCTGTTTGAATACCAAGGTATTTACCTGTTTTTTCTATAATGGGAACTCTAAGTTCGTTTGCTAAGTTTCTTTTCAAGGGTGGAGGACAGTTTCTGCTAAAGAAAACCCCTAATTTGTTTAAATTAATGGCTTGCCCTGTTGCATAACAGTATTGATGAAGGATATTGGCTAGATTTTGGCATTCAATAAGAGTTCCTTCAAGAAAAAATGTTGCATCATCAGCAAAAAGTAGATGTGTTAGAGTAGGGCAGAACCTGTTGAGTGTTATCCCCTTAATACTGCCTTCAGTTGTGGCTTTCTTCATCATCCATGTCAGGACATTTGCTGCTAGGATAATAGATATGGCGAGAGGGGATCTCCTTGTCTAAGGCCTCGCGAGGGAGTGAAAAACTAAGATGGTTCCCCATTGATGATAACACTCAGGGACACCGTAGTAACACATTGCATAATTAGGGTTACCCATCTCTCACAAAATCCCATTTTCAGCATGCAATCTCTAAGAAAATCCCATTTAATTCTGTCATAAGCCTTTTGCATATCCAGTTTTAAGAAGGCCTGAGATTTCTTCTTCCTTTTGGTGGTTCGCAGGTGGTGTAAAACTTCATGGACAATGAGGATATTATCCTGGATTTGACGTCCTTGGACAAAGGCACCCTGTTCAGGCTCGATGATTTCCGGAAGGTAATTCTTCAATCTGTTGGCTAGAACTTTGGAGATGATTTTATAACTGGAATTACACAAACTGATTGGTCTGAACTGGCTTATATTTTCAGGGTTTTTTTATCTTCGGTATCAAGGTAATGTGTGTTTTGTTAATATGGGGATCAAGAGTACCTGTATTAAAAAAATTCTGCACCAACTGAAAAACATCGGATTTGATGTCCTCCCAAGATTGATGGTAGAACAGACCGTTAAAACCATCGGGACCGGGGGCTTTGAGGGACCCCAATTGAAACATTGCTGTCTTAACTTCTTCCATGGTAAGAGTAGCCATTAGATGTGCATTAATGTTTGTGTTGACAGGGCAGTGGCATTGAGCCAGAATTGGTTGATAATTTCTAGGGCCTGCTGATGTGAACAGTTGCCTAAAAAAGGTCCCTATATGAGTTTTAATAGCTGAAATATCTCTACACCAGCTGAGATCTTCCAGTTGCATCATAGTGATCTTATTTCTTTGCCTTCTTTGCACAGTAGTTGCATGGAAAAATTTGTTATTTCTATCACCCCATTGTAGCTAGTTAATATGAGAGCGTATGCCCCAAAATTTCTCTTCTTGGTGCCATAATTGTTGAATCTGATGTACTATTTGGTGGACTGCTTGTTTACTAGAAGGATGAGGAGGTTTATTGTTAAGTTCAGTAAGTTTCTGGTTGAGTGCCCTGAGTCGAGTTGGAGCATGTGCAAACGTAGCTTTACTCCACTTAGTGAGAGCTTTCGATATTTCTTCTAGCTTTGCTGAGAATCTAGTCTGGCTCAAAGATGTATTGTTCCATGTTTGTCTTATAATCTCTCCATACTTTGCATGGTCTGTCCAGTAGGCTTCCATTATGAAAACTCTTTTTCTTTTATGACTTTCAGGGTGTAACACAAGGAGAAGAGGACTATGATCTGAGCCGATTGCTGGGAGGGCTTGTACTTCAGCTTCATGGAAAGTAAGTCTCCAGTCCATATTAGAAAGGACTCGATCTAGGCGTTTTTTGACAAGTTCCTCCCCTTCCCTGTTATTTGTCCACGTGTAAGCGCACCCTTTACTTTCAATCTCCATTAGAGAGCATGCATTTAGGAAATCTCTGAATGTTGTGATTCGATAGTTGTCTGCTTCTCTTTTCCCCACTTTCTCCCATACATATAATATTTCATTGAAATCACCCATACAAATCCAAGGGAGAGAGTTGGTAAGCTGAAAATCCATCAATTGTTGCCATAGCTTTAACCTTTGTCCAAAATTTGTTGAGGCGTGAACAAAGGTAATTCTCATGGAATAGCCACTTACTGAGTCGATACACTGCAGGTCAATGAATTCTTGAGAAGTTTCATTGAGTTTAAGCCCTACTTCTTCTTGCCACAGAACAGCTAAGCCTCCCGCAATTCCTTCCGGATTAACTGTAAATAGGTTTGAAAATTTGAGTTTCCTTTTGATGCCTTCCACCATCGATGCTTTATTTTTCGTTTCCATTAAAAAGATAAGGTTGGGCCTTTCAAGAGCAACTAGTGCTCTCAATGCATGGAATGTCAGGGGGTTGCCCAGCCCCTGACAATTCCAATTGATGATTTTCATTTCGTCAGTGGTGGCTTATTAGGGCCAGCCACCAAAGCCCACTCATTGCCGTCCTTAACGATCTGAATTGGGGTCTCCAAGAGGTCCGTATCATCAATCAGTAGAGGAACTGATTCTGCAATGCATTTTTGTTTCTTTGCCCTCTGCACTTTCATACTCTTCTTGCTGCATATGCCCATCTTCGAAAGAATTGGTTTAGTAGCCTCATAACAAATTAACTGTTTACCATGTTCTGGGTTTTTCAGGGAGCAATCAGCTGGTTCTACTGTCATCTCCTGTTCATGTAAGCTCTCTGTTCTTTTCTTACTGCATGTAGGAGCTTTGCTGGAGCCACCCTCGTCTCTGGCTACTATTTCCATGGTCTGTGCTGGAGGAAGATTTTTTGGTATTGTTTCCTCCACTATATACTCCTCTAATTTTCCATAAAATGCTTCCCAATGTGGACTATGGTCACAAGCTTCCGCCTTCAACCAGGGGCCAAATTTGCCAATCTTGTTCACTGACTATCTAGATTGATTGTAGGGGATGATTTCACAGTTGGCGGCGAAATGGCCAATCCCGCCGCACGAATAACAGTAATGCGGCAAACGTTCGTATTTGAATTCCACCTAGAGCCATTTGGTGCCAATATCCAGTATGGCCCCTGATTTTAGTGGAACTGTTAAGTCCAGATCCACTCTGACCCAACCTCCTTTGTATTGTCCATTACCCTGGGGGTCCACCTGAACTTCTAACACTTGCCCTATTTTCTTTGCCAGGTCCTGGAAGACTTCTTCTGTTCGCCAACCAGGAGGAATTCCTCCAAACCGAACCCAGAAAGCAGTGCTGGTAAAGTCATAGCAGTGTTCCGAGATGTAAGGTACACATTGTTTTAGCACAAGTAGATTACTGGAAAAAGACCATGGTCCAGTTCGTAAAACTCTCTCCTTTTCCTCTTTTGATTGAAACACAAAAGTGAAAAAACCTGGCTCTTTCTGGATACCAACCACAGAGTTTGCTCGCCAAGCTTTCTTCATGGTAGTTAGAAAAGCAGGGAAGTTGACATTTGGTTTTGAAAATAGTTTCCCGAATAAAGTGCGATTGCATTCTGCCCTCTTTTGTGGTGAGATAGCTGTGGAAGCTTCGACTATATCATCTTCAGACCACAAATCACCCAAGCTTTTACATAGTGTAGCTATTCGCAACTCATTTTCTTCTTTCCCTTCCATAGTAACTTGTCAACAGGGGTAGCTACCTACAAGCTTACGGAGAAAGGCTGGAGAACAATGTGGAGCAGGAAGAGTATGGGTGAGAGATTGAAGGGAGCTCGTGAAGAGATAACCCAGAAGCCGCAGGTATGGGGGTACTGAAGAGAGTAAGGGTTAGCACCATAAAAAGTCCCCTACAGCCAGACGAAGTTCATCCGCCCAAACAGAGTGAGAAAAAAAGGTAAAGATCCATATGAAGAGACATGTGAGCCGATTGTTTATGGATAGAACCAAGATCTCATGACACCTTCCACTTCTGCAGCAACACAGCACCAGAGAACCAGTGAAGGAGCAACGGTTGCGACAAAAAAATTCACCAACAGCATAAAATCAGATAACCATCCGAGCATCGAGTGCAAAGCAGCGGAAAGCACACCTTGTCAAAGCCCCCAAACAGCGAGATCGCCAGACCAAATTGATTGCGAAGAAAAGGCAATGAAAACCTTGAGAGGCCCCCAACATCAAGATCACCGGATGATGTTGATATTGAAGAAAAGGCAATGAAGACTGATCTATGGGACAAAAACAGCACAAATCGGCACCGGATCGAGGCAGGATGGTAGATTAATGTTTTTTTTTTTTTTTGGGATTTTGCAAAACTGGGAAGCGTAATGTAAAGAAACAGCGAAGAAGGAGCAAGGGTGGAGCAAGGGTGGCAAGAAAGGGATTAGAGTTGCAGACAGCAACTTAGGCAATTAGGGTTTGTGGAAAAGGAAAGCTACCATAATGGTAGAGAAGAGCTCGCAGAGGCGAGAGAGGACTCCATCCATGGTGATGGTGGTGACAAACCCCTTTGCCCTTCTCAAAAGTTGACTCACTATAAATTGAAACCACGATCACTGTTAGGCCCTCTGTTGAGTTTTGGTAAAATTGAATTTACGGACTAAGTCCGAATCCCGTTCTTTGCTCTTGATTCGATGTCAATCATTCTTCTGTGTCGATTCTCTCAAGTCGAACATCAAATCTGCTGATGTATCTCACATTATTACACCTCTCACATCCTGTGTATCTCCATACATGGCGGGTTTGTTGTTTTCCGAGATAATTTCCAAAGTTTGAAGTTGAGTCATATCCCCGAATAAGTCTTTGACTTGGCCAAAACACTTCTAGATCGCTTGTGAGAATTTCTAATGCCTTTGAGCGATTATTGTTGTCCAGCGTTTCGAGATACTTTTGTTTTCTCAGATTGAAATAGATCTAGGTGATGAATTTGTTGATGTGAATCTCTGTGAAAAAAAACTTCTCGGCCTCATTCCACTTTCTACCAAGCATCAGCTCCTCAGAATAACTCCAGCTAAAATAAACTCTCGATTCACGCTCGAGCGCCTGTGCTGTTTCTCGATAGCCCCGTCTTTCAAGAACTGTAGGTGGATACTGAGATGAGGCATTCCGAGAATGTCAGGCATTATTTGACGGTGGTTAAAGCAAAGTTGGCGATTCGCACGAGAGTGTTGGAATCAAAGCTCTTATTTAACGAGGAAGCACCCCATCGAGCCTTTTACCCCGGTGGTGGTAGCAACAGTACGTCAGCCATGCTGCTGTCCATTTTCCACCAAATTCGTTGTTGTTTACTACTATTTCGACACTTCCATTTCAAGGAAACAAATACCCTCATTAGATTTGCTTTCGTCAAACGAGCTAGATCTTGAAATTTCGTTGCGATTTGCCACTACATGTGCCCTCACATGCCACCACGCACCACTGCCTCTCAGATCCATGCTGTAAGAAACTCAAATAGAAGTGTAGGAATTGTATTTTCTTCATTGAATTGTACACTGTTACAGAGATGTATATATCATACAATAAGATTCAATAAAAAAGTAAAGAAAATATTCCCAAGAGAAAAATATTTCTAGTCCTAAAATAATTACAATCCCAATCAATTACAATCTTCAGTCCGATTCTATATCTTCAAAACATATCTTCTTTCAACACTCCCCCTCAAGCTGGTGGCTTGTATATATCCAAGACGCCAAGCTTGTTTAGAAGATATGTATGTTGTCTTTGGCAAAGAGGTTTAGTAAATATATCCGCGGGTTGCTCCGTGGTTTTAATCCCTCTTGTTTCGATGATACCTTCTTTGATCTTCTCTCGTGTAAAATGGCAATCAACTTCTATATGTTTCGTCCTCTCATGTAATATGGGATTTGCTGCAAGTTTGATTGCTGAATCATTGTCACAAAAGAGTAATGTCGGACCTCTAACTTGTATCCCAAGATCCTGGAGTAGACCTCGTAACCATACCACCTCACAGACAGTCTTTGCCATGGATCGATATTCAGCTTCTGCTGATGATAATGATACCGTGGATTGCTTCTTCGTCTTCCATGAAAGTAGTGACTCCCCAACCTTAATACAGAAACCAGTAATGGATCTCTTACTCATGGGACATGTAGCATAATCCGAATCACAATAGGCTGTCATCTCCATATTGCACTTTCGAGAAAGAAGTATCCCTAGCCCTGGACATTTCTTCAGATATTTTACCACCTTCAAGGCTGCATTCATGTGGGATTGCTTTGGACTGTGCATGAATTGACTAAGAGTCTGTACAGCATAGCAGATATCTGGCCTAGTCATGGTAAGGTAGATAAGTTTTCCAACAAGTCTCTGATAGCTTGTCGGATCCTTCAGTAATGGATCGTTAGAGGAAGACATCCCAGCGTCATAATCAACACCGGTTAACTTTGCATTATGTTCAATGGGCATGACTGCCGGTTTGCACCCCGATAATCCCGCTTCTGATATAATCTCCATCACAAATTTCCTTTGGCTGAGAGAAATCCCCTGATTAGAACGAGCTATCTCTATTCCAAGAAAGTATTTAGGTGGCCCTAAATCTTTGATATGAAAAGAGGAATGTAGATATTCCTTAAGCTTCCTCACAGCGGAATCATCATTTCCCATAATAAGTATGTCGTCAACATAAATCATCAAGTAGATAGACGACGTACCTTTTGTCCAAGTGAAAAGAGCATAATCATGCTTGACCGCTTGTATCCGGCATCCATGAGTGCATTAGTAAACTTGGCATACCACCGCCGAGAGGGCTGCTTTTAAACCATAAAGAGATTTGCGGAGACGACATACCTTAGACTCCCCCTGTCTCCGTAATCCTTGTGGAAGATCCATATAAATCTCCTCTTCCAAATCACCATGAAGAAAGGCATTGTGGACGTCCATCTGATGTAATGACCAGTTGTGAAAAGCAGCAACCGACAAGAAGGAGCGAACCGTGACATCCTTGGCTACTGGAGAAAAGGTCTCATGGTAGTCAAATCCTTCTCGCTGTGTAAACCCCTTGGCCACCAACCGGGCCTTGTACCTTTCCACATAACCATCTGCTTTATATTTAATCTTATATATCCATTTACAGCCAATGGGCTTACGATGAGGAGGTAATGATACGATATCCCAGGTGTGATTATCAATCAACGCCTTAAGTTCTGCTTCCATGGCCTTTTGCCATCGTGGATCATGTACAGCCTCATGATAACTAGATGGTTCTTGTTCCTCAGAAATGCGACTAATGTAGCATAAATGTTCTGATGACAACTGATTAAAAGACACATAGGAGGATATAGGGTAACGAGTACCTGAGGATTTTGATGAAGAACAGACATAATCTTTTGTCCAAGCTGGTGGACGAGTGACTCGACCAGATCGTCGAGGTGGCTCATGCAGCACGCCTGACGATGTTTCTTCAGTATTTGCTGGTTCGATGGAATTGATCACCGGAGGTTCCTCTTCTATGAAATCCTCCTCAATAGAATCTCCAGTGGAATGCTCATCAGGTGGTGAAGGTGATGCTGCATGTAATATCTGCTGTCTTGGAGGGGAAGTAATGATATAGGATCCTCCAGAAGATAAATCTTCTTCTGACAGAAATCTACGATTAGTGTCTACATCATCTCCAGACGTGGAAGCAGAATCCCGGAAAGGGAAAGTATCTTCATGAAATACCACATCTCTACTGATAAACAAATCCCCAGTAGATTTGTCATAAACTCGATAACCCTTTTTGAGATTGGCATACCCCATGAATATGCACTGCCGAGCACGAGGGCTCATTTTATCCCGAGGCTCTACTGTAGTCACATAACAGAGACAACCAAACACGTGAAGATGACTCAAATCTGGTTTCTTCCCATATAAAAGTTCAAATGGAGTTCTTCCCTTCAAAATTCTAGATGGCATACGATTTATTAGATACGCTGCAGTGACTACACAGTCTCCCCAGAAATTCTCTGGTATAGATGCCTGGAATTTAAGGGCCCGTGCCACTTCTAAAAGATGACGGTGTTTTCTCTCAACGACTCCATTCTGCTGTGGTGTATAAGTGCAAGTACTTTCATGCAAAATCCCATTTGAGCTAAAGAACGAAGCACATTCACCACTGAAGAATTCCTTTCCATTATCAGTACGAATTCAACGAATTGACTTGCCAAACTGAGTTTTTGATAAAGAGATCAAAATTCTAAGGTGAGATAGAACTTGATTTTTGGATTGTATGAGAAAAACCCAGGTGGCACGTGAGAAATCATCCACAATTGTGAGAAAGAACCGTGAACCGTCATGATTTAAGGTATGATATGGTCCCCAGACATCATCATGAATTAAAGAAAAAATGCTGTCAATGCGAGTATTGCTACTTTGAAAAGGGGAACGAGTTTGTTTCGCTAAAGGAAAAATAGGGCACTGAGGACAAGGGAAAGATGCAGTGTGACCCAATCTTTGATGATGAAGGAAATTTTTATTGCTGGCAACATTACATATGGATTTATTGAAAGCAACAGAAGAGGATTTAAAATTGCTTGGAAGATCGATCCAAAAATATAATCCTTGATAGATTCTACCCAAGCCCATCAGATTGCCAGTCGAAAGGGCCTGAAATAGACATTTATCAGAGTCAAACAAGGCACGACAGGAGTTGTCTTGACAGGCTCGAGAAACGGATATGAGATTAAATTGGAAACTAGGGACATAAAGGACATTTTTAAGACTGATGAGTGGGCTAAGATTTGAGTCCGGTCATATCAACATTTGTGGTGTTTCCATTCGGGAGTTGCTTTGATATAGGAAAGGATAACTTCTTAATAGTGGAAAAAAATTTCTGATTGCAGACAATGTGATCACTAGCTCCAGTATCAATAATCCATGCATCCATTGCAATTGAGTTCATCAGACAATAAGAAATACCTGTGAAACTCCCTGCCTTGTCAAAAGCATCCAACTTCTTTAAAGCTTCCATCAGCTCCTGATATTCCCCATGAGAAATTGATTTGTCTGCTGATTTTCCCAATACCTGTAAAACAGTTGAAAATTTTCCTTTCTCTTTTTCGCCAGGTTTGCCATGAAGCTTCCAGCAATTTTCAATCGTGTGATGTGGGCGTTTGCAGTAATCACAGTATAACTTACCCTTGCCCTTTTGATTATTTTTGGCGAATGAATTGGGCCTATTCACGGCGTGGGCCGTCGTCGCTCCATACGGCCCATCGGGAATTGCAGCAAAATTTCCTCGCGGCCCATCATAATAGAATGGATGTCGCTCGCGTGGGCCATCTGGCCCATATGCATTTGAGCCACGGGACCCGTTCGATTCCATCCGCCCTCTGCCTCCAGAACCGTCCGATCCAGCGTCTCCAAAGAATGATCGTGAGCCGTTCGATCGATCAAACGCATTGTGGCCGCTTGTTGTGGAACGATATCCCCTAGGGTTTTCTTCGTGAAACCCTAGATTGGTTTCGAGAGCCTCTCTTCCTCCCGTGGCTCTCTGTAGCGGGCGAGAAAACCTCTTCGCCGCCAGAGCCACGCTCTCGCCATTCTTCCCGTAATCGGCTGCTCTCTGTTGGCTTTCTTCTTGAACAGCAAGCTGGTAGATGTGGCCAAGGGTCGGCATCGGCTCCATGGTCAAGATCTGTGACCGAAACGAAAGGTAGGCTTCGTTTAAGATGAGCAGAAAGCGTATTGCTTTCTCTCTGTCCCGCATCCTTTTGTATTGCTGTAGGATGGGTTCCGGCCAGTCGAATTTCTCCTCGGCTGCCTCCAACTCGTTCCACAGACCTGAAATTTTGTTAAAAATCGCAGCAACAGACATATTTCCCTGTTTTAAATCAGAGATCTGTTGCGTCAAAGAGAAGATTTTCACTTGGTCTAATTTTCCAAACATCTCTTTGATATTTTCCCAAATCTGTTTCGAGTCCTCCGTCGGGGGAAGAGCGGCCGCGACCTCGGGAGCGATGCAATTTCCGACCCACGTTCGGACCAATTGATTGCATTTCTTCCAGAGTTGTGCCATTCGCTCGTCGGATGGAACTGGAACCGTTCCGTCGATAAACCCCTCTTTATCTTTCGTTACCAGTGCACGCCGGAACTCGCGCGACCAATTTGAGTAATTATCCGATCCAGTTAACTGTTGAGCGATGAGCTTCAGTTCTAGTCCGTCGGCATTAGTTGTGAAAAGAGGGTCGCCAAGGGCTCCCCGACCGGCCGGCGGCCGAAGATCGGTATGGAAGGAACCCGGCAGCAGATTTGGGTAGGATTTGCCGCAAAACCCGATCCGCCAGATCCAGTTGTAGAATCCGCATTGGAAAAAAACGGACCCGAGTAGGGATTCGTTCCCACACCCGGTTCGATCGACCTGCCCGTCTGCTGAGGATTGATGGTTGCGCCTGCCCCGTTGCTGGTTGGTGGGCCTCCATCAGTTCGCACACCATCTCGATAACCCGGCGATGATGTATTTGGATTAGTTCCATAGTACCAAGAATACGGTACCCATGGGTAAGGTGGCCCCGAATAGGGCTGCCCCATGTTAAACTGAGCCGGAGCAGTTCCCCACTGCGCATGCTGAGGATGATGCTGTGACTGAATTTGTGGCTGAATTTGCTCCTGAGATACTGCGATTATCGCCGAGGGTTCATCGATCTGAGGAGGTGGTGGCGGTGTCGTTTCTTCTGCGGATCTTGAGGTAAGTGCTTGTGGATTTGTCATGGTGACAATTTCTAATAAATCTACAACAATTCTGTCTTGCGGGTTAATCTCTGAATAAAGAATTGAAAGTTGGATGAAGAACTTCTGCTGGATCTTTGTTCTGTTTCACGAGAGTTGCAGCAAAGAAACAGAGAAGAGGCGATACGTTCGCGAAGGGTTGCAACAACAGAGGTTGATTATAGTGCGAAGGCTATGTCAAGATCGAGACATGCTCTGATACCATGTAAGAAACTCAAATAGAAGTGTAGGAATTGTATTTTCTTCATTGAATTGTACACTGTTACAGAGATGTATATATCATACAATAAGATTCAATAAAAAAGTAAAGAAAATATTCCCAAGAGAAAAATATTTCTAGTCCTAAAATAATTACAATCCCAATCAATTACAATCTTCAGTCCGATTCTATATCTTCAAAACATATCTTCTTTCAACACATGCACCTCATACGCCGGAAACTCTTTCCTGCATATTGTTGAGGCCATCAACACGTCAGCTGCGAGCCATCCCCGATTCTTGTACATCTCAAACTGGTTATCAAGGTATTTCGACATGCTGAGTCTATTTTTATCATTATTTTCTCCAATTTGTCCTCCATGGTGCTAGTTTCTCCATATTCTTCATTAATTCTATTGTTTTCGCTGGTAAAGTGCATATAATGAATAAATTGGAAAATTCACTACGTATGAAGACCAATTTGAATGGTTCAAATTAAAATTAATGGGCTGAAGAAATGTCAATTTTTTTAAGAGGACGTGAGCTTTGGAGTTACATCACTGCTAATATTTGTGCGCCTACTAAGATTACCAGCGAAATTGAGGACAAATTTTCTCTACAAAGAAGCCGCACGAGCTTGAGCGTGAATCGGAAGTTTATTTTAGCAGGGGTTATTTTGAGGAACTGATGTTTGATGGGTGGCGGAATAAGGCAGAAAAGTATTTTTACGGTTTCACGGAGCTCCACTTCAGCAGATTCTCCACCCAGATCTATTTCGAACTGAGGAAACAAAAATATTTTGAAGCGCTGGACGACAATGATTGCTCGAAGGCATTAGAAATTCTCATGAGCAATCTTAAAATGTTTCAGCCAGATAGAGACTATTCAAGAGAGAAACAACAGTCTTGCCATGTATGGGGTACACAGAATGCTAGAAGTGAGATATTTAAATTCATTCCATAGTCAAGCAGTGTGGGATATATCAACAAAATCAACTCAAGTTGATGAATAAGCTGATCTTTATGATTCTTGAAATTCAAAAAAGATTTTGGATCGGTATATGTATTCTAAGCATGCCATTTTCCTTGGAAATATGAGCAAACTAGCTGTCAAATTAGAAAATATCATCCATGTTCCTTTAACTCAATCTTATCAAATAAAGCTAACTTTTTTGGACAAATTTGATATCTTTTAATATATGATTTGATTAGATTTCTTGTTTACTATCCAAAATATGATGGGCCAGATAACATGGATTTGCAATTCCTAGCTACTAGAGAGTTTTTTTTTTTTCTTTTCTAAAAGGAGTGGTTTCATTTATATTGGAAAATCAAACATGCTCATAATCGGGTCCTTAGTACATAATGGTATACCTTAGCAGCTTTTGGTGAGCAATAATTTATCAGCTTTGGGTGAGCAATAATTCATTAGCTTTGGGCGAGCAATATAATTTATTAGCTTTGGGTGAGCAATAACTTATTATCAGCTTTGGACGAGTAATATACTCTATTATCAGTTTTGGACGAGTAATATACTCTATTATCAGTTTTGGGCGAGCTATACTATTTATCTTCAGCATAAGGTGAGCAATCCTGATTTGATAGGATCTTATAGATAGTATTAAATGGGCCGACCACGGGAAGGTCGAGATGACATATAATCGACTGAGTCGATTAATCGATAATTCGATCGGTTGTGATGCTTTGATTGATTAAAATGATTGGATGCTTATTTGAATGATATTGATTATCTAAGGTTAAGGTAAGTCCTATGACTCGTGTTTGTGCTTAGGTAGCCCTTATGGCGTATTTTCTTCCTAGTCAGGTCTTAGAGGGTAGAACTCGCTGAGACGTTGTCTCACTCCGTTGTGGGATAACATTTTAGGTCCATAGATGGCAGCTCCTCTCGAGCATTTTGGTCAACCGAGGAAAGTCACAAAACAAACATCTTACATTCCGTTTGGATGGGAGCCCTAGAGGCTGGACTTATGAGCTGGTAAGGTCCATAGTCTGAGTCGATGCGGGCCTACCCAAAATGGTGCCCCACCAATACCGATCATGGTACCGCCAGGCTCAGGATGGCTAGAGAGAGGATCCCATACCGGAATTTGAGATATCTTTGTATGTGCTGAAGGTTGCTTTTGGAAATGGCATAATAAATCCTCCTCAAGGCTTGGTCGTAGACGCGGTAGACCCGGATCTTGAAGACCCCGAAACTCCGATGTATTCTGCTGAAGGCTCCAATTGGAGTGTGGAGGGAGATGGTGTGGAGGGAGATGGCGAGGAGATGGGATCCATAATTATTTGAAAACCCCCCTGTTTTGTAGATCTTGTAAATAGACTAGCTTGCATTATATATGTCATGATTGGCTATGTATATATAAGTGTGGTTGTGTTTTCAGTTCGAGAATTTGTGGCCCTATTTTCCTATCCCATTTTGTTGTTGTCTGGGATCATTTAATTGCTTCCGCATGTGCATTAAAATGAATGGGTCGGCAACGCATTTTGGAACGTCGCTATTTAATCGACCAGAGAGGGATGGGCGTGCGCTCGAGGATCGAGGCGTGACAGGTGAGGCGGTGAACGGTGATGAGGACCAAGAGCTAGTAAAGATCGAGAGGAAGAGGATAGGAAGGGGTCGTGTGGCAAGGAGGAGGAGAGGAAGGGCGCTGCTAGGGTTTTGAGAATGAAACTAAAAGAATAAAAAAGGATTTTGCATGTTGAAGGGAGGGGGAAGTGACAGGAGGGAGGGGGAAGTGTCGAGGGAAAAAGGGTAAAGAATAAAAAAGGATTTTGCATGTTGAAGGGAGGGAAAAAAGGGGAAGTGTCGAGGGAAAAAAGGGTAAAAGAATAAAAAAGGATTTTGCATGTTGAAGGGAGGGGAGTAGGAGGGAGGGGGAAGCGTCAGGTGGTGAGGGAGGGAAAGAAAAAAAAAAAAAAATATGGGGTGTGGGGAAAAGATGAGGGAAAAAAAGGGGGAAGTGATAGGAGGGAAGATGAAGTGTCAGGTGGTGGGGGAGGGAAAGAAAAGTGAAAATAATATAGGGGTGGGGGAAAGAGACGAGGGAAAAAGGGAGTTGGGGGAGGGGGAAGAGATGAGGGACTTTTTATTTAATCGAAAAAAATAATTAAATGAAATTAAGAAGTAATTTTGAAAAATAAAAGTACTGAATGTTGAATGATTTGTGTAAATTCATTGTAGGTTCTTTTTTTAATTAATTAATTATTTATAAATTTGAATTAAATTAATTAAAATAAAAATATTTATTTAATATACAACGTGTCCCAACGTGTCAGAATTTTCTATTTTTAAGAAATGACGTATCTACGTGTCGTATCATGTCGTGTCGTATTGCGTGTCCGTGTCGTGTGTTGGTTCTACTTAGATGACCTATGTATATAGGTTGCTCGTTCTATACGCTCAAATACACTATTACTTGTTTTTAATTATTTTGTAACCTTCAAAAAATTATAGGGGATTATTTCGACATATGTACCCTGAGCATAACTCTCGATTATCCAAAAATGATGCGTCATGATTATTGGAAAAAGTTAATTGGATAAATTTCCCATTTGATCCTCGCTATCATTAGGTTTTGAGGCATGGCATGCAAAGTCTAATTATATGTTTTTACTTGGAGATGCAAAGTCTAATTATTTCTTAAAATTTGAAGAAAAAAATTTTACCAAGCCATTGATGTAGCCCAATGCTAGGTATCCACATATAAGAGCTTTTATGTGGTCGATCCTTGTTAGTTGAACAATTGAACTTAATTGGCTACGTTATTAGGGAAAAAGGCCGACAAAGACCAACCCCGATCCAACTTTAGCTGGTTGTTTGTCCTTTTCTTTCTCCTGGCAAGGAAATAATGAAGATTAATCGATAAAAAATGTTTCATTATCGACAATTAAATTGTATTTACACATCTTCGTGAATGATGAAAATTTTATTCGTTCGTTTATTTTTGTAAACAATATTTGTAATTATTTTTAGGTAAATATTTTTTCCGAATCATTCTTTTTTTGGGGAACAAATGCACTCTAATTTCGCTAAAAAGTTTTATCTTTGGTACCTAGGTTACAGTATGAAACAAACTATTTTGTTGAAATCCTAATCCACACTAAAATAACTTCTTCATAATCATATTCTCTAATGCAACCACATAACCATATTCATTTTCAGATTTGCGCCATTTGCTATCAACTGACCTTGATCCTCCACCTTCAGATATTTTTTTTTCCAAACTCAATATAATATATCGTAAAGACATTTCACTAATCTAATCATGAAATTTTTTATTTTACTAAATCATTAAATCATCTGCACTGTACCAATTAGGCAAATTATACAAGTATGTCGATCATAATTGTCTCAAAGTAAACACAAGTAAGCAATTTTATCATGACAACTAATATATTCTTATGCGATGCCGGCAATCAATATGGAACATCCACAACACTTCATCATTTCAATTGTCCCAGAATTTTATACCGACGACATTTCTAGGGGCGCAATGGTTCCTTCATCATAGATACCATGACGCCGGTAATTATTCTATATTCCTGTTTGGTGGACACTTGCGTCGATCATCTAACCATGAGAGACTAGCATCAATGTCTCTGTATTTTCATAAATCCTGCACGAGCAAAACTGCAACGGGACATGAATATCTTCAAAGACAGGCGACTTTCCATGAAAGAACAGGGCGGTCGTCACGCGAGGGTCTTCGTCCCCCACTCAATTAAAGGGGCCTGGTTACAGCAGTTTTTCCATGAATTATGAGAGACTTTTGCAGGATCCTTAAAGTATCGTGGGCCATACAAACAAGAATGTGAAGAAAATCATATCCCAGAGACTTTTGAATTGGTCAATTCCCGATTAGTTATCACTATTCTCTAAGCTAGGCATTTCGTCAAACAGTAGGCCGGCAATAGTGCGGCTGGTCAAGTTCCATAGTGTTTTAACGACGACTCATTGAAGTGGAGGGAGCGTACATGAGAGAGGGCGTGTTATATGTAATGCATGCGCATTGAAAGTTTTCGGTTTGTGGGTTGGTGTGAACTTTGTTAATTACAGAAAAGCGAGAGCAAGTTGAAATGCAGTATCATCCAAGGCACCGGATTTTTCTTCTTCCTCCCCCTTTAGAACATTCCTGTTTCCACCCCTTCTGATCCATCAATGTAATCGATGACCACCTAATCATGGATGATGGCCTAGCTAGCGACAAGAAGGTTGATTGTGAATGCGGTTGCTGAACACATTCTAGAGCGCTTGGAGCAACAAAAATCTAGGTAAATCTAGGACAAGAATTCATACATCTTGGGATAAACATGCCATAACTTTTGACTTGGGAGGAGATATATAGACCATGATACCGATCTGGAATAGTTAGTTTAGAAGATACAGTATGGCCAAAGGTGGACGCCCATTTTAAGTTGTTTTACTCCTCAAACATCTTTTCTCTGGGTTTGAACTACTTTTTAATTTCTGGACCTATCCGTTTGTTTGTGGGTTTTCAGTCCTTTTGTTGTTTCTTTTAATTTCAAATTTTATTTACTAAAATTAGGATTTCTTTAGTATATATAAGGATGTCAATGGTTTGGTTTAGCTCAAATTTTCAGGAAAAACTGAACTATTTGGGTGTGCATTGACTTTGAGCCGAATCATGACCTAAACACAATACAACCCAAATAAAAAACTCACTTCGATTTTTCAGTTTTCTTATTTGTAATATTAAGAAGATGTTTAGTAACAAAGGAGAGAGATTGTGTAAATTGTAAAATTAAGAAGATGGGGGATATTCAACTACTAAACTGAACGAAACTATTCAAACAAGAATAAAAAAAAATGGTTATTTTTCATTATCCGAATCGGAACCCAAACCAAACCGAAAACACCCAAACATTAGGCTCAATTCGGTTTGGTTCTAGTTTCAGTTTGGTTTTGACACCCTTATGTATAAATGCTTAACTCATTTCAGAAAGGGACAACTTTAGAAAATAGTTTTTTCTAGTTATATTGAGTAGATTTCTTTTGTTCTTTCTTACTTCCACATGCTTGCAAGTTTATACTAGTGTCTACAAACTTAGTTTTACTCTCTAGTCGTATTGAACTCTTCTTTTCTGTGTCAATGATAACTCTTTTGTTGTCACCTGAGGGGCGTCTTGCGTCCATCATTCTTTTAATGTAGCGTGACTAGGATAAAGAATGCGATGCTTCGATTTGTATCTGATCAATCTCGTCTCAATCATTGATGCATGTGAATGGGATAGACATCAATGATTGAAATATTTTCAGTCGTCTACAGAAATACCACGCAAATGGAGGATTTAGATCCATGGGACACAAAGGATTGCAGTAAGTGCTTACCGATGGGATGGGATTACTTAAGCGCTCTAAAAGAATCGTATTTCATGTGTTGGATTTTGAATTTTATATGATTTTTATACCTTGTTGCTTGGTATTTGCTTTAATCCCTTTTCTAGTACCTTATTAGCAAACTGAAAATCAATTTAGCCAAACAAAGCTTCCCTCCCAAAAACGAAAAGGGCCACCAAATAGAGGCAGATTCTTATCCAAACTTGATCCACCACAGATCGCGTGGCTCAAATCGTTAAAAATGTGGGCCTCACCAAAAAATTGACAAGTCGGATTAAATCCACAAAGAGAGCAAATTGTCCCAAGCTCGTATCCTCGAGGAGATATGACGAGCTCATCTTTGCAATATTTCAAATTTAAGAAAAATCCTATTATAATTTTGAATCTTTAAAAGAATATTCATTTTTTGTGAAAATAAAAAGAAATAAAATCGTGGATGTTGATTTGAAGAAGGTGAATATTCATTTTTTGCAAAGGAAATTAGAAGAGATGTGGAAAATAAAAAGAAATATTATGTTTGGAAAAAATCTTCGTGGATGTTGATTTGAAGAAGAAAATAAAATCCTAATCCTTAGCCTATAAAAGGGTCGCTACACTACAGAAAGAGATTAGCCTATAAAAGGGTTGCTACACTATAGAAAGAGGGGGCCACACGATAGAAACACACGGCCACAAAAAAAAAAAAAAAAAAAAGAGAACTCACGTTCTCCACAGTGAGAGTCGGCAACAAAAAAAAAAAGAGTGAACAGCAGAGACGGTCGACGATAATACATGAGAAAAAGAGTGAACAGCAGAGACGGTCGAGGCCCTCTTGATCGAAGCCAGCTTTGCATTGTCTCGCAGCCCCTCGCCGTTTGTCCCATTATCACAACCTGTCGGGTAAAGTCTGAGAATACCAAGTCAGGAAAACCCATGGCCACGTGATCTGAATTAGACAACTCCAAAGGAAAGAAGACGACAAAGAGGAGGGTGACACATTATGAGAGCACGTCGGTTCATGAGGGAAGAGAGGTGGAGGTTTATTTTTAAAAAAGAGTCAAAGGTCAACAAAAAAGGGTCAATTTATAGATATCAACCTTATCTTGCTTGATTTGTTGTCAGGTCATTTGAATTGATTTTGTTCTCATAAAAGAAAACCCAAAAAAATTTGAGTTAGATTAGGTTCGTTGCTTGTTTTAGGGTTATTTTGCATATTTAGTATAGGAAATTTAGTTATTTCAAATTTTGAAATAAAAATCCAAAAAAATGCATTCATCTAGGATGTTAGTTTTTTTAAATTTAAATTGCACGTTTAATTATATGTCAATTTTAATTTCGAATTTCATGAAAAAGAAAAAGAAAAAAACTAGAATTAGGACATTATTTGCATGTCATTGCATATTAGGATAAGATTTCATGTTTAATTTTTAAGTTTAGATATTTTTTTCCTAGATAGGTTGTATTTTAGGTTAGGGATTACCAAGTTGAGATAATGTCCTAGTTTAAATTAAGATTTGGCCTAACCTAATTCTTAATATAAGTTGGATGATATCTTAATTTGGATAGATAATTTTCGCAATTTTCTAATTTTGAATTTCATGGAAAATACCAAAAAAATTGTCTTTAAATAAATTAATTTCATTCTCTAGGATAGGTTGCATGCTCATTAAGAAAACACAAAATATTTCACTTTGGTCATGTAGCTTAAGTCATATTTATATGTCATATCATTTCATGTTAGATTAGTAGTATGCATTGCATAAAACATGATTCTCATTAAATAAGTGAAAAAAAAAGTAATTGCGTGTTAATTAGAAGTCATATCTAGAATTGTAAATTCTAATCTAACAATGCAAATGCTTTTGTTGTTACGAGGTAAGTTCTGCAATTTATTCATTACTTTTCTTGGATGTTAAATTGGTGGTTTACGCACCCGCACGATCACCTTATATGTTAGATGGAGGTAAATTAAAATCAATTCAAGCTATTTGCAAAACATTTTTTTAAAATAAAAGGAAAATGTACTAGAAGGGTGTTAGAGAATTCTAGCGTAATCAAGTCCCCAAACTCATAATCTTTAGTTCATAGGATAAAGTAAATCTCTTATTACTTTACTTGGGTTTCTAATCGACCAATCAACCACCAATAGATTAGTGGCGACTCTTAATTGAAAAATCATTTGCCTGTTAAGAACTTAAACTTAAGTCGCGAATTGGTATGGGCTTGGGAGAACCCGAGCTAAGTTTAGGCTTAGTAATCTATTAGCCAAATCTTAGGTGGTTCATCCAAAATTTTGGTCGCGACAATTTGTGACTATAGACTAGCCATTAGCTTAATAAAATGGATTAACAATTTGAACAGATAATCTCTCAAAGAAGCCGCATTGTTCTATTACTCTTTTTAGGAAGGATGATGAACAACGTAGTCGATTTTGTAATAATTGTCTTTCTCAAAATTGTCGAGAAAAAGGAATTATTAACATTCAAAATACTGTTTAAATCAATGGGTGTGTTTTTGATTTGTGCAATGTTGATATTGCTTTGAAGATTCTCTTCTTCCCAGGGTTTCTTGTTGCTTTTGAAGTACTCCACACATGACCTTGTTTTCAGGTGTATTGCAATCAAAACCTTCTTGCTGTATACGTCACACATTGGATTAATCCCTAGCTTAGTGAAATATTAGCAATATATATATATATGTATATGCCTATTCATCTTTGTATTTGGACATGTCGATATTGTACAGTGCAACAATGATTATGCTTCTTGGAATATTATACTAATATTACTAACAATATAGTACAGAAAGAAAGATGAAAAAGGAGGCTGGGAAATCTCCATGTTTTTATTGAAGTTGTCCCTCGAGCCATAGTTTCAAAATATGGAGTTTGTCATGACAAATGGAGCGATTTCCTATAGATTGTCAAGTGCGACATGAATTAGTGAATGGAATTTAGATTGTCACGCTGAAGCGATTCTTGCGGGATTGGATTTTTTCCATGTTGTATTCGGTTGACAAAAGGAGCGATTTCCTATAGATTTCCTATAGATTGTCATGCTGAAGTGATTCTTGCGGGATTGGATGTTTTCCGTGTTGTATTCGGTTGACAAAAGGAGCGATTTCCTATAGATTTCCTATAGATTGTCATGCTGAAGCGATTCTTGCGGGATTGGATGTTTTCCATGTTGTATTCGGTTGTGGTAGGACGGGCCTCAGCCGATTCTAACCAGATTCTGTGTCATAGGAATTCGGTTAGAAAATCTAGAAAGCAGAATGACTTGATTAAATAAATTTAAAAGTACATGAGCTCAATTAGAAAATTCTTGAAGGCGCGCGCGCGCCCCCACACACACACACACATATATATATATACGTATATATTATACACACTAAACGTATATAATTCCTAGCACTTTAGGGTCATCCTCACAAATTTTGTGCAAGAAATCTTATGCAACTGATAAGTCAAGCTAGTATTTCATAAGCTCACGGCTTTACTTACTTGATAAGATTATTAGATGGGCATTTTTTTGAAACCTAGATTTAACTTGTTTATCTAGAAAAGGGATATCTATATAGCAATCACATCATGTGATGTGACCATAGAGACAGACCTATCAATAAGAAATCTTTCAATTATCGACCAGAAGTGCATGTTACACAAATAGTATGATTAGTTGGTTAATCTACATAGACGTGTAACCAATGAATACAATGCCTTTTGAGCTTCCCGCCGAGGAAAGATATCAAAATCTAAAGCATTAATCGGATGGCTTGAACTAGAAATTTTTGACATATTCATACAGTAATCTAGTGCTCAGTCGACCTAAAAATTGAAAGAGAGAAATAGCCCAGATCGGAAGGCGGGACGGGTCGGCATGAAGTGCTAAAGTGCAAGTGACTGCCTGAAAATGTCATTCATGATGTCTTTGTATTTCTGGCGGGTGGTTGATGCGGCCTTCAATGCTCGTGATCAGTTACATGTCGCAATTTTCAATGATATCTTCAAAGTATCCCTAAAGAAAAAATATAAAAAATACTCAATATCAAATCAAATCATAAAAGACCTAAAAAATAATGGGAAAGAGAGATAAATCATAGAAGGGAATGTCGTCGTTCTCCTTGCGCATTCACAAACTCTCCTCTGCCAGCTTTTTGATAATCTGTCTCTCTTTAAAGAAAAAATAAAAAAAATACTCAATATCAAATCAAATCGTAAAAGACCTAAAAAGTAATGGGAAATAGAGATAAATCATAGAAGGGAACATCGGTCACCAAAAAATCATAGAAGGGAATGTCCTTACCAAAAAAAAAAAAAAAAAAAAATCATAGAAGGGAACGTCGTTGTTCTCCTTGCACATTCACGGTAGTTCCAAAGTTCTAAATGCCCATTTCGTTCGGCTTTTGGAGAATGCATTTGCAAAAATGCAAATACCTTTGGGTGAATTGGGTTTTCTGAAATATAAATAACGTTTGGTAAAATTTGCATTGAGAAACAACTTTGATCAAAATACCATTTGATAAAATTGCATTTGTAAATGACTTTTATTAAATTAAAAAAAAAAAAAAAATATTTATATATTTTTTTAAGTCTAGACACCGGATCGCCGATCTAGCGGTCGGACCACCAAATCTAGCCCCCGGACGGCCGTCGCCTAGGTTGCGCGACCTAGGCGTCGCCTGAGGTCCGACGATGGTTGTTGAGGTCGAGCAACCCTCAGGTGGCAATCGCCGGCACATTGTCGGTGCACGCACGACCCCTTGCCCGGCGATCGTCGGCCTCCGATCAGTTTCTCCACCGGAGAAGATGAACAGTAACCAAAACTTATATTCAAAAAATGCAAGTTCCCAAAGGACCTCTAGACCTGCTTTGGATTAAGAGCCCTTAAAGTCATTTGAACATGCAATTGCATCTTGCCAAAGTTGTGCAAAAAATCGAATCAAACGCGTTTGCATTTGGCCAAGGGACTTTAGAGTCCCAAAGCCCATTCCCAAAGCCGAACCAAACAGGGCCAGCTCTGCCGACTCTGACATATTCATACAGTAATCTGTCTCTCTTTAAAGAAAAAATATAAAAAATACTCAATATCAAATCAAATCGTAAAAGACCTAAAAAGTAATGGGAAATAGAGATAAATCATAGAAGGGAACGTCGGTCACCAAAAAATCATAGAAGGGAACGTCATCGTTCTCCTTGCGCATTCACGGTAGTTCCAAACTCTCTCTGGGCCCATTTCATTTGGCTTTTGGGGAATAATACCTTTTGGTGAATTGGGTTTTTGAAATATAAATAACGTTTGGTAAAATTTGCATTGAGAAACAACTTTGGCCAAAATACCGTTTGGTAAAATTTGCATTTGTAAATGACTTTTATTAAATTAAAAAAACAAAAAAATATTTTTATTTTTTTTTAAGTCTAGCCACCGGACTGCCGAATTTGGTGGTTGGACCGCCAAATCTGGCCCCCGGATGGCCGTCGCCTGGGTTGCGCAACCTAGGCGTCGCACGAGGTCCGACGATGGTTGTCGAGGTCGGGCAACCCTCAAGTGGCAATCGCCGACACGTCGTCGGTGCACGCGACCCCTTGGTCGGCGATCGTTGGCCTCCGATCAGTTTCTCCACCAGAGAAGATGAACAGTAACCGAAACTTGTATTTCGAAAATGCAAGTTCCTAAATGACCTTTAGACTTGCTTTGGACTAAAAGTCCTTAAAGTCCTTTGAACATGCAATTGCATCTTGCCAAAGTTGTCTAAAAAATCGAACAAAACGCATTTGCATTTGGCGAAAGGACTTTAGAGTCCCAAAGCCCATTCCAAAAGCCGAACCAAACAAATGGGCTAGCAACCCTCTTGCCAGACTCGACATATTCATACAGTAATATGTCTCTCTCTAAAAAAAACATAAAAAATACTCAATGTCAAATCAAATCGTAAAAGACCTAAAAAGTAATGGGAAAGAGAGATAAATCATAGAAGGGAACGAATTTCCGTCCCCTCCACCATCTTTCACCAAAAAAACAAAAAATCATAGAAGGGGACGTCCTTACCAAAAAAAATCATAGAAGGGAACGTCGTCGTTCTCCTCGCGCATTCACAGTAGTTCCAAACTATCGCTGCTCTGCCAGCTCTGACATATTCATACATTTTCTGTCTCTCTCTTGCCAGCTCTGCTTTTGTTTCTTGGTTCTCCTATAAATGGGTCTTCCATCATCCTCTATATAAACTTCATAGTCGAGTGAAATCTCTCTCTCTCTCTCTCTGAGTGATATTTCTTCTTCTGATAGAGAGAGAGAGTCATGGCTGAGATTGGAAGTCATGATGTGGTGGTGGAAGTGAAGGACACGAACTCAACACCCAAAATCAAAGAAGAGGCAGGCTCCTGTTTCTCTCTGCCTTTCTTCCAAAAGGTGAGAGGTCCAGGATTGTTCCTCCGTCGTCTCCTTCCTATACTTTTCGTGCCCGTGCTGCAACAGAAGAGAAAGAAAAAGAAATCAGTCCTTTTCCCTCTTCTTTTTAAGTTCGTTTTATGTCCTTGCTTCTCCATTTTATCCGTAATTCCTTGGCATCCTGCTGCCCATGGTAGAAAACTACGTGTACTCTATTTTTTTGAAACATCGATCTTTCGGAATTCATTTGGCAGTACGGACTAGTACAGTCCTGCCCCAAAGATCAACATGAAGTTTCGAGCCTATGTCCAAAACCAAAGATTTTCTCCTTACCATTAGTCTCCAGTTAAAACAGACGCAACTTAGGAGCAAAATTAATCACCATAGAACCTGCACGAGTGATGCGGGATTGACTTTAACGTGATCTTGGGCTGTTCGCAGTTGATAGCGGAGATGTTGGGGACCTACTTCTTGATATTCGCCGGTTGTGGGTCGGTGGTGGTGAACAAGAATGAGAAGGTGGTGACGCTGCCGGGGATAGCGATTGTGTGGGGGCTCGTGGTGATGGTCCTGGTTTACTGCGTCGGCCACATCTCCGGTGCCCATTTCAATCCCGCCGTCACCATTGCTTTTGCCGTCACCAGGAGATTCCCACTGAAGCAGGTAATTTTGGAAATTTTTCACTTTACATCTCACGTGGTGTTCTTACATAGCAGGATTGCTTCCAACTACCATGTCTCAGTCGTGCATTTGGTAAATGGAGCTTATTAAAACTGGGCAATAATCGAATAATTAACGGTCAATGTCCTATCTGTTATGCCCTCATCTAATGATGTTTGGATCATCCTTTTCAGGTACCGGCTTATGTATTGGCGCAGCAACTCGGGTCGACCCTTGCGGCTGGGACACTCCGGTTGTTGTTCTTAGGGAGCCATGACCAATTCGCAGGGACACAGCCTTCCGGGTCGGACTTGCAATCCTTTGTGATCGAGTTCATCACAACGTTCTACCTCATGTTTGTCATCTGTGGTGTTGCCACTGATAGTAGAGCTGTGAGTTTCACTTCATGCGTTAGTATCTTTTTTCTTTCCTTTTGGCTAAGTTTCACATAATAGGCTGACAGGAGGGAGGGGGAAGTGACAGGCTGATAGCCTGTGGCTGTCAGGTGGTCTCAGGTGGTCGGGGGAAAAAAAGTGAAAAAAATTTTGGGGGTGGGGAAAGAGACAGTGGAAAAAGGTGAGTCTGGGCGCCGCGGCGGGGGTGGAACCCCCCAGGGGACTTTTTATTTAATCGAAAGAATTATTAAATAAAATTAAAAAGTAATTTCAAAAAATAAAAGTACTGTATGTTGAATGATTAGTGTAAATTCATTAAAAATTAATAATTATAATTAAATTAATTAAATACTTATTTAATATATAATATGTCCCCAAAGTATCAAAATTTTTTATTTTTAAAAAATGACGTATCGACGTGTCGTGTCGTGTCATATCGCGTGTTCGTGTCGTGTGTCGGTGCAACCTAGATAATACCTGGTTTTTTCAGTAGTTCTCATAAAGAACTGGCTTTATTATTTAAAATACAAGTTAGGAAATAATAATAATAATAATAATAATAAAAGACAAGTTGCTGTTCATCCTGTGTGATCACATTAATCATAATAAACAAACCCAATTATTATTCTCATTAAGAAATCTTATCTTGATGGACTATTTATGACATGGACTTGATCCTGTAGTTTAATCCAATAGCGACAATTATTTATTGTATGAATAATCAATTATGCCATTGTTTAATCATCTTGTGTTTGATTTGTTCAGATTGGAGAGCTTGCTGGTCTTGCTGTGGGTGCAACTATACTGCTCAATGTGATGTTTACTGGGTAAATTTAACTTGTCCTGTCTGCAGTTTTAAATAAACTTGTCTTTCTACTGTTTCAACTCATTCCATAAGGTCTTGATGATGCTTATTCGTTTCCACATTAGTCTATACAAGATGATGACAAATATAGACTTTGGATTTAACCAAGGTGGTCAGACGAAGGCATTTATATTTCAGTCTTGTTTCTGTTTCAAAGTTTTCTTTAAGTAAGAAAGCAACCTTGGAACAAAATTGAGAAAACTGATCATTGATTTGTGCTCTCTCGTCAATTAGGCCAATTACAGGAGGGTCGATGAACCCCGCAAGAAGCTTGGGGCCAGCGATTGTGTCTAACCATTACAAAGGGATATGGATATACCTACTTGCCCCGACCATGGGCGCGATATCAGGGGCTGCTGTCTACAACATCATCCGATTCACCAACAAGCCTTTGAGCGAGGTTGTGCGGAGCGGCTCCTACTGAAGATGGTTAGCCTGGTCACTTACAATCTGCACGGTGATAGTGTGCGATGGATTGAAATAATGGTGCATCAGGTCTGATGATAGCGAGTTACGCATTGAAAGAAGACCATTGATGGTTTATAAAAGAGCCGTTGAAGTTTTGGATTCCATAGCTGATAAACCGTGACGGGTATATATAGCTGATAGATTTCTGAGACAAGACAGCAGTACGCGTTTTAGCAAACCTACTCTGGTCAGTGAAGTGATTGTAGGAGCCATTCCGATACTAGCAGAGAACCTCCCAACCACTCTCAAATGGCTAGCTAATCATCCTTGAAGGTCTCCAACAAATATATTGAAAGACTAAAGTATATAAGGAGCAATGAAGCTATGAAGAGGGTTAGCCACAAGAATAAAATATGTAATATGCTGTTATTGCCTTCTAAACTAGAAATCTTCACTACTATTGATCTGTAAACCTCTCTATATTTGGTTTAGCATAGTAATAGCTTGTAGTTAAAGAGTAAGTGCAATGTTATTGTATCCCGATTGTATGATCTATCAAGTGAAGGGAGCTACACTAGCAAATTGTAACTTGCAGTGTTTTTCTGATGATTCTCGACACCATCTCAAGTTCTTGATGAGAGAGAGAGAGAGAGAGAGGGAGGAAAAGGGGGGGGGGTGGTTTGGTGCCATGGTCGAAAGGGATTAGGTTCAGATATGAGGGTGAATTTTCGAAGGCGGTGTCTTTCTCTAATTTGGATAATAAATCGTATCTAAAATTCCAATTGCAGTAAATTTAAAAAGTTGCTGTTTACACTAATGGGTAGGTATCGAATGCATGGATTTAGTTTTAAATGCATAGGAAAGATCTGAACTTGAAAGAACAAAAGCGATGATGACACTAGCATACTCCGAATTTGGATCCAATATCATAATGGTGTTACTAAAACTTATTTTGAGTAAGGTACTCAAACCTTCTCAAAAGTTCACACACTATAAATAGAAAGCCAAGACCAATGTTAGGCCTACAATTGAGTTTTGGTAAAATTGAATTACGGACTTAGTCCGAATCCTGTTCCCTGCTCTTGCTTCTATGTCAATTATCCTTTTGTTCTAATTCTCACGAGTCGAACATCAAATCTGCTGAAATATCTCGCATTATTACACCTCTCACAGTCTGTGTATCTTCATACATGGCGAGTTTGTTGTTTTCCGGGATATTATCCAATGTCTGAAGTTAAGTCATCTCCTTCAATAAGTCTTTGTTTGGCTGGAACACTCTTAAATCGCTTGTGAGAATTTCTAATGCTTTTGGGCGATCATTGTTGTCCAGCGTTTCAAGACATTTTTGTTTTCTCAGATCGAAATAGATCCGGGTGATGAATGTTGATGTGGATCGCTGTGAAATTGGAAAAAAAAAAAAAAAATTCTCAGCCTCATTCCACTCCCCTTCAAGTATTAGCTCCTCAAAATAACTCCAGCCAAAATTAACTTTCTATTCTCGCTTGAGCGCCTGTGTAGTTTCTCTGTATCCACCAAATTCGTTGCTGTTGAGTGCTGTTTTGACACTTTCCTTTCAAGGAAAAAAAATACCCCCATTAGATTCGCCACCGTTAAACGAGTTAGATCTTGAAATTTCGTTGTGATTCACCGCCGCATGCGCCTCACATATGGAGCAGTGGGTCGTCTCATTTCGAATTGGTTTTTAAGGTATTTCGACATGCTAAGTTTGTTTTCATCATGATTTTCTTTAATATGTCCTTCAAGGTGCTGGCTTCTCCATCTTCTTTATTATTTCTATTGTTTTCGCTGGTACAGTGCATATAACGAATAAATTGGAAAATTCACTACGCATGAAGACCAATTTGAATGGTTCAAATTAAAATTTATGGGCTAAAGAAATGTTATTTTTTTTTTGGATGCGGGCTTTGGAATTACATTACTGCTAATATTTGTGTGCCTACTGAGATTACTGGCGAAATCGAGGACAACTTCTCTCTACAAAGAAGCTGTGCACGCGCTTGAGCGTGAATCGGGAGTTTATTTTGGCCTGAGTTATTTTGAGGAGCTGATGTCTGATGGGTAGTGTATTGAGGTAGAGAAGTATTTTCCGGTTTCACAAACCTCCGCTTCAGCAGATTCTCCACCCAGAACTATTTCGAACTGAGGAAACAAAAATATTTTGAAGCGCCGGCCAGCAATGATTGCCCGAAGGCATTAGAAATTCTCATAAGCAATCAAAAAATTTTCAGCCAAATAAAGACTATTCAAGGAAATCACTCGACCAGTTTCGCAAATCTCCCTTTTCGGAGCTCCCCTCTACCGTGTGTGTAGCTATGGCCGCCCCCACCCTCACCTTCATAAACCCTAATCCCCCACCATAACTTAGCCTTTAATTCTCGTTCCCATCACCCCACCCATAGAAATCGCATCGCAGCCCCTTCATTCTGTAGGCCTTGTTGGAATCTTTACCGATGGTTCAATGTTTCATTCCCTTACATCAAACCCCGAAGTGATCTTCAGAAGCACCAGCGGCAACGGATAAAATCCTGGAGTGATCTTCACGGCGAGGTCTTCTTCTCACCATTTACGGCAATATTCCTGCAGATCGGGGAAAACGCATAGGTCCCTCAGCAAGAGAACTCCAGTGGCAGAACACCAGCGGCAATGGCGGCGGAGGAAGAGCAGTGGGTCGTCTCACCCATCTCTATAACAAATTGGGTAAGCTGATGTATGAGAATGATATGCATATTCTAGATGAGGAAATATCGGAGGAAAAAATTCAAGAATGTCGATTCTCCCTTGTTGGGCAACTCTACAAGAACCCTACCATTAATTTCCAAGCTCTTACAACAGCGATGAAAAAGGCATGGAAAATGAGAATATAGAAGTAAAACCCTTAGAGAATGGGAAAATCAGCTTTGTATTTCGAAATGAAGGGGACAAAAATCAAGTATTGGAGGGAGGTCCTTGGTCCTTCTCTAACCACTTATTGCTATTAAAAGCTTGGGAGCCGGATACTCCTCCACATTGTTATGAATTCAAGACATGTGCCTTTTGGGTTAGAATATTTGGGCTCCCTCTAGAATGGAACTCTGAAAACATGATAATGAAAATTGCTAGCTCAATGGGGAAGGTTCGAATGTCAAAACAAATGCTAGAGGCCCTACTTTTGAGAAAATTGGGAAAGCAAGAGTGGAGTTAGATGTGGAGGCTGAATTGCGAGTAGGACAATTGATGCGTCACGGAAATAAGAAAGTATGGCTGGACTTCAAATATGAACGATTGCCCTTTTTCTGTTATTCATGTGGAAAAATTGGACATTATGCTAATTTTGTAAAAACATACCTTATGACAAGGAAAAATTCACAACCGAGCTGGGGGGATGCTTTGGAAGCTGGCTGAAAGCAGAAACCTCATATCATAGCCCATTCTGGAAAGTGTTCTACCAAGAAGTATCAACAGCTAAAGATGTAGAAGAGGTTGTTCCGAAACCCCTGAGCAGCCAAATCAAAATGAAGTTATGGAAGAAGGTTGGCCTATTCCTCTCAACATTAATTAGAATATTCAGCAAGGAGCTCCCGAACATATGATAATGGACCCTAACTACAACATCACAAAAGACATAACCATGTATAACTCAGGGAAAAGAGCTCTTATGCTCATAGGTCCAGAGCATATTAACAATCCAATTGTCCAACCAACAACTACCTTAGATAGCATAAGAAAGAAAACCCTCACACAACCTAAAACTCCCTTTACCAAAAAACAAAGAAGAGCCAGCGATCATGCATCTACAACCCCAATACAAGGCTGTTGGATGAGACTCAGCTTCGGGACACTCCTATTCAAATGATTGAAGAAGTTGCAACATGGGCTGTGGTGGCTAGCCCTAATAAGCCACCAAATGAACCATGGATATATTAAATTAGAACTGTCAAGGGTTAGGCACACCCTTGACAATCCGAGAGTTGAGAGCCTTACCGGCTCAATTCAGGCCCTCTTTAGTTTTTCTAATGGAGACAAAAAATAAAAATGAGTTTGTGCAGAGAGTGAAGAGAAGACTTCAATTTCAAAGTTGTTTAGTAGTTAGTCCTATGGGTATGGCGGGAGGTTTGGCTATTATGTGGGATGATCGTATTTCATTAGAAATTGACTCAGTGACTAAAAGCTTTGTGAACTTGAGATGTGAAGCGGGGGTTAAGGGTAATAAAATGAGGAGTACCTTCGTTCATGCTCCATATACATACCCAAAGAGGTTGCAACTTTGGGAGACAATGCATCAAATAAGCTCTATAATACTTTGCCTTGGGTGTGATTGGGGGACTTTAATGAAGTGTAGTTTTATTGGGAAAAAGTGGGGAAGCGACTGGCTGAAAACTTCAAGATGACTGCTTTTGGGATTGCTTGGATGCATTCTCACTAATGGACTTAGAAAGCAAGGGATGTGTGTTTACTTGGCTAATAATAGGGAAGGGGATGAATATGTGAAAGAACGACTAAATAGTATGATATGCACAATAGAATGGCGGTGATGTATCTTGAAGTTGAAGCGTATGCCCTCCCTGCAGTAGGCTCGGATCATAGTCCTATCCTCCTTTCTCTTTAGCCAAATCAGGTTAAGAGGAAAAGAGTTTTCAGATTTGAGGCCTTTTGGCTTGAGAGTGAAGAATGCAGGGAAGTGGTGTTAAAGTCTTGGGAAACTACAACTCAGCCCCAGGAAGGTTTAGTTGGGAAGCTTCGCGATGTCCAAAATGCACTTTCTAAATGGAGCAAAAAGAAATTTGTGAACGGAAAAAGAGAATCAGCATGCTAAAGCAGGAGCTAGAGTGGCTAATAAACAATATTTTGGATCCCTTCAACAAGGTACGCTTCAAAAAGTTGCAAGGTGAAATTAACGAGCTTGGGAGGCAAGAAGAAATATATTGGGGGTTACGCTCTAGAATTAGTTGGCTGAGATGGGGAGATCAGAATACAAAATACTTCCATGCGACAACCATCCAAAAAAGACAGAGAAACAAGATTTCTATGCTACAAAATGCAGAAAACACATGGTTGTTTGAGCAAGATCAGTTGAGAGAACATATTGTGCAATTTTTTAGAGAACTATATGAGTCCTATGGCCCCCAAAATTTCGCACCAATTGTAGATCAAATACCTATGCTAGTAATAGAAGAAATGAAATGTACATTACTAGCTGAAGTAACTTTAAAAGAAGTGACAAATGTAGTGTTTCAACTAGGTGCTACTAAAGCTCCCGGGCCAAACGGTCTTAATGGATTGTTCTATCATCATCATTGGGAAGACATCAAATGGGACATTTTTAAGGAGGTGGAGAACTTCATGACAACCGACTCTCTTTCACCAGCTCTAAACCGAACAAATATCTCCCTTATCCCGAAGGTTCCAAACCTAGAGAGACTAGATCAATATCATCCAATAAGCTTATGCAACTTTGGCTACAAGATTATTTCGAAAGTGCTGGCTAATAGACTTAAACCTCTATTACCAAAAATTATAGTAGCAGAACAAAGTGCTTTTGTTGGTGGGAGGCAAATTCAGGATAATATCTTTATTGTCCAGGAGGTGTTGCATCAAATTAGA
This sequence comes from Eucalyptus virginea, assembly GCA_014182375.1. Lineage (NCBI taxonomy): Eukaryota > Viridiplantae > Streptophyta > Magnoliopsida > Myrtales > Myrtaceae > Eucalyptus > Eucalyptus virginea. The sequence goes on along the minus strand of CM024517.1, from coordinate 7,074,396 downwards.
ATAAGAAGCAAGAAAAAGAAATTCCAAGCAATTCTTAAATTAGACATGAAGAAAGCCTATGATCGAGTGGAATGTGATTTCTTGGAGGCATGCCTAATTAAGACTAGCTTTGATGAGAAATGGGTGAGATGGGTAATGCAATGTGTTACTACGGTCACACTTAGTGTTAAATTCAATGGAGAACCTCTTCAGTACTTTCAACTTTTAAGAGGACTCAGGCAAGGGGATCCCTTATCTCCTTATCTCTTTATTATTGTGGCAAATGTCTTATCCTCATTAATGAAGAAAGCTATGGATAATGGAAGTATTACAGGAATTAGGCTAAATAGAAGGTGTCCTACTCTTTCTCATTTACTATTTGCGGATGATTCAATTTTTTTCATGAATGGTACTACTCTAGAATGTCAAAATTTGGCAATGACTCTGAATCAACATTGCCTAGCAGCTGGACAGGAGATAAATTTAAACAAATTGGGAATCTTCTTTAGTGAGGGTTGCCCTCAATCTTTGAAAGAAAATATGGCAAGGGAATTGCGAGTTCCTATTATTGACAAAACTGACAAATGTCTAGGTATTCTTTCAGATTGGGGAGGGTCAAAAACAAAAAAATTTGTCTGGATTCTCGGGAGAGTCAGCTCAAAATTGGAAAGTTGGAAGGAAAAGCTAGTTTCTAAAGCTGGAAAAAAAGTGCTGCTGAAAACGGTGGTTCAAGCATTACCACAATACGGAATGTTAGTATTTAAGCTATCGGTTTCCATTTGCAAGACTATTGAACAGAAAATTGCTTCATTTTGGTGGAAGACTAATGAAAAGAAAGTAGGCATTCATTGGAAGAGATTGGATACCTTGAAAATCAGGAAAGATAAAGGTGGAATGGGCTTCAAAGATCTTCTCTCTTTTAATAAAGCAATGTTAGGAAAGCAGGCTTGGTAGCTAAGTCAAAACTCAACTTCTCTTTGGAGCAGCTTATTTAAGGGACTTTATTATCCCCACACGGACTTTTGGCAAGCAGAAAAGGGCCTTCGACCTTCATGGGGATAGCAAAGCTTGGTCTTAGGAAGAAATTCGATTGCACCTCAAGTCATGTGGAAAGTAGGAGATGGATCCAAGATTAAAATCAGGGAAGATAAATGGCTACAGAGAGGTATTATTGAGGGTCCCGTGAATGTTAATGAACCCTCCTTAGTATCGGAACTTATTGATCAAGAGGAAGGGAGATGGGACGAAATGACTCTAGCGACACACTTTGAGGAACAATTAGCTGAAGAGATCCTGGCTATCCCAATTAAACCCCAAACAAAAATAGATCAACTTGTGTGGACTGGTACTCTGGCAGGAAAATATACTAGTTAAAAGTGGGTACAACTACATCAAGGAGAATACGGAGCAATGTTAAGAAAACCAAGCCACAACTTCGTTCCAATCTCCCCCTTCACTCTGGAAAGATGTTTGGAATTTGCACACCCCACCCAAGATAAGAATTTTCATGTGCAATTTATGTCAAAACACTCTCCCAACAAAGGATAACCTTTTTCGAAGGAAAATCTTACTTGACCCCATATGTCCATTATGCAATCATGACAAGGAAACGGTTGAACATCTCTTCCTGTTATGTTCGTGGACAAGACAAATATGGGGCAACCCTGTGTTGAACATTAAGATATCAAGTCGGGCTTAACACGGATTGAAGAATGGTTCTGCAAACTCAAGGATAAGACAACTAACCCCTTAAATCTGCATTTGGTGGCTGTAACTTCGTGGAATATTTGGAAGGCCTGATGTGACGGCCCAAGCGCGGGGGCGGGTCTCCTGTCCCACATCGCTTAGGGGGAGAGTCTTGGGGCTAGTTTATAAGACTTAGGTCCCTTTAATCTGTGTGACGCATTTCAGGTACATTTCCGCTGCACTAAAAACAAACCCATGAGGGAGGACAACGGAGGCCAGGCCTCCAAAGCGGACAATATTGGGCAGGGACGAGGGTGGCTGAGTTCATGCCTCTACTCCAAACGACGCGTTTTAAATCCGTGAAGACTTAGTGTCCAAAGCAGACAATATTACACAGTGGGACCCAAGTCGTTACAAATGGTATTAGAGCCGACTCCCGACTGCGTGTGGGGCCACAGCGAGGACGTTGTGCTCCTAAGGGAGGAAGACTGTGACAGCCCAAGCGCAGGGGCGCGTCTCCTATCCCACATCGCTTAGGGGAGAGTCTTGGAGCTAGTTTATAAGACTTAAGTCCCTTTAATCTGTGTGATGCGTTTCACGTATGCTTCCGCTGCGCTGAAAACAAACCCGTGAGGGAGGACGGCGGTGGCCGAGCCTCCAAAGCGGACAATATTGGGCTGGGATGATGGTGGTCGGGTTCACGCCTCTACCCTAAACGACGCATTTTAAAGCCGTGAAGACTCAGTGTCCAAAGAGGACAATATTACATAGGGGACCCGAGTCGGTACACTCGAAACTAGGCCATCTTTCGGGACAAAGCACCAAACTTGTCAACCATCATTGACTCAGCTCAAGCGGCACTGAAAAGCTACAACTGCTGGAATCCAAAGTCGAGTGGATTTGAAGGTAGAGTAGCCATCGGATTTGGAAGCAGAGCACTTGGAACCGGGAACAAAGACCTGAATGAAGAGCGATCACCTGGGAACAGAGAGCTGGGCGGCCTAGAAGCCGGCGGATCTGGTAGCACAGTTAGTGAACTCGTAAACAGAGGGCCGAGCGGAGAGCCGCGCCCTGGTAAAGGAGCTACGGGAGCCAGATCTAAAGCCCAATCAGGAAGCAGAGCAGGTCAACCGGAGCTGCGACTTGGGCCGAGAGGATCTGGAGGCAGAGCAGCCGTAGGATCTAGAAGAAGAGCACCTGGAACTAGGAACAGCAACCTGAATGAAGAGTTACGACATGGGAATAGAGAGCCGGGCAGCCTAGAAGCTGGCGAATCTGAAAGCAGAGTGGTGGACCCGGAAACAGGAGGTCGAACAGAGAGCCGCGCCATGGGAAAGGAGCTCCAGGCGCCAGAGCTGATGCTGAATTAGGAAGCAGAGCAAGTCTACTGGAGCTGCGACTTGGGCACCGTGCAGACGAAGGATCGGCCCATCACCGAGCAGCTGGCTTGAGGAACAGCGAAGACAGCAGATCTTGAAATCAAGAAGTCGAAACACCTCAGATCTGGATTCCACCGTCAGAAGGAGCTTACAAGATCAACATAGATGGAACGTACGCACCTAGTTCGCTGAAGCACTCCATTGCTTGCATCTGCCAAGATTCGGGTGGGAGGCTGTTGGGAGGAGTCGCTGAATCGGTCAAAGCTTCCTCTCCCTTGATGGCTAAAACCCTAGCCTTATGGGAAGCCCTCACCTACTTCTTTTCTAAAAGACACGAAGTGCTTATTCTTTAGTCAGACAACTTGCAACTAGTCAAAGCCATGAATAGTTCCGAACAGTTGAGTTGGGGGACTCAACCTCTTGTCAGCAAGTGTAAGGAAAGAATGAGGGCCTTCTCAAATATTCAAATAGTACACTACTTTAGAGAGGCCAACCATGTTGCAGATTGGATAGCCCAAGTCCACAAAAAAAAATTACTTATCTCTAAATTGGCTGTTGTCCCCTCCTCAAACTCTGTTGGACCTTTTATGTAATGATGCCCATCTACCGAGCCTCTCATCTTTTGCTTAGTTAATGAAATATTTAAGCTTTCAACCAAAAAAAAAAACAAGGAAATCACTCAACCTCTGACATTGGATTACATCCGGAGAAACAACAGTCTTGCCTTGTACGGAGATCCATAAAATGCTAGAAGTGAAATATTTAAATTCATCCAATAGTCAAGTGACGTGGAATATTTCTACAAAATCAACTTGAGTAAATGTATTCTACACGTCATTTTCCTTGGATTCAAATTAGGCAATATCATCTATGTTCCATTAACTCAATCTTATAAAATGAAGGTATCTTTTTTGGATCAATTTGATATCTTTAATTATATGATTTGATTAGATTTCTTGTTTACTAGCCAAGGATGTAATGGGCAACATAACACGGATTAGCAATTTCTGACTACCACAGAATTTAGTAGATGCATTTTCACTCAAATGAATCTGCAAAGTTTTTTAGTTAGCATCTCAGTGCAAACATCTTTTTTACCGCTTATATACTTTGCAAAAATTATAATTTTACACACCATAATTTGCGTACTCAAATTTTGCATTCAATATTGAAATGGATTAGGCACGAACAAACAAATAACCGCGAGAGAGTGAATTGGTTGTTCTAGCAAACTTGAATATATTTTTCATGAGTGCTAGACATTACGTAAAAGAGGCACTGGTGTTGTACAAGCATGGACTTGGGCGAAAGCACAATCTTCTATCATATAGAAATTGAAAGAGTTTTAAGGGATAAAAGAAATGCAACTTAGGCTTACAACAATTCGACCTTTTCACTTGGCCTATACCACTCTCCCAGCTCCAACATTTCCAAAAAGGCTAGAATCTGCTTTGTAATTCTTTAAATGTTACAACTTGAATATGTTGCATCTACCTGAAGTTTTTGTTAGATGTATGCCCTAAAGCTACCATGTAATAGTTACATATTAGGGATTTCGGTTGTACTATCATTATTATTATTATTTAATGAATGGCAATGACGTATTCATTCATTTGTCCAATTATTTTATATTTACGAATGATTCCATAAGATCAGTTGCAACTAGACCTATTCTTGAGACGTCATTCATAGTTAGACTGAATCTTTAAATCGTTCCCAGTCGATGGATTATTGAATGGATATTAATAATCATGTTAAGACCGGTGTGTTCTTAACTTCACCATTAAGTATTGGATACTTAAGGGAATAATGAGTCACAATTCATTGGATATTGTGATGCCTGAGTTAGAACACGAGTGTTTGTATTAGACAAATTTACTGAATGTGACGCATATGGAACGATTAGCGACATGGAAGCTTTTAGAGTGGTCAATGTCTAATTGTTCATGCTTTAGTCTTGTGTAAATAATCCTTAGACCTAGGGCACAGTGTTAACTTGTGTGTTGAACAACTATGATTCACAGGTGCACGTAATGCCGGGTCGTTGATCCATCTTTATACTTTATGGTCATAATTTGTTCATATACGAAGTTGTAGGTGTACGCAATATGGAATATATCTCCTTGTTACATGCAAGGTATAATAATGATGTCTCGGCCAGGGTTGTAATCGAGAACAAATTGTTTATGTCTTGAATAAAATGCATGTCAATTAGATTTGTGCATATGATCGAATTGGTGAATTGACAAATATTCCATGGTTTTTGTTCAATTGGGACATAATAAGACAGAATGATTGAATTACACTATAACCAAAGCTGACATGTTCATTATGTTCTTAAAACATTCACATTATCTAGGTAGCCATGACATATTGCTAGACGTTAATCATGGCTTGTAGGACCCAAAGATTAATCGGGACAATTAATTCTTTTGGGAGTACTAATGTGTTAGTACAAGTCTTATTACCAGTTTAATGATGAACTTAGGGATGTCACATATCATAAACAATTAGGATAACGTGGAACAAGAGAGAAATAATGTTGCAAATGTGTTTGCAATTACTACAATCAAATTGAGTCGACTTAAAGTTAAATTAAATGAGATTTAATTTAATTTGTATTATAGTCATGAACTTACTTGCATATGATGTACACGCATGCCCGAAGTGAATATATGTTAATGCATTACAAATGCACACATAAAGATTATGTATTTTTATTATTTATTATTTATTATTTTTTATTCATTTATTTAATTGATTAATCAATGAGCAGATGGTCAGCAATTGTTGCTGACCATGTGCGTGTTTAATAAATGATAATTATATAATAATAATAAAAATAGTAAAGCTATGTGCATGAACGATCAACAACGGTTGCTGACCATTTATGCATGATCGTTCAGTTTTTTTTTTTAAATGCTGCATAACGAAGGGCATGAGCAACGGTTGCTTAAAAAGAGAGAAACATGTGTGTGTTTTGCGTGTTGGTACACGAGAAAGAAAATGGATTCTCTCATTTGGTCTGTGGCTAAAAACATCAAGGATGCAGAGAATTGTCTCCACGAGATTGCTAGCACGATCATAGTGGTAATTATCCAAAAGTTCTCTCTTCCATTCGACGTCCATTAGTGGTGTGTCTGAACTAGAGATCCAACGTTTGTGGGGCTCGAACTGAAGAACATCCGAACCAATTCGTTTAAAGCGCGCTTCAAGAGATAATTCGTTTAACTCCCTTTTATATTCAAATTTTTTTATTAAAACACACAAATAACGCCTTCAGAGAATTATGTATAGAAATATATCATCTTTGTTTCTGCTGTGATTTATTAATTTTACCTGTACATGATTCATGAAACCCCAATAGTTTTTTGGAGTTGTTTCTACAAACCCAAGCACTTCTCACAACATTATATTAATCTCTTACCAGATCACAGATATTCACACCTACTGTATAGATTTATCATTAGAATTAACTCCATTTTGCACAAAGGAAAGCAAGAGAATTTGATACAACAGAGAGGGAGTTGTTTGTGATCTTCTTCAAATGAACCAATGTGATATGTCTTCAATATTTCCAAGCTTCAAAATAGCTGTTGAAAGATTTATCTAGTCAAGTATTTGTTTTTCTGCTATTCTTTGACCAGCAAAACGTAAATCCGCAGAGCATTAAAGGCTATTCCATAAAGTATAACCTTTGCTCGTATAGTCTGCCTAACATCTCTTTTGCTTAACTGAAAAATGCAAAATGGGTTTGATTTACTCCAGGCTGCTTTTAATGGATTCCAACATTTTAAGATAGCTAAAATCCCCAACTTGTGTCCAATTTAAATTGATAAATAGCGGGATCTTCCCACCAGGATCATAGAGGCTCATGTATAAAATCATTTACTTTGTCTGTGTCTTGTACTGCTTCTACAAAATGTTCATTTTGGATTTTTCACGAATTTTAGATTTACGGCCTGTTCATTCTTCTATAAATAGGTTATTCCAAGCGAATTGACGCCGTTAGGTTCTATTATTCACTTTCTATTGGTCCCTCCAAACTTCAATGAACCTTGTTCTACTTCTTGTTCTCATTCTACAAAGGTCTTTCCAATTTTAGGCGCATTTTCAATCCAATAACTTGGTCTCCTATTTCGGAGCCAAAGCCTTTCCGTGATTTTAAATGTCCCATTATCAACATTATCAACGTATAGCCTATGTATATATAGGTTGCTCGTTCTGCACACTCAAATACACATATTACTAGTTTTTTATTATTTTGTCTCCTTTTAAAAATTATAGGAAATTATTTCAACAGATGTGCCCTGAGCATACTCTAAATTATCCAAAAATGATGCGTCATTGCTCTTGGAAAAAGTCATCGGATAATTTGCCCATTTGATCCTCTGTTTATTAAGTTTTGAGGCATGGTGTGCAAAGTCTAATTATATGTATTTACTTGGAGATGTAAAATGTTATTTCTTATAATTGAAGAATAAAATTTTACCAAGCCATTGATGTAGACTAATGCTAGTTATGCACACAGAAGAGTTTTTTGCGTGGTGGTTCCTTGTTAGTTGAACACTTGAACTTAATTGGCCATGTTATTGGGGGAAAAAGGCCAAGCAAGACCGACCCCAATCCAACTTGAGCTGGTTGTTTTCCCTTTTATTTCTTTTGGCAAGGGATTATACTATAGATTTCCTTGAAATAATTAGTTAATGAAAAATGTTTCATTATCGACAATAATTTATGTCTGAATATTTCTGTGAACAATGAAAATTTTATACATTCACTTATTTCTGTAAGCAATACAAGTGATCTTGATCCTTCACCTTCTAATATTTTTTGTCCAAACTCAATAGTATAATCTAATGATGAAATTTATTATTATACTAAATCATTAAATCATTTGCACTGTACCAAGCAGGCAAATTATCCAAGCATGTCGAGCGTAATGATCTCAAAGATAACACAAGTAAAAATTTCTTTTCATGATAACTATTTTATTCTAATGCGATGACGGCAATTGATATGGACCATCTACAACACTTCATCATCTCACTTGTCCCATAATTTCGTGCTGATGACATCACCAAGGGCTCAATGGTTCCTTCATCATAGATACTATGATGCCGGTAGTTATTCTATATTCTTGTTTGGTGGACACTTGCGTCAATCATCTATCCGCGAGAGGCTAGCATCAATTCCTCTGTATTTTTTCATAAATCCTGTGGGACCGAAAGTGCTACCGAACGTGAATATCTGCAAAGACAGGCGACTTTTCCATGAAAGAACATGGCATTCCTCACGCGAGGGTCTTCGTCCCCCACCCAATTAAAGGGGCCTGGTTGCAGCAGTTTTCTCCATGAATCATGGGAGACTTTCGCAGGAGCCTTTAAGTTTCGTGGGCCATACAAACAAGAATGTGAAGAAAATCATATCCCAGAGACTTTTGAATCAGTCAATTCCCGATTAGTTGTCGCTGTTTTCTAAGCTAGGCATTTCGTCAAACAGTGGGCCAGTAATAATGCGGGTGGTGAAGTTCCACAGTGTTTTAACAACGACTCGTTGAAGTGGAGGGAGAATACATGAGAGAGCGCGTGTTACGCGTAATGCATGCGCATTGAAAGTTTTGGGTTTGTGGGCTGGTGTGAACTTTCTTAATTACAGAACAGGGAGAGCAAGTTGACATGCATTATCATCCAATGAACCAGATTTTCCTTCTTCCTCCCCCTTTAGAGCCTTCCTGTTTCCCCTTGACCCCTTTTGATCCACCAATGTTATCAATGAACACCCAATTATGGATGATGGCCTAGCTAGTGACAATAAGGTCGATCGCGAACACGGTTGCCGGACACATTCTAGAGCGTTAGAGCAACAAGAATCTAGGTTAGTCTAGAACAAGAATTCTTACATCATGGGATAAACATAGCATAACTTTTTACTCAGGAGGAGTTACATAGACCGTGATACCGATCAAAAGATATGCTATGGCCAAAGGTGGACACCCATTTTAAGTTAATTTTACTCCTCAAAATCCATCTTTTGCATGGGTTTAAACTACTTTTCTATCGCTAGACCTATTTGTTTGTTTGTGGGTTTTCAGTCCATTTGTTATTTCTTTGCATTTCAGATTTTATTTATTAAACTTGAATTAGGATTTCTTTAGTATATATGGGGTGTCAACGGTTCGGTTTTGGTTTTCAGGAAAAACTAAATTGTTTAGGTGGGCTTTAACTTTGAACTGAATTGCAACTCAAACACTATATAACCCGAACCGAAGACTCGGTTCGATTTTTCAGATTTCTTTTTTGTAATATTAACAAGATGCTTAGTGACAAAGGAGAGAAATTGTGTAAATTGTAAAATTAAGAAAATTGATGATTTTCAGCTACCAAATGAACCGAAACTATTCGAATACACACAAAAATTAGGCTCAATTCTGTTCAGTTCTACTTTTAGTTCAGTTCTAACACCCCTAAGTATAGATGCTTAACTCATTTTAGATAGGGACGACTTTAGAAAATCGTTTTTCTTTTTATATTGAGAAGATTTCTTCTGTCCTTCCTTCATTCCACATGCTTGCGAGTTTATATTTGTGTCAGCGAACTAAGTTTTACTCTCTATTCATATTGAATTCTTCTTTTATGTGTCACACGACAATGTTGATTTGGGGCTTCTTGCGTCTATCGTTCTTTTAATGTAGTAGGACTAGGATAAATAACGTACTACTTCGATTGGTATCTGATCAATCACTTCTCAATCATTGATGCATGTGAATGAGATAGACATCAATGATTGAAACATTTTGAGTCGTCTATAGAAATACCATGCAAATGGAGGATTTATATCCATGGGACACAAAGGATTGTAGTGAATTTTGACCGATGAAATTACTGAAATGCTCTAAAAGAATCACGTTTCATGCTTTGGATTTTGAATTTGATATAATTTTTGTATCTTGTTGCTTGGCATTTGCTTTAATCCCTTTTCTAGTACTTTATCAGCAAACTAAAAATCAATTCGGCAAAACAAAGCTACCCTCAAAAAAAGAAAAGGGCCACCAAATAGAGGCAGATATTTATCAAGACTTGATCTACCATGGATCACGTGACTCAAATCGTTAATAATGTAGGCCTCACAAAGGACCGATCACATTTCACAGCTCAAATCTTAAGTAAATTCACATTAGACTATATCTAGACAATAATTTCGCTCGAATATGTGGTGTCGTGCTATTCATCATGCGACATGCGCTCTATGGGATTAGCCAATATTTTTTCGAGACGCTATTAGCGGATTGCTTGTGGGGTGCGAAGTAATCTTTTCTTAATAACCCAAGACAAGATAGGAGTCAAAGTAACATTTACCGCTAATTTCGGAAGACAAATTGGCGTTAGCCCATGGGCAGGTTTTGAACCGTCGGAGACTCCAAGTCAAAAGCCCAACGTAATCCATGACAATGCATGATCTCACTCTGCCTAATAGTGTTGAATGGAAATTCTAGTGTAAACTGAATCTTTCAAATTTGACTAACAGCTAGACGCGTAAAAAGATCATGGCGGGTCATGCACGATCTCCATCTTAAATTAAATAGTTGAAACCACAACTGGTGTCCCCACTCATTTTCATTAGGATTTTCAACGGTCCACGATGTAGGAAAGTACCAAAAAAGTTCTAAATATATTGTATTAGTATCAAAAAAGTTTTAAATCATTTAATTTGATCAATTCAATCCTAAACCTTTTTGCATTTATGTCAATTAAATTCATCTGGTCAATTTTAACCGAAAATTGCTGACATGGACATTGACCACTCTACGTGATATGACCAACGCTAACATGAACAAATTTTTTAAATATTTTTAAATTTTTTGTACTTTTTTCATTATGATTGGTGACTAGCGAGAGTTGTGGCCCTAGCCCAAGCCATTGTCAGCCACAATGAAAACAAAAAGAAAAAGAAAAACTGTTAAAAAATTATAAAATTTGTCCATGTCAATACTGGTCATGCCACATAGAATGGCTGGTATCTATCCATGTTAGCAGTTCCCAAACAAAATTGACCGGATAAACTCAATTGGCATAAATGCAAAAGTTTAAATATTAAATTTGTTCAATTGAAATGTTTAGAACTAAATTAAAACCGATATCAATAATTTTATGACTTTTTTTGTACTTTTCCCAATGTCTGTGTGATCAGGTCATCATTATTGCCGTCGGAGTGGAGATGAAGTTAACAGGAACACGTGAGATAACTTGATCCAACGGTTGATATAAGCTTACTGAATGAGTAATTCTAGGAATGATAGGTCATGTTGCCTTCGAAAGAGGACGTCTCCATCCATAGAGGTAATTGAGTTTGGATAGACGAAGACATTATACGTTGCGCGCACTTAAAAAGGTCGACCAAATCATGATGCGAATCAACCACGAGTAACCACGCGTGCACAAAACATGGATTGTTTCACTACTTTGTTTTGTCAAAAGGGTTTTGTTATGCGACTGTTGACTCGGTTGGTATGGCACGGAATCTATGTTTTTGTTTCCATGTATCTTTTCTTGTACCCTTTTTCTAGATGGTGTCATAAATGGACTTACATGAACAAGTTTAGAGGACAAAGAGGAGCATTCTCAAGAGAGAGAGGGGGCTTAAAATCCAAGGCAAAGTTAACTATGATTCAAGCTCCCTTCATTTTGCAAAAAATGTAACAATTTTGAAAAAGTTTTCCATGTAGCCATTTTTTAGAAAAATAACAATATTTTCTGATAGTTGGCTAAAACCTATAAATGAGGTAGAAATATTTTCCAGCAGTTTGGTATGGAAAATCCCATTTGATTTTCACCTGCGCACTCATTTTAATTTTTTTTTCATTTTTTATTTTCTTTTTAGTAAAAAATGAATTTTTAATTATTTAATTATTTTATTTTTATTTTATTTTTCTCTCTTCGGCCAATCACCGGCTACGGCAACGGCTGGCGATCGACCTCAGGTGAGGTCGAGCTTGCCCGAATGGAGCCTTAAACTCAGTTTGGATGGAGTGATAAGGAAGAAAAAGAAGGGATTTAGCTCTATTTTTTTTTTTATCACAAAAGAGATATTTATATTCTACATTGTTATAAATACTACATTTATCTCATAATATTACAAAGTGATAAGTAGTAAAATTAACTCTACCGGAACGAGGAAACATTCATATATATAAATTTTAAGTAATATTGACTCCGTTATGCATGAACATGTTATGAAATAGATAGAAAATAAATCTATTGCATATACTTCTTCACTACTATAGAAAGAACAATTCACTTTGTCCTTGTAGAAGAATAGACTGACGCATTGCGAAATAATATGTCAAAGTAAAGAACATCTATACTCATAAATTGGCAATGCTATGCACGTTTTTTTATGTGCGATGGAGAAAATATCTATAATGAACTGATATGACTACTTTGATTCCATCCAACTCAAATTGTAGTGAAGTTTAAGATGGGATTAAATGCTACTTAAAATGACGCTTAAAAGAAATTTGACTATTCAATTGTGTCAACTTAAAGAGGAAAAAAGTCCACAATGAATTAAACTTAAGCGGACCGCAATATATAGGATGTTTGATGAATATATAGGGAACCTAGGTATAATAAAATTAGAACTTCATATTTCGTAATGATTTATATGGTTTTGACAATACCTCTTTCCATTTAATAAATTTCATAGTTATTGTTACAAGAGCTATATTTGCAAGCACTATACTTTCCTTGTACGTTGAATTTTCTCCAATACAGAAGGTATCTCAGTAAATGTAAATTTTCAACAAATATTAAAATGCAAAACCCGTGCAAGGCATGGTGATTAACCAAGTAGAATACGTAGAGTTGAAATATGTATAGAATTGGAGGACTATATCAGGCCCCTTCTTTGTGGGAAAAATTGTATAATCATTCTAAACTTATGGTACATATCCCAATTCAATACTAAACTTTCCAATTTTATCAATTTTGTCTTAAAATTTTGTGTGAAATTCCAATGTAATATTTTCAGCTAAATTTTCATTGAAAATCGCAATTGATGTGATGTGCCATGTAGGACAACAAATTTTGTTTCACGCTTTCCAAAGGAAAATGTTGAGGCATCTAGTATTAACAAAAATCTAGTGATGGCATGTGTGCAGGGAGTTGAAATGTCACACATCACTCACCAATGTGATTTATATACTCTTTACATACATGTGGTGTTCCTCTGCCTATCAATTTAAGTTTTTGAGTTGGACTTTCTATCATATACATGGATGATTTGTTACGGTGTAGGTGATTAAGAACATCCAGTTTAACCTTCACCACCTTATCTTCTCATGCAACGCACAAGCTGTCTCCACCAATAGTTTTTTTTTTTTTTTGGTAACTGAGGATCCGCCTGAATCCCCTTTCGCTTACGCTAGTTGGGATCACACGGCCCTTCAGTGCCCGGTGGCACCGGCGAACCTCGCCAGAGCTATTTGGACGATTATACCTTGAGAAAAGCTGGCCCAGCAACCCACCGCAATGCCCCCCACTTAAATCGCGATAACAACATGGGAATTCGAACTCTCAACCGCAACGAAGCAGGAGAGAACGAATACCAACGTGGCTGCTCACGGGTGGGTTGTCTCCACCAATAGTTCATAGTTGATTACTAATAGAAATTCGATATAGGGCATATAGATTTTTCTCGACATCTCCAGCCTCTAGGAATTTCCATCAAATATAATAGATCAAATGGTGCCCGCGTGAAACTTCTAAACTAAAGGAAAGAGATGTCATCTCTGTTTACTAACCATCTTAAGGTATGTAATATTATACATTTGACGCTTTTCTTGTCTTGTCAACTTTCGTATTAGTAATGTATAAAATACAATCTTGCCATAAATTAAATATGTGTTCGACGGCATTATGTTGCCAGCATATGTACCTAAACATGCGAAGACAAATCGGGTTGCGTCCAAAGCTCATCATTGGCACTTCGACTTGAATAAGCATCCGATATGGATGCCTTCTTTTTTACAAGCTAACCATTTTTCAATCCATTGGTGTTCGAGTCTTGTTCTTATGTTGTGTCGAGAATCGACACCCTTGTAGACATTTTATGTAGACATTACAGCATGTGGTTGTCTGAATCCTTGTTCGGTCTCGTTTAGCACTAATTTAATTTATTTTTTTTTTAGTACAGTTTCTGCAAATTAGTCATTTAACATTTTCGTTAAGGCAATACAACCCAGTTAATAATTTCCATTTATGTTTCATTTAATATTATAGACTTGTCATTAGCTTGCTGAATTGGATTAACAATGTGAAACAGATAATCTCTCAAAGAAGCCGCATTGCTCCATTACTCTTTTGGCAAGGATGCTGAATGACATAATCGATTTTGTAGAAATTGTCTCCATCAAAATTGTCGAGAAAAAGGAAATTATTAACTTTCGAAACACCGTTTAAATCAATGGCTGTTTTTTCGACCTGCGCAATGTCAATTGCTTTGAAGATTCTCTTCTTCCATAGGGTTTCTTGTTGCTTTTGAGGTATTCCACATCATGCATATCGCAATCATAATATTCTCGCCGCATACATTACACATTAGATTAATCCCTAACTTAGTAAAATCTTAGCAATTAACACGAATATATATATGTGTGCGCCTATTGATCTTTGTATTTGGAAGTGTCGATGTTGTACAGTGCAACAATGATTATGCTTCTTAAAATATTCTATTAATATTGCCGACAATATAGCACAAAGAGAATGGTGTAAAAAAGGAGGCTACAAAATCTATATGTTTTTGTCGTAGTTGTCCCTCGCTGGAAATACGTAGTTTGTGATGACAAATGGAGCAATTTCCTATAGATTGTCAAGTGCAACATGAATTAGTGAATGGAATTGCTGAAGTGATTCTCGCAGGTTGGAGTTTAGCCACATCGTATTTGGGTGGCATAGGATGGACCGCCTTAGCTGATTCAAGCCAAATTTGGTGCTAGAGGGACACGGTTAGAAAATTTATGAAAGTACAAAGACTTGATTGAATAAATTTAATAGTACATGAACTAAATTAGGAAAGGCGTGGAAGTACACAATTAAAAGCACATTATTTTTGGCACTCTAGGTCACCCTCTCAAATTTTGCCATACATATTATGCAATTGATGACTTGATCAAGTACTTCATGAGCTCAGGGCCTTTCCTACTTGATAAGCTGATTAGATGGGCATTTTTTCGAATTCGAGATTTAACCTGTTTAAGCAGGGCTTCCTAACAAAGGGTTTTTATATAGCAATAATATCACGTGACGTAACCCATGGAGAGAGACCTACCAATAAGAAGTAAGATTCTTAAATTCCAATAATCGACCAAAAGTACATGTTATGCAAGATTCTTAAATTCCAATAATCGACCAAAAGTACATGTTATGCAAATAGCATGATCGGTTAGTTAATCTAGATAGACCGTGTAATAGATGCATAGAATACTTTTCCGAGCTTTCCCGCTGAGGAAAGATATCAACTCTAACCCATTAATTGAGATGGCTTGAACTAGGAATTTCTGGCATATTCATACAAGTTGTGCTCGGTTGAGCTAAAAAAGATGGAGAGAAATAGCCCCAGATCGGAAGGCAGGTTGAGGGGTCAGCATGAAGTGCTTAAAGGGCAGAGTGACAGCCTGAAAAAGTCATTCATTAATGTCTCTGTATTTCCGGTGGACGGTTGATGCAGCCTTCAATGCTCCTGATCTCTTGTGCTAAGTCACATGTCGCAATTTTTCAACGATGTCTGCAAAATTTCCTTAAAGAAAAAATTTTAAAATACCCTATATCAAATCAAATCGTAAAAGCCCCTAAAAGAAAATGGAAAAGAAAGAGAAATGATGGAAGGGAACATAGTCACTCTCCTCGCGCATTCACAGTAGTTCCAAACTCTGTCTGTCTCTCTTACCAGCTCTGCTTATGTTTCTTGGGTTTCCCTATAAATGGGTCTTCCAACTTCCTCTGTATAAACATCATAGTTGAGTGAAATCCTCTCTCTCTCTCTCTCTCTCTCTCTCGTGATACTTGTTCTTCTGATAGAGAGAGTCATGGCTGAGAATGGAAATCATGCTGTTGTGGTGGACATGAGGGACACGAACTCCACCCCCAAAATCAAAGAAGAGGCATGCCCCTGTTTCTCTCTGCCTTTCTTCCAAAAGGTGAGAGTTCAGGACTCTTCCCCCGGTGTCTCCTTGCTGTACTTTTCGTTCGCGTGCTGCAACAGAGAAGAAAGAAAATGAAATCAGTCTTTTCCCCTCTTCTTTTTAAGTTCGTTTTATGTCCTGGCTTCTCCGTTTTATCTGTAGTTCCTAGGCATCCTGCTGCCCATGATTGAAAACTTCGTGTACTCCAGTTGTTGAAACGTCCGGATCTTTCGGAATTCATTTGGCAGTACGGACTGGTGTAGTCCTGTTCCCACGGTGGCTCCGAAAGATCAACATGGAGTTTCGTGACTATCTCCAAAACCGAAGATTTTCTCCTTACCATTAGTCTCCAGTTAAAACAGACGCAACATAGGAGCAAAGTTAATCACCGTAGAACCTGCACGAGTGATGCAGGATCGACTTTAACGTGATCTTGGGCTGTTCGCAGTGTATAGCGGAGATGCTCGGGACCTACTTCTTGATATTCGCCGGTTGTGGGTCAGTGGCGGTGAACAAGAATGATCATTGGTGACGCAGCCGGGGATTGCGATTGTGTGGGGGCTCGTGGTGATGGTCCTCGTTTACTCCGTCGGCCACATCTCCGGTGCCCATTTCAATCCTGCCGTCACCATCGCTTTTGCCGTCACCAGGAGATTCCCACTGAAGCAGGTAATTTTTGGGAATTTTTCACTTTACATCTCGCGCGGTGTTCTTACACAGCAGTGATCGCTTGCATCTACCGTGTCTCCATTCGCACGGTAATGGAGCTTACTGAAATTGAGCGATGATCGAGTAATTTACCGTCAATGTCCTCTCTATTATGCCATCATCTAATGATGTTTAGATCCTCTTTTCCAGGTGCCGGCTTATGTATTGGCACAACTAATCGGGTCGACCCTCGCAGCCGGGACACTCCGGTTGTTGTTCACAGGGAGCCACGACCAATTTACGGGGACGCAGCCTTCCGGGTCGGACTTGCAATCCTTCGTCATCGAGTTCATCATAACGTTCTACCTTATGTTTGTCATCTGCGGTGTTGCCACTGATACTAGAGCTGTGAGTTCCACTTCATGCTAAGTTTCATATAATAACTGGTTTTGTCAGTAATTCTGATAAAGAACTTGCTCTACTATCTGAAATACAAGTTAGAGGGAAAAAAGGGTTGCTGTTCATCATGTGTGATCGCATTAACCATAATAAACAAACCCAATTATATTCTTATTAAGAAATCTTATATTGATGGACTGTTTATGACGTAGACTTGATCCTGTAATTTAATCCCATAGCGATAATTACCTGTTGTATGAACAATCAATCATTCCATTCTTTAATCATTTTGTGCTTGATTTGGTCAGATTGGAGAGCTTGCTGGCCTTGCTGTCGGTGCAACTATACTGCTCAATGTGATGTTTACCGGGTAAATTTAACTTGTCCTTTCTGTAGTTTTAAATAGACTTGTCTTTTCTACAGTTTTAACTCATTCAAAAAGGTCTCGATGATGCTTATTCATGTCCACATCAGTCTTGTTCCTGTTTCAAAGCTTTCTTTAAGCAAGAAAGCAACCTTGGAAGAAAATTGAGAACGCTGACCATTGATTTGTGCTCTATCGTTAATTAGGCCGGTTACTGGAGCATCGATGAACCCGGCGAGAAGCTTGGGGCCGGCGATCGTGTCTAAACAATACAAAGGGATATGGATATACCTACTCGCCCCAACCATGGGCGCGATATCAGGGGCTGTTGTCTACAACACCATCCGGTTCACCAATAAGCCTTTGCGTGAGGTCGTGCCGAGCGGCTCGTTCCTGAGAAGCAACGAGAGAAACAGCGTGAGAAACAGCGGGAGAAGTGGCTCCAACTGATGAGAGAGAGAGAGAGAGAGAGAGTTTGTCAAATGTCATACTAGTCTTGCACTTTTCGTGTATGAAATGGGGAATGTCACAAATCAAATAAGGTTTAACATATGAAACTTGCTTGATTGTATAAAAAGACAGGACGTGACTTGCCGTTTTAAATTTTCCGCCGGCTATTTTGGACAACCTTTTAAATCTTTGTCCCTTACTCGCATGTTGCATTCTCATTTGCCAAATCAGATCTGCCTTCTAGTTCCATGAATTGTCATTTTCGTAAAGACTCTTTTACTTCTTACCAGACTAGCGATTATGATAATTTATTTATTAAATTTACTTATTTTGACAACATGAGTAATCCAAAACTATCAGCGCGACTAATTGCCCCATTCATGTTCATTGAGTAGGTCTCCCACCGTAGTGGGGCATGAGTAGCCCCTAAAACCAAAGGAGCAATCCATGCCGATAGTGGTCCATGGGTCCCTGTAGAACTTCTCGGCTTTGCCTGATTTGCTCAATAAGTAATCCTCCATAGCGGCTGCGATCAGGAGAGGCACGAGAGTACGACTCGAAATTCTACATGTCTTGACCATGGTTGTGAAGACCAATTCATCATCACAAATCTATCACCCTTCTAGAGCTCTCGTCCGTCTGAATTAATCAACAGTCAATATACCCAAGTCAAGCCATGTCTTTCGAAATCGAGAATCTTCCACGCGCTTCAAAATATTAGTAAAAGGAACCTCATGGAATTGATAAAAAAAAAAAATTGTCGCCTTTTTCTTGAAGGTGCCACCTTTCGTGGCGTTTTCCAGCCCTATACTTTCGCATCGTTTCCCTCACGAGACGGAGAAGAAGGTTGACTCCTGAGGGGATTGAATATATGCATAGCATTGTCGTAGCCATATGGTAGCTGATAGGCTGATATACTGTCCAATGATTGGCCGTTGGACCATTGTTAACCATGGCAAGGTTTAAGAACAGATGGTGTCTGCATGCGCTATGAATAGACAAGCAGGGGAAAGAAATTCAGTGCTGCAGAAGGAAGAAAAAAAGGGATTAAGAAAATTCAGGGAGGACTTTTAGTTGAAATGACAAAGTACTGAAAGTAGGGCTAAAACAAATCAATGTAGCGGGAGAAAACTTCCTCGAACCTCGCCTCTAATTGTGGGGTTATTGTTTACTAATATCACGATATTTTGTCTAATTAAATTTGGCGGGAGTGATGTCCATGACTTGTAATACATTAATCAAATACATGGTCAAAGAAAGTTTTTTCTAATCAGGGATGAAGCAAAACATGATCCTTACTATAATCTAAGGTGCTATGTACTACTTTTTCCCCACGAGCTCTATGAATAACGCGCAGTTTTATCTTCCGGAGGATGAGTTATGGAATTTGGGAAAATCCATGCTGAGGAGGGCGAGATACGTAGACTCTAAAAGAAAAATATACAGGTGACAAAAATTGTATATTCTTCTACACAATTACCACGGCTCTAGCATCGAAAACATGATGTGATAGCATGGGGAATCTAGAAGCAATTGCGCAACAAGCATTTTAAGGAAAGTTCACTTCGTGGACATTAACTCACGGAGCGGAAAACCTAGCACTGAGGAAACTTTATATGGAAAGATCTCATTAATTGATGTGTTAGTTTGGTAGGGGTGTACAATCGGAACTACCCAAATCAGAAACCGTCCAAACCAATCGATTTTGGGTGATATCCATGGGCGGCAGTCCAATTCCTGATTTCTATCTTTGGAACTGGTGGGCAATCGGTCCCGTTCCCAGCTCTAGGGTGGGAATCGGACCGACCAGATTGGACCAACGATATTAATATTTTTTAAATTTTTTTTAATTAATACTAATTTCCCAATTTCCCACTATTTGTTTTCCTAAAGTAGAAACTACAGGATCATGGCATGTCTTCATCTACACACATTTTGCTATGGAAAGACAACTTCTTTTCTTCTTTCGGAAAGGTTGATTGGGTGAAATTTTTAGTAAATTGAATTGTTCCATTGGACCGGGCCGGACTAGTTGGTCGGTCTGGTTCCTGGTTCCAAGACTAGCCAGTCCAGTCCCCAGTCTAGTTCTTAGTTCCACCTTGGGACTGGACCGGATCAGGAACCGGTCATCCCTACTATTTGGTGGTTGAAGTGTTTACGGAAAGAGTAATGCAGCTGTAAAACAAGGGTCAGACAGATTTACGTGGACTGTGCAAGCAGAATCAAGATCAAACAAGAGATGGAAACAGTCAAGCCAACGGCCACGAGATCTCCGAATCAAGCGACATCCGAACCAGCATCTTTTTAAGTTTTGAGAACCAAATTTGCTTCTTCATTTACTTTTGAGCTAGCACTTAGGATTGTATCGACAGAGATTATATGTCTCTTGTAAGCAGCTTTACTAGGATTCTAGTATAGCAGGACGTGCTGTTGCGGCGGCAGAAATACATCGTATCTCAGTGATTTTACTTGGTTTGGTAGTGAAGTTCAGCCTGCACGGATTACGAGGCCGCTGATGCTGAGAGAGAGAGAGAGAGAGAGGACTAGGCGTGGACGGCCGAACCTCAGTACGTACTTAACCTGTCATCTCTCGTCCCTCGAATAGTAAATTTTTGTTATTTGCTAAATAGCTTCGTCCATCTATCTCACAGGACAATCGTTCCAACAGTTTGCAAAAAGACCTAAAGCAAGGATGGTATTATCAACCAATTCACCCCTTCCCTCTTAATTGCCATTTTAGGATTTCGGCCTTGGCACCGCCAACGCTGGTTGACACACCTCGCCGCGATAAACGACCCAACAAGACAAGGTTACGCGCATTAGATTGAAGGACGTGCCTCTCAAAGTTTAGGTCATGAGACCTCTATTGAAGGTTGAAGAAGAGAGAGAGGGAGAGAGAGTCGCGAGCTACGGCGGATGGCAATGATGGCCAGATGGGCTGTGGAGGCGGCACTTAACATTGTGGGCTACAACGAGCCCAAGCTTGAACTTGCGATGGCAATCGCGTCCCGTGGCGGCTCTGCGACGAAGAAGGAAGACCAAGAAGAATAAGAAAGGAAAGCAAAGAAAATTAATATTTCTCATTTTATTATAATGCTAAGTGCAGTACATTAATTTAGCTGTGGAAGAGAATCATATCAGTTTCATTTAAAGGAGGCTCCACATTTCCAGTGCAATAAAAAAGTTAAGATACTTGATTGATTAAGCCAAAAAAAGAACTATTTGAGTACTGATTACAAAACGAGAAAAAGTTCCCGTACTTATGATACCATTTCTCTTTTTGGGAGTGCGAGATTTATGGAATTGTCGGGAATCACTTCTCACGATCTAAAGCTAATATCAGACATTGCAAGGAGAACTGTACTTCGAATTATAGGGCTCTTTGTTGTGCAAAGTCTCTCATTATACTAATGCAACCAACGTAGGTTGACAAATGATCCGTTTACATGACATATAGATTGCCCATAATTAAGCATGTTGATATCAAGTCTAGATAGGTTTGCTTATGAAAGGGTCAACTCGTCTATACACAAATATGGATACGCGGATTCCTGGAGTGCCATAACTTGGCACAAAATAACACTAAAGTGCCATAACTTACGAAAGTAATACTTAAATGCCAAAATCGAAGCAAAATGAATCATTAAAGTGCCAATCCGGCCAAAATGCCGACGTGGCGATTTTTCGACGAAGCAAGTGCAAAACGGCATTTATTTTGGTGTTGACGTGGGAAAAATATAAAAATTAATTAAATTAAATTTATTTAGAATATTTATTAAAAAAAAAGGGAGGGAGGCGGCTGAGGGCCCTCCTAGCGGTGCCGGGAAGGGCCGGCGACGGAGGGGGAAGGGTTGGCCGGGTCGCGGGCCCTCGACTGGGGCGGTGACCCCGGCCGACCAACGGCGAGGGCCTGGATCTAGGCAAGGGCTCGCAAGCCCTCGCCGCCAGCGGCAGCCCTTGGCTCAACCGGGCGAGGGCCGCCGACCCCCACCAGAACCGGGCGAGGGCTCACAAGCCCTCGCCGCCGGCCGACTGGGTCGCCGACCTCTAGCTAGGGCTCGGCAACTCTAGCCGACCCTCCCCCTCCGTCGCCGACCCTTCCCAACGGCGACGGGAGGCGGCGACGGCTAAGCCCTCAACCACCTCCCCCATTTTTTTTTTTTTTTTTTTTTAATTAAAATTTTTTTAATATTAAAAAATTTTACTTTTTAAATAAATTCAATTTAATTATTTTTATATTATTTTTTTACCATGTCGCACCACTAACGCCGTTTTTGCATTATTTGCCTATATCAATGTGCAAAACGGCGTCATTTTGCACTTATTTCGTCGAAAATTGCGCACATTAGCATTTTGGCCAGAAGTAATCCATTTCTCTTCGAATGTGGCACTTAAAGTGATCCATTTCTCTTTGAATGTGGCACTTAAGTGATCCATTTCTCTTCGAATGTGGCACTTAAGCGTCACTTTCGTAAGTTATGGCACTTAAGTATCCCTTTGTGCCAAATTATGGCACTTGAAGCATTCTTTTGCCCACAAATATGCGTTGGTCTACTCCTTCAATCCTTTCTAGTATGACACTCTTAGACACAATTAATTGTCAATGTTGATTTGTTATTTCTTAAACACGGCACATTGAGATATATTTAGGCATCTTTAAACACCTTTAGACACGTTTATACAAGTCTAAACACATTTTCACATGTCTAAACCTTTAAAGTTGTAATATGATCAACCCACATTTGTTCATATTAGACCTAAATTTGACAAGGCACGATTATGCGAATTGCCTCAATATAATTGATGTAAAGCAAGATGAATAGAATATTGGATGTATAAATTACCCCCCATGTACATATTATTACATAGATTTACAATAACTTTAGAGAACCAAATCAAATACGAAATGAAACACCCAAAAATGAGGTTCAAAGAAAATAGAAATGCCATATGTATGTACAGTATGCTTAAACATATCTGCTTTACATATGCTTCCTCACCACCTCACAAAACTTAAACCCGCTATTTGAAGGATAACCTGAAGCTCTCCAGTCTTCCAAAACAGCATCAGCCCAACATGTTTCGGAAGTTGTAACGACATCTAAGAGCGACAGCGGCAACAAGCATAACAAGCCGAATACTCTTTGCCAACATATACTTAAGAGGACAGGCGCTATATTTTATTATTTGACAGGAGAAAAAGAATCAAAGAATGAGCAGGAGTACAATACAAATGTCTCACTTAATGCTTAGAGACATGTTTTACGTGGCCTAAAAACTTTGTCCAGACCCACGTGTTTGGCCCAACTTGGTCGCTGTTCCCCGACATTGCAGAGGGAGGCACTCAAAACGAGGATGAATCGTTTCTTTCGAATGAGGACATAAGTGCAGATGCCAAAAATTAGATGTTACCTTTGTATCATCTATCTGCAGGCCAAAGTTCCACACCATCAATGTGAGGGAGAAGCATTTCGAGCATGAGTTCTAGCAGAATCGACGCTCCACCTTGTTCGTGGTATAAGGATGGGCTTGCAGCAGATTAGAGTAAATAGCAACTCCCATATAAACATTACCATGCTGATCCAGATAAATATGGTCCTCTTCCAGTACCATAGGATCCTTCTTAAAAGAGGAAGCTCGGACTCCAGGGTTAGCGATGCGTCATATATTTCAGGGATGCCAGCTCCAGGACGGAATTCTGCCCGTTGTTCAAGGACCACCTTTACGCAGGCAGTGGGTACATTGCCTTCAATAAAACCTTGAAACTTCACATGGATGGTTTCAGATTCCGATACATAGCCAGCAATCAGCGGAACTACTTTAAGGAAAGTTAAGAGAAGGCGGATAGGCTCGCTTTTGAAGAGTAGCATGCACGGACGGCTTAAACTTGAAAGTACTTCACCATCAGCGGACAGCAGATCAACCCTGACCTAACAAATGTTAAGGATTTGAAAGTCAATCTTCAAGATAAGTGGTTATTTTATTACTTTGGTTGTAACCTACAAAGTTGGACCAAAAATAAAGGACAAAAGATGAGCAGGAAAACAATACTATTTGTGTGAAACAAGAAAGAAGAAAAAAGTCATACATATGACAACATAAGAGTAAATAATATAGACATAGCAATGATAACGTCAAATTTACTTAAGCCTGCTCAAGCAGGAAAGATACCAATACTTGCAGAGTAACTAAAACTATTTCGGAAGAAGAAGCTACGCTTGATAACTTGTACACTTCCAGTCGACCAGAAACTACCAACAAGTTTATCACTACTACAAGTAAATCTTTCACCTGATGAGGCAACACTAGCCTAGGCTAAAAGAATATGGGGCGTTAAATGAACCCCCACTAAAAGAAACTTGTCACGCTACAAAATCCAAAAATGCTACTATTGGTGAATCAGACCCTTTTCAAAGAATCCTCTGAATTAGGATGACTGAACTTCCCAAGAATCTGGCAAAGATCTAGACTTGCAGGATCCAGTGCTAACTAAGAGGCAACAGCAACTCTTGAAGACAATGCTCTCTACAGTCAGTATAAGAAGGAAAGGGCTAAGGCAAATAAGTATAGCTCTCTTGGAAAGGCCCACATCTACCTTAAACAAGACTGACATTTCGGCACCTGAGCAAATTAAGTTGTATAAAACATAATGCGGGTTCGCTACATATAGCACACATATAAAATCGCATCACACTATGAACAGAGTAAGCATAACACAACATTTCAAGCCAATCAAACTGAACCCAATTCAACAGCAAGAAGAAAGTTACCTGAAAGACACCTAAATTTCTGTTGTACTCAGACTCTGGCAATGTCAAAGACACGGTTGCTTCCAGCTCGTGACGAGGAGGAATAACCCGCGATCTCCCACTCTTCCCCACCTCAACAACAATCCCTCCACATTTCATACCACAATCCGCACCGGCACAAGAACTTACCGGTAGATAAGCGGCCGGGCTGTGTTTCGTATAATCAAAGTTCAATTTGTCCTCTATCCTGATCGGCTCTGCCACCAGAAACCTCATTATAAGACCACTAATCAGAGCAGCAGTCACCAGTAAACCGACCAAGATGAAACAAACATACATCGACCAAAAGAGCCCCCAACCGCACCGCAGCACGAGCTTCCAAATTGACTTATTGTCCTCGAACCATTCACGTACAAAAGGACTCATTTTATCGCACACCGAATTGCTTACACTCGATATCTTTCCAGTCAAGCACTTCACGCCACGCCTCATTGTCGCATAGGGGTCGAAGACGAAGGCGTAAAATGTACGAAAACACCAAAATGGGAAAGTAAGAAAGCTAACTAACAAGTTAATTTGGAATCCAATTGCCTTAATTAGTATTCCCGCCATAGATATGAGCAAACTAGAAGACGTGGTTTCACCAAGCGGAACCGCCGAGTCAGCCGAGTGCACCGGGTCGCCGATTCGTTCGTCATCCACCGTGGTCACTATAGACGCGTGATCCTTCCGCTTGCCCGCGCCATGACAGACCTCCTCGGACGGAGTCACGATCGACACCGCCGCCGTGTCGCTGACTCCAGCATCGTTCGACGTTGTTATGGCGGAATCCTTGCTCTCATCACGCCGAGCAATGCCCGGAACCGAAATCGAGCTGCTCTCCTCCTCATCCGAGCGTGCTCGCTCGATAGGACCTTCCGCTTCCGTCAAATCGCGGTAAAGCCTGAACCTGTTCTCGCTGGAACGGGCGGCGAAGCCCGATTCGGCACCGGCCGGTCCTCCGGCGGGGACCCTACCCGAAGGCCGGCGCCGGAGGCCCGAGGGAATCTCCGGCGAGGAGGAGGGCGGCTTCGGTTCCGATCCGTCGAGGGGAGCGGCGGAGTCGTCGGGAGCTGGGCAATCGTAGAACGGGAAGTCGTCGCAGGCATCGTGAAACGTGGAGCCGGCGTCGCCGTCGCCGTCGTCGTCGCCGGAATTGGACGAGGCCATGGAGAATCGAGAGGTGAATCGGGAACGGAGATCGGGGGCTAGGGTTTTCTGGAGCGAGACAGGATGGGGAGGATCCTGTCCCCGGAGCCACGTGGCGGGAGAACCGAGCTCCACGTGGTATCTGGCCAGCGGGGCACGGAGGGGGTAGAAGTTCCGAGACGCTAAAGCTCGGGCCGGGCCGGGCCGATTGTTTGGAGGCCCCAGAATTCCCGGGCCGGGCTGTTGGGCTCGAAAGAGAGACGGGGTACGCCAATTGGATTAGCCCGGCGGGCCTTAGTGGCTCAAGAAAGGCCCGGGGCGGTGTTTCTCATGAAGGATAAAGAAGGGACGGCACTCCAATTGAATTAGCCCAGTGGAAGCTCTACACCTTGAAGCGGCAGATCCTTTAATCGAAACGGAGAATCTCCACCCACCGAAAGTAACAAGAAAATTGTCTATAAAATTCTAAACACATCACGTTTTTGCCAATTCATTCTTGAACTTATTAACATTTCCAATTGAGTTCATCCCGACAATTTTGGTTGGAAATTGATAATATGGATCTTGCTTTTACACAAGACGACCGATACTAAAGCAAGTAATTTTTAATAATATTTTAATATATTTTTCAAATTATATATTTTATTATTTTTGTCCTCTTTTCTTTTTCTTTTTCTTTTCTTTTTTTTCCCTCCCTCCTTCTTCCTCGACAATGATGAGGTCACCCTCATCGAAATCAAAGCAAGGGTTGACCATGCCAAAGGCCTACGAGGGTGAGCCTTGCTAGCTTCAGGTAAGGTCAACAAGGGCGAGCCTCACCATCCTCAAGTGGGGCAATACTCAATAGCCTTCGGCAAGGGTCGCTAGTTGTTTCCTTTAGTTGGTCATTGGCCACCGCTTAAGCCCAATTATCGGCTAGAAAAAGAAGAATGGAGGGAAAAAAAGAAAAAAATTATAATATTATTGAAAATTATCTATATTAAGACCGACTATTCCACGTATGTAAGATGATAAATGTCATATCAACAATTTCCAATCAAAATTAACTGATGGGTTCAATTAATAAAATATGAAAATATTTAACTCAATTAAAGAAAATTAAAAGCAAAGTAATAGACTTTTTAGACGATTTTCCCCAAAAGTAAGTTTAGGGGCCATGCCATCATCCGTATGCATGAAGCCTCTCGTTCAATGCATATGGATGAGATAGTTTACAGATCCTTGTGAAAATAAGTCATTTCAATCGGAAAGGGATAAGAACACTTTATAATTGCAATTTCCTCGCCACCTGTAGTGATTCCATGACAATTCCGAATCCGATGTTGTCTCGCATCACTTGACTTGAAACGTGTTGTATACGCACACGTCTGTCTCTCTTTCCGGCCCGCGATTTTGCAGCCATGCACGTGTACTATGGTCGTACAACAATTTCTCCTCGACCGTGGCCCACTCGTCGGAACCGACGTCTAGTCAGCTCTGAGATATTCATTCTACGAGACGGGGTCTCGTCTCCGCGTGGGATGCCCACGTCGCTGTCCGTTCGGGTAGGCCAATTTCATGCGGCAACGAACGATGAAGAATCGAACACGGCCCATGCGGTCAAAGCCGACTTAAAAAGATTTCGACCCTTTGACCCCTCTCTTCTGCTGAAGTAAAATTCTATATAGATTCGCCGTTGGCCAAACGTAATCACGGAGCAAAAAAGCCTTTGTAAATGAACCTAAAAGTTCACGGACTGATATGGTAAAAATCTCTCCCAAAATTATTGCTTAATTTGTTTTTATTTTTTTTCTCTTTTTTTAATCATTTTATTTTTATTTCTTTTTTTCCCTTTCATCATTCTCTCTGATGAAATTTTATTAAATAGCAAACTGTACTAATTAGGTACAAATATACCTCAAATATATAATAAATATAATATAATATATATTTATATTTATATATTTAATTTATATTATAAGATCGAATTAAAGTCAAATATATAAATAAAACTAAGATTAAATTAAAAAACTAAATTGTCATTTTTTCATATTTTGAATTTCTTATATTATAGTTCAAATACTATTTATATTGAAATATAATTTCAATTTTCTTAAGTTAATAAGTTTGTTATTTGAAAAAATAATAATTTTTCTATTATGGATATTACAAATCCTATCTACTTATATTCCATCTCCCATATAGGGTAATTTTATCCGGCCTATATCTCTTTTATATCTGATTTTATCCTATCTTGAGTAGGCATTAAACACGGTATAAGATAATATTGATATTATCTCGAATTTCATCTCGATTGCCAAACGTAGTCATAGTGTAAGATTTTCATCTTCAATGTAAAGTCTAAACTTAAGCCCAAGCTTATTCCAACTGAAGTAGACTTTACACTCTGGTCTTGAGTTCGAACTAGATCGAGATAACTTCACTCCAAGAGTATTTTTCTAGATCAATAATATACTTTAAGATGATTATCAGACTGACCAAATTTCAATGAACAGTTTTGTCAACGTCAAAATCTATTATGAAGTTTTCTCAATAGTGGCGGATCTTTTACTCAAATTACGGATTCTCTACCCACCTAGAGTAACTTTAGGAGCCACTCCATCCACTGTTTGCATGAAGCCCTTCGTTTGATGCAGGTGAATGAGACATTTTATATACCCTTGTGAAAATAAGTCACTTCATTTAAAAAAAAAAAGAAAAAAAGAATAAGAACACTTCATGACTGCAACATCATCGCCCCTAGCAATGACTCCACAGCAATTCTCAATCTGGTATTGTCTCATGTCGCTTGATTGCGAATTTGAAACGGCTTCTATTCAAACGCGTCGTCTCTCTTTCCAGTTTGGCGATTTTGCAGCCACGCACTTGTACTATGGTCGTACGATAATGGGAAAATGTCACAAACAATCCCTAAACTTCTATTTAATGTGTAATCTCGTCCCTAGACTTTTAATTTGTTTAATTTGGTTCATGAATTATTGATAAATGTCTGATCTAATCCCTGACTATTTGAAAATTGACCAATTTTGTCCTTCCATTAGTTAAAGTTAACGGAATTGCGCATTTTGGTCTTTTTACTTTTTAATATTTTTTCTTTTTCTTTTTTTTCTTCTTCTTCTCTCGTCCCTTCATTGGCCATGGTGGAGGGAAGCCGGCATCCGGTGAGGTTCGCCCTCGCCGGCCTTGGGCGAGGGCCGTTCTCGCCTGACGCAGGGGAGGGTGGCCCTCATTGGCGTCGGGCAAGGGCCTCCCTTGCCAGATCGGGCAAGGGCACCCCTTGCCCAAGTCTTGCAAGGGTCTGGCGAGGGCTGCCCCTGCCGATGTCGGGTGAGGGCCTCCCTCGCCAGATCTGGCGAGGGCCGCCCTCGCCCTCCCCAACCGAGGGCCGCTCTCGCTCGACACCGGTGAGGGCTACCCTAGCCAGCCTAGGGTCACCGTCGGTGGAGAAGAAGAAGAAGAAGAAGAAGAAGAAGAAGAAGCAAAAAAAAAAAGGGAAAAACAGTCATCACTTAACAGTTTAAACGAAAGGACTAAATTGAACATTTGTTAATAATTCAAAGACCAAATTGAGCAAATCGAAAGTTCATAGAAGAAATTGAACATTAGATAAAACCTTAGGGGTCATTTGTGACATTTCACCTACGATAATTTGTCCTCTACCCTGCGCCACTCTCGTTCGAAATGGACGTCTAGTCAGCTCCAAGACAATAATTCTACGTGATGGGGTCTCGTCTCCGGGTGGGACACCCACGTCGCTGTCCGTCCAGATATGCAAATTGCATCCAATAACGAACGATGAAGAATCGAACACGGCCCATGGGGTCAAAGCCCGCTTAAAAAAGACTGCCACTAAAGGAAAATTTATTTCTAGATCGTCATCGACCGACCGTAATCACCAAGCAAAAGCCTTTGAAAAATCCAAGACATCAACCCTGAGATTGAGATGCTCTGAAATTAGCTTTTATCTGGCAGCCACTGTTGACGGTCCCCCCAAACAAGTGGCAAATTCATTTACATATGTATATATCGAGTAGTGGCATTTTCTCTTCTTTCTTTGTAATGAAACTTTCATGATGTCCTAAATGGAGTAGGCAACTGGACTAGTGTTACCTATTTTATAATGCTATGATCATTGTCCTATCCTTGGAAGAAGAAAAAGCATGGAGGCCAATTTACAGCATTAATAAATTAAGCGGTGTGACATGGCAAACACTTGCCGGATGTTGAATATAGCTTGATTCAATAAATATATATATTTTATTTTAGGAAAACTTTTCACTTTAATCACGAGCTCAAGCCCCACTAAAATAGCCTAGCAATGATTCAATTTATAAAGGTGTGGACGCCAAGAGAGATCTTAGCTTTTAGGCCCACGATTAAATTTCGGTTACATTCCCGTTTTTTCGTCCACTAAGGGGAGAATGTAAATATGCATATATAGTCTTTTTTCTTGAAAAATATGCATAAATAGTTGGTTGCTTGTACTTAAGTATGGTGTAAAATATCGAGCTCCAATTACATTTTCATAAATTATTATGCTCAAATTATTTAGTTCACATTGTAAAAATTCATTTCTATTCAAAACACATGTCACTAAATAACTTATGTAGAAACAAGAGCTACTGTTTTATAATCTTATTATGTGCTCATGTTATTTATTTGTTTATCTTCTGTTTATATTCATTGAATATCCTAACTTTGGAGATTTCACTACATACTCATTATGCCTTAATCTAAATTCTCATTTTTGGCAAAATCATTAAATTTCTTTAACTTTTCATGAATACAAAATTAAATTATAGCAAAAGCTTATTGGTCCAATAGGTGGCACGCGGCAAAACTGCCCCACATACATTAAGTGAAGTGTTTAGTGGCAAGTATTGGAGCGCACATTCTCTTAGCTTCGGCATTAACTATAGGCTATAGCTTCCACGTTAACTATGTATATATAATGGGTTTGATTATGTGTTACCGGATAAGCTTGACTTTTCAAGGTCAAATAAACTCGATTAACATTTTTGATGCTAGGACTTTTTTGTTTTTAATAGAAGCATATTCTACTCTAAGCTAGAGTTTACATAAAGTAAATTTAAAACGATGTCATTTTGTGTCTAAATGCTGACATGTCAATTTTATAATATAGTGAATTGATATGTGTAATTGGACCTTGAAAATTTGATTACTCGATTAGTTCCGAGTACAATATAATGTAATAACTATAATATTGTGGAGTTCTTTGAAAATTAAATTAATTTAAGCTTAAACGCAAATGAGAAGTTTAGTACTTCAAAAAAAAAAATTGAGAAAAAAACTCTTCAAAAATCGAGCATAAGTAATTGTAATTTTTACTAGCTAACACTTTCCACCTTCACAAAAGTCCGAGGCAAAACAAGGAGAAAGCAAAAATTTGATAATCTGACAGGAAAAGTTTAGGTGATGATCTTTTTGTCTTAAAATGACGAAAAGAAAGTTTGACTTCTGAGTTCGTTTGGTACGGTGGTGGGCCTGGTGGCTACGCTCGAACATGCACACCTCCAACCCAGAAAGGTCAAATAGAGTGGAGGGCGAGAGAGAGAGAGAGAGAGAGAGATATTCCTCGTTTTCGCATCAGGCAAATGGAGTTTGCTCCTGTCGTCTTTTGATGCTACGTTTCCTCGTTTTGCTTCTTTTGACAATACCTTGAGAACGCAAGTCCAAAGCGAAAACAGCTATCTGGGTCCTGGCTTATCCGAGGCCCACATTTTCTCTTCATCATGGTTGCGAAGAACTCCTTAATTTTCTTGATTTTTGCCTTGAGCTACTTCAGGATGCTTAGATTGGCTGAACCAAAGGTTTCTCCCCAAGAAGGTGAGTGCAAAATCTTCATTTTGTCAACTCTGGAGATAATTAAAAGTTTTGTGCTGAGTTTTTCTGAGCTTTGCCTTCTTAAGATGGTTTGGAGTAGCTAAGTTGGCTTTGCATCTGTCTTTGTTTATGTAATTTTGTGTTTTTCAGCCTTTCTTTAGTGGGTTTGAAGCACAACGAGATCTGCTGTACAGTAACTTACAACAGAAATAAAAAGAACAGATAAAATCCAGTTCTCTCTTTCGTCACATTGTCCACAATTCTTATTTTGCTTGCCGTTATGCTGATTCTGCTGTTTCTTGGATTGATCTTGGTTGGAGTGGTTTCTTCTCTTGGGTCTGCATAGCAGAATTACTAAAACTTAGTCTAGGAACTTGGAAGCAAATTTGCAAAGATTGGTTTGGGGTTACGATTGTTTGTTATGCTTAATATTTTTCCAGTAAGTTGTCCTGATCTTTGCTAATGATATCAGGCAAATATCCTTAAATATTTGATTGGCTACTCAGGTCACTGCAATGACACTAATCTTTTGCTTATTTTCTTCTTTACATGGTTCTGAATGGGATTCAGTGGACGCTCTTCAACAAATTGCTGCTAAACTGGGGGCCAAGTATTGGGAGTTTGATGGTGATTCTTGTGAAGTTGTAAAAGTTGGTGTAACAACAGAAATACCAAAAGGAGCCGAGAGTACCCTTGCTTGTGAATGCAACTTCCTAAATGATACCTTCTGTCATGTCATAAACATGTATGCACTCCTCAGCTCGTTACTCAGATTTAATGCATAGTTTTGCACCTTTACTGGAGAAAATATTCTTTTTTTGTCTATCTATAATATACAGTCTCTTAAGCAGGGTTGATGTAACTTACAACAGTAAATAGTGTGAATATCTGGGGCTGCTTAAACAATGTTCAGATTCTTGGTTGCAAACACAAAATGAGAGGTGTTACATAGGCAGCTGAATAACATGCATTACATGACAAAACAATGAAAAGGTTTGAGTCCACAATTTTCTTGGGAAACTAGTTATTGCGAGACCTTGAAAGCTGAGACTGTGACTCAAATGAGAGACTCGCTATATACAGGTATGAGAAAAAAAAGGACCTCTTTTCTGCAGCTGGAAATTTTTGATACTTGTAGACTAGGTAAAAATCTGTATATTTTGATGGAGTCAATTTCCGCAATTTTTCATAATATTCTTCAGAAGGAACCAAGAAGATGCTGACTCTTATTTTAAAATATATAATATGTAGGATGTTTAGATTGTAATCATCTACCTAATATTCCCATGCTTACTGGACTGCCTGCCACTATTTAGTTCAAAATTCTCATACCATAATAACATCCAATTCCAAACATGACATTTTAGAAGATTATGTAGACACATAGTGAATTATCCTAGAATATGTTGAGTATTTTTTTAATTATACTCTTTTCTACTTCCTTTTAATTTTCATCCTAGTTGGTTAAAAAACATTAAAGCCGGTCATTATAATTCCTTGTAACCTGTCAAAGAACAGCTTATATGCAGCATTGGTGAGTATAGATGCGCTTTGCAAATTTAAAACAGTTTTTCATTGCATGCTTGTAGCATAGCCCGTAAGGACCTCTTTCTGTTGTTTGTCTGTGTAGAAATTGTTCTCATTCATCGTGTGATGTTACTTGAGTTTGTCTAATTTTGGTTTTGATGCTTTGTAGAACTCTCAAGGGCTTTAGTCTCCTGGGATCCTTCCCCTGAACTTGCTAAGCTTCCTCACCTTAGAAAAATGTGAGACCTTAATTAAACACTATCATATTTCTTGCAGATATAAGCTAATATATGGACATGGAATACTTATTTGAAATCCTACTTTGTGGATAAATACTATCTTATTCTTGTAGTGACTTCGCTTATAACTACCTCTATGGGACAATACCTCAGGAGTGGGCTTCTATGCGGTTGACTTCAATGTAAGATCCTTCTAATGATTCTATTCTAATAATTCTATTCTAATAATTCTATCTTGCACTGGCATCTCATTAGCCTTGGTATAAATAATTGGAGTGATCGATGCAGCTCTGTTCTCGTGAATCGCTTATCTGAGGAAATTCAAAGACTTTGGGCAGTATCACCTCTCTTACATACCTGTGCGTTTTCAACATCTTTGTCTCTGTTGCTTGCAAGTTTGCTTACAGCTGTAATAATGTCTATAGAATCTCTTAGTTGGCATGATTACTTTTTTGCGGTGAAGCTAGGATACTTACTATGCAATTTCCTTAAGTTATGTTGGATCATACTATTAGTGATTTTACTGGGGATTCTAAATCAGATGCCTTGAGGCCAACCAATTCTCTGGCAACATTCCTCCTGAGCTCGGAAGTTTGATCAACCTACGAACTCTGTGAGATGCTGTATAATTATTTATTGTCCACTTGTTCTGATTGCAAGTTTTATATATATTAGATGTTGATGTGGGCCTGTTCTTGGCATGTTATGCTGGCAGGATTCTGTCCTCCAATCAGTTAACTGGAAACTTGCCAACCTCTTTTGCTGGTTTGATAAATCTTACAGATTTGTATGATGTTGTCTCGTTCCTCCCATACAGATTATATATCTTAATTCAAATGTCTGATGACACATTTCAATTGCATAATGCAGGAGGATAAATGATAATAACTTCAGTGGCAGAATACCAGAGTTCATCAAGAACTGCTTACAACTCAATAGATTGTAAGATGGTTTGAAATTTTAAGCTAGAGATGGTGAATAAGAGCAAACACTACTCATTCCAAGCAAGTAACTATCCTTTTTCATATTGTGATGTGCAGAGAAATGATCGCAAGTGGGCTGGAGGGGCCTATTCCAACTGTTGTCTCACTTTTGAATAACATGGTCCACTTGTAAGCGTACAGTATCCTGTCATGATCCTGTGAAACTCATCTTTGAAAATCTGACGTGCAGTTATCAAGTTGAGAAATTTAGAGCATGTTCTTATGTCTTTTTCAGGAAAATTAGTGACATAATCAGTCCCAGACAGCTATTTCCTAATCTCAGTAATATGACAGGCCTCGTAACATAGTAGGTTTGATTCTTGTTTCACTCATTTCTGTACTAGGAAATCATTTCGTTACATGTCGTGAATGTTTGAGTAACTAATCTGTTACATTGTCAGGGTGCTAGGAGCTGTAACATATCTGGGGAGATTCCCTCTTACATTTGGAACTTAGAAGAACTAGAAGTCGTGTAAGTATTACTCGTGTGAGTTATCGTCTGTAAAATTTCTAAGCTTGCTTTTTGCATCATGTACAGTACAAATCATGCTAATGTCCACATCACTCATTCTCAATTTCGAGAAGACTTTCTAACCATCTTCCATAATCTGAAAGATCCTTCGGAGAAGTCAGTGCAATTTTCATTGTTGCACAAAGGTAGTGGTTAATCTCGTGTGGGTGCTCAAATGAACTTGGAACTTTCTTTTTTAGCCGCTGTATGAGAAACGGTAGATGCACAAGTAGGATTTGTCAAAGTCATGCTGTGCAAGAGAGCTGAAAGGGCACAATGATAACATTCCATGATCAAAGGATATATTCTACTGACGGTGTTGCCTCAAATATGCCAGAAGTTAGGTGCGAAATTCGGTTGGGACCTTTTACTGATCTTTCTTTTTAATAAAAGGAACAGTCAAATTGTACTTTTTGTTTATTAACTCAATTAACTTAAACTTGATATATCCATGTACCATTGTTCGGCACTAATACAGAATTGCCTCCTGCTGTGGTTGTCCACATACATTTTCTCCGATCTGCAATAGTGGACTGTTCTAAGCACCTAGAATTAGAGCCTTGAAAGTGGACATATTTTTCCCACAACCAAGACATTGACTGCTGCCCCTTCTTACTCGTACTTTACCAGTTGACAATCGGCGTGAGTTGCAATAGTATACATATGTATAATTCATAACCTCAAAAGATTTGGTTCCACTCCTGATTAACAGCCACAAACAGTACTTGACTGACATCACCATATCACAATAAACCATGCATCTTTTTTTCGATTGTTTTTATGATTGGAGGACCAAACTGATGTTGCATGGAATTTGTGTATAAATTGGGAATGCGTGATTCATATTAATCCAAAGTTCGTTTTTCAGTTGGTGACCAAATTTAACTATACAAGAAAGTTACCAATATGGGCAGGGGTTTTCTTGGTAGGATGTTTGGTGTTAATTTCTGCATCTGGTCAAGTTTGTGTACATACTGTCTTCTCAACATTACTACCCTCTGATTATGTTCTGTACACAAGACTTAGAGCTGGCTTTGTTAGCTGAGATCTCTGTTTTCAGTTTTTGGAGTAATATTGCACATACAAGCACTCATATCCTCCATTTAACAGGGATCTCAGCTTCAACAGATTAGTTGGTGAAATTCCAGCGACAATCACTGCAAAAAGTGTGAGATTTATGTAAGTCTGTACCCTACCAATTGTAAGAGGTATAATGAAATGGGTGGTGACATGACCGTGTAAATGAAGATTTGTTTATAAAAATCTTTCTTTATAGGATCGAATTAAAAGCTGAAAAATTGAGCCATGTGATCATCACATATATCAGTTTTTTTATTTTATGCGCTCTAAGAGGTAGAGGGAAGATATGAAGCCATGTTTTACAAAACACAACATGCTTGTAGTAGCAAATGTTGCAACCTCAAATGGGGTCATTCAATCTGTAACTATGTCACAGTATATATTCTGATGCATCAATAAGTTTTGTTTTTCTCATGTTTTTTGGTGCTCAATTTTTCTTCATGAGTGCTAAAGCGCCAGATTTTGTTTTGGCTAGCTTTCTAACGGGCAATATTCTGAGTGGACAAGTACCAGACTCAATCTTGAAGGATGGAACCAGTGTGTATGTTTTCTTCTTGTCAAAGTTGATTTCACAAGCTTACTTCTGAATTTTGGTTTGCCCTCTTTCGCTTATTTGGGATACAATTGCTGTCAAATCTTCATCTTAAGATAAAATCACTTGAATGCTTGTTGTTGCGTGGATGCAGCGATCTTTCTTACAACAACTTTTCATGGCAAAGCTCTGACCAACAAGCTTGTCGGGACAACTTGTGAGGATTCTCTTGATTTTTGCCCAATAAGTCATAGTGTTATGTACTCAAGAAATCTGATGAGTCAGTTTTTCTTCATCTGTCAGGGACCTAAACTTGAACCTATACAAAAGCTCTTCACAGGAGAACAACCTGTAAGATTTCTTGGTTTTTCTTTTTCCCTCACTTTACAATTCTTTTACTTGCTTTAGACGTCTATCATTTATTATTTCTGCTAGCTCTGTTCAAACTATTATGTCCTTGATTCATTTTCAAAAGGCAGGAACACTTATCTTTAACTATCGGTTTATGTTTCTACTCTGCCGCAGAAGTAGAGCCGTGCCATGCTTGGACAACTTCCGCTGTTCACGCTGTATGTATTTTTCTGTGAGCTGCAAAACATGTATTGGATACAATGCCTTTCTGTATGAAAAATGAGAAGGTTTTCTTTTTCTGTCCATGGACGGCATCTCCTCATTATTTTGTTCCTAAGATGCGGAGCATTCTTTTTGTAAAATTTTGTGAGACCATTGTCAACTATTCTAAAGTTTAAATTATTAAATGAGGGCTTGATTTAACATTGCTTAAACACTCCCCCTCTCTCATAAGTTGGGACTTTGGTCTACAACTATTGCGTGAAATGAATAATAGGGGAGGCGAATAAAGGCCTGATAAGATTTGTATCTAGGACCTTTTGCTCTGATATCATGTAAAGTTTTGTAAAACCACTGCCAACTATTTTGAAAGCTTAACCTATTAGATAAAGGCTTAAATTAATATTCAAATACGCTAACACACTTATTTAAGGTCCATCATTTAGTTTGCTGAAGTTTAAACTTGTTGTGACAGATTCGAGTTGCCAACATGTTAATTGTGGTGGACAAGATGCAAACATCAAAGAAAATAAACAGACTGTTCTGTATGAAGGAGATGGACAGGTCAAGGGCGGTACTGCATTATACTTCTTTGATAGAAATCGGAATTGGGGGTTTAGTAGCACGGGTGACTTCATGAACGACAATGATTTCCAAAATACACTATACACTGTAACTTTATCAGATGCAAACATGGATGTTCGCTATACAACGGCAAGAATCTCTCCGATTTCGCTTACCTACTTCTTTTATTGCTTAAGAAATGGACAGTACACTGTACATTTACAGTTTGCAGAGATTCAGTTCACAACTGACAATGCATTTAATAGTCTGGGGAAGCGAATGTTCCATATATATATTCAGGTAGTTCCACGTTTTACTGTTGCGTCTTGTGCTTTATACATATTTGGAGTTGGGCATTCCTCTCAACATGCTACAATATCACAGGACAAATTAGTCCGGAAGGATTTCAATATCAAAGATGAGGCGGGTGGGGTTGAAAAACCTGTAGTGGAAATATTTAATGTGAATGTGACCAATAATATGCTGGAGGTCCGACTTTCTTGGGCTGGTAAAGGAACAAACAAGAATTCCCGTAGAAGTGTTTATGGTCCTCTAGTATCAGCAATTTCTGTTGTCTCTGGTGAGTGAATTGTTTATATCTTTTCTTTACGTATAATTGCTCTAGAAGTCAGTAAATGTTTTTCATAAAATCTTTGCAATTTACAAAACCAGTGTAATTTTGCCTGTACTTTGCTTTGATTGTTTAAAAGTAAAAGTCCAACTGCTTCATTATAATTTGGTCCCAATGAATAAGAGTACTTATTAGGTGAGACATTACCCACCCCAACTTAGGGATAAATCAGTGTCCATTATATGCTCGGACTAATGGTAGTACTACTACTACCTTTTTTTTTTTTGTTTTTGTTTTTAAGAATATGTCGCTTAGCTTTTTCTTCGCAGGTCCAGTTTTGGTATGTGTGACTAGACCTTTCTAGTTGTTTGAGCCTCCAGCTTGCTTTTTGTTTAAAGGTGGATTGAATACGTGTGGGAGGCACACTCTGGTCAAATTTTATGGGCATTTGGTTTTCTTCAGAAATATTATGCTTCTGCTTTTGCTGAATGTTAAAGGATGAAGTACACTTCATTTTGCTGGCTTCTCATCATGCTGTCTCTATAATGATAAACATAGAAAAAATTTCAATATTCTTCTTAGTTTAGTCAAATTGCTACAGTATAACATGCTGAAAAAGTGCACCTGCTGCTCTCCTCTATGTCAAGAGTAGATCTCGTTCTTTTCTTCTCTCCTTCTTGAAAGCTGAAAACAGATGAAGTGCTTAAATTTGCATTCACTGCCACATGGATGAGGACATGACCTGGTAAATTTTAGGATCGTGCTTGAAACAGAGTGAATTTTACTAGTCTTGCAGTGTTGTGCATATGATAATTTATATGTGGTACGAAACCATATAAAGACATGGATATAAACAAAATGCTTTCTTGTTCTTTCAATTGAGTGCAGAAAGTACCTAAGGAGGATTTGTTTAAACCTACATTCTTCGTTAAATAAGATCATACATTACATGATGTTGGTTTTCAAAAGCAAAATAGAAGGATTTCTTTCCTTCATTCACAGTATAAACTAGAGTTTGTACTTTCCTTTGATGTTTTCCTTAGTGCTTTGTTCAGAAGTAGTATTATTTTTTGAGTTGTTTCATTGGGCAGGTTTTGAAGCTTGCTCTAGTCAAGGAAAAAGGAGAACTAATTCTATCTTCATAGGAGTTGGAGTCTCGTGCTTTGTTTTCTTCATGCTGTGCATCCTTTGGTGGAAAGGGTACTTGACTGGGAAAAGGGGAGAAGAAAATCTGCAGGTTGTACCATGAATCCCTCCCTTTCAACGTGGATCATATGTGTACAAGTTCAAATGAAATCCTTTTTTCAGGGCCAAATATATATATGTCTGGCATTCACACATCAAAAGAGACAAACGGAAACATAGGCGCATTTATTCATGAATGTTCCTTTCTACATATTTTTTTCACTTCCATTCCTTCATTCTTTATTTTGCTCTTCCTTCATTCTTTTAAGAAAAAGGTTCTTCAGTCGGAAAACAATGGTTATACATCTTAGTCTGCATTGCTGCGAGAGTTTCCTTTGGGCATTGGAGAACTATTTCCCACTGATTTTTTAAAATCCTTGTCCAGATGATAACACAGGATTGGATCAGCAAATACGGACTTATTCTTTGCATCAAATTAAAGCAGCAACTAATGATTTCAATCCTGCTTCTAAGATTGGAGAGGGTGGCTTTTGGTCCTGTATACAAGGTATAAAAATGCTATTCGTATGTCGACAATAACAAAGTTTCACTTAGTTTGCTTTGGAAGAAAGTGTGAGTTATTGTGGTGTGCAGGGTCAATTACCTGATGGTACTTTGGTAGCAGTTAAACAGCTCTCATCCAGATCGAAGCAAGGGAATCGTGAATTTTTGAATGAGATAGGCATGATTTCTTGTTTACAACACCCAAACCTTGTCAAGCTTCACGGTTGTTGCATTGAAGGGGATCAACTGTTGCTGGTCTATGAGTATATGGAGAATAATAGTCTTTTCCGTGCTATGTTTGGTGAGTCTGAATTTTTCAATTGTAGTTCTTGCTAAATTTTCATGCCATGTGATCAAATTTCGGTGTATAGACAGTGAATGGGTATTTTGTAGGTCCACAGAACTATCAGCTTCAACTTGACTGGCCTACAAGGCTTCAAATCTGCATTGGAGTGGCTAAAGGTCTGGCATTTCTTCACGAAGAATCCAGACTTAGAATTATTCATCGAGATATTAAAGCTACTAACGTGCTGCTGGATCAAGATTTGAACCCCAAAATATCCGACTTTGGATTGGCTAGGCTCGATGAAGAGGAAAAGACTCATATTAATACCAGGGTTGCCGGAACAATGTGAGTAGCCATGTCTCTGAGAATATCACAAAAACCATATTTTGACTTGTTCTTATATGTATGATGTTGATGTCTGATGGAAATTTTAACCTAGAACTTATATCCTTATTTGCAGGGGATACATGGCACCTGAATATGCCCTATGGGGATACCTCACCTATAAAGCAGATGTGTACAGCTTTGGAGTTCTTGTATTGGAAATTGTTAGTGGTCAAAGCAACAGTAGTTTTTGTGCCAAGTGATGAGTGCATTTGCCTCTTGGATTGGGTAAGTTCTTCTCATTTTTAACTGCGACCGAAGTGCTCTGTATGATGAACAATCTAATGCGATGGCATGGTATGACGAGATTCATGAGAAGAGCATTTACTCATTTCAAGAAAATCTTCACTTTTAAATTATCTCGGTTTCAGTACTAGAAATTTATAGGCATTTACATCATTGAATTTAATAAAGGTGCTTGTCATATTAGAAAATGACCCAAACATGATATGGTGATCCATTTATTCGATGCTGACGATATTAATGCCATGATTGCAGGCCTGTCAATTACAACAATCTGGCAACTTGATGGGACTAGTGGATGAGAAGTTGAAGCCTGAGACTGATCGAGAAGAGGCAGAAATGGTTATCAAAATAGTTCTACTTTGCACCAATGCATCGCCATCGCTGAGACCAACAATGTCTGAGGTGGTGAACATGCTCGAAGGAAGGGCAACTATTCCAGATTCAATCCCAACACCAGGCAACTACACCGAAGACCCGAGGTTCAAGGCTCTGAGAGACCTTGACTATCACATGAAGGGTCGAAGCATGAGTGGAAGCCATTCGGGGAACGCGCCATCAGGGAGCATGACTGCAGTACACACTTCTGGTTCGTCTTCGGCTTTTACCCACGATGAATGTGAGGAGATTAAACCAGAGTCAAGACTGTATTGAGCATAAGTGTATGTTTTCTTAGATTTAGCAATTTTGCAGCTGCATCAACGAAGCTCGCGGTGCTTGTACAGATGTTACGCACGTCTCGGTGGTGATGCATAGAAGGATCTATGCATCAGCTGTACAATAATATTCTTTACCGATTTTACTAGTAATG